>OENG01000009.1:5433601-6033601 GCA_900239735.1 Blumeria hordei DH14
CTCCAGCCATTGTACAAATCTTGATGCTCAATTAAAGAAACGTCGAAACACTGGTATACATTGGAATTTTTATGGAAACAGTCATCACATGTATACGCCAAATAAGCGATGGTATTCGAATAGCCAGCTACAGGTAGAACGATAAGTTAACTGCTGGATGACCTACACATCATGTCGTTGACAATTAGATGCAAAAACACCTGGAACTATACAGAAACATATTATTCATCCCCTACTAGTTGGCTAAATCAACACCTGCCAGTTGTGTCCCGTTGGAACCTCCAGCTTTCATTGTAGAGTCTGCAGAGCCAATATTGAGTATCAAAATCCTCACGCAGATGAAGATTCCCATTCGTTTTTGCCGTCTATTCCGTCTTCATCTCTCAATATTTCCCCCTATGACCACAATTATGACGCTAGCCACGATCGGATCAGATTGTAAGGTCGAAGTCGTTCTCATCATCAACTCTTGATCATGGGGGAAAAACCATCCGATGAGTTTCCGGAGCGTGCCTAGCACCCGATACGGCGATGTTGGATTGGATCCAAATTGCCTCAAATGTTATAAAGAAGGGGGATGTGGATGAGTATGCGCACCTCATGTGGTCCCGGTATCTAGGCCTCATCTAGCTAGACAGCAGCTACTTTGTACCTCTTCCCCGCGTACGCAGTATCTACTGCTACCAATTTTAATTTTTTGGTACATGGTTACGTGGAAAGGGTGATCGAGTTTCATGGGTAAATACTGAGCTGGATGGCTATTTATCAAGGGGAATATATCAGTAATCTTGCATTAAAAATGTGAGGCAAGGAACACTGTACAAGATTTGGCCTGGGTAAGAAAGGGGCCCAATGTGCTAGATAGTCTATGACTCAAGTAGTCCATTGAACACATCTCTGTCTCAGTGTTTAACTAATAGTGCGCGTGTGCATCTAGATTATATAAGCCAACGGAACAACTATTCTCCAATTATCCCCAGACGGTTGAAAACGGTAAGTAGCGACTCTAGCAGCAATAAATTAATGAATTATTCAACTTTCCTGATTTGGCGCCATGAGGCCTATGCATGTTTTATCGGAAGATATGTACTTAAAGTAGGATGACTCAATGTGGCGGTTAGAACACCCACACTCGGATTTCATTTGCAGATACCACTCGAAGTTAACCCTCACGGTGTGTAAGCTCTTCCGTGCATGCCTATCACAGTGAAAGGCGTGAAATACCTATGGTTATCCGACTGTGCTTTTATTATCTCACAAAGACACAACGCCGCGAGAGATACGTGGCAATTAAATGGGTTCCCGGTCACTCAAGAATCCAGGGTAACTTGGAAGCCGACTCGGCCGCCAGGTCTGGCCTACGAATGCTGCCGAGCCCGGAAATACATCCAGAATCAATCACTCTGGCATTTCTGCATGGCCAAATGAATCGTCTGCGGCAGGCGTTACTCGACGATTGGTGGAACGAAGCTTGCCCACCCCGATATCGCAAGCTCGACCTGCTCATGCGACGAAGAAAACCACCTGAGCTGGGACTTTCGAGGTTCCTACTCCGAAATCTGATTGCAGCTCGTACGGGCCATGGCAATTTCGCGGCGAATCACCGCCGTTTCAACAATCTGGACGCTCTCATGGAGTGCACCTGTGGGGAGGAGACCACTCCAACCCATTTTATTCACTGTCGACTACACGCTCACGTCACGCGTCGACTTAGAGGGAGATTGACACATAGTGGCTTTATCCAAAAACTTCTCGGGCCAAAGTGTCACGAATTTTTCAAAATCTTTGAGAAGGAAACCTGCTGTTTTGGGTTGCCATCAACAAATTCGTCCCCTGATCTCATCGGGGACAATATAAATTAGTCATACAGATGATATGACAGGAAGGAAGACAAGTCGAGGAGATTTTTTTCCGAACCAGAGATTGGTAAATCTGCAGAGCAGGATAGTTTTGTGGTTAGGAGTTTGGTTTTTTAAAGGTTGAATTTTGTATCAGTGCGCATTTTATACTAGCTACTACTTGTGTAGCGGTTCAAGCGGTGGGATCAAGTTTGGCTTATCAGGGATATGATCTTGGCTGTGAACATCGGTCTTTGACCCTTAGGGGATAACGGGTATATTCTAGGACCTAAATTAGTAAACAAACAAACAAACCGCGAGAGATAGTGATGAGTGGGTTTTACCAGATCCGAACAAGCCATCTCCTGTCTTAAATGGGGTAGGTGTTCTTGTTACCGAGAATCTACTCGGAAAGA
Organism: Blumeria hordei DH14; assembly: GCA_900239735.1. Classification (NCBI taxonomy): domain Eukaryota; kingdom Fungi; phylum Ascomycota; class Leotiomycetes; order Helotiales; family Erysiphaceae; genus Blumeria; species Blumeria hordei. The sequence continues at coordinate 5,435,856 of OENG01000009.1, forward strand.
CGACCCAAATGGTGTACCACTGCACCATCCAACCCTTTAGCTCAATAGAAAATTATAATACGGCACTCATCTATATACAATTCAAACTGATGCTATTAAAGCTAACCCACTATAGAAACAAACCACTTGTGATCTAGTCTTTTGGCCTCAACTTACATCCTAATTGTCAGCTGCAGCACTTTACTTCTTCCCTTCGCCCACTGAAGGACGGAAAGGCCACTTATTCGTAGTTTAATGATTAATATTGATTAAAGCATTAGGGACTAGCGATTACGAAGATTTTTCCTCGTATAAATAAGGGTTGTGTTAGATATCTCCATCAATATCCTAATAGATTTCCTGTCTTGAGACCTGCTAATTTTACATACCGGGGCTAGGCAATTCTTTTTTCATTGGCTACGAGCTAATTGAGACATCTGGGCGGAGGGTGAAAAGGCAGAAGGGCTTATAACTTTATGTCTATAGTTCATTTTATTTGATTTAGTTGCTAGAGTTACCATGATTCGACTTTGAGCTTATCAAATTATTACTCAGAGAGCCTCGAGATCAATTGGCTTTCGAGCAACTAGTGGAAGTTGATAACGTATGTTAGACCCAGCGCATAGGGGCCAATATTGTATGATAAGCCTCGAGTATTGTTACCGAGGTGCTTTTGTAGAATAATATATACATTTCTTATGTAGCTTGAAGGCCTGCCACGCGTACGGTGTGTAACCTTCGAAGTTAAGATTTTTGTGTATGATGTGTAAAGACTTGCAAATCCGTACATACGTGTTGGTTGCGTCCAAAGTATTCCCTGTGACGGAGGATGTACGATTTATAGCTATTTGCTGAGACGAAGAGTTTATTGTTGTAGGGGTCGCATCGGCGTTAGTATAATATCTATGACACGTTTGTTAATATCAAGTAAGCTTATAGTTGAAGTTTGTGCTTGCTGTGAGTGATAATTGATCTGTCTATGCTTTGAAATTGAAGCGTTTTAAAGGGGCGAGGCCATATTATCAAAGATATGACTACCATGTACATGTGTATATTATTAATTTATTGTCCTGTCTGAGTATGTGACCATGTAGGAGATGCAGTCTACACGAAGAATAAGATTTGAAAACAAGCAAGCTATTCATCTTGTACTGCAATCATTTTAGACACTACGCGCTTTTGGACCAGAGGAGCATGGAGCAAGGATGCACGGCGGACTCGATACCAGCTGTTCAGGCCGCTTAGTGATCACTTCTCAATTAAGTGACCGTGCTGCATACCACCCCCATATATTCGCCAATCAGCCTCCTTCGCCCCGACGACTCAATAATTGGTAAAAAAATCCAATTCCAACCTCCGAAGCACAATAAAAGCTTTGCTTACCCAGTTCAGCTACATTTATTTCATCGTCATTAACTTAACACAATCATGGGGGACCTACGAGAGTCTTCCTCGTTCTCAGTTACGCCTCGGGTCCGCTACAACACCATCGGGGGTGTCAACGGACCACTAGTTATCTTAGAAAACGTACATACAGCGATAGATTCCTCAATTTCTTCCAAGAAACATATCTAACGAATTACTTAAGGTTAAATTCCCGAGATACAATGAAATTGTGTCATTGACACTACCGGACGGTACTGAAAGGTCTGGACAAGTTCTGGAAGCCAGGGGTCAGTTTTTCATTGAATCAATTTTATGATGATAAACTTACGCAAACTACAACTAGGTGATCGAGCTGTTGTGCAGGTGGGCCTCTCGAGAAGATAATTGCGCGGAGTAGAGACTCATTGAAGACCAGGTTTTCGAAGGCACGTCGGGAATTGATGTCAAAAAGGTGATGCACCTACAGCCATATCAATATCCTCACTAATTTATATCCAGACGAAAGTTGAGTTCACAGGACAAAGCTTAAAGCTTGGTGTCTCCGAAGACATGTTAGGTCGCATTTTTGATGGCTCCGGAAGAGCCATTGATAAAGGACCCAAGGTTCTAGCTGAAGATTATTTGGACATAAATGGAAGTCCAATAAATCCATATTCCAGAGCAAGTGCTTCAATCCATCTTTTTATTTACTGTACTCACTATCTAGGTCTACCCTGAAGAAATGATTTCTACCGGTATCTCTGCCATCGACACGATGAATTCTATCGCCCGTGGGCAGAAAATACCAATTTTTTCTGCTTCAGGTCTCCCACACAACGAGATCGCTGCACAAATATGCAGACAAGCTGGATTGGTCCAGAAACAAGGCGTCACCAACAAAGGAACTCATGATGGACATGAAGATAATTTTTCAATTGTCTTTGCAGCTATGGGAGTCAACTTAGAGACAGCTCGATTTTTCACCAGGGACTTCGAGGAAAACGGTTCACTAGAACGAGTCACTTTATTTTTAAACCTGGCAAATGATCCTACGTAAGTATATGATCTTTTCCGCCACCAGGGTTTCCCTCAATCTTATACTATTTTAGTATCGAACGTATTATCACGCCTCGTCTCGCGCTTACGACGGCTGAATTCTACGCTTATCAACTCGAGAAGCATGTTTTGGTAATCCTCACTGATCTCACTGCATATTGCGATGCTCTTCGTGAAGTTTCAGCTGCTCGAGAGGAAGTACCGGGTCGTCGAGGATATCCAGGATACATGTACACAGATCTTTCCACAATCTACGAGCGAGCTGGTCGTGTTCATGGGCGAAATGGTTCTATCACCCAAATTCCCATCTTAACCATGCCTAATGAAGATATTACTCATCCAATACCCGACTTGACTGGCTATATTACAGAAGGACAAATATTTATTGACCGTCAACTAGATAATCGAGGCATCTACCCGCCAATCAACGTGCTTCCATCTTTGTCTCGACTTATGAAGTCAGCCATTGGCGAGGGACACACACGTAAAGACCACGGCGACGTCTCAAATCAACTATACGCTAAATATGCTATTGGTCGAGACGCTGCTTCCATGAAAGCTGTTGTAGGTGAAGAGGCACTTTCATCAGAAGATAAACTTTCTTTGGAGTTCTTGGAGAAATTTGAGCGCACTTTCATTTCACAATCTCCATATGAGTCCAGGAGTATTTATGAGTCCCTTGATCAAGCATGGAGCCTTCTCCGTATTTATCCGAAGGAGCTGTTGAATCGGATACCGCATAAGGTTCTTGCGGAATTCTACCAGCGCTCCGCTGTGGATCGCAAAGGCAAAGGTCGGGCTTCTAAAGATACTAGAGATACCACTTCTGTCTCAAAGACTGTTGAAAATGGGGGTGAGGGCAAATTAATCGACACCTAGCTGAAAAGCATTGCTATGTAATGCAAATAATTTCGAAAATTTTCAGTTGTATATGAGGTTCCTATTCGCCTCAGTAATTCTAAACAGCAATTGTAAACTGGATGGGATAATAAATAAACTTTGAAATTAACATTAATCTGCCATGAGAATTTATAAAACTTCAGTGTATAGCATCAATCAAATCGAAAGATTAGAGGAGATAAAGTATCAATTGGCACTTATCTCAATATTATCATATGAGTTAAGTTTTGCAGTAAAGATTGGATTGATTAGGATGCAGAATAATATACAGGGCTCCAGTTACTTACAAAAATTAGTTGCGTAGGTTTAACGGTGATATATTATCTCTGCCCCGTGTGTTTTCATAGTCATAGAATGGTTATTTAACAACTCCAGACACGTTAGAACTCTCGTTCAGGTAGCAGCATATTCTGGCACAGATCTTGTGCCGCAGTCATAGAGCCGAAAGCACATTGAATGATGTTAAAAACATTAGCAAATTCCAAATGCTAGGTACTCTAACCCCACAAGATCATCACATGGAACAGCCCAGTAGTTATTGATATATCTAGACCAACTGACTAATCCTGTACCAACACGGTGGACTAGAATTTGGGAGATCCACAAGATCCCTGTAAATATTTCGGTCGCAGGCTCAAGGTATACTGGCTCCCGGAATAAGAAATATGCACTACTGACATCAAAGGTAGTAGACACAGTCATATCTGAAGTAGTATATATTTACAATTGTATTTAATATATCATGTAAAGTAAATATTGAACATGCGGCTCTTTATTCTGCAGATCATACTCGGCTTGAACTGCCTTCAGACATTTGCAGTTTTGGCCGGTAACGGGGCCGATATCAACGGGAAATACATTTTAGAAGGTATAAACATACGGGCGATGTTCATACCGTACGGAGCGTCTATCACAAATCTTTTTATCAATGACACTTCAGGTATCGAACGCGATATAGTAACTGGTTGGGACAACGCTTCTTATTACAGCATTGACGCCCAGCATCCTCATTTCGGTGGTGTTCCGGGCCGCTACGCCAATCGAATTAAAAATTCTAGCTTCACAATTGATGGAGAAATCTGGAAGGTCACGCCCAATGAAAACCCGACAACAGATAATCCTGAAGGTGTTGATACGGTCCATGGCGGGCCTAATGGCTGGGACTGGCGCAACTGGACGGTCGTAGGGCAGACGACGAATAGCATCACGTTCACTTTAGTGGATGGAGACGGTGAAGAAGGATTTCCGGGAGAAGTGATAAGTACCATAACTTATACCTTGGGAAATATGACGTGGGATCTCGAGATGGTTGCATCGAGTACGTCAAGAAAGACGCCAGTGATGCTAAGTAGTCATGTATGTGTTAACCCGCTTCATCAACTTTCCTTCAGCCTAATCTAATGTATGAAAGACATATTTAAACCTTGATGGGTTTTCCAACGATGAAACCGCCACAGCCCTAAACCATTCCCTATGGCTGCCTTTTGCTGGGCAGAGAATCGACACTGACCCAATACTGGTGCCTACGGGTGACATTCGCGGAAATGCAGAAGGGAGTGTGAACGATTTCTGGTCAAAGCCCAAACAAATTGGCGCTGATTTTGCTTCTCCTGATCTTGTTGGGAATTGTGGGTACAACTGTGTCGGATACGGTATGTACACCTCGTGGTTGATACATTAGCTTATCGCTCGCATAGATACATGCTATATAAATAACCGTCGGTCAACGTCCCTCAAGTCGACCTGGTTTAATAACTCGCTTCCTGTGGCGCGCATACGTTCATCTTGGTCCGGCATTCAACTTGACATCTTTAGCGACCAAGATGCTCTCCAGGTCTATTCCTGCAATGGCCAGAATGGATCAATAGCACTAAAACGCACCCAGGGCACGCCGGATCAGCGATTCATCCAAAAGTATGGCTGTGTTGTGCTAGAGGTTGAGGACTGGATCGATGGCATCAACCATCCCGAGTGGGGCCGTCATCAGATTTGGGGACCAGATGATGATGAATACCGCCTTGAAGCAAGTTATCGGTTCAGTCTAAATAACACTGAATCTGACTGAGATGTTTCGAGCACCTATCTCTGGCAACAGTATACTTATGGAGGACTGTAATCCAAATATGGGGATTTATACCAATTTTCCTATCCTTCCCCTTTGACCCATTATATTAACGGCAATTTAGAGAAATAAACACTGCAGCCGGACATTTGAGGCTGCACGTGTTTCTTTCTCTCCGTTGTGATTGGAACTATGCTGGATGCTCCGATAGTCATTTCCTTCCAGTCCTTTCACCTACATTCATCTTCAATTGGCTGCCTATAATGACCTAGTTGTCTTTGAACTATTTTTAAAGACGATTTTTTTCTTTATCGTGCTTTTACTTGAAAAAGATAATTCTTTAGATTTGACTATATTCTGGATACAAATTCTTTCGTAGATACCCATGAATAGTTCACATCAGATTCCAATGTGAACTCCTCTTTATAGAGGCCGATTTGCGAGGTTGATGAGAGGGACATTACCTCTTGAAGTTCCTGCTTGCCTTTGGCAAATCAAGAATCTCCTTTGACCTACGATTCCAGATGAAAAGATTTCATTTCAGAGACTCGGCCAGCACTTGCTCCCATACCTGTAGATTTATGCCCGATATGCGACTATGATGAGAAAGGATATACATGTATAACTTCCAAAAAAAATTAAAAAAGAGAAGGCAATAGTGCCTGGTATGCTAGTTATTCATTTCAGTAGGTTATAAGCTAAAGCTTGAAGGAACGGTACAGTGCAGCAACGGGTTGGTCAGCGATTATTGTTGCGAATAGGTCTAGCTGGTATTTTTTGTATCTTGCATTATTTCACAGTCCGATGCTATAGTTATATTCGAGTTTTATCGGGCGATAGACTAAGGATACCTATGCTGGTAGTTTATCCCCTCCTATGCCTCTCATATAGCTCCCCTCAAATAGTACTACCCCTCACAAGTCCTTATTCGATCATACACTTAGAGCCCTTTGCCCTTCATTACCTCCCCTTTATAGCCAACGAAACGATGGCCATTTGCGGATGTATGGCAGCCAGGAAAAATTGCAAAAACCACTGGGTGCGGAGCTCTCCTAATACCGACATTAGGACTAGATCCGAAGACATAGTCACCCTTCTGAAGTGTTCGAAGAGGCCGGCCAGCTGGGCGCTGCAGACTTGTGAGTACCTCGTGAAATTCATGCTCTGCCTTTCTAGCCTCCTTCCCGAAGGTCGAGTTGAAATGTCAGAAAAGTCTTGACAGAGCGTGATATCTGTACGGTAGCTTAGCCCAACTTCTTTTGTGCCGTTCAGGGAGCTGGGGAATGCCGTTGACTCATCGACAATAGTAGTTCTGGCTAATTAGCCTAAATCACGGTCTTGGCGCCTACAAATGTTCCAAAGTTGAACCTCCCGAAAATGTCAGTCCAAGCATAGTCTTCAGAGTCCTACTCCTCAGATTATTTGTCCCATTAGAGCAACAGCTCCCTACAAGCCAGGACCTAGGCATTGTATTTTCGACATGATCATCTCCTCGCGGGTATAAATAGCGTCGTAAATATGGAATGAGAGATGGCTGGAAACTAATGGGGCAAGTTCCTGTTTGCAATCTGACCAACGCCTTTATTGGTCGCTGAAGCGAGAAGATGCGTGGTTAGAAGGAGGTTGAGGGCTATGATGAGATCGGTAAATGCTGCATGATTGAGAAGTCGTCAAATGGAGATATGCTTGAGGTTGCTTTCGACTTCGATTCGGATGCGATTCTTCTTGGCTATCCCAGATATGCAGAGCATACTGAGCGATTACACCGGCACCACTGGAAGGTGAAGAATTCTTCTTTGCCGGTACGGATGAGGGTTGACTTGGGGTGAAGAAAACGCCACCATAACTTCGCGGTGGTACTTGCAAATGAAATCCGAGGCATGAGTGCTCTTCTAGTAAATTGAGTGATATTTTCTGTACACTTTCTCCGATATTATATCATAGCTAGTTAGCTGCATACACAATCAAAATCTGATGCAAAAAAAGGACTGAGTCGTGAAAGGTAACGAGGGAGGTTCTTATCGTCGACGTAATAGCTTACATGACTGACATTCTAACCAAGCCTACAGGCACTGTCAACTCAACCAGGACATGTCTTAGATATGCACGGACTTCAACGCACGGTAATGGATAACATGGTAAATAGGTTGTAGCTCATCGTAGCCTTATTTCGCACAGAACATTGAAATTATTTGGGAATTAATTTCTGTCTAGATTAAATTGTCATCTCCATAATATGCATAGTGGTCGTGGATGTCATAATTTTAGAGCTTGCGATAGATCGAGCTGTACAATTAATTTCGATTCTAGATTGGTACCAAAATATTTTCACTTACATGTGTGATAGTGTACGATGCTGACTATCTAGCCTCATTCACCTTCATGCCAAACTTATATGTCGATAATCACTTTGCTGGCAAGGCACTGTAATCTCTAACGATCCAGATGTAGAGCAAATCCTACAACCATTTCTGAGACGACACTTCCTTCTTTTCAGAAAAATTATATCTCCAGTATTTTCTATAGAAAAATGATGTAACTTTGAAAATACGTTGAGTCCCTGCGTTAAACGGGTCACCAGAGAATAATTGGAAATTTTATTTTCTTCCTTTCTTTCTACCGATTTGTACTTAACCTTTTAGTAAGACTAGATTAAAGCATAAGCTCTCATTAGCAAGACGATGTTGAAAGTGACTGGTACCAGATATATCTGTATCATGATTAAAGGAGTAATGGCTTTATTCATTCACTTGTAGAACCAAAAAGCTATGTGAAATAGATCTAATTCATAAACTAGTATTATGACAAAGTATCTATCGTCCCTCCGTGATCTTGTTAGTTCTGAATAGAGTATGCTTTATCCAAAGACTAGTTAAGATCGAAACTATAGACAAGAAACTTATTTATTACCCATGATCAGGTCTGAACACAGCAAAACTTTAGCTCTCACTAGAGCGGGTCATATATTTATCATATCTGTTGTACAGATTTACAACAAGTGAAATTAAATGTTAAACTCTAGGTGAATATACCTGGAATAGAAGGCGAATTGGTTAATTGGTGATAGATTGCCATTAGGTCGCGGACATGACTGACGTCCAGTTATCGGCGGAAGATTAGTTTTAGGAGGTTAACTTCTATTCAGCTTTGTTCTGGTAGCGACTCGATCCTGGCAGCACCCTTAAAGCCGTTGGTAAGAGCTTTGAAGTCCATTGACACGACATCGTCGACTCCTCTGGGGTTTAACTCCGCGGTTAGGTTGTTTGGCGTTAATTTACGATTGATAACAGGCCAACTGACACCAATTTTGGTCCCAAATATGTTACTTTCAGGTAGAGCTCGCTTGTCACTGTTTCACAATTAGAGTTTGGGGGTAGGTCAAAGGTTGAGTGACTGACGAGTTTGTCGGAACAGATACTTGTTCATCGATTGAGAAAGGCAGGGCCTGGGTGCTCGAGAAGATCGAGAGAATGGGAATGAGTGTTAAAATAAAACGCATAATGAAGAATTGATAAGGGATAGTAAGGACTGTTTCGACAGACTTTGGTGATCAGTATGTCAGTTTGGACGTGGTAAGGACTTGTTGAGAGCTCGACTTGCTGTGAGAATTGCGAGAGCGGATTAGGACTTTGTACACGTTATATAATATTCACAAGAAGATTAAAATTGAGATGAGTGTCTCAAGAACGATTCATTGTCGTCGAGTGGGTTTCAGGGCGGTGATAATCAATATGGCTGATTCAGTCGAGTCGTCTGGCGTGATAGGAGCTCCAGGCCAGGGTGTGATTGGCTGTCCAACCCTCGCTTACATACTAACCGTTATTGTTGACGGGTGAGTACGTACCGAGTTAGCGGGCTGAATTAGGCCACAGATTTATGCAACTAACATTTCCGCACGCACAGAGGTCTGAGCAACCGCTTAATATACTATGCATATCTGGGATAGCGACAAATAATCGCAGTCGTAAACAAATATAAGGATATCCATTTGGACGACTTATCAATATCGTTCTTATCGATCCCACGCAAGTTTGCCTACTCAGTCTTACCACTAACCACCTCGCCTCAACGACCAATTAAAGGGTTGCTCTAATTACAAGCGGGAACTAGCCTCATCTTAACCGACCAACTCCCACCAACACATCACGAAACTACGTATGCCCGCAATGAAAAATGTACAAACCCTGGTATAAGGCTCAGGAGAGATCGTTGTTCTAGAAGGGCTTCACATATTGAGGGAACACAGGCTACTGGGACTGACTTTGGAGAGTTTGTGGGCGCCAAGACCAAGGCACCGGGTAGTACTATGGATAACTGAAGAATAGGATGCGCCACGCTCTTTTTTTTGCATCAGATTTTAATTGCGTATGCAGCCATCTAGCTATAATACAATATTAAATAAAAGTACCGAATAGATGACTCCAATGCGCCAAGCTCGCTGCAGGTGTGATAAAATGACCATGATCAATACGGTATCCATTGACCCAAGTCAGGGCTATGACGTAGAAATAGACCTCTGGGCGGATGACATCTGTGTATCTAGGCGAGGCGCAGGACGTTGAACCTAGAATTTGTGTTTTATCGCTGCTCTCTAGCTCCTATTCAATCGGTCATGTCGATAAGATTAAATCTTGCGGAGCAAGTCTCAGCGTCATATCAAAATAGATGCAGAGCTCGCGCGTGCTACTTTAACGATTAATAAAACAATTGGCACGCGATGAGACCGGGCTAGGCGTGTCGCAGAAATGCTCTTGGCGATTTATACGCACCCATCACTGCACCAGACTGAGGGCTCTAACTCATGGATTTATTAATTTAAAAAGTGGCACGAGTTGTTCCGATTTGATTCAGTTACTTGTCAGCGATGAGCTGCGTCGACCTCGCCACACCTACATGACTAGGCTAGTCCGACCAAACTCTCTCCAGAATTACTAGCCGCTGACTTGGAAATAGATAGTACTGTGAACCATCTCGGAACCATCTGTGGAAACAATAATGCCTACCTAACAAGGCAGTGAAGGGCTTTTACACCTCTACCTCTTGCGGACAGTCAAGTCGGAGGAGGCGAAGAATTCACTGATGAAACTTTCATTGAACTACAGGATAGAAAGCGCAGTAAAATCACGGCCAATTCGATACTTATGAGCTTTATCATGTGGTCGGAAGGGAAACCCTATCGCCTATGTGACGGTACACGGAGTGAGAGAGGCGGTAGATTCACAGCTACATGAATCTGTAAATCTCAACATGTTTCCGTCAAAAATTTATCCTGAAACTAAGTAACAAAAGTAGCTGACTTGAATTGCACAAATTGTCAGTGAATGATCTAGCTTTAGCCCGGACCAGGTTTGTGGCTAAGGCGATCAACCGTTAAGATATTTTTGTCTTGTCTGTTTACAAACCGTCTTGGTAATGTAGGTCACCCCTTGTTATAGGTCAAGTAAAGATGGCTCGGATGGCGATGTTCTCTTGTACACCCTTACACCTTCCTCTGAAAGAAGACAAAGGCTGAAGATTTGTCGGCGGCGCCCTCTACAAACATTGGAGTGAAATATTTCTCTAGTGCCAAACTCAGTTGAATTTCAGAATACAGAAAAAGTTGGCCCATGATTTAATTACTCAAGGCTCCCTTGCAAATCAAATTTGAGGATAGGACCTAACACATCCTGATCTCTGTGATTGCAGTGTGGAGATTGGTGACGTTGGGCAGGGATAGGACTTGTGTATTTATATTGCGTACTTGACTCCCCCAGATGAGATGAAGCTGCAAACTACATGGACAATGCTCTTACCTATTTACAACGGCCTGGTATCATGATTAATGTCTTCTCGCACTTTTAGCTTTGTCTGGCAAGGTAAATATTCTGCGTCTTGTTGGCCACCAGGCTCAGAGATTAGAACAGAATAAATCTTCATACGGGACATCAATCTCACTCAAGATTGTAGATTTCTAGTTTGGGCCTTTCAAAACACAATCACGATTCCCGCGCTGTTTGTGTGCGTGAATGGGCAGAGTCTTTGAAACTTATGCCGGGTACTCACGCGCAAGGCTCGGCTGATCTGCGTAAGCAAACACACCTCATAGTGGTGATTGCAAGCGAAAACCAGAGGATGAGTGTCTCTAATGTCGGAAGAGTAATGCGACTTGTATACAAAGCACTGAACATGTGTGATTGGCGTACAGCCAAAGCCCCATTAGATGTATTAAAAAATATCCATTTCAGCGCGCCACTCCTCACAGGTCTTTGTCCCGTCGTAGACTTGGAGACGCCGCCTGCCCTCCATTGCTCCATCCTTAACCCGCGAGAGAGAGGGCGTCGGCAGGTGTATGGTAGGCGGAGAAACTCACAAGAACCACTGCTGCCGGACTCTGCATGCAAAGACTTGGCCATGTTCGTGAGACGATCCGGGAAGCCAGCTAGGTGGCTACTGCGACTCAAGGGTACCAAGCTTCATTGCCTGATCTACCCGGCTCCGCCTACAGCCATCTTCATGCGCGAATGGATGAATTCGTGGGGGGCACGCCGAGGAGCCAGAACGTCTCGACAGCGAGCGGGTGGTCTAGTGGTCCAGCTTCTCTATGGCGTCTCGTCACGCGCCCCAAGCTCTGATGCGCTCGGAAGCACCCGCACGCACAAACCTCCGCGCTGGCCGCGGGCGCAATAGGAACTACGCGTGCCTCTTATCGGAGACATGGAATCTGCCGCCACGGCGCCGAATATGCGCTGTAGCTCTACGGCCGGAGGCGAGTCAATGGACCAAGGACTCGCCGCGACAGTATGGAGAGATGCTGCCATGCGGAATGATGGGGGGAATATGGCGAGAGACCTTGATGGGCTACTGGATGCCCTCCTCCACGCGAACCCCGGCCCAGGGCGAAGATGAGGGAATCTACTCTTCGCCGCTTTCAGCTTGGATGGGGCGAGGGATCGTCTTGCCGTGTTTCGACACATGGATGAAGTCTGCGGCGACCCGATCGTTTGCGTCGTACGAGGCTCTCGTGCCTCGTGCTGGTCAATCAGCTCCACTACTATAAACTTCCGAAGAGATGCTCGGAGTCCCCAATGCCTAGGGCCTACGATTATGTGATACACAATAAACGGCATACTGGTCATGCAAATCTGCTAAAAGGTAGGCCGTCTGCGACACTTCTACTGGTAGATATAGTCTATTCTCGTTCATGTGATCAAAGTTAGGGGATGCTGGGCTTCTCTGCAACTACCTGCACATGTTTCGTGAGAGCGGAAACGCTTCACTGATGGCCATGCTACCAACGCTCCTCTTTTTGTCGGTCTGGCTTGACACCGCCTAGGTATTGTTTCTCTTCCTCCAGCCACTTGGACTTTTCCATCCGCTTCCGCGCTAGAAATGCTCGGGTGAACTTCCATGCTTCCACATCTGCCAAGTTCCATGCTTCAATGGCTCCACGGATGCGCAACTGCTCCTCATTCTTCGTTCCAAAGCTCCACTCCCTAGCCCTTTCGAGGAGCTGCCTCTCGAGCCGCAGATCATCCTCGCTAGCTTCCGGGCCATCGGCTGGATCATGCTCTTTCTTTGGCCGTCGCTCAGGGCCGGGGACTGGAGTCTCCGACCTTGCGTCTGAAAGTGGATCCGAGGGCACCTTGAAGCCAAAGTGCCATTCCAGATCTTGGGGGAAGGAGTTTTCTGCTGTAACCCAAAGTGATCGTGCAGCGCCGTATTCAGAGGCTACGGCCTCTTTGAATTTCATGACTCGTGATGGTCCGCTAACTCCTGTTCCAAGCAGGTCTTTTGTGACAGCCAAGATCCAGGGATCACGTTCAGAGAATCGCCGGATCCAAGCAATGTCAATTTCACGACCAGAAGATGCGAGAAGTGCATTCGTATGCGGATGAGGTACAATACCAAGAGTATAGAGAGAACTACTATTTAAGAAGACGGATGGTGTCGATATTTTCAAGGGCTGTGAGGCAACACATGGCTTACAACGCAAAAAATTTGGGGGACAGGACGAAGGTAGCGGCGATTTTGGACATGTAGCCAAGGACCTAGCCACTGTGAGCGCAGGCTCGACCAGAGCTGTCATGTGTTTGGGCAGCGGTTTTGTCACGGCGATGCCCTGATGAAATATGTTTTGCCATGTTATATGAAGATGAGAAGCCATTAACTCATTCAACATCATCAATCCCTTCACTCCTTGTCCGTTGACGTCATTTGCGATTTTGGGATATTTTTCTGATATCGTCTTTTTATCGTAGTATGCTAGTACTTCATGCTTGGGCTCAATCAGGAACGTGTCAGGCGAGACGGCACGAATGAAATCTTGAGCATTTAAAAGTTCCCTATTGGCCAAAATTTGTTTTAATGCATTGGATATGTCTGACTTTGAGCCGGCAAAAATCCCAGAACCCAAGTTCTCAAACCTGGTTAATTTCGCGTATTCTCCGCGACGAAGGAGCGTAAATAGGGTATCGTCGTATCTACCCATTGGAAGAAGTAGGTAGTCACACATTATTCCGGTTCCCATGGTTTCCCAAGCCAGCCACCTAGAAAGGTCAGATCTAAGTGCAGCTTCAACCTCTTTGAGGTGAAATTCTTCGGCTCGAGGGTTACTTGTCGTTTCAGCTGAGCCCAAAATTATTGGGTTAAAGCCTTGTGCCCACCAAGCTCTACGCCACGTAAGCAGTAGCTCCTCTTCAATGTATTTTGAGACCTCAACGTCTTGTTGCTCCGAACTATCATAGTATGTGTATATTGGCGGTCGGTTTGGTAAGGGCGGGAGCAAGGATCGATTTTCATCGAGGGTCACGGAGGACGAGAATGGACTCAGCCAATTCAAATTGCTGTACCATGATGCATCTCCACTCGTGCTGTTTTTCTGGATCGGAGGAGGATGAGCAGACTGTCGAAAGGGATTCAGCATGTTCGGCGTCGAGATGGTGGGAAGTTTCGGCAAGGGCATTTGGCGATTATTGAATTCCATGGATGATGTAGGGCTACGCAGGTAAGAGACCAGTGTGAAAAAGATGAAAATGATCATTGCAGAGTAAATTATCGTGCGGGAGGGAGGTATCTTGGGAAAAGACTTCCCCGTCACGCCTTTCTGAATCGACATTGCGAAAAAGTGAGGTCTTTGGCGGTCCTCAATTGCCTTCACAGCCTGTAGAGTTCTAGCCAGGAGTATGCATTGAAAAAGGTGTGGCCTTTCGGTTTCTTAACGTAGACAGTAGCTCTTGGTTGAAGGAGCAAGAGGTTAGTAGCTGCTGTGAGATTGACGACTGTAGGCGAATTTGAAGTAGCTTGAAATAATTGCTGAAATAAATATCTAGCCCAAGGTGCTGGCGTCGCGGTTGTGAATCACACCAGGTGGCAGAGGCCGAGTCGATGGGCAGCTGTAGAACAGAATGGAGAAATTTGATAATTCGTGTACGCGACGATCCTTGACGAGGCTCCCCGGCTCAGGTCCATTTAGCCCCTGTCGAGCATTAACTTTTGTCATGGCGACAAGGATATCAATTGTGACTCTAGGGCCGAACACTCGCGTGAGATGGCCGCTACTCACCCCAGCTTCATGCTGTGCGGCAGGCAGCTAGATCCGCGTGCCCAGCGCTTGTCTACTGACCAGGCATTAAATATATTTTTACACTCAAATCCTGCCCTCAACCATAAATGAGCGGGATAAAACTGATTCTTCACCTTCCAAAGATGTCGGAATTAACATTCAAACTGCTCTGCAAATCTGGGATAGCCAAGGAGAATCTCATTCGGATCCAAATTTAGGTTGAGGTCTACACAAGAAATTCACAATTAAAAAATTGTCCCTATCACGGTCTGCCACCAACAAGACCTGACTTCGAATATACCAAGCCTCTGTGTACTTTACCTTTCCGATCAATGTCCTCAAGCACTGAGTCTCCCAAAGCAACCAAGATTCACCATCTTACAGACACCTAGAAAGCAGGAGTCTAGTAGTGAAGAACAGGGAAAAAGGCCATGTTTGGACGGAATGATTTGGGGATTAGAAGGTTCGCGGGAGCTACAGGAAAACGGCGGGAAATTGGCAATAAGGAGAAGATGTCAGTGACAAGTCGAGATTGGGGGAATAGTGCGGATGACACTACAAAACGAGTTGACAGTGGAGGGCACCGTGATCCGCCTCTTTATTTCTAATCACTCAAAGCATATTCAGCCATCTAGCCATGACACTTGACCCGTGTCTTTTATACGCACAAGATGACCCTTTTTGACGTCGGAGAAACTCATACGCTCAATTTCATTCCTAAATACCAGTATGAGGTGTGTTTGCTTACACAAATAGTAGCATCTCCTTCATGAGTATCCGCCACAGGGAACTTTGAAAATCTTTGGTTATCTAAGCATTCCTTTGAGAC
This sequence comes from Blumeria hordei DH14, assembly GCA_900239735.1. NCBI lineage: Eukaryota > Fungi > Ascomycota > Leotiomycetes > Helotiales > Erysiphaceae > Blumeria > Blumeria hordei. Next base: position 5,451,588 of record OENG01000009.1, read on the forward strand.
TCATATATACTAGCACCGTGATAAATTTGGCTGTGTTTTGCCGGATTCGAGCCAGCGATCTCCTGTCTCAGATGGGATGAGTGGCCAAGCCACTGTGCGTTCTCATGTGAGAGTATCGAAGCAGCTCACGATAGACTATGAATCCAAATCACTTATATAATCTTGGACTAGAGATTGCTTGAAATCTTCCTCAAGTCTAGTGGACATTGTTGGATCGTTGTTCCCTTCCCACACTCCCACATAATTACAACCTCACGTCCGTGACAACTTTTGGATGCTGGGCTAGGCTCTTATCCTCCTCTGGCCTGAATCAGGGAATGAGGAGGCTTAGAAGAGTGAGAGACGCTCTTAGTTATTATATTTATTTTATAGTTCTGTATAAGTCTATGACTATGTAGAACATGCAGGTCCTCTCTGCCTACATGCCAAGGATACCAATACCAGAAGTATATCCCCTCCTATGCCTCTCATATAGCTCCCCTCAAATAGTACCACCCCTCATAAGACCTTATTCAATCATACACTTGGAGGAGCCTTTCGCCCTTCATTACCTACCCTCTCTAGCCAACTAAACGATGGCCATTTGCGGAGGTCTTATAGCCGGAAAAAATGGCAAAAACCACTGGGTGCAGAGCTCTCCAAATACCGACATTGAGACTAGATCTGAGGACATAGGGACCCTTCTGAAGCGTTCGAAGAGGCCGGCCAGCTGGGCGCTGCAGACTTGTGGTTACCTCAGAGAATTCACATTCTGCCTTTCTAGCCTCCTTCCAACTCCTTCCCAAAATTCCAGGTGAAATGTCAGGAAAGTCTTGACAGAGCGTGATTGCTGTATGGTAGCTTAGCCCAACTTCTTTGGTGCCGTTCAGGGCGCTGGGGAATGCCGTTGACTCATTGACAACAGAAGTCCTCCTGGCTGGTTAGCCGAAATGTCGGTCTTGGCCCCTACAAAAGTTCTAAAGTTGAACCCCTCGAATATTTCAGTCCAAGCATGGTCTTCAGAGTCCTGTTCCCCCTCAAGTCGTTTGACTCATTAGAGCAACAACTTTCCATAAGCTAAGACCCTGGCTTTTTAGTTTTCGACATGATTTCGTCCTTGCGGATATAAATAGCGTCATAAATATGTAGTGAGGTATGGCTAAAAACTAATGAGGTATTGTCGAGAAGTTGTCAAATGGAGATATGCTTGTGTTTGCTTTCGATTCGGTTGCGATTATTCTTGGCTATGCCAGATATGCAGAGCATACCGAGCCATGACACTGACACCGCTGGAAGCTGAAGAATTCTTCTTTACCAGTCCCCTTAGAATTAAAGCGATCCAAAATTCGTAATTAAAGAGGGTAAGGGCACTGTATAAGGTATAACCTAGGCTAGTGAAGACCCCAATAAGCTATTTAATCTAGGGTCTGAATTTTACGATAAACCAAACGCTCAACTAAAGGTCTGCTTACACCCATCGCACATAGCATCACTCTTATCCTTTTTTACAAGAATCTCCAGCCGGTGCAATGGCCCCTCCTGTTGCATCGTCATCGACAACGCCCTCCAATCCAGGAGGTCAACTTCACCCAAACCTGCTTGGCATTGTAAATGCAATGCAAAAAGCGGAACAGCAAAGAAAAGAAAGATTGGACGTTGTCCAAGAATTTCTTGAACTAACCGACTCCTGGGCCAATAGCAAAGCAGGGAAGCAAGCCGCAGCAGTCGTCGCGACTCTGGTGGAAAAGATGACGCCTATTATCACTGCCTTCGCAATAGACCATGCAGAAGCACCCAATTATCCAAGTAAGAAGCCTCCGACCATGGCAAGAACTCCCAAACCAGTCGCGCCTATGAATTATATCGTTGTCTAGGACAACAGCAACGCCCTACCTACAAAGCCTCAAGTAAATAGCTCGACCTAGGCGACAGTAGTCGCCAAAGCGGCCAACCTACCAACTCCATCTAGTGCGCAAGTTCCGAGGAGAACAGCTCTAACGAGCCGCTTTAAGCCACAGACAATCTCTGAGGAAGACAATCGTCTGTTCCTTCGATTGGGGAGAGATCACCACTGGCACAAGCTATCGCCAGTTACGATCAAGAAAATTATAACCGAAAAAGCTGAGACAGTAGCATCAGCTATCACCTCGATGTATCCAGTCAGGTCGGGAATCGCTCTCGAATGCGTGTCAGATGCATTGAGAGACACTATTATTAGAATTGCATCTTCCTTACAGGAAGACAACACCGTCATTGAGGAAGCGTCCAAATGGACGTCTTTGATAATCCCGCATGTTTCATTGTATATCAGTACGCTTCAAGATAGCATTACTGTTACCAACGAAATAGTGAAAAACGAGTGCCAGGCAGAATGTGGTGCCACACCAATCCAGATACGACCTACAAAAACAAAGCTCGGGCAGTACTCAACGAGCTGGATTGTTCATTTCCAAAAAAACCAGCGAACACAAAGTTTTGTCTTATTGACGAAAGCGGACCAGCAATTCCCTTTTCGCGTCGATAACCGATCAAACATTGCCAACGGTACTGGGGATTTCATACTACGTGCTCCTGTACCTGGAGTTAACGATGTGGACGATGCAGACGACGTGGGGGAATCCATGAGACATCATAGAGCCAGGCTAAGTTGCCAAAATGCTCAAATTGTGCGGGACCTCACCATTCGAATGAAGGTAGCTGTATGACCCTGCCAAGAAGACAAAAGGGGATAATTCTGCCCCATACTCCCGTAGAACTACACACCATCAGGGAACGCGGACATCATGTTTATCACGCTGCTCTAGCGTACTCAGAAAGGAATGGTAAGGCGGATGAAACTGTCATTGCCTTGGATTCAAAAATGTCGTGTAAATGTTAGGAAGCCTCTCAACATAAGCAACAAAAGGTAAACACAATGTCCTCCACTGTCACCAAGTGTGCGTCGTAAGGGGTGAAGAAAATATGGATATAGCATTGCAGCAGGCATGGGACGCCTGTACATACGTAGTCATGGTACAGGAGCCATGGACAAGAAAGAAAGAGGGGGTTTTTATCAAAAAGAGTCACCCAGGCTATGACAGTCACACACCCTTCGGAGGAATAGACGTCCGGCCTCGCGTCATTACTTTCACGCGGTAAAACATTCAGGCAACTCAATTATTTCCACCGTCATCAGGCCCAACGTCTGACTACTATTTTACAAAGATGGGCAGCCTGACGTTTGTCAACGTATATCGTACCCCGGGCACTAGTGGAACCTTGGAGACCCTACTTCGGTAGGAACTCAGAGGACTAGTGGTTGTTTGAGGCGATTTCAATTCCGTGTCACAGAATTGGCAGCCGCTAACGACAAACCAGTACGGAAATAATGCCAGATCATGGAATGGGCAACAACCCATGATATGGCTCCAGTAAGTATTATCGGAGAGCCAATGCACAATGACGAGAACGTCCTCAATCTGACATGGAGTAATACGGCCGCCATAGCATCGGTCTCCAACCGTTACAACTGTACCTCAGATCACTCGGCCATCGAGGGTGCCGTGCTGAACCCTACAGTGATAGATGTCTCTGAAATTACAACGAACATTCGTGTCAGCGACGTCAACTTGAAGGAATTTAGCCAACGCGTTAGCCAATGGGCCAAACCTGGCCCTCTTGAAAGTATCACAGACATCGAAAATGTTGAATAACCTCCTCCAAGGACTTGGAGATGCACTCAAGATCGCAGGAAAAGTCCCAGCTATCAAAAGCGGAAAAACTGGGCCATGGTGGAGCAATAAATGTCGCACAGAATGGTAGAATTTTAAGGCTGCGAGAGACAACCTGGACCTCGCAAAAGAGACCCGCAAAAGTTTTAGAGCCGTGGTTCGAAAAGCCAAGCGAGAGTACCAGAAGAGTCAAGTGGAAGCAGTAACAACTGACACGCAAGTTTTCAAGCTCATGAGATCGGCTAAACCTCTACCAGCAGCTGAGCCCCTCCCTTACTGATTGACGAAACACGATGGCTATCTGACCCGCGAGAGCGAGCTAGTGCACTACGAGACATTTTCTTGGCAAGATTCAGCGGTAGAACGATATTTCAACCTGGGATGATGGACAGAAGCAGCGCATCCCATGGGATACGAAAATACTACTTGAATTTGTGATTAGCGCTACTATCTCTGTCAACGACACGGCAATAGGCGCTGAAAAGATAACAGTACGGTTACTGAAAGCTTGTTGGTCCCATCTAGGATCTCTCGTGAAAGATCTTTACCAGGCTTGTCTAAAAATCGGCTACTTTCCCACGGCTTTCAGGGTGGTAGAAGTTGTGCTTCTTCCAAAGTTGGGTAGAAATCTGTCGACTGCTAAGGGTTGGCGACCACTATCGCTGTTGTCTAGTTTAGGCAGAGGGCTTGAGCGTCTAGTTGTTAAGAGAATAGCATGGCTGACAATAAGTCACCAAGTTGTTCATCCGCAATTATTTAGCTCAGGACCTGGACGATCTGCGGTCAACCTTACATCTTGTGTAATCCATGATGCCGAGGCGGCCATAATAAGTGGCATGTGCGGCCGTGGTCACACTAGATATCCAAGGTACCTTTTATGTATTCCTTCACCACCGATTTCTCAAACGCTTTCGAGAACAAGGCTGGCCACGACCTCTGTGCCGGTTTATTCAGACCTTTCTGTGCCAACGAAAATTACAGGTTAAATTCCGTGTTGGGACCACAGACGAGAAAATATTGGAGTGTGGAGTATCTCAGGGCTCGCCACTGTCGCCTTTTCTTTTCATACTCTATATTGCCTCTCTGTTTCAGGACCATAGTCTCATGAGAAGGTTTGGCTATACTGATGATATGGCCATCATTAGAGTTGGAAAACTCGTGGCTGAAGTCATCTCCTCAGTACAAGATGACGTCGACAGCTTTATCCTCCTCGCCAAAGAACAAAGGATCGAGTTAGACCCAGCGAATTCCGAACTTCTAATGACCGGAAGGGGACCTGAAAGGAAAAGCAATACGGCTGGCCTTTCCATCATGTTGAGAGACCGACGAATTGAACCATTACCGTACATCCGGTGGCTAGGAGTCTGGCTTGATATCCAACTGGAATTCAAGTAAAATGTACAGGAATGGACTAAAAAGGCTAATCGTCTAGTCCATTTCTTACGACATATAAGTAGTGTTCAACGTGGTGCAGCATCCGAACTCTTGATTCGTGCGGTACATGAATGCGTTCTAAGTTCAGCTCTATATGGGACAGAGGCGTGGTGGCCGGGTCTTTCTTGAATTACGACACTGCGAAAGAAAGAAGTTGGCACTGGAGTAGACTGGCACATATCTCTGTTAAATAAAACGATAATGAAAGCTATCTGAGTAGCACTCCCGGCGTGGCGTACCACTCCGAATAGCGCTCTTCATCGTGAAGCGGGGATACCCTTGGCATCTATAATTCTCCAGCAAAAGACGCTGCGGTCTGCAGTTCGTATGCGGAGGATAGATGTCTGGCACCCTCTAGCCCTTCGGGCGGCTAAGCACCCGAAAGATACATTAAAACGCTTAGATCTTAGATCAGGATAAAGAAATGGCTTGTTCAGACAACCCGAATGGTATATAACACGCCTGCGATTGAGCATGCGTCAAGTTCCGACAGCCGAAGACCCTGGAAAGCTACACTTTCCCATGGTCTCCCGGCATCGACTCCATGCAGTCGATAAAAGAAGCTAGATCAGGAAGCATCGAACAATGGTTAAATTCCCTACCAGCCAATACAGTCGTAGCCTTCTCTAATAGATCGCCAAAGGGTCCTAGAAAATCAGCCTTGTGATATCTAGTATACCGAGGAGTTAAGCTAGTTGAGAGTGATTCTAGTCTACTTCCCGAAGCAAAAGTATTCGACGCGTGAGTTATGGGTGCCATGAAAGCCTTGGATACTGCAGTAGTAGTTACAGAAGTTTTACCAATCTATTTTGTTCTGGGCAACCAAATTGCCGCCTGGGTGCTATCAAGGAAGATCAAATTCCTCGCAGGCAGTGGTGGACAAGTTTTCGTCGCTGAGACACAATAAACGTGTGAAAATACGCTGAATACCTGGTCATGTCGGAATCCAAGGCAATGAAGAGGCCAATAAGCTAGCCAAATCAGCTTTGGAAGCTCTCAATAACCAGTCACTAACCTTGGCTTCGCCCAGCAGAGAAGATCAAAATCTAATCTTTGCGGCATTAGGGAGGTGGATTAAACTGCGCAGCCAAGAGCTCGTGGAAGAGTGGTGGCAGAAGTATCGACGGAAGCGATACAAAAATCTGGACCCCTTTATGCGCTGCAAACGGCCACCGGAACTGGCTCCACCAAGATGGGCGTATCATCGTCTTATTGCGGCAAGAACAGGCCACGGAGACTACGCCGACTACCATCGACGTTTCAACCCCGAACATGGAGATCTGAAATGCGTTTGCGGCCGAGAAAAGAGGCCCTGAAATTTATCAGAGTGCCGACCTGCTTGGCAACGTTGGAGAAGGTGTGAAGAAATGGTTTAACCTGGGGCCAGGAAAATTTCACAGACTAAACCATCATGATGAAGTATTGAAAGTAGGAGCGAAGATGTACTATCTTCGGGCGTCATACCTTCGTCGAGTAATACTCTAGAATTCTCCCTGTCATGACATCATCTAGATCGAAATAATCTTGGATGTTTATGACGTCATTAATCAATAGTATGCGATATTCTTGAGTCACTGAGAGTATGATATCACCAGAGTATGACATCATGAAAATCATGATATTATGGAAAGCGTGATGGTTAATTGGATTGGGCTATGTATATAAGATAGCTAGTATTAGGATATTCAGACCTCACGCAACTTCTTCTGAAAAATATACACGCTTCTACTTCTAACTTCATCTCTTCTTTAGGAAGACCATTGCACTGCCTCACTTCTTTTGTCTCCTTCACTCCTCTCAGTGAAACCTCCATCTAAGTTATTGTCGTATGATCCCCATTCCCTTTACGATCTCATTTCGTACCCTGTGGAACTATCGCTATATTAGACTCCTTGAGAGGAAATGATAGGGGATAAAGGATGACAGAAGTTCATTCAATTCCTAACTACAAGCAAATGTTGCAGTCTGCCGAGGAATGAACAGGATGGGAGATGATCATGCTGAGATTGTTTCTGAATCGAGAGGAAATGTGTTTGGAAGATGGGGATGCAGCACAGGGCACTTTAACTCAGACATTTATTGTTCCTTTTTTTTCTTATGTCGCTTTTAGCTTCAATGTCGTTCATGTAGGCAGCATTGAGTTCCGAGAACTCATCTACCCCTGTCACATCTAAATATATGTTCGGTTCTTCCTGTCACGCAAAAAAATTTTAATTTCAGATTTAAAGGCCTGTTTAGTAAGCAGAGCTAGACTGACCATACTTAGATTTCTGTCCGTTCCAGGCACAGGCCTAGCTCTTATGGAGCATAATACGGACAAGGCTCGTCCTTCTCCAATGATTGTATGTGAAGATAATTCAGTTTGACGTTTGGTCTACCCATGTAGTGGGTTCACTCGCTGATACCACTCTTGACCTTTGTGCTGGGGACTGTCGTCCTTCCACCAATCTTTAACATCCACCAGATGGAAAAAGAGAAAAACTTTGCTTACCCTAACATGCCCTTAGGTGTTTGTTGTTTATATATTTTCGGTTTTTTTTTTCATCGGGCCGCCAAACCTTGGCTTAAGTCCATACTACCTACTTAACTAGAGGCATGTTCGCGCTGGCAAAGGCGAATTCTTCAGCTTCCAGTGGTGCCGGTGTAATCGCTCAGTATGCTCTACATGTCTGAGATAGCCAAGCAGAATCGCATCCGAATCGAAGTCGAAAGCAACCTCAAGCATATCTCCATTTGACGACTTCTCGACAATGCCTCTCTTACCATTCTCTTCTGAGTCCTCAAGCTCTTTCTAACCACGCACTTCTCGCCTAAACGACCAATAAAGACGTTGGTCAAATTGCAAACAGAAGCTTGCCCCATTAGTTTCTAGCCATACCTCACTACATATTTATGACGCTATTTATATCCGCAAGGACGAAATCATGTCGAAAACTACAAAGCCAGGGTCTTAGCTTATGGAAAGTTGTTGCTCTAATGAGTCAAACGACTTGAGGGGGAACAGGACTCTGAAGACCATGCTTGGACTGAAATATTCGAGGGGTTCAACTTTAGAACTTTTGTAGGGGCCAAGACCGACATTTCGGCTAACCAGCCAGGAGGACTTCTGTTGTCAATGAGTCAACGGCATTCCCCAGCGCCCTGAACGGCACCAAAGAAGTTGGGCTAAGCTACCATACAGCAATCACGCTCTGTCAAGACTTTCCTGACATTTCACCTGGAATTTTGGGATGGAGTTGGAAGGAGGCTAGAAAGGCAGAATGTGAATTCTCTGAGGTAACCACAAGTCTGCAGCGCCCAGCTGGCCGGCCTCTTCGAACGCTTCAGAAGGGTCCCTATGTCCTCAGATCTAGTCTCAATGTCGGTATTTGGAGAGCTCTGCACCCAGTGGTTTTTGCCATTTTTCCCGGCTATAAGACCTCCGCAAATGGCCATCGTTTCGTTGGCTGGAGAGGAGAGGTAATGAAGGGCAAAGGGCTCCTCCAAGTGTATGATTGAATATGGACTTATGAGGGGTGGTACTGTTTAAAGAGAGCTGTATGGGAGGCATAGAAGGGGATAAACTACTGGTATTGGTATCCTTGGCCTGTAGGCAGAGAGGACCTGCATGTTCTACATAGTCATAGACTCATACAGGACAATAAAATGAATTAATAGAGGCATCGACACCATTACTTATTGCCCTGGTGGCTTCGCCCTTGCTACTTCCTAACTAAGTGTGCAAGGCAATTCTCTAATTATATGATAGCGTGTATCGTAGCACCTACACCTTTACAGCTAGTCGCCGAGGCCCTTCACTGCTTTGATGTATGACACCCATTCTCTGGATACTACTAACAGATCCATTCGGAAATACCAAACCATCCGTCCATAACGCAGGGTGCCTACTGGTGGAGGTCAAGAAACGAACAACATAAAGGATCATCTTAGCGCTTAGTCATGTGACACTAATCATCTCTAACAGGCGCCGGGAGGATCTTCCGGTTGGAAACATACTCATCATCTTCACCACCACTGGATCGTGCCATGACTACAAACTCTAAAGCACTGATAATAGGCCTTAGCGGGGCTTCGTCTAGCGGAAAAACTAGCTTGAGTCATCTACTGCGCAAAATTCTGCCCAACGTTTATGTTCTTCATGAAGACGACTTCTTCAAGCGTGAAGAGGAGTGAGTGCCGGCCACCCCGTCTTGACTCCGCCTTGATCGTGCCTCGGGAACTCTCCGGGTCTCTCAGCCGCGGCGAATTGGTGCCCGGGCTCAAGGACCACAGATTTCCAATAAGATTGTGTGCGTCGAGGCTTGGCGGGACCTTGAGAATACGGCACGTGATGTCTCGAAATTAGCATCGCCTTATTGGACTCGTGTGACGCATCCTCGAGACTCGGGCTGATATATGATAGGATTCCTGTCAAAGATAATCTTCAAGATTGGGACTGTGCCGAGGCGATTGACTTGCCAGCCCTGGTAAATGTCCTCCAGGAGATCCGGCGTACTGGAGAACTTCCAGTAAATACCATCCCCCACACTTCATGGCATTATCCTGTAAAACTCACTATTGTCTAGCCAAATCTTGAGTCGAAAGAGAGCCAAAGCCTGACGATTGGTATCGATAAAGTTTCGGAGAGTACTATATCCCGTATCAAAGATCGAGTTGCCGCGTGGATTGCACCTGGCCAGCCCGGCTACTCACTCCAAACTCGAAAGATATTCATTATTGAGGGATTCCTCCTATACTCTTATTCGACGTCGGTGATTTGGCCCTATCTAGATCTCAAAATGTTTCTACAGGTCTCATACGCCGCCGCCAAGGCCCGCCGTCAAACCCGCTCTGGTTATATCACGCACACTAGCATTTGGCAAGATCCACCAAATTACGTAGACCAGGTCGTATGGCCCAACTATCGACATAATCATGAATGGATGTTTGAGGATCGTGATGTTGAGGGAAATGTTAAGGAAGGGGCGCGTTCAATAAGCGGCATACGTTGGTCTGGCATGGCTGATATGGACATGGAATCAACGTTATCCTGGGCTGTAGAGCTTTTAATGCAAGAACTCCCCACTTTGTTAGACGATAAGTACCGACAGAATGAGTAGAAGGTACTTTCTGACCCTCAGAGGTCTAGGCCACAACCATCATTATCTCAATCGTGACGGGACTTATCGATTGACTTGACCCTCACAATCTCCGTCATTAAACTTGTGTCTATTCTCCTTATCTTATTTCAATCGTAGATACTCCTCGGTCACAGTAAAAGACTAGGTGAGTTATTGATAGTGGGCTTTGATCAATAATCTGACAATCATAGCTACCAGTCGCAACAAAAATTGCGCTTTCGCTCAGCAGAGGCTATAAATTTACTCCCAAGTTTATGACTTTATGTGATTCTGCGATACACATTTGGGATACAGTGCTAATTGCTCGTCTAGATGGTCCATTTTAGTCTATATATGATTGGTTTGATATTTGTTGTCCTACTTGAGGCAATGAATATCTAGCGCAATGAGCTCATCTAACTCAGGTCACACATTTTACAGGGCTCCTATACTCTTTTGCTATGAAAAAAGAGCCTTGAAGTGTTGAAGGTAGCTGAAGCATCCACGTTTCCTCAGATATTATGTTTTAAAGAATGTATAATTGAGAATATACTATTGCTCTGGAGAGCGCTGATGCTTCAAGTTGTTGAAGTTAGGAGCTTGAGCGAAGATGGAGGTTAGAGCGGATTTAGTGTCGGCGGTTAGACCGATACAGTAAGTCTTGTATTATGTTGTAGAAGGAAGAATTGATGGGAAACAATTGAATTGAGACATATGGTTCTAAGTAAGACTTAGATGACAAAAGTGAGAGTGCGTGTGCGCATGTCTCATCAACTGTGAATTTTGACCAGTATCTTTCAATCTCCATGGTTTCATAAGTTGTGATCCCTGTTGATTTAGATCAATAAACATACAGATATATGTGACAGAAATATAAAGCTAAATACATGTGTGTCGGTAATAGATCCGAGAAATCTATAACCTGTATTTGAGACATAGCCATCCGCTGGAATACTAGTGTGAAATAAATGACAATGTGCATTGAACTTTCAGCGAGAGATGTGTAGATGACAATAATATGGGTGAGGAATTTGATAGTCCGGAGGGCAAGACTGACACCTGTACGTGGTGCCTTCTACGAACCTGGGAGTGTGGTTGGATGGTGCGGTGGTACATCATCTTGGCCGGTTTCTCAAGTAAGGTCTGGATAGCAAGGACACATATCCCACCCGAGACAGGAGACAGCTGGTTCGAATCCGGCAAAACCTAACTACATTTCTCGCGGCGCTGGTATGCATGGATGATGGAGGCATGCTTGGATAATCAAAGGTTTTAAATTCCCTTTGGTGGGTACTTACGGAGGAGGGTTGACTGTTTGTGTAAGCAAACATACCTCATAGTGGTATTTGCGAATGAAATCCAGAGTATGAGTGTCTCTAACGTTAAAAGAGTCATCCTATATGTATACATAGTACCGGTCATGTGTCATAGCTAGATAGCTGAAAACACATTAAATGATTTAAAAAAAAAAAAAAAGAACCTGGGAGTGAAATATTCTCCCAGAGCCAAGTTCAGTCAAATTTCGCAATACCGGACAAGTTGGCCCACGAGGCAATGATTCAAAATTCTCCGTCATGTCAAATCTTCGCTCCCAACGAGTTCGACTCCTACTCAAGTCTCATCAAGTTTACAAGTACGACCAAGTACATCCTCATTTCAATGACCACACCTCTCATCAACTATTCTCTGGCCTCAGCTAGCCGCCAAATACACGCCCACGCCGATATTTATACCCAACGGAGGAAGCAAAGCGTGGCGCACAAATCTGGGAGGCAGTTCTTTGAGACGGATGTGAGAGGGATTGGGACAAGTTTACAAGATGATACGGAGGATGGATACACTCTCGACGGGCGTGTAATGTTGAATTTCGGCAGAGTTTTACGAATTGAGCTGTGTGCGCGCCAAGACTTCGCTTGCGAGAGTGCAGCGGACACTATAACAACACGCAAACGATGGAAGGTGCTGTGGTCCGCCTCCTAGTGGTGTTCTCTGGTATAGTTTGAGTGGCCTGGGCATCTACTCCACATAGGAAGGAAACAGCTCAAACTACATTTCGCGCGGAGAAAATTCAGCGAATGATTGAGGCATATCTGGATAACTCGAGGCTTTTGAGACGTTTCCCTGGCCGGGTATTCACGTATGAGGGTTGACTTTGGGTGAAGAAAAAACCACCATAATTTCGCAGTGGTACTTGCAAATGAAATCCGAGGCATGAGTGATCTCGTTGTAAATTGAGTCATCTTTTCTATATATTTTTTCTGATATTGAGTCATAGCTAGATAGCTGCATACCCAATTAAAATCTGATAAAAAAAGAATTTGATTGTCTAAATAGCCAGACTTACAAATAAGTTATTCTTAGTATTCCAAGATATGTCATATATAGACACAAGTGTGTTAATCTTTGTTTTACAACTTGATTCACAGACTATCTTGTATATTGAGCTCCTATATGACCCAGGCCACACCTAGCACAGTGCTCCTGTCCCCTTTTGTTACTTGGAAGATCATTGATATATTACCCATGATGAATAGCCATTCAGCTCAATATATATACGCGGAACCTTCTACCAAAAAAAAACAACCGCTTGGAAGAGATGCACACCCAACAAACCACCCGAATAATCAAAAATTGGGTATAATTACACACACCCTAGCTGTACTGTCTGTTAGAGTAATTATGCAAATTTCTTGATTGCATCCCAACACGTACCATCTAACTGCATTAGTGAGCTGTAAGCAGCTATTTTTCGAATAATATTTTGTTGGTATGCACAGCTATTTAGCTGTGATACAATTTCAGGTGTGAAGTAAAAATGAATGACTCAACCTATACACATAGCACACGCCGGCAAAGACGAATTCTTCACCTTCCAGTGGTGCCGGTGTAATCGCTCAGTATGCTCTGCATATCTGGGATAGCCAAGATGAATCGCATCCGAATCGAAGTTGAACACAACCTCAAGCTTTTCTCCATTTGACGACCTCTCGACAATGTCTTTTTTAACATTCTCTTCTGAGTCCTCAAACTCTTTCCAACCACGCCTCACCTCGCTTCAACAACCAATAAAGAAGTTACTCCAATTGCAAACAGGAACTTGCCCCATTGATCACCGGCCATCACTCACTACAAATTTACGACGCCACGTATACCCGCAAGGAGGAAATTAAGTCATAATATACAAAGCTGGGTCATGGTTTATGGGGGACTGATACTCTAATGGGGCTCTACATCTTGAGGAAGGATAGGCAGCTGAGATGTGGTGCGAGAGGAGGAACAGGTCTCTGAAGACCATGCTGGGACTGACATTTTCGAGGAGTTTTCAACTTTGGAACGTTTGTGGGCGCCAAGACCGAGATTTCGGCTAATTAGCCAGGAGGGCTTCTTTTGTCGATGAGTCAACGGCACTGCCCAGCGCCCTGGACGGCACAAAAGAAGTTGGGCTAAGCTACCATACACCAATCACGCTCTGTCAAGACTTTTCTGACATTTCAGCACGACCTTCGGGAAGGAGTTGGAAGCAGGCTAGAAAGGCAGAGCATGAATTTCCCGAGGTACATACAAGTCTGCAGCGCCCAGTTGCCCGGCCTCTTCGAACGCTTCAGAAGGGTGACTATGTCTTCGGATCTAGTCCTAATGTCGGTATTAGGAGAGCTCCGCACCCAGTGGTTTTTGCAATTTTTCCTAGCTGCCATACACCCGCAAGTGGCCAATGTTTCGTTGGCTGGAGAGGGGAGATAATGAAGGGCAAAGGGCTCCTCTAAGTGTATGATTGAATATGGACTTATGAGGGGTGGTACTGTTTAAAGAGAGCTGTATGGGAGGCATAGAAGGGGATAAACTACTGGTATTGGTATCCTTGGCCTGTAGGCAGAGAGGACCTGCATGTCCTACATAGTCTTAGACTCAGACAGGACAATAAAATGATTTAATAATAATAATATACACATAGCACACATGCATCGGATTTCATTTGCAAGTAGCACTGCGAAGTTTGTTTTTTTGCATCAGATTTTAATTGCGTATGCAGCTATCTAGCTATGACTCAATATCAGAGAAAATATACAGAAAAGATGACTCGATATACAAGAAGAGCACTCATGCCTCGGATTTCATTTGCAAGTAGCACTGCGAAGTTTGTTTTTTTGCATCAGATTTTAATTGCGTATGCAGCTATCTAGCTATGACTCAATATCAGAGAAAATATACAGAAAAGATGACTAGATATACAAGAAGAGCACTCATGCCTCGGATTTCATTTGCAAGTACCACTGCGAAGTTATGGTGGCTTTTTCTTCACCTCAATTCAACCCTCATCCGTGAATACCCGCCCAGGGAAACGTTTCAAAAACCCTGGGTTATCCAGACATGCCTTCATCATCCACTGAATTTTCTCCGCGCAAATAGGGGTCTGAAGTGTCACCTTCCCAAGCAGATCAAGCGCTCAGACTACTCAAACAATACCGGAGACTACCACCGGGAAGTGGACCGCGGCACCTCCCATCGTTGACTTGTGTTAATAGTGTCGGCTGCAATCTCATTTATAAAAAAAGATAAAAAGCTGCACTCCTGCAAGAGAAGTCTTGGCGTGCACAATGTACATCCCCTCTGGTAAAGAAAGGGTATAACTTCAACTGGGCTGTTTATGGAATTAGCCCCGCAGGCGCAGTTAGGCTAGCTCGTAAAAGGCTAGACTCTCTCCACATTAGCCCGCTAGCCAAGAAGTGTGGTCCAATCATCTTTTTCATACAATCGGCTATTTTTTATTTTTTTTTTTTATTTTTAAATCATTCAATGTGTATGCAGCTATTAAGCTATGACACATGACCGGTACTATATATACATGTAGGATGACTCTTTTGACGTTAGAGACACTCATACTCTGGATTTCATTTGCAAATACCACTATGAGGTATGTTCGCTTACACAAACAGTCGACCCTCCTCCGTAAGTACCCACCAAAGGGAAATTTAAAACCTTTGATTATCCAAGCATGCTTTCATCATCCATGCATACCAGCGTTACAATCGGCTATAGCAATGTGTTTTCAACGACACCTTTGACTGCCTAACCAACAAAGCCCTTGAGTCTAAACATAACTATCAATCCGCCCTCCAATCTAGCACATGATGTCTCTTGAAAAGTCTGCTTCTGAAACCAAAGTTCGCTAGTAGCTGAATCGCGATCAATGTATGGAGATATGAACTTTAAGAAGACTCGGCTTGACAATACAAGATATAACCAACGAACTTGGCTTTACAAAAAAGCAAGTACAACGTGCTTGTCCCCGAGAGGATGGGAATCCTAAACCTCACGAAGGAAGCCCGCCAAAATTAAGCGTCAAACAAGTTAATGAACTTGAGGCTTTCGTCCGAGAATCTCCTGAAGATTGATAAATGTGCTATTTGGAACTAGCGATGGGACCCTTCAGCCACTGGGAGTGCAGTAATCATTTACTATCTAATGCCCTCCAGAAAAGAGGTTACAGCAGATGCATTTCTCAGAAGGAGCTTACATTAAGTGAGGTTAACATGCACGAAAGATGTGTATTGGTGATAAAGGCAGATGTATGATACACAAAGCATTAGGATGGAGCAGACCAATACGAAACATGTAGTATGCTTTCATTTCATTTGTGAGCCATACTGAGGGCTTCAATGTATACTTTAGTAATACAGTGCAATTATGTTTGAAATAGATTTATATTTTCAGAAAATATCTATTAATTTTTTAAAGAAGACCTATATACCTTTCTTTTAGAGTTGAAAACCACCCCCATTAATTTTGACTTTCACAGAAGATCATTGGATAGTACCCTTGCTTGCATAACTGGTGGACGAACTAGACATGGGCCTACATGAAGACCAAACCAACCAAATCCATATTACACGGATCTTACCCCAGTCATTTTGACCCATGTGCTTTCTATCCATAAGAGACTGTACTTCAAGTTGAAAAGCTCCAGACCACAACCCAAACTCCCGTCATCGTTGATGTAGTAACTATCGTCTGCATTTTCTTGTAAAATAATCCAGATTTCTCTCACATTCATTACAAAAAATTGTTTCCCAGGTCTATGCACAGTGGCTTAGGTCCTCCTGTAAATAATCATCTTGTATCCGTTTCTCGGCATTTCTTGTGAATTCAGCTATTTAGCTATGATACATAAATAGTGCTATTTAAATGTTGGACGACTCTGGATGTTAGAGAAACCTATCCTTTGGATTCATACGGAAATACCCCTTTAAGGTATGCTAGCTTATACAGCTAACTCTCCTCTTACTCAAGATCAACTGGTATAAAATTCTGATATTTCTGTTGGAAACTTAACCAACGAATTAAGAGGTGCTTAGTCGGATTCATAAAAAGTCTTTAATAGTCTAGGGCTTTGCAGAGACTTAGATTTAAATCAATCAATCATTCGACTCTCCTCCGTGAGTACCCATCAAAGGATGGTTCCAAATCTTTTCATTATCCATCGACACCTGTACAGGAGATTCTGACTCTCGAATTTAGGACACACTCGTTGTCTAATTCGACTGAGGTTCCCGACATGATCGACTCTCTCTACACATATTCCGAGTGCGCTAATCATACCCACTGCTAAATTTAAGTTTGTATATTTACATACTACAGTGTACCTTGATTCACTATGGTAGATGAGAGGTTGCTGGTCATAACTAAGTTTGACAGGTAGATAAGACTAGTACAGATTTCTCCCATGTTTACATAAGTCCAATGTTCCAACAGCTGTAAGATATTAAGTATTATTTAATTCTTCATTATATATCCGTATAATATCTTACAGATTGTATTTTCCAATAACCTGCACCGCGAGAAATGTGATCGAGCTGGCTGAATTCAAACCAGCGACCTCTTGTCTGAAGTTGGACGTGTGTCAAAGCTATCCAGAACTTGCTTGGGAGACTAGCCAAGATGATATGCTACAGCACCATCCAACTATATCAATTTTTATAGTGCCACCTGCACTCTCTCAGATGAGATTCTGTAGCGCAGACTTATTAATTTGAAAAATCTCCATTCGAAATTTGGCAATATAGTTCGGAATTGTATCCACTGTTAGTGTCATCTTGACCACTTTCCGGATCTTTTTGATGCCGATCCCAATAATAGTCCTCCAAGATTTGTATATTGCGATTTGTTTCCTCTGACGGGTACTTTTATTCTTGTGGGCGTGCTTGTAGAGGCTACAGAGGTCAGAGATTCATGTGATGGGTGGATTGGTCATTGAAACAGGCATGTTCTAAGTCGTATTCAAAGGATTGATAAGGTTTTCGTTGGTAGCCAGCTCGTTGGGATTGAGGAAATGATTTGTTTTAGTCATGACTTGTCGTCACGTGAGACGTGCTTTTTAGTCCTGCAAATTTGGACTGAATTTAGATCTTGGAGAATATTCCTCTCTGAGGATTGTAGAGGTAATCATAGCTAGTTGTGCAGTCGTTGTTCACTCACAGCCCGAGCCTCATATTGTGTGGAGTGAATCAGCAAACTTTTTGCCCCCCCAAAGCTTAATTTCAGAGTCAACCATAACCAAGCAAGTACTCGTGAATTAGAATGTATACCACTACGTCATTCGGCCACAATCATGAAGGATGAACATTAATCCAAACTCAGGAAACAGCTTGAGATATGCTAATCCCTGGATTCGTGTGAAACATCTGGCATCGCCAATTCATGTTCAGATGGAAATCCCAGAGTAATACTCAAATTTCTCTGGCTGATGGTTACACGGTCAAGCTTGCAGTAATTTGCTCTACAGGAAATCATCACAGCCTTACAAAAGAGCTTGGCATAGTCTTGTGACGAGCTCAATCCAGTAAGGCAAACGGAAATGTCACAATTAGTCTTGTAGATACCAAATCTAACGGATTTCAACGAGGAGATTTACATAAGCTGATTGAATAAGACGTATAGTAATATTCTCAACTACCCGCCATTGAAAAGAAAAGAATTGAATCCAAACCCTCGATTTTACAATGAAGGGCGAAGGCTTGGAGGACGATAAAGACGCTGTCTCAAAGCCGGTACCACAAGTCGAAAAAGCTCCAGAGCAGAAGAATGAGCCAGAGGAAAACAATTCGCAATCAACAAATCCGATAGCAGTTGAGAATGCACAAAAGTTCCTTGATGACGATCACGTTAAAAATTCAGAGACACAAAAGAAAGTCGCATTCCTTAAACAAAAGGGTCTGTCTATGGAAGAGATAAAAAAGCTAATGGCGAGTGCATCCAAAAAAGAGGCATTCGCTAGCAGTACAGTCAATAAGGTATGTTCCTCACCTCCGAACTTGAATCATTTAATTTAGTTTACATAGCCAGCCCCTCTAGAGATTAGTTCTACCAGCAACAGCACAATACCAGCGCAAGAACTCACAGAATCGCCATCCAAACATCCTATCATCACCTACCCTGAGTTCCTTGTCAGTCAGTCGACTGGGAAAAGGCCTCTTATTACCACATCAAACATATTAACCATAATTTATGCTTTTTCTTTCATTTCAACATCCTGTTATGGTATTTTTCATTACATATTCACACCGATGCGACACAAACTAAGTGAATCTCGTCATGAACTATTTAACACCACTATCCTTAAACTAGAAAATCTCTGCCAGCGGCTCGAGAGAATGGTCTCTATGATTCCGCAATTTAGTACGAATATACGTTTTAGAAAAGACAATGAAAATCAGGATAATTCAAACATCGAAGATCCAACAGAACTTTTCCATCGAGATATAGGGATTCAAACCTCTTATCCTTCTCCTGTGAGCAAAGACTCTCAAGCTCAGGATGCTAGTATCATTCAGATATCCCTCCCAAATCAAATGAACAGGCTTGCTTCACTCCACAATCACATTAAAGACTTAATAGATGCATCAACTGACGAGTCAAATAATTGCCTTCAACTGGAAGGAAAATTTGGCGAGCTTCGTAGCTATCTCAACACAATTGCATATCAGTCATCAGGTAATGGTTATGGCAGCATCTATGACTTGAGTAGTGTTATGGGAGGTTATCTCGATAATGGTATGGGGACTAACACAAATCCAGATACGGATGAAGTGGCGAAGATTAGAAAAGAGATAAAGGGAATGAAAGGCCTTCTGCTTAGCACTAAAACATTCCCAGTCCGTGTCAACTCCATTGGGACTATAGCTAGTTGAATTTTAAGCCGTTAAATTTATGATTGCCAGGCTATTCAAGTTTTTCCAACTCGTTGATTATATCTAGCACGACACAAGCGAAGTTCAAAACTTCTCAGATCGTCGAATATAAAAATTATCTGTGATATGAGAGGAGACTAGCCAGATTGAAATGAATTTAACAACACAAGTGTATAGTTCTATTTAATAACAATTACAGTCATTCACGCATCATTTTTATCAATAAAATAGAACGTTCACAGATTACATCACTGCCTGAACATTCCTACATCTTCATTTCTCTCAAAGAGCCATGTATCTGCCGTCGGTCCTTGCTGGACTGAAATTAGCGATAACCTGACTCGGGGGTAGGTGATCAGCGCATCCAAAATCTACAAAAGATGAAAGCTTGGACAGCATATTGTAGTTTCAACTTTGCCGCAAAAAGAGCATATTTCTGAATTACACTTCTAATTTTGTTTTCCAAAGTGCTCGGTTATCAATTTACTTGATATGGATTAGTATATTGGTAAGCTCATTCCCAAATGAGCTACCTGACATGCTCTGAAGTTACTGATTGTTTAAAAAGAGCTCAGTATCCTTCCCACCAGTCTCAAAAAAATACTACACATCAAAATGATCTTTTTTGTGGGCCATACACCAGATGCTTTTCTATCTTAGGGATTCTATCTAGATCAACAATGTTCTCCTGAAAAATAGTGACACCATCGCATAGAATATGCTCTGGTAAGGTAATGAATAGTTTGGCTACTCTTTCAATCAAGTTCGTACTAAGTCCTACAAAATTTTCATTCATTAATATTACTTACACTATCTTTACTATCAATATTTATTTAGGTTATCCGGATTTGACTAGTCTGTCGGGGATTTGTAGAAGCTCTGACTCTTACCTATCCGGGGTATAACTTGCTGCTTAGTATTAACGAGATATTGCGTACAATGTATTTGTACAATATTTATTTCAGGCAATCTCCGCTCCCGAACTACCTTTTAATTTAGAAACTACCTTTTGGTATTTTATAATCGAGACGTCCCTAAATATTCAACCGAAATATCTGCCCAACTCCTATAGAAAATCATGAAAAGACTACCGTATTGGATTAAAGACGTCTTCAATGTACCTATAGAGTTTAATCATCAACGAGCTCATGCAGCTTTGAAAACTATATATTACTCAAAAAATTAGCTACATCTCAACATATAAAACGCTCTTCTTGTTTACTGGCCAGTTAACGCAGTTTCCATTGCTACCATTCTTATTTTTTTTGGATAGAAGGTTCCGTGGAAAAAGTGCCTGAATTCCATGGGTGAATACTGAGCTGAATGGCCATTCATCAAGGGCAATATATCAATGATCTTTCAAGAAACACAAGAGGCAAGGAGCACTGTACAAGGTGTGGCCTGGGTCAGAGAGGAGCCCAATGTGCCAGATAGTCTATGACTCAGGTAGTACAGTTAACAAACATCACACACTCTCTCTCTCTCTCTTTCACCTCTTCTTGGCTTTATCTTTCCTCTTACGACAGCGCTTGTTTTATCCCATCGGCCGTTCTTAAATACACCTGAGTGTTTTAAAAACTTGATTATCAAGTTCACTGTTCCAAATATTGGAGCCCTGTTTTAGCGCGCTTCCCTCAGCCTTCCTCCCCAAAAGTGGCTTAAATTTCTGCAGTATGCTGCGTCTCTTCCTATCAAAGCTGATGGTCTAAAGGTGTTGCACCATTGACAACAAAATAGCACGTGGTTGAGATCTTTGACGGCCATCCCGCACTTGTGTAGGAGTGTGTTTGCAATTTTTACCTTGTGCATGAATCCTGCTAGAGAGCTCTTGCTCTCGTAAGGATTTTCGCGTCCTCTTTGCACAAGTTATCGTACAAGGTATTTTTGCGGGGATCTGGGAGACCAGCGTCGATATTTTGAGAAAATTTGTTGTTGTTTTGGTAGAGGAATTCCTGGGGCTGGCGGGCAATAGCTTTTGCTGGGTTTATTTGTCATCGGTTTGTTCTCTAACTTCGATAGAAGGATTGGTGTTTAATAAAGCTATGACTTTAGCTCTTTCCTTGGCTACTGCCAGAGCCGAAAATCTCTTATCGGGTGGTAATGAGGCAGTAGTAATAACCTTATTAATTGTACGGAGTCGATGAGTAGCCCGGTAGATTCCGAGGATACTGCACTGGCCTGATTGCTGACGAAAATTCTTCAACGGCATGAGAGCATTCAGGTTTCTTGAGAGAAGGTTGATGTGACGGTTCGAGGTAAGTAGTGGTAGGAGCTCCAATGCATGTCTTATCTTGCAGGCGTGTCAGCCATATGAGCAACACGGCGGAGGATAAGACTAAACACATGTGCGCGGTGTCCTCTACGAACCTGGGAGTGAAATATTCTCCCAGAGCCAAGTTCAGTCAAATTTGGCAATAATCAAGAAGTTGGCTCACGAGGAATTGATTCAAAAATCTCCGCCAGGTCAAATTTTCGCTGCCAACGAGTTAAATTCCTACCTTGGTCTCATCAAGTCTGCAAGTACGACTTATTACATCCTCGTTTCAATGATCACCCCACTCGTCGACTTTCTCTGGCCTCAGCTGGTCGCCAAATACACGCCTACGCCGATTTTTATGCCCTACGGAGAAAGCAAAGCGTGGCGCACAAATCTGGGAGATAGATCTTTGGGATAGGCGTGAGAGGTATCAGGACAAGTTCACAAGATGATGCAAAGGAAGGATGTAACTTCGACGGGCGTGAAATTCTGAATTTTGGCAAGGAGTTTCACGAATTGAGCTCTGTGCGCGCCGACACTTTGATTGCGAGGGTGCAGTTGACACTACAAAAATAAGCCAACGATGGAAGGTGCCGTGGTCTGCCTTCTGATGGTGTCCTCTGGTATGTTTTGAGTAGCCCGGACACCTACTCCACTTGAGAAGGAGACACCTCAGACTACATTTCGGGCGGAGAAAGTTCAGTGGATGATGAAGGCATGTCTGGATAACTCATGGTTTTTGAGACGTTCCCCTGGGTGGGTATTCACGGATTAGGGCTGACTTGGGGTGAAGAAAAAGCCGCCATAACTTCGCAGTGGTACTTGCGAATGAAATCCGAGGCATGAGTGCTCTTCTTGTAAGTTGAGTAATTGTTTCTGAACTCTTTCTGCAATATTGTATCATGGCTAGATAGCTGCATACGCAACTAAAATCTGATGCAAAAAATGGAAAGAAAAGAGGTGCTGCGCCAGGCAAAGATGGGTCCTTTGAAGCCTTGAGGAACAGGCCGGATGATATGAAGAGAATTACAGAGAGGATGCTCAGGAATGGTTGGCTTGAACAGTTCTGGCTTGCACAAAAAGTTGAGATAGCAGTTATTGAAAGGATGACGCGATCGTTAAAAGGTCAGGACGGAATTCACACTGGATGAACGGTGTACACCCCAGAAAAACTGATAGACATGAGACAGACAGTTTTAGAGGGTTTTCACCGAATTTTATCTCTTGTAAATGTTAAAGCCAGTTACACCTGAACGGACCATATGAAATCAAACCAAATCAAGTCGCAACTTTCAAGATCATTTCTCTTCGTATCTGCGACTAATATCTTTATTAATTTTCGTTGTGCCTTTTCTTTTGACCTTTGCATCCTCTAAACAAGCCATTCTCCTTCACCAAACCATTTCAAAGTTGCAATGCGAGGAGACAAGCCAAGGACCGGTCCTTCGAAGCCATAATCAATAGTCTCTGCATCACCAACGAAATTACACATTGAATCTCAAATCACGGTTAGATAGAGCAATTGGAGATAAAGAAGGCGGTCCAAATGCCGTCAAAGGATAGAAACAGAGTGAGCTATCTTTGGAGTCGATATAGAGGATGTTTTTGGTCTACATGACCGGCACTGTAGTGTGACTGCGCTTGCTGAATGACACTCAGGAAAATCAAAGATAAATAAAAGGAGGGCTTGGAGGGTTTTCACCAGGAGATCTCTTTCTATGTAAATATTACAGATAATAGACTACTGTATGAGCCCGTAGGGCTCATGTTCAGGACAATAACATCAAATTTATATAAAAAAGTATATTGAGTCAAATGAACATCGAATAGGCATCAACTGGCATAAAGTTTTGATATTTCTAATAAATATTTATCCAATAAATTAAGGGACTGATTACTTAAATCATTCAATAGTATTTAATTGTCTAGGACTCAGTAGAAATTCAAATCTAAATCGAATAGTCACGAGTACAGTGGGATTACCGAGAACTCCCAGATGCGGAAGACGCCGAGCCTTTGCCGCCGCCATGCTATCCCTCGAGCTTCTACCCAAGGATAAAGGAGGAAGAGAAGGCAACTCGGTTCATTAATAGTGTACATGCATCAATATTTGTGCCTACCTGGATGGATCGTTGGAGGGACATGGTCGATCAGCATGGGGATTCTACTTGAAGAGGGATGGAAAAACTATGTTGAAGGGATGTGGCATCAAGCATGGTGGTGAAGTGCTTGATGCGGAACTTTTAGGGGCGAGAAAGGCCCTCGAATCTGCGCTGGGATTTTCAGAGAGGGAGAACGGGGGAAGGGACGGTAGGCAGCGGATCAATGTGTTGACGGACAGTCAGTCTGCAGTGAAGGTACTGTCGACGGGAATTGCCATAACAAGCCTCGACGACGTACGCTAATTTAGGACGCTATCAACAAAGGCTCTAGTCTCGGTGAAGTGGCTACCGGCCCATTCCCGGATACAGGGAAATGAAGATGCAGATAGAGCTGCACGCTCCGGCCTCCGGCAACTGCCAAGCAAAGAAAGCCAGCCTGGCTCTGTACCGTTGGCGTACGTTCGTCGGCTCATGAACCGGAGACGTCAAGCGCTTCTCAACGAGTGGTTGGAAGAAGCATGTCCACCTAGGTATCGTAATCTGGGTCTTCTTATGCGACGGCGCAAGCCACGCGAGCAGGCACTTTCCCGGCGGCTACTCCGTGAACTGATCTCAGCCCGTACGGGCCCCGAAACTTCGCCGCTTCAATGGAGTGTGCGTGTAGAGAGGAAACATCACCTCTTCACTTCATTCACTGTCGACTGCACGCACGCCAGACGCGTCGACTACGGGGGACAATGTCACATCACGACTTTGTCCACAAGCTTCTCGGGCCTAAGTGCCTCGAGAACTTTACAAAATTTGCGCAAAAAACCGGCTGCTTCGGGCACCCACCTGTGAGCCCGTCTCCAGCTCTCAGCGTAGACGGCAGTAATTACATCATAGCACGAAGCATGACAGGTAGGAAAATGAAACGAGAAGTGTCATTTTCCAACCACAAATGGGATTATGGGGTTTGGAATTTTAGTTGTGGGAGTCTGTGGGGGCAATTATTTTCTTTCTTATAACTAGCTACTGATTGTGTAGTGGGTCACGCAGTGAGACCGAGTCGGGCATGTGGGAAGCATGATCTCGGCCGTGTACACCGGTCCTTGACTCCTGCGAGATATAGAGCATAGCTTAGGACCTAAAAAAAACATCGTATAGTGAAATCGGCTTACAAATCGAAATTGCCTTCTCCTTGTGAAAAAAAAAGTAATTTGCAAGTTTTTCGTACCCTTGAATAGTTAATTGAATGAAAAAGGTCGAGGCAACATGATGTTGACTACCGAGCTTGCACTTTGCACCATATACAAGCTCATGTCTTATTCGCACGTTAAGACTTCACACGGACGCTCTTTGGTCACGGATGATAAGGTGCTAACCTGGTCTCTCGGAAACCTCGAATCATAACTCAAAGTAAAACATCAAACCGCATAATTACATGTCGCCCGCAACTAACATTCAGTTGTGGAGGAATATGCGCATCTGAATCTGAGCTGCCATTGTCCACACAAGCTAAATCTGCGCAACCAGTGCAGAGCAGAAACGCCTGTGATGCAGCAAAATTGTGAGGGTAAAAAAGTATCAACAGACCCTACTCTAGGGAAGGATGTGCGTCATGAAGAAAGTGCGCACACACTTGCCACGAATGAGTTTCATGATTCAATGGTATAGAGCGAAGTCTGATGCGACTCCAGCAGCTCTAGATTGTCCAGGAAATGAGGAATAAAATTCCAATGCCCCGAAATCTCACACCATAAGCCAGCTCCCAGCTGATCCGACCATTAAAAGCTACTCGAAATTTCTTGAGGTTACCTCTCAGCATGCGCCTCTTCTGGTGGAGCATTTCGCTCCTTGTAAGCCAAATTAACAGTGTCAAAAATTTTTGTCCGGACAAAAGCTCTGCACGAATAATATTTCATTATGAGGAGGAAATATGCCTCTTAAACGAGACAGGAAAGGAATTTACAATCATTCAAAGCAATCAATATCAGGCTCCCATACCCAGCGCAAATTTGCCGCCGCAAAGATCGGAGCGATGGTCACTAACACCAGAGTGTCTAACAGACACAGAGGGAAAAGAGAAATACTGTGTGTATATTAACAAAAAATTTGCCAACGGAAGAGGAATTTCTCTTTTTACTTCGCCCACTATTGCTAATGAGATAGCGGCGAGGCTAGAATCAACAGATCCAGATAGATACGAGAGATGTAACAACTTCAAGTCTGCACCTTGGGAGATAAAGCATACTCCGGGGCGAGGAAATGGACTGTTTGCTACGCGTGTCATTTCACGGGGCGAGGAAATAATCACAAGCACCCCAGTTGGAATTTATCAGAGCAACGCCTTCTTTCTCGACTATCCTCTCGGGTACCAATATCTCCGGAAAACATTCGATCATCTGCCCGAAGATACAAAGAAGACGTTCCTTCGCATGGCCTCTAATCCGGTCGGAGACTTAGTCATGGAGAGGATCAACGTAAATTCATTCGCCGGTGAATTCGATGGAAAACCACACTTTATAATTTATCCCGAAACAGCTGTAAGAGAAGATTACTGGGATGAACAGAGCAATTACTAATCGTCTTCCAGCTCTTGAACCATGACTGCCGTCCCAAGTAAGTCGCGGTCCTTGAGACTATGAAATTGTTGGCTGAGTTGTGAAAGTGCGATGTATCATTATAATTCATCATCTCTTATCCACGCTGCCGTCGCCTCACGCACTATTCAACCGGGCGAAGAAATAACTATTACATGTATTTCATCGCTAAATTCGATCCGAATAATATTTTACTAATTTAATGGTCAGACATAAACATGCTCACTCCTCGAGCGGAAAGACAACAGCATCTTCAGGCTATTTGGGGCTTCACTTGTTCCTGTGCGCAGTGTAATGGGGATGAATCTGAATCTGATCGCCGAGTCAAGCGAATTCAATATCTGCAGCAAGCTCTATCAACCCGCTCTACTAGCTCGCTAGCCATGGCAGAAGAGCTACTATCATTATACGAGGCAGAAAATGTTCACGCAGCAGCAGGAATGGGTCACATGTTTGCCGCAATTGCGTATAACAATGTAGGTGATACAATACAAGCAGCAAAGCACGCTCAGATCGCTCGAGAGATGGGAATCATTAATGATGCTAAACGTGAGGACAATGAGGCAGATATGCTTAGCCTGTTGAAGGCACCCAGTCAACACTGGAGCTACAAGAGTCGGCCAGGCGCAAAGTAAAGATTGTGACCAAAATACTGGTTTCCCGAAATATTTCGCCTCATACAGGCAAAAAGATTTAAACTAGTTATAATGAGCGGGGAAACTTAGAACAGTTAACCATGACATATCTGCACCCGTGTGGCAACGAGAATTCGTGAGCTGCCCGGACCATGAAAGCATTAAAGTCGGATTTTTTCAACTACTTCACTTCGTGCCAGCGCACATCAATGGACTACTGGGCCAAGTGACGGCTAGCTTAATCTATGTAGTCTACGAGACGTGCCAGCGCCCCAAAAAGAGTGCAGCAATCTAAAAAGTGAGACCTAGTCACTGCTTAGCGTCGCAGAAAGGTAGCAAAGCTTTGAATGATTGGCTGTCTCTGTTAACCTCCTAGGTGATACCCTCCCAACCTTGGGTCCTCTTCTCCAACCACTTCCAAAGCTTCCATGAACCAAAATTTCCCCCTGCTCATTCGCAGGCTTTGACTTCTTCACGAGATATTCAGACTCAGCAGCCCAAGTTTGGCGTCCGCCGACAGTTACCCATCGATAATATTGTTGGGAGAGAGGATCGCGCGTCGTATTGTGGCCTTTTTGGGCATTGAGGAGGGACTTGGAAGAATCATTTAGCGTTTTCAGGGGGGGGGAGGGCGATATTGGGCTTGAAAGAATATCGACGTGAATGATCTTGATTGTCTAGTGGTCTTTGCTAGTCGTGAAATCTCTGGCATCCGGGCGTTTCCATCAAAATCAGCCCGGAACCGCTCCCTTGGACCAGAATGTCGGTTATCAAGAAATAGATTCAAATTTTGTGGGATGACTAGGTCCCGGATCTCAGAGAATTCTGCACTCTGTGGTTCGTGGGGGCATCGCGGATGAGTGTTGAGTCTTGGCCCCCTAGTTAGTCATTTAATTACTTTTTACTTACCACCATTCCGGCTCATAACACGAGCATGAGGCCTTATCTTGGCCAACTTGGTCTATTTGAGCTGCCTGAAGCGGGTTAGAAATGAGTCTATTAGACTCATTCGCCACGTATTGATATATAATCACGTGTGCTCATCCAGCTCGCCGTCACGCTCTTTTATATTAGATCATTTAATGGGTATTCAGCTATCTAGCTATGCCAAACGACCGGTGCCATGGATACACATTGCATGACGCTTCTGACGTGAGAGGTGCTCAAACTCTCGTCTTCATTCGCAGATACCATCAAGAGGTATGTTTGCTTACACGAACAGTCAACGCTCCTCCGTAAGTACGCAGCGAAGAGAAATTCAAAGCCTTTGGTCATCCATGCATACCAGCGCCGCGGGAAACGTGGTTGTGCTTCGCCGGATTCGAAGCAGCGGTCTCCTGTCTCGGGTGGCGTGTGTGTCTAGCTATGCAGACTCTACTTGGAAAGCCGGCCACGACGATGTACCGTCTCGCCATGGCCCTGCTTGTAGTGTCGCCTGCACTCTCGCAAGCAGAGCCTCGGCGCGCACAGAGCCCAATTCGTGAAACTCCTTGCCAAATTCGAAATTTCACGCCCGTCGAGGTTATATCCATCCTCTGTATCATCTTGTAAACTTGTCCCAATCCCTCTCACGTCCATCCCAAAGAACCGTCTCCCAGATTTGTGCGCCACGCTTTGCTTCCTCCGTCGGGTATGAATATCGGCGTGGGCGTGTGTTTGGCGACCAGCTGAGACCAGAGAAAGTCGACGATAGGTGTGATCATTGAAACTAGGGTGTACTAAGTCGTACTTGCAGACTTGGTGAGACTAAGGTAGGAGTCGAACACGTTGGAAGTGAAAATTTGACGTGGCGGAGCAATTTGAATCATTGTCTCGCGGGCCAACTTCTTTGGTATTGCGAAATTCCACTGAGCTTGGCTCTGGGAGAATATTTCACTGCCAGGTTCGTAGCGGACACCGCGCCCAATTGTTTAGTCTTCTCCTCCGGCGTGGAAGCCTAGACAGCGTTTGCATTGTTCGACTTGTCGACGAGGTTTGTGAATGGTAGCAGTAGCAGACTCGTCGAAGAGGCCGAAGCCCGCACGAGGGCCGGAGTCCTGGTGAAAGGGTTCGTGCTAGTCGTGGCGTGGCGTTGCGGAACGACATGTCCCATGGACCTGCACTTGAGCTGACCAATGCCAGTCGCTCGAGAGATCTCGCAAAAGATGTTGGTGGCATCAGTTTCCGTTGGGCCGCGCAGAGTGTTCATCTTTACGGGTTCTTTGGAGATGCTGGTGGAGAACAAGTTGGGCGGTTCTTCTAATTTGGCCTTGATGCTAGCCGCATTAGACGAGGCATCTAGCATGCCCTGCCTGGCTTCATCATTCCTTGCCAGTCTGACAATTCCGAAGCTAACGCGATGAACCGAGCTTACGTCGAAGCATTTACGTTTAGATTTAGACTAGATTAGATTTATATTATAGTCCTAACTGAGTCAATGACCATAGAGGACTCCCAGATCGCATTTACGTTTGAAAGGAAGCTCCACTTCATCTCGTGCGCAAACTGTGGAAAATCTGTATTAAAGGTTCAGAGGTATTTGGAATGGTGGAGGTGAACGTCGACAGTCAAGTTAATGCTGTTTGTATTGTAAGATATCGGGGATTTCAGGATCAGTAAGGTTTAAGTTTAATGGACTTATATTGGTTTAGGTGTTATTCTGTATCTAATTATCTATGTTCTACCTCGCTGAGGCAGAAATATTGTGTTCTGAGTACGTGATGATATAACATTCTCACCACCGAGACCTCACCCAAGCTGGTAGCGATCGAAGATGGGTGGTCTCCGTCTACTCCGCATTGCCTACAGTTCGGTCTCGTACGTCTAAATTTCCATAATCTGCGCCACGGGTAGTCTCTACTGAGGCGAACAAAGAGTCGCTTGTTGACCTTTGCTTTTATGGCGGGTTTCATTGAGGGTGTTACCGTTGGTTGCGGCACAGTTTTCACAATTGAGACCATTTTTGTCATGGTCTGATTCATGCTACCGTGGCCCTTGTGCTTTTAATCGGTTGCGCTAGGATAGCGTGTGTATTTAGGCTCCTGGCGTCGGAAGCTCTTGGAAGAGAGTTCGCTGGGCGAGGAGTACGGACGGGTGGCATAATCGCCGGTCCCGTTGCCATGTATTGCGCAATGGAGGCTTGTGGAGGAATTCCCTCGACAGTTTCAGCACACCCAATCATATCAGTATGAGGCTCGTAGACTGTGGGGAGGGCTTATTCCTCCCCTTTATTTGTGGGATGGTCCATCTCCACGCACTTCGGAGACTAGGCAAGGCCCAGATTTCGTGCGAGAGCCCTCGGGCAGACTCTCATGTTGTCAAACATAGCGTTGGGGCGCTTTTTTCGGACTGGATGCATTTTAAAAATGCCCGAAGCTCAATCACAAATCAAAGATACATGCGCCGAGTTCGAGAGTGGTGGAAGAAGGGAACTCTCGAATAATGAGTTTGTTGGAATATTTACGTGCTAAGCAATTGGAGCCCCCCGCACTTCAATGAGAGCTTGAGAACGAGCAAGGCCAGACTGGATCAGGTTATCTACTATATAGGTAGATGATTTCTGTCCCACATAATTGACCGAACCACCTTAAACTTCGTCCATGTGTTGAACATGTCAAGTCCAACCGTTCAGAGAACACGCCTGAAGCGCAGTTTCCTCCTCGACTCGGCCACCACCCACCTGAGCCCTTGACGTCTTCCCGATCTCTTGTTTGTCCTTTTGTTTAATCTCATTCATTACTCATCCCAACATCTCCTCATTTCGTCCAGGGGTCGTTCTCTTAATTGGAGACCTTATCCAGTCAGCAGCGAGGCCTCCTCAGTTTTTTCTCCCATCTAATTCTCCAATAGAGCTGTCCTTAATCCTTATTTCAACTTCCCAATCTTAGACACTTTGTGGACTTTCCACCCCTCCGCCCTTACCCGTGGAGGCCGAACATAGGGAGGAACTATTGACCGAGGCGCCGATAACTCAGCCTTTATCGCATTCTCTAGTTGATGTGCCGGCAAAATTCCGAACGCATTTCGTTGGCGGCGATTCGTCGCAGATGGAATTTTTGGTGCCCTTGGCCGAGATTAGACCAATGTAAGACCAGTTGACTATACCTTTACAGCGCACTTCAGTTGCAGGGGGATGAAATTCCACTTGGATTTTAGATGGAAAATATGACTTCTAGATATTGGAGTGCTTCCGTAGGTCGCAAGATGAATTGGATCGGAAAGATTTTCCAGCAAAATTGGAAATAGTGAGTGTTGTGAGTTGTTTTAGTACGAAAATCAGACAGGTTTTATCCTGTCTACGGTTCGTACTTCGGGTGTAAAAGTTTGTATATGCTGGGTTGTGCGGTTGTGAAATCTTTGCAGGTCAGATTTCGACCAGACAGTTGCCGACACCACTCTTCCCGATCGACGTCTCGAGGAAAAAACCTCGAACACACCCTTTCTCCTGACTAATTCTCGGCTCTGGGAGCAAATTTCACTCCCAGGCTCGCAGAGGATATCCCTGGCAGGTGTTCAGCCTTCATCCTCCCCGTGGAACCTGATACTTCTCTCGGACTCGGAGTTCGGTAGTCTCAGGCAAATCTGGATGACTCAGGGCTTTAGAGAATTTTCACTGAATGTGTATTCACGGATGAGGGCTCACATGGGGTGAAGTAAAAGCCACCAAAACTTCGCAGTGGTTATTCATTATTGTAATTTTATTGCCCTCTCTCAGACTATGACCATGTAGGACTTGAAGTTCCTCTCTGCCTACAGGCCAAGGATACCTAACGAGTAGCATATTCCCTCCTATACCTCCTACGTCCTTGTTCAATCATACACTTGGAGGAGCCCTTTGCCCTTCATTATCTCCTCTCTCCAGCCAACGAAACAATGGCCATTTGCGGGTGTATGCTAGCCGGGAAAAATCGCAAAAAACCACTGGATGCAGAGCTCTTCTAATACCAACATTAGGACTAGATCCGAAGACATAGTCACCCTTCTGAAGCGTTCGAAGAGGCCGGCCAGCTAGGCGCTGCAGACTTGTGGGTACCTCTGGAAATTCACTCTCTGTCTTTCTAGCCTCCTTCCAACTCCATCCCGAAAGTCCAGGTGAAATGTCAGAAAAGTCTTGACAGAGCGTGATCGCCGTGTGGTAGCTTAGCCCAACTTCTTTTGTGCCGTTGACTCATGGACAATAGAAGTCCTCCTGGCTAATTAGTCGAAATCTCAGTCTTGGCGCCCACAAACGTTCCAAAGTTGGAAAACTTCTCAAAAATATCAGACCTATTATTCCCACAAGAGGTCTCTTCCTTATCTCTTTCCACACCCCAGTCGCCTCTCCTTCCTTCAGATGTATAACCCTATTAGAGCAACAGTTCCCCATAAAACAAGGCCCAACTTTGTGTATTATGACTTGATTTCCTCCTTGCGACTATACTTAGCCTAGTAAATTTGTAGTGGGTTATGGTCGGTAATTAATGAGGAAAGCTCCTGTTTGCAATTGGAGTAACACCTTTATCAATCGTTGAGGCGAGGTGAGTTGTGGTAAGATGGAGCTAGAGTCGTGTGAGAATGATTAGACTTATATCGATGAGAAGTCACCGATAGTACATGTGCTTATATTTGCTTTTAACTTCGACCATGATGCGATTCCTCTTGGCTATTCCAGATATGCAGAGAATACTGAGCGATCACACCATCGCCACTGACTTTGTAATGGTACTTGCAAATGAAAACCAAGGCATGAGCTTTCGAGTCTCAAATTGAGTCATGTTTTGTTTACTTTTTCTCTAATATTTTGTGATAGATAACTGCATACACATTAAAAGCAGGTGCAAAATAATACTCCGCAGCTTCGTCTCATTCTAATTGAGTTTCCTACTTGGTGCTAAGTTAGACAGAACATGTTACTTCACTCCTGCAAGGCTCCATGGCTAGTGTAGATCGAGATGTGTGTTATAATACCAGCCGCTATGGTAAGAGTGGGTGTAGTGTACAAATCATCCGACGCTTGATACAGGTTGTCAGGATACATGCCAGCTGCGAGCTTTTGCCTTAGCATATTTTATCTGACGCCATAAATTCCAACAGCAAAGATCTGTATTACTTTTTCCAATCATTTCCATGTATGCCAATTGCTTGCCTATGCTTATTTTATCTTGGATGTATGCTGGATTGCTTTTTCGATTCAAGTTTATGATGCTGAATGGTTTGAATTTAAAATTAGAAATGTGGCATTTCACCCAGCAATCTGTAGAACTTTCCTTTATGTTGTAGGCTCACAGGTCGCCTCGATATGGCTAATAAAAGGATTGAAAAAGATGCAGAGAATTTAGAGGATGTATCCCATAGACACACTCGAGTTTGCAGCAACCAATCGACTGGCATCCTGGAACAATTCGGAAAGATGGCCATATCTTCGGATCTAGTCATGATCTAATACTTGGAGAACCCTGCACTCAGTAGTTTCTGAAGGTTTTCCTCTTTGGCACACACCTGCAAATTAACTTTGTTTCGCTGGTTTTTTTTGCATCAGATTTTAATTGCGTATGCAGCTGTCCGGCTTTGAAACAATATCAGAGAAAATTTACAGAAAAGATGACTCAATTTACAAGTAGAGCACTCATGCCTCAGATTTCATTTGCAAGTACCACTGCGAATTTGTGCCGGCTTTTTCTTCACCCCAAGTCAACCCAGGGCAACGTCTCGAAAACCCCGAGTTATCTAGACATGCCTCCATCATCCATTGACTTTTCTCCGCGCGAAATGTAGTCTTCGGTGTCTCCTTCCCAAGTAGAGTAGGTGCCCAGGCTACTCAAACTATATAGGAGAACACCACCAGAAGGCAGACCACGGCACCTTTCATCGTTGGCTTATTTTTATAGTGTCAGCTACACTCTCGCAATCAAAGTCTCGGCGCGCACAATGTTCAACTCGCAAAACTACTTGCCAAAATTCAGAATTTCACGCCCTTCGAGGTTATATCCTTCTATTGCATCATCTTGTGAACTTGTCCCAATCCCTCTCACGTCCATCCCAAAGAACTGTCTCCCAGATTTGTGCGCCACGCTTTGCTTCTTCTGTCGGGTGTGAATATCGGCGTGGGCGTGTATATGGCGACCAGCTGAGGGCAGAGAAATTCTACGAGTGGTGTGATCATTGGAATGAGGATGTACTTGTAGAATTGATGAGATTAAGGTAGGAGTCGAACTCGTTGGTAGCGAAAATTTGACATGGCGGAGTAATTTGAATCATTTCCTCATGGGCCAACTAATTGATTATTCCGAAGTTTGACTAAACTCGGCTCTGGGAGAATATTTCACTCTCAGGTTCGTAGAGGACACCGCGCACAAGTGTTTAGTCTTGTCCTCCGTTTCGTTGGTTGTGTAGGGGAGAAAGCATCAGGCAGAGGACTTCCCTTTTTGATCACCTTAGACTTATGTACAATTCAATTTCCTTTTAAACAATGCACCTATTATTGCATGATCGAATAAATTTTTGAGGGACAACTGTTTAATCAGAGTTTCAAAGAAGATACTTAGAGAGATTTCCATCTCCATCCTGTTTGATTAGAAGACCTATATGTTGCATACTGCCTTTATGTGAAAAATGAAAAAAATACTTTCCTTCGTAATATAACCCAGCTTGTACCTCCCTTTCAGCTCGCAATTTTCTATTCTTACTAAACTCTGCTTCGTAGCTATGACCTTCCGTATTTCCCATTCAGAAGTTATACCTATCACGTCTTTACTACGAAATACGTTGGAATGGCCCCTGAGCGCTACATCTGTGTCCCCCTTCCATGGTGCAGAGATTAGCTGCCTGTGCGTTCCAAGACCCTCCTTTAGCACAGTTCATTTTAAGAAAAGATAAGTTGGAGGCTAGCCTGAAGGTTTACTAGCAACATACCCAGCCAAAAACACGATATCCAGATATCAGGAGCTAAACTTCGATTCGCATGCAAAAATTCCTGCAAAGTTTATTCGTCAAGGATGACCTAGGTTTGTTTATCTGCTAGCTGCATAGTCTAGACATGACGAGTTTAGCACAAACGCCATTCTAACCTTCTCATATGGACAAGAAAAGTTTGTCGATCACTTTGTTTCTGCCACCTCGCTCAGTATCTGATTCAAACGCGAATGGCATATAGTCTAGCTCCTTATGTATTGTGAGCCTTTGGATTGATAGATTGATCTGAACCTTTTGGTAGCTAGGTATGGACGAGGTATTTTACAAGAATCAGCGCCCAGTCTATTGTACACCTCTATTGCAGTAGAAGATTGTAGAGCCGTCTGTCGACACCAAGCCAGGGTATTGGATACTATGATCCGGATGTTAGCATTAGTTACTTGCAGTATTAACGGTTCCGAGATCGGGGAATGATTAGTTACGGCAGCATTGTAGGTCGGGTAATAGTTCCGAATAATCGCAGTCCCTCGAAGTTATCTCTGCAAGGGACGCGGCCTCAGTCACTAACCGAATGAGGAGTGCCAGTTGCTGGCATGTGAAGGAAACAGGGATAATTGCCTTGTCCAACTACACAACAAGCACGTGGATTGTCAGTAGCTCTTCAGACCCAATCCTCGCAGGTCTTGGTGACAAAGATTCATCTGTCTGCGGATATCGTCCGCAGCATGCGAGCTCCCTACTTACACTATCGATTCGGAAGCCTTTCCCGTGAGTCTAACGGGTCTAACGCCACCAGATATAGCCACTCCTTTACTTCTGCGATAATCATTGCGTCTCTTGGCTTTCGGTCGTTGTTCAAAGCTTTAGATGACAACGGCTCGCGCGAACTGCTAGCCAGGCACAACCTCGATGCAGTACGTTACGTCTCAGTGACTAGGACAACCATGACACGATCAGCCCCATGATAACTTGGTAAGTTATAGCGTGTCAGCCGTGAAAAGAAGGAGCCCCTAGAGTTCAGCAGAAAACAAGCTCACATGGGCTATAGCGCAGGGACCCGACGGTGGCGACGAGACACGCAGAATCAAACCACTTGGTGCTTGTCGAAAGAAATTTCCCGGGGTTGTGGAAGCATAAAGGAAATAAAGAAGACTTCAAGGAGAACAAGTACTTCAGACATATATGTGTGAATGAATAGGGACGATCTCTTTGATCACGATTGGACGAGTCCTAGATCAGTCGCACTACTTACGGCCGGAGGCGGTAGAAACCGATGCAGGGCAGGTTCCTCCACGTCCATGTAGTGTCCCTAACATCACCATTTCTACACATTACTATCCAGAATTGAAGTTACAGAAGAGTTCCTATCTTCGTGCGTGGAAAATGAAGCCGGTGCACCTCACTTCTGTCAAACATACTGGCACTGAGGAGTGGACTGCGTGAAACAGAAGCACGTACGAGCGCATACACACTTGATTTGCTCGCTTGGGCGAGGGTTTCCGGGTGAAAGGGGCATCACTAAGGCTGGTCCTAGCCCCTCCATCTCCCCACAGTCTGCAAAGCAGTCCCTGAACACGCAGATCTCAGCTAGATCAACACATCAATGCTGCCAAAGCGTCGCTAAACTTCTTATCCTCGTCGTTATCAAGTTATGGATGGGTCGATTTGCAATTAGACCTGACATGGGTGCCCTTTTATATGCACGGGCTTTGAAAAATTCGCCAGACAATGCATGCATTGACGCAAAGTACAATGGGAAGTTTGGCCTCCAAGGACCAACCTCAACGACCAGGTCGGAATTTGGTTAGGAATGATTCGTCGGCGTACGCTCCAGAGACTACAAAAACGAACACTGTAATAGCGATTTGCTTGGCTCTCTGACGATCCGGCCTCTAATATTTTTGTGGCCTTCACACTGTGACTCGAGCAAAAAGACTACAAAAGCTTTAAATCACAGGATAAGGGAAGGGTGTGCAATGACGAAAGCTGTAAGTCGAAAGGCGGATAAGTGGAAAAAGATATGTTTGTTCTAAAACATGCCCTTCGCTTTAAATTTGAGGCATCAACACAAATATCCCACCGATACCAGCCAATAATATTCTTGTCTTCACAAGGAAGGGGTGTGCAAAATTTACCATCTGCTTCCTTCTGCTCCGCCTCAGGCTTAACGAATGGCAAACTAAGCCAAAGGGCATCAGTAGATAGAAGACTGTGCCTTGTGTGACTACGTAAAAGAAATAAGACGGGACTCCGCATAATGTTAGAAAGGAGCGGAATCTACGCTTGAACTGGGTGCGCAGTGCGTCTATAATACTTACGAAATAGATGACATTTTACGGATACTTTATTGACCCTTACAGAGCTATAGACGGATTTTGATCATTCGTTGTGTTCATATATCCAGCCATAATACATGATTAGTGAGTTATGAACACATAGACTAGCACCCTTGACATTGAAATCAGTTGCGCCCAGCACTAAACGTATGAAGACGCCTTGAACGTCTGTTTGTCCATATAATCAAGGCAGTACTCTTTTGATCGGATCTATCAAAGGGCAGTCTCGTAGACTGAGTTACTCCCGCACGTATGCAGTATGATCGGGACTCGCGACTGCCACCTCCCACCTCTTCAATGGAATAGGAATCGACCCGCCCCATATTCGGCTGGGACGAAGAGTCCAGATGATCTCCAATTGCATCACAAGGCCCCCTCCCCCTAGCATAGTGCACGGATAGGCGTTTAAGATGCCGGTAGGGATTCTAGTTGAGGCCATATTATCTACCCGAGTTATTACTTGGAGCTCACTAGTGCGTGGCTCAGCAGAGCAGGTATGAAAATTGGCATCACCTACGACCTCCGTCAAGTCGATGAGAAGCGGGTTGCTCAGCTCATGAGGAGAATCAGACAGCCGACGAGAACTCGGTTTCATGTGGTGCTTGCGACTTTACTCTCGGGCCTTTGCGTCGAATTTCAAATCGGACAAATGCGGCCTAACGCCGCACTATTAAGAGCACGAGGGACAAGGAACAGCCTAGTTTTGGGAAGGATGGTTGATGTGCGAAGCAGCTGATGGGCAAGCGGGATCTCGGGTGAGAGCCGCGATTGATGGGGTCGTCTTCCGGTCGCAAGGGCAGCCGGGGCCAAAAAAGCCTCGGCCTCTCGGCGACGGGTGAGGCAGGGTGATCGATGCAAGCGGGGGTCACGGGCCGGTCTCGCCGACACCGGCGGTAGCCTCTGCTGAATGGGGATAGGGCAGTTCCTAGCGTATTCTCAGCCCTATGGCGCGCACTAGTCACAAGGCAAAGCCGTGTCCGACCATCGTGCGGCGTATCCACACTCGGATTAAGACCAACTTGAGGGCGCTGGCTGGAGTTAATCCCATGCAATCACACATATCACTCCCTCCCACCGGGCGTCAACACAGGTCTCTCCAAGCTGGGTCCTGGGTGGCATCAACATTCATCCCTTCTTCGAAGCCGGAGACACCTGCAACGAGTCTTGGCCATACTGTGCGAGCGCAAACGAAGCCCAAGGATTGGAACTGTCCTTTGCTTGGTCCTCAGGGACGAGCGCCGACTTGACTTTGTAGACAAAGACATATCCAGGAGGTATCTGCAAATTCAAGGCCAATGTCCTCATTTAGAATGTTTCGAAATCACTGATCAAGGAAACGAAGACTCAACAGTCCTCATCAGTCCTCATCAGTGGACTAACTGAGCCAAGAACCGGGGGTGTAGGACTTGGTGATGATACGTAAATTTTTTCATACCAGCGCTAAATCAGACAGACGAGCTCAAGCAATTTTAGATTGGACCCCTCATCTCCGCCCCAGCGCAAATAAATACAAAGCCCGGTAGACCTTTAAAAATAAATATATCCGCGATGGCAGAAGAAAATAATCCACCAAATCCGATACCCATTCCATTCCTACGAGACACTCAGAAAGAAGTCGTGAGGAGCGCGAAATCTAGACAATGCGTGCCTAAAATGATCGCACCGCTCGACCTGAGCCACCAGCCCGGCGCCAGCCGAAGAGTGCGCCGGACAGTCGTGTCTAGCCTGCTCGGGAAGTGGACGTTCCTGGCCTGACTGCCTCGGTTGCAGAAGCGTGAATCTTTTTCAGTGCGCCCGACATGGATCACCACACTGCTTTTGGATCTCAGGCGGCCTCACTGTCTCCCCCATTATCAGCGTCCGAGGGCTCGCCTAAGCGTCGCCTTAGTTACATCTACGGCCTCTAATGTGGATCCCATTCTCTACTTAGCTCCGCATGTCGTACCGGACACGTCGACGAGAGTCGGTGCGCGACCTGGGAATGAGGCAGTTGAGGGCTCCATACTCGTCGCATATTCTTGCCCCTGCCTAAAATCTCCGAGGTTTGTGTCTTTGATTAGAGCTACATAGCTTCACTACCTGCAAGGTCATTTGTGCGTCCCATTTTGGGACTGCGGAAAAGGCCAAACATGACGTGCACAAGGCTTGGGGTTTGGGTAGAGTTTCCTTACAGATTTGACTCGTAGATGAGATAAGGCTCCATCAGGGGTCTAATGTGGTGTGTAGGGCTTTCCGGACTCTAATCAATTATCTGTAGTGTGGTTGAGAGATGAGACCGTATGGTTTACCATTGAACTATGCGTCCATTTAATAATTTAGCGGATACAGATGTACGCGAAACCACAACTAGCAACGCAGCTAAACAGGAAGTTGGATTGCGGGGTAATGTACAAATTGTAAGTGTGGCTGCGTCGACAGCTGCAGCAAGCTTAGATGTAGATCTCCTCACGGCCGACGCGAGGACACTTTGAGGGCGGTCCGTTGGAGCGATGCTGATTTGTTTCCCGGCGATATTGCGCCTCATCCGCCATGCGCCCCATCTGTCAGTCAGACCAAATGAGGAGGTGCCAGAATTGCGCAAGTGTTTGCGGTACCACGACGGACGTGAGCTTGCAGCGTGATATGCCACATGCTCCGGCGCCTGGAGCGACGCGGCAGATCCAGGGTATCCTATCACTGTAACCATCACCCCCAAGTAGATAGGAAGGCACGTGACGAAGTCTAACTGGTCTGCCGCTTTCGAGAAGGGTGAGAATAGTTACGTCTGCGCGCGGTTCTGCAGCCCACCGAAACGAAGACATCCCTTCCGTGGTACTCAAAGACGTGGACTCCCAATGAAAACAAAGCAACCCTTGCCCATCGCGACCCTGAGGGCCAAGTATAGATCCATGACATCATGGCAAAGCAGGCTCTGTGAAGAGCGGTGACAGACAGTCCAGCCTCGCAGCCTTACAGCCTCGCATTCCAGCCCTGCAAAGCACTCCACCGCCGGCCTGATTAGAGCGAAGAGATTACCCGAGACGTCTAGAACTAGCCCACCTGCCTTGTGTACGAACCTCATCACCTCAGGAGAAGTTACCGTAATAAGACCTTTAAGACGAATCAGCTGTCATCAGAAACTGCCATTGTGCCTGTGCCAACAGAATGAAATTGAGTAGAAGCAAGGGTTTGATGAATACATCGAAAAAGAGATTATCTGTGATATGCCGATTTAGGCAGCAGACGGTACCAGCAGTCGTTCTCAGCGAGAAGAATAAGCCGAGGAGAACACTGCAGACACAAATTTATCCATCTAACGACATTCTATAGGGACTAAGGCGAATGATAATGCATCTTTGCACCCGATACCTTCTCCACGCGAGCCCATCCGGGAAAGGTTGTATGAATAGCAGCTGGCGTGACGTTAGCGCATGTCTAATGCAGCTTTTCTGCCCGTGAAGGGAGTGAGGGCCACATCGTCTACTGCAATGCGCACGAGAACAAGATGCTTGCTACGATAGGCGTGCGAACGGTATAGATGGCGTGGCCTTTGAAATCCCGGCGACCAGTTGTGCATTTTTAGCTGTCCTTTCCCTCCGCGGCTGATGCGCTAAACGACGTACACGCTGGTTAGTTCTCTCCCAAGATTCGAACTTCCGATGGTCTGACGCCACGATAACGCCACTCTGGTTACGACGTGCGCGCGCTGCTCACGCCGGATACGTACAGCTCGTTGACACTATGAGATAATTGTCTTTTTCGGCCGATTCGAGCCATCACTGCACAGCCAACGACGAGCGCAATAAGCAGACGTCAGTCAGTCGGCCAGGTCCTCCAGGAGCAACACGCCTGCAGCGAGGCCGGGCAAACCAAGACACCTTTCGAGTCGTGTCGGGGGTTGAGATAGTACGGGTGCTGAACTTGGAGAAACTTATCTCGCTACTAAGAGTGTGAACACAGCTCTAGGAATCGCTTGCCTTCCCATGCTTGCACTTGTTCAGCACCGTGTCTATCTGTGCGTTTGCCGGGCCCCTCCCTCGCCTCCATGCCCCTGTTCGCCGCTCGCTGCCCATACCCGCGCATCAGCTTGCTCTTCTCCATGCAAGTCCCATGGCCCCCTCCCCCTTCCGATTATTTCATCGCCCTGGCCCTCTACACATCTTGCTCCGTCGGTCCGTGTATTTTGACTGCGCCCTTTCCTCACGCGCGCCGCCATAGCCTTTCACCATGCCGTCGCCCCTGCCCGTCTGATCTACCATCTCACGCTGTCCACTTGATCCTCTCAAGACTGCCACCTGGAATCTACTAGCTGCTGTTGCTGCTGCTGTCGTCAACACCCCCTACACTTTCTCATCCAAACCCGCCGCTTATTTCTTTCATCTCATCATCCCCTCATTCCCACGTCTTCTCCATCTTGTCCTCGACGCTGACATCCGCCCAACCTACACGCAGCCATCACAGATTGCCTTAAACGAACCATCCAATCCCCACGTATCTTCAATTCGGCATCTCGAATCTCCGTCACAAGCTTATTCCCATTTCCACCGCTCAACTCTGTCGAGGCTGTGTCCTCGACCGTCACACTATCGCGCCCTGACTGTAGTATCATAGCATCGATAGCTGTGTCCATATCACCAACCCCGTCCGACCACATGGGCTCGGCATTGCAAGTGCTGTTACTTTAACCATTCTATCACTCCATCCGTATCAAATTTCGCACCTGTTTATGCAGGTAACTACAGGCCTTCTCTTACGCTGCGCTGACACATTTCATCACAGTTTATCCCAGCCCTAGTCCCGTATTGCTTTTCGTTTCCCCCTTTCAATATCTCTCCTAATGCCTGAATGTTTCGCTATTGACTTGGTCACGAGCGATAGACACCTCCTACGCCGCAAAATCGACTTCCCTTACTCTAATGGCGAATCCCACCTGTGCTAGTCCCATTCCCGAGCCGGCCTTCATAGCCACATCAGCTGCCTCGCAAATTCTCACAAACTACTATGAAAATGGCGGCAAAAATCAGAATCAGAAGTTAGCCGTAAAGCCAGTCAGCATGGCTCCTGCAGCACTTAAAATAGTCAACACCTTCCTTGATCATCTATTGTATGAAATCTTATCTATTTCGCCTTCGTCTACTATTGCGGACCTGAGACAAGCTACCTATACGGCCCTCAAACCTAAAATTGCGCAAGGTGCGGTTGAAGACGCAGATCAAGAGCTCTTGAATTATCTCGTTGCCGGGGAGGAAGAACATGAATCTCTAGTTTCTTCCGCTGATCAGGATGCCGCTAGATACGAGAGCCTGGAGTCTTCTTGGAGAGAAGCCAGAATTCGATGCATGATTTACTCATCTCTCGGAGAAGTTGATGAACAATGCGAGTTTACACACAGCAGTATATCTACTAACGGAAAGCCCAGCGCCATCTTGCCGGCCAAGTACATATTTTTGACAGCCGTGCTAGAGCATATGGCTGAACAAGCACTGAATGCCGCCGCGAACGCCGCAAATCATAGACTAATGCTGAAGCAAGCAAATATCAGCCAAAACTACCCTACAACACTTGCTGAGGCTGAACAAGGCCAAATGGTCGAAGTGGCAGATGTAGAACGGATTGCCCTAGATGGGACGATGGGACAGCTGTGGAGGATATGGAGAAAGGGCACTCGTTCCCCGTCGACTTCTATCTCCAAAAATTGTTGTATCAGTCGGAAGCCAATTACTTTCATACCTCAAAAAACAGAAGCCTTGCTCATCTTGCCAAGTCATCTTACCACCAGAACTAGAAGGTTCCCTACCTCCGCAATTGGTTTAGCATATCTGGTTCTTGCTACTAGACCCTCAAATCCAGCTGAGAGGGAATGTTATCGGAACACTAATGTACCTGGACTGGATGAAGTGAGACTGGAAGAGTATTCTAGGTTAGGGGGTAGGTATATCGTACTACAGCTTTA
Source organism: Blumeria hordei DH14 (assembly GCA_900239735.1). Taxonomy (NCBI): domain Eukaryota; kingdom Fungi; phylum Ascomycota; class Leotiomycetes; order Helotiales; family Erysiphaceae; genus Blumeria; species Blumeria hordei. The sequence goes on from OENG01000009.1 coordinate 5,494,708, forward strand.
AAAATCGTGCTGACACTCAAGATTAGACAGACCTCTAATATCGAGGAAAACCCAAAAAATGCTACCGGTCCATCTCACGAGGCCAATAAGGGTTTCACGCGAAGTAGAACCAATCACTGAGAAAAGGCTCGTTACCCGGACTAGTATTGATGTTCCTCTCGCAGATGTGGAATCTGTGTTTGCAAAAATTCAGCAAATCAAATATAAGTCAGACTTTTGTTACGATCCAAATAAAGCATCAGCTACATACAAAGAAATCGAAATTGACCATGACCTTAATCTCACGGAAGATGCATTCGCCATACCAAAAAGTCCTACAGCAACCGTATCCTGTGATTCTGAAATAGATGTTCCTCATGGGTCCCTACATGCTGCACAGAATGATGATTTTTCGGTTAGGACTAACATGAGACTCTTAAGCACACCTGTAACGCCCAATACCACTATCGCTGATAAACAAAAATCACTTTTCAACGCTGACATAGAGTTGAATCCTCCTATCCGGAAGAGGTCCAGCTCTTTCAACGAAGTGTTTGCAATAGCTCGACGTCCTACTATTACCCGCTCAAATAGCCTTTCAGCAACCCAGGGTCTCCGTGATAACCGATTACTTGAAGGGTTTAAACCAAACTCTCTGAAAGATGCTTATTCCAAGGGAGATTCAATCGAAGCATCATCATCTCGATCTAATACGTACGACTCGACAGATTTTCAATTGGTACATGAGGTTGATACTATGAATCTACACAATGCAGCAACGTTTGCGGGGGCTGTCCAAGGGATCGATATAATTCAACCTGGCTCAAGATGCATACCAAAAGCTAGTAATCCAGAACAAAGATCATCATCACCAATATCTCACAGGCCTTTGAAAATATACACTGGTCCATTTGTGCCTGGTGGTAACACTGAAAATAACGATATTGACCAGCTCGTCTCTCCGGCTTCGTTCCACAGTAAAGATTCGAAGGACCAGCTTTCGCCCGCCAGCACAGTTAGTCCTATCGAAAAATGCTACGATGACTTATTTCCATTTCAGGACACCAAACGCATGAACACTCCATATCAATCTAGTCGAGATAACATTCAGGATTACACTTACAGTCTTCATGAGCCTCCCCGCTCTACTCGGCCGTCTGATGCAATGTCTGCAAAGTCAAAACGATCAATATATACTTCAGGGTCCACATCTTCATCTGTTTCTCGTAAACTGAGAGTAGTTTGTACGTCGGAAGAGGGTGCGATGGAGAACTTTGATCAATTAATCCAAAGCGATCAAACAATTCAGTACACATTAACACCTCAGACAGTACGTGGCGTGATTGTAGGTACATGAGGGACTTTATTTTCTGCCCGCTAATGCTTATAGACTCCTGGACCGCACCAGGTCTCAACTGGGCCATCACGAATTGACGCAAGACCTACCGCGGTAAGATCTAGATCAGCCTCAGCTTCTAAACATACGACAACTCAGGCCAGCCCAAAAAGTCCCTTCTATACTACGAAATCGGCCTCGAAGTTATCTTTGGAATCACTCTCAGTTTACAATTCTGACACCCGGCTTCGATTGAGCGTTCCTCAACCAAGAGATGCTCGAGCCGTACCTGAGACTTCCACTATTGATTTCGCTGAATTCATACGGAATACTGGCCCGCTCGAGTCCAGTTATCGAAAACCTCTGGCTCTCCAAAAATCGCCGTCATATACTCACACAGAAGCGAGAAATTTGACTGCATCAAGAGATAGTACTCTTCATGGAAGAGCTGCTATCTTCCCGAAGTCTTCACATTCGTCCTCGGACCGTGCGAAAGTAAAGACTCGTGAATCGACAGCTGAGCGAGATGAAATATACAGTGATTTGACAGACCTCGCCCGAAATAGACCGTTGCTCAGCATTGAATGTTCGCCAGGAACGGGAGTAGAAGATGCTGAACAATATCATGCTAACTCTAGACGACTTTCTGGTAAACCTTTGGATACTTCTGTTTCTGAAATGCGATCATTCCATACCTCTACATCAAAGAATAGCTCGGTAACATCACACAGTGCTCTCATAGCTGCTGGAAGTAGTTTAAGACCGGCCACTAACCATGATGAGAGTTGCAATGTAGAATCAAAGTTGGCCCCGTCAAGCCGCCCCCTAAGGCTTAACGATCCATATCATGATCATTCGGATGAGGATAATGAGCAGGACTTATCACACAAAGATCATGATCGGAAGGAAGATCTAAAAGATTTTCTCAAAACATCACCACCATCATTGCATCCACCTACACTATCAACCGGTGACAGGACATCTGGCGGGAAGTCCCTTAAAAAGAACTTCCATCCAAATGTCATAATGTCCCTATTTGGTCGCAATATGGCTAGCCATCCATCCCACACCAGAGTCCTGCAAGCAAATTCCTCATCACAGGCCGGCCCTGAACAGCCACATAAGCCTTCCAAGCCACTTGATATGGAGGAAGGGGCCAATCAAGTATGTGCTTCAAGTAACGAGCCTCGTCGTAAACCAGAACAAAAGATTTATCAGTCTCGAAACCCGGTCTATTCTGACTCCCATATGGGAGACTTGGCTAAGTTTCTAATGCAAAATGATCCACCACCAATGGAAAGTAGCCTTAAACCAATCTTCCTGAATCAGCAAATGAGAAACGAGACAAGTTCCTTTCACAAGATTTTTGGCCGGAAGAAGACTAATATAGTAGCTAAATATTGAATATAATCAATTTGATCCTGTCAACGTCACCGGAGACTTAATTTAATGGCCACTTTAGGATATGCAATATAGATGGCTGGTTTGCAGGCTTGGGTTAAGATTCATTGACAAGCGTAAAACTACTCTCAATAAATTAGCGAGAACATTTGCACACACAATACACTCGTGGCTGTTTTGAAAATCTATAGATAATTATTTACAAGACCATAACAGATTTGGGTTGTTTCGTGGAGAGGAGTTGATTATTTTATGCGGAGGTAAAAGGATGGTAATTTAATATTAGGTCATGAAATATAACGAAATCTCAATAAACTTCTAACCAAATCTATTCCATATATGCGGCCTAGTCTTGTTTGTGCAACTATTGTGATATCTGCCTTGTATCGTTTGTCTGATTTTTTGGTCCAAACTAATGTTACTGTTAGACCTAGGATCTCCTGGGTTACACATGACACATACCTGTCAGTAAAGTGATAACAAACTGATATCCCAATGTAGAATTGTAGGTACCATTATCCCACCAATCCCCATCTTGATCTAATTAAGAGTTGTGCGCGAGTATATGAGCTATTAACACCTTTATTGTAACAATCCTTCTTGATGCACTTGTGATAGCTCCATCACTGGCTCTCTGGTGAGATAGACCAGTTTCATGAAGTATGTAGGACAACTTGGGCCTGAGAGCTGCTTGTTATGATCCTCCAAGCAGCAATGGCAGTACGTGATGAGGAATGCACAGGGGTATTGGATTTACGTGTCAGGTTTTGGGCTGGGACTAAACCCTCAGGTCGGCGGGCCGGTGGAAGTCGGGAGGAATCAGGTTTCCGAGATGTGCTAGGAGGGACCACGATGGTAGTTGCGAATCGGTCACGCGAGCGTAACGGACGCCGGCTCCTCTGCATTCGGCATTTTCAAAATACGCCAGCCATGCCTTGTCACTAGCTTAATAGCAACCTTCCATCTATATCAATCAACGTTGATGGCGTCTCGCACCTGGCAGTCAGATGATCTGTACGTCTCCAAGTGTGCTGGCCCATGAGGACGATGAACTTCATGAACGCAGTATCTTATCAGACGCTTACCAGTGATGTGTGTGAGATACTGGATAGAGAGAGAGGACCCAGCTGATTGACAGGTAATCCCCGGCGGACCCAAGGTCGAGGCGAGACCCCACGTTACGACGAAAGAATGCCGGAACCCCATGGCACCAGTGCCTCTGCACCTAAGACTACCAAAAACAAGACTTCTATTTCACACAATGACCACAACCCTCATCTCGTGCGCGTCGATGATGAAGACGCCATGCTGTTCGTCACGCTCCCGCAAAGGCGTGCGATGTTGAATTTCTCGGCTTCCCTTGAGACATTTTGTGGGCAATTGGCCATCGCCCTACAATGTATGATCGGCGGCTAGTGTACGTATCAGACGACTTTTGACTTTGGAGACATCTCTTCGCTGGCATTCGTCGCTGACCATCACCATGATAGCTGCTCTCCGCAGCCAGTCTTCGCGCCTCTGTTTCCACAGACGGCAGGCTCCAAACTTTCCTCGCCATGCCGTGAGCACGCACCCTAAACCCACAGCCTCCTAACTTGGCTGCCATGTTTGCTCAAGCCAAGTCCAGGGGTCATGAGTGTGTCGTTTCACCCACAAGGCGATGATGGGCAAGTGTCTGAGCTTACCGAGTTATGGCCGCTCGAGCCCTGATTTACGGCGCGGCCAGCGGCAGTTTGAGGCATGTTTGTATCTAAGCGCACCGAAGTCATAGTTGCCCATCGTATCCTCTTGCGATATGGTGTTCTTCAGATGGACCCGCTATTGGGCACGACATGGGATGGTGGTCATCCGAATACAAAGCATATCGGTCCAAAGATATCTAGATGATGGTTGGTAAATATTTATTTCCTCTGTTCCCAGACTTATCCTTCATAGCTACTGCCAGGCTTATATGGCAATGGAATGGGGAAAATTATGAATTGCAATCTGTGTCTGCTCAACCCCAAGGATCACCCACCAAATTTTCTCTCCTGCGAATACCTGCACATCATGATGGGATGTATGTAAATCTCATGCCGGCGCATCAGAATCAAACCTCTAAACAAACATTGTACAGTTGCTTGAGACGTCACTCAAACATCCAAAGACCCCCAGCAGATCTCGCTACGACACCACGACTTATCGGACGACATGACACGACCAAAGCTGAAACATACAATTAGTCCAGGGCTTGACAGCTTCTCTACTGAAACAGCCCGGCTATCTGACCAGACTGATCTCTAGCACGACTCCTTCGCTTCGATAATCCCCATCCCAATGTGAATCCAGCTTGCCCCGGTCGTTCATGCGCGTCGCTCCAATGGGCACCGGAGATGCAACAAACTCTGGGCTACGGCTAATATGTATCATTTAATTTGGGGCTCGGATGGATGGAACCGTCAGATGTCTCTCTCTATCCCTAGCTGGGCGCAGAGGTTCGACTCTCGATACCGGCGTCTCCCACGTATTCACAGCTCTCGTTTATGTCTCTGGAAGGCCAAGATCGGCGCGTTTAATCCTCCATCTGACCCTTGGCCTACCCTCTAAGACCAAGCAAGAGGCTCACGCCTGCCTCCTCTGACGCGTGAGACGACGGACATGTACAGGCGAGATCGGTGCGAGGCGCGTGAGATATCTTTCCACACTGAGGTGGAAGATCGCCAAATGTCCATACAGGTCCTCTCCCCATGCGGCCTGAGCAGTATTCCTCCATCGACAGCAATCACAATCAATCTCATCTACGGCGATCACTTGAGTCGAAACGATTGCTAATCTTTAATCCACAGTATATCTAACTATCTAGCCATATCACGCCTGTACTTCAATGCTAATCCTCCAACGCAAAACAAATGTTTGACTGTCCAGATTGGTAATCAATTTTGAACTCAAATGACCCAATTCAAATCCCCATGTGCCTAGATATTTTAGAGGTGCTCTCTTTCCCCCATTTATCCGATGAGAGCTCGGAGCGCAGGGGATCTCAAGATCATCACGAATATATCAATCGCCCTTTGAAAAATGCTATCCCTCCATCCGCACGGTGTATTGTAATTGTATTTGAAGCGCAGCTTGATTAGTGGGTGCTCGGCGGACCGCCTAGTGTTTCGGCCAACTTCCGCGCTGCTGCGTCGTGGACAGCGAGAGTTGGGGCGCTCGAAAGCGGTTGATTAATTGACATGATTTCAAGTCTCTACTCGCTCCTAGACCCATGAAAGTCTAGTTTGGGAGTCATCTACTCAGCTCCTTAATTTATGAGTTAAGTTTCCGATATGAATACCATTTTTATACTAGTTGATCCTGGGGGTCGAGCCCTGATCTCATAAGTGTTTTTTCCGACTATGACACGATTTTTTTAATTACTTTATGTCGTGCCGGCGTATAATAATAGGTTACTGGGCCAAATGACGGCTAGCTTAATCTATGTAGACTACAAGACGTGCCGGCGCCCCAAAAAGAGTCCAGAAAGCTACCTGCATTGACGATATAGCATTGGCAGTCTCATCACAAAGCCTAAATAAGAACATTAAAATTATGGGAAGGGAGGTTCAGAATCTTCAGGATATCGGGTTACAATATGCAGTTAGCTTTGATATGGAGGAAACAGAACTCGTCTATTTTGAAAGCACCAAAGCGGCAAGGATGTGCAAACTCACCTTACAAAATGGTCAAGTGGTATCACCAACGAGTATAGTTAGATGGCTTGGAGTCTAGTTTGACCAAAAATCGAATTTCAATTACCATGTGAATATAATAGTGGCCCAAGCAAAGAAAGCGTTTGGAAGAATGGCAAGACTAACTAACACAGGAAAGGCCTTTGTCACATTGCAATGAGACAACTATATCTAGCATGTGTGATAAGCATTGCAGACTATGCCAGTCGAGTGCGGTGGAAAAACCATAAGCAATTTTCTGATGAGCTACAGGGTCTTCCAAATATAGCTCTCAGAAAGATTCTTGGGTGTTTTAAAACATCTCCAATCAGGTCGAAGGAGATAGAGGCATGTCTGTGTCCACCAGAAGGTAGGCTTAATCACAGCAGAAGAAAATATGCTTTGAGGGCCTCTACTCTACCATCATATCATCCAATTAAAAATGCCCTGGACTGAGAGCTCACATACCTTGATCCAGAAGTTGAGACTAAGACTCGAAGCTCATTGCCGATAGACAAGATAAAGCATTCTCTGGAATTATATATTGATTCAGAAAGTATCGAAAATATAATTCCTTATCTTTACCTTCCATGGGGAAGAAATGTACCGTGTGAAATCCACACAAGCAAGGATAGACCTAGCTAAAATACGGATGATGTGGAACCAAAATCCCCCAGTCTGCTATACTGATGCATCCTGGGGACTAGATGCAAAAGGACTAGGAGGGACATACATGATGTATGATCATGGAAGCTTGATAAAATATACAAACCTACGTGCCTTGGAAATCAAATCTTGTATATATTGGAGAGCTTGAATTAATTGTTATGGCTCTAGAACATGCTGCTTCCGTGGTTAAGAGCCCAGAAAATGTCGCAATATTTTCAGATAGTCAGCGTGCTCTAACCAGACTAATGAAAGCTGACGATAGAGCTGAAAAAGCATGGCTCATTAGAGCTATTAAATCTGCAGCAAGACCAGCACAACTCGGCACTCAGATCAGGCTGGAATGGGTGCCAGCTCATCAAGGAATATTTGGACATAAAATAGCCCATAAACTTGCAAAGGAAGCAACCTTTGCAGCAACTCAACCTATGCCAACAAGCCTAAATAATATAGGTCGAGAATGTGAAGCAGTGAGAAATATAGAATGGCTCTCTATTCCAGTGCAATGGAAGGCAAAGGATAAATACTCCTCCAGCTCATACTCTAGCCAATATGCACTGCACTTAAATAAAAAGCCATGCACTGATAGCGGAGTAAAGAAAAGTATCAGCTCAGCCCTCTACCGACTGAAATTAGGTCACGGGCACTTCAAATCATCTCCCAAGAAGATTGGAAAAGAAAATGATGACATGTGTACATGTGGAGCAAGATAGACACCGAGAAATTTATTGCTGCAATGCGGGAGATGCAATAGAGAAAGGGCAATACTAAATGATTGCATTAAACGTAGACAGCTAAGTCTTGGGTTGGCCCTACATCCACAACTTCGCATACAGGCAGCTTTGAAAGTTATGGAAGAACTGAGATTCGCACCCGGAATGTTGCATCAAGGGGGAACTAGGGGTAGGATAAATATTGGAGGATAGGAATGAACTATAAGCAGAGGAAAAACTCTCAAGGTACTGTGTTATCGGTATTCCGTAGGCTACGAGTTGGTTATAGGTGGGGAGTATAGTGGTGATTCCTCAGAGTAGGAAGTGTAAAGTCAGCGGTAGGTATAGGGTTCACGGAAGAGGTATAGGTGAAGTGAGTAATAGGTATGAGCATAAACAGAAGACGTTGCGTGAAGAAGAATACTCCTTCATGCCGGGTATATATGTACATCAGTGAATAGGACAGCCCTAAGCGCTGTCTCGACCAGTGTTACTATGCAATTCCTATCAAATGACCCTATGTTCCTGAGTCTGTCCTGATTGTCTAGGGACTCAATCCAACACCATCCTAGCTTCAACTACGTTTATCCATGAGAAAAATAAAAGGAAATTTTGAAGATTTTAGTCTTAGTCGAGAGTCATGAGCACTCCAGGGTTCGAATGGGAGAGAAGGCAAGTGGAATGTCATTTTGATTAGATATATGGATTCGTTTGCATCGTGTTGATGCACATCTTATGATAGTCTTAGACTTATAAAGGATGTAAATGGAGGGAAAAAAAGGTCCAGCAACTTCAAAACTGGGACCTAGCCACTGCTTAGCGTCGTGGAAAGGTAGCAAAACTTTGAATGACTGGCTGTCTCTGTTAACCTCCTGGGTCATACCCTCCTGATCTTGAATCACATTTTCCAACCACTTCCAAAGCTTCCATGAATCAAAATTTCCCCCTGCTCATTCGCAGGCTTTGACTTCTTCACGAGATATTCAGACTCAGCAGCCCAAGTTTGGCGTCCGCCGACAGTTACCCATCGATAATATTGTTGGGAGAGAGGATCGCGCGTCGTATTGTGGCCTTTTTGGGCATTGAGGAGGGACTTGGAAGAATCATTTAGCGTTTTCAGGGAGGGGGGGGGAGGGCGATATTGGGCTTGAAAGAATATCGGCGTGAATGATCTTGATTGTCTAGTGGTCTTTGCTAGTCGTGAAATCTCTGGCATCCGGGCGTTTCCATCAAAATCAGCCCGGAACCGCTCCCTTGGACCAGAATGTCGGTTAGGAAGAAATAGACTCAGATTTTGGGGGATGACTAGGTCCCGGATCTCAGAGAATTCTGCACTCTGTGGTTCGTGGGGGCATCGCGGATGAGTGTTGAGTCTCTATTATCCCATCGCATGATTTGAAGAGCCCAATTCAGTGGATTTGGACAGGCGACGTGTAAGCCCCACGAAGTTGCAGACATGACGTTGACTCGCATGGGAATGATGCTGTCGTTGTGGCGCACAGGTATCATCATGCTTCGAGAAGTACGTTTAGTCCGAAGTGCATCAATGAGCCCTATATCATTAGCTCTCCCCGCAACCAATGGGCTTAGGTAGAAACTCGACGGTCTCGACTCAGGCAACTATTCGCACGATGTTTAGCTCGGGCCCAAGGGTCAGGTCGCATAGCCCAGGTATCATAGGCACTCACGAACAAAGTGGCCCCTCACCGTGGCCTTGGGCCGGTCTTCAGGAATCTCCTCGACACGCATGACTCTAGCTAGTCCGAGCTTAATCCTTACGTAGAGTGGTAACGAGAAACCTTTTTTATCGGCATCAGATTTTAATTGCGCATGCAGCTATCTAGCCATGAGACAATATCAGAACGAGAAGACTTCTTGCTCCGGCAAGGTAGCAAAGACGACTCTATCTCCTTGTAAAAAGCCAAGGCCAGCTGCCCTCAAGCTCCAGAGTAGGCCCATGCAGATCTGTGCGGTCCATTTTACATCATGGCAAGACAAAATAACCATTTTACAAAGACCACTCCACCAAGACGCAGTGAGCTGCATTTAGTAGAGACAACGCTTTCAGACCATGCAACATGCCATGGGTTGCAAGACAGGGAATACGTCCACTCAGGGACAGTAGGCAGCTCCTGCTCCTCCAAGTTGACCGAGAGTCTGGATCCTAGAACGGGCGTTTGAAGGTCAGGATATTCGAGAAGGTGTTGGCTCAGAAGCGACAGCCCTTCATCCAGTACTTGCCAAAAGATTGCAGCGCGAGTCAGCTCTACATTGGCAAAGAACGTAGAGACTACCCGCTTCCGGGCTCATCTCTCACCGGAAATGGAGGAGTGACTCCTTGCACCATCTTGTGCGGGAGTGTCTCAAATAGATTTCCGAAAGACTTCGGGCTCTGTTGCATATATTCAAGTCTTGGGGGAAGGTTTGAGAGAAAATGGCAACTTCAACCCATCGGGGCTGCTGAGCTGATGACGTGTTTACACATATATCCCTTGGGGTTTGGAGGGCAAAGACTGAAGACCTGCTCGCCGCGTCGACTGCGAGCCTGAGAGTGGAATATTCTCCCAGAGCCGAGCTCAGTCGAATTTCGCAATACCAACAAAGTTGGCTCACGAGGCAATAATTCAAAGCACTCCTCCATGTCAAATTTTTGCTACCAGCGAGTTAGATTCCTACCTTGGTCTCATCAAGTCTGCAAGTACGACCCAGTACACCCTAGTTTCAATGATCACACCTCTCGTCGACTTTCTCTGGCCTCAGCTGGTCGCCAAATACGCGCCCACGCCGATATTCACACCCGACGGAGGAAGCAAAGTGTGGCGCACAAATCTGGGAGATAGATCTTTTGGGATAAGTGTGAGAGGTATCAGGACAGGTTCACAAGATGATGCAAAGGAAGGATGTAACTTCGACGGGCGTAAAATTCCGAATTTTGACAAGGAGTTTTACGGGTTGAACATTGTGCGCGCCGAGACTTTTCTTGCGAGAGTTCAGCTGACACTAAACACAAGTCAACGATGGAAGGTATTGTGGTCCGCCTTCTGATGGTGTCCTCTGGTATGTTTTGAGTAGCCCGGGCACCTACTCCACTTGGGAAGGAGGTGTCTCAGATCAAATTTTGTGCGGAGAAAAGTTAATGAATGATGGATGCATGTCTGGATAACTCAGGGTTTTTGAGATGTTCCCCTGGCTGGGCATTTACGGATGAGGGTTGACTTGGGGTGAAGAAAAGACCGCCATAACTTCGCAGTGGTACTTGCGAATGAAATCCGAGGCATCACAGCCTTTCTTTTACATCGAGTAATCTTTTCTCTACGTTTTCACTGATATCGCATCATGGCTAGATAGATGTAGAAGCAACTAAAATCTGGTTCGAAAATTAAAAATCAAGTTTGAGACCATAGCATTGGGTACAAAAACCTTAGGGTTATGTATTCCTCTCTGACGGGGAGTCGAACCCCGGTCTCCCGCGGTGTACTTGACAAGCGGAAATCTTAACCGTTGGACCATCAAAGATAGGTACAATCACTTGACGATATATTGATTATAGTATTCCGACTGTCAAGAAACCAACATCCATTTACAAACAACAGATAAAATTAAATATACATTTTAGTCCAAACTGAGTAGTTGACATTGGAATATTCCTAGAATCTACATTTAAGTGTCTACGTACATTTTGCAATCACAAATGTGAAAACTTTCCATCATGCTCTCATGGTCAGTGAGTGTTACAATCAATAGAGCTAGACGTATGTGTATCATTGTCACATAAATTTAATCAGAAGTAATCATATGAACATCCTCTTTTTTTGAAATATTTTTCTCTTATGTCGCTTCTAGCTTCACTACTGCTCCTGTAGGTAGCAATGAGCTCTCAGAGCCTATCTACCCGTGTCACGTCTAAATGTTAGGTTCTTCCTGTCACGTAAAAGATTCCGAATTCAAATTCAAAGATGAATCTCCTCACATAGGAGAATCAATAATCATCCATTCTTTCGGCCTATCTAATTGCTGCAACCTCGGTCGTGGAGAAAATCACATGTTGCCGCGTCTGGTGTCCTTGAGGATCCTAGATAAGATAGCATGAGGTTCAGGAAAGGTTCTCACTGAAGGCATAAAAAAATATCATTGTAAGCTATAGAGTATTAAAATTATACGCGGTGGATTGATTGATATCTCATAAGCTATATCACATCAAACACGACAATTACAACTACCTTTCTTGATGGTGCGATCCTCTTTAATAGGATTGACTCTAACTTCACCTGAAAACGTAGACTTGACCTGAACTTGCTTATTTCAACATAGAGAGAGACATACTAACAATTTAGCGGGACTCAATCACGTACTTGTAGCTCTGTCTGTACCGGTGGTAGATGGTTTCTCCTCTCTAGCATGTAGATTTACATTTTAATTCTGTCTGTAGTGTAATTAACAGAAGACCCAGAGGAAGGGTGTGTTTGGTGCACGTTTAGTTTGGGGCACCTGGTAGGAGAGCCAGGGCCCAGTTAGTTTATGCCGGGACCTTTGGAGCGTCGGCACGTCGGCTTGTTTTTCTAGACTGAGCTAACCGGCATGTGACCTTGGGAAACGTGTTTCGCGCTGGCACGACGTAAAATAATAAACAAAACACAGGATATTCATTCGACATGGACCATGCATCACAGAACCCAACAAAATTTTTCTTCCGACCCATCCCATACCGCATCACTCACTACCCTTTTACAAGAATCTCAACCGGTGCAATGGTCCCAGCTGTTGCATCATCATCGACAACGTCCCCAAATCCAGTAGGGCAACTTCACCCAAGCCTGCTTGGCATTGTAAATACAATGCAAAAAGTGTTGGAAATATCGCGCAATGAAATGGGCGCAATATTTATGGAACGAAGGTAGAAGTTGATTAAATGAGTGTCATGTTCGGATTACAGCTAGAAGTGTGGGAAGTGTGCGCTACAAGTACAAGTGTAAGCAACACGTAGCCTAAGCCACCGCATAAACGAATATGGCGCCATCTAGGCATAGAAAATCCCCAATAACCTCCTTGTGCCCACGCCATACAGCCGCTCATATATCCAATAGGTACCCTGAAGCGCTACCATATTACCCATTTCAACCTCTTAAAAACACACAAGATCGTGCCGGGAACCTAGACAAAATGGAGGGCCCGTACGTCCACAACACTCTGTGTCTCCGTTTCCAACAAAAAGTAGAAGAAGAAAGAAAGGACATATAGGACGTACTCCGGGAATTTCTTGAATTAACCGACTCCTGGGCTAAGAGCAAAGGAGAGGAGTAAGCAGCAGCAGTCATCGCAACGCTGATGGAAAAGATCACGCCTGTTATCACTGCCTTCGCAGTTGGTCATGTAGAAGCAGCCAATTATCGAAGTCAGAAGCTCCCAACCATGGCAAGAACTCCCAAACCAGTCGAGCTTAGGAAAAGTACAGCTGTTGAGGATCACAGCCACGCTCTACCCTCAAAGCCTCAAGAAGCCAGCTCGACATTGGCGAAAGTAGTCGGCAAGGCGGCAAAGCTACAGACGCCACCAAACGTACAAGTTCAGCGAAGGCCTGCTTCAACAGGCAACCCGAATCCTCAGACGGCACCAAAGGAGGTCTCAGCTGTAAACCTCCTATCGTAGAACAGGTCATGTGGCTTCGCTTAGCTAGTCTCATGGCCTTTATAGTTACGATCCTACTGTCCGGGGTAATGGATCATTGATCGCACTGACTCCGAACGTACGTACGCGCTTTTCTGGTCTCTCAGGCGGGAGAAACACTCAATACGCCTGTATTCGAGTTCAATTATCGTAACAGAAGCCTAGTAATATTTCAAGAACCAAACGAAAATTTCAAATCCATAAACGCCCTCTGGTGTAGTAACGGATATCATTCTTCAATTCCGTTTTTCAAATTCCGCGTCCGGCGTGATAAAAGTTTTCCCTCGAGTTTCACAAAAAAAAAAGTCGGCCTTCATCGTTGCCCCATGCTAGTGAACTCGGAGTCTTGTACTTCTAGTTCAACAGATACCACCGCTCCATCTTCTACTCAATCAGCCAACTCAGATAAGGAATTCAATCTTCAAATTCGGACGCTTCCACTGTCTGTTCCAACCGGTAGTAGAGAAGTCTTAGAAACCTTTTTAGAAGCTCCAAGAATGCCTAACAACCCTCGTCACCCCGAGCCAATGCTCCCAACCTTTGACAGATCTGGAAGCTACGACGGCAGTATTCCAACATCCAGATAGCTGCTCCGATTTAAATATGATTTTCGCAGAGTAGGCCATAATCTCCAACCAGGAGATTTATACCTGGAGGGTATCGAGATGCTTGTGGACGGCGCCGCAGCCGACAGACTGTCCGCCACACCTAGGATAAGAAGAATTATTAATAATCGGGAAACTGCAACACCTGAAAACATATGCAAAGTTAACGAGTGGCTAACGGAAGAGTTTCCTGAAAAATTCGAAGACAATGTAGAACAGAACATACAGTCAGACATTCAGAAATTCGCGTAGAGAAAGAAGGAAGACCAGGATGATCAGAAGCCCGAGACCCTAAATGCATATAATCATTGAGCAGTCAATTTACTCCGCTGAGCTCAGTGCAGGGATCATCCGCGCGAAAATTCAGCGCTCCCAGCCTTGAAGGGGCTGGAAAATATTATGCTGAACACCATAGTGAATGCATACGTCATCGGCTCGTGCAACGCTAGACTTCATCAGAAGGTTATCGAAAGGAACGGAGCTACCTGCGGAGCCCTTTGGGAAGCTTTTGAGATCATTCAATCAGCTCAGAGATCTATCGAGCTACTAGATCAGACTGAGAAGGAACTGATCGACAGAAGCAGGTTATTAAGGCTAGAAGAATTTGTTTCGAGCCAATATGGGCGCTCCGCCGTCTCAGCTCTTGCCGATTTAGACGCAGGAAGGTCAGTGCACATCCTGGGCTCTCAGTCGGGCTGAGGATCAAAGAATACTCCCATGCCCTCCGTGACTGCACCCCCCCACTGTCACGGTTTCGGTAAAAAATGCATGGGTAATCTTGTAGGTACAGTATATTAATTATGATTCTCTGGGGAGAGAATTCCTACAGCTAAAGACTACAAATATATAAAGTCTAAGATACTCTCCTTCGATAAGGTTCCCTCTGTGGCTAGAATGGTTTGGATTCTTCAACAGCTTCCTGGAAGACTAGAGGTACACCTGTCGTCCTCATGAACCTTCAGTATGCTTACAGAAGGTTCACTAGGAATCTTCCAAGCTCCGCGTATTTTGAGATCCTTCCCGAAAGTTCCCTTGGCTTCATTGCCTCCGCTAGCCAGCGTAGGCTACAGGAATCCCTAGGCTTAACAGCCGTTACACCCACCGAAAATTGACAGCACCTCACAGTAACAATAAAGACCGGCAACTAGGCGGAGCCGACAGGAAAACACTGCACTCGGGTATGCCTCAAGTATCAAGCTCATTACACCCAATAATTAACGGGACAGAACCTCATAATCCGTCTGTCAATGGGCTACTATGCATCAATTGTGGAGATTTCGGCCACTGCCGGAGGGAATATCACAACAAATTCTTGCCGTATTTGGAACAAGCATATCTGAAGGAAATTGTATTCAAACCAATCTCTTCTCAATCAGCCTAATCGTACTTCTATCAAATTTTGATTGACGATGAAATGACTTACACTGAGGAGCACGATTGTGCGAAAGACGGACCGCTTCCTTCACAGGAAGCACCCTGCTATAACGTGGATCTTCACGTAGTTGAAACTAGAGAGGGTCGGACGGTTAGCGACAACAGTAAATTGACATCGTTGGACAAGGGAAAATAAAGAATGCCAACTCCATCAGAACCGACGGAATACGAAGAAGAACTGTTGGAAATTCTGACTCTCGAATTTAGGACTCAACCATTATCTGTTTCGTCTCAGGTTCCCGACAAGATCGACCCTCTCTACACATGTCTTGCATGCGCTAATCGCGCCTACTGTCGCATATACGTTTGGATATTTACGTACTACAGTGTACCTTGGCTCATCACGGTAGATGAGAGGTGGCTTGTCATCACTAGGTTTGAGAGGCACATGAGACTAGTGGGGATTTCTCCTTTAGATGAATATATAAGTCCAATGATCTTATAGTTGTAAAATATCAAGTCTTCTTTACTTCATCATACATATCCACATAATATCGTACAGAGTATATTTTCTAACAAGAACCCATCGTAGATCTGTTATCACTCATTGCAGAATCTGCTAAAAATTCCAGGAAAAGAGCACGTATTGAGGACATCCTTAATGACGAGTACGACTTTAAAACGTCACCCAAGAGATCCGGTAGAGCAAAGAAAGGGGAGGCAAAGATCCGGGAACTGTGGGAAATAGTAGGCCGTCGGGGAAAAGGCCCAGTAGATTATGTGAAACTAGTAGAAGAGATCAAAGTCCCTATCAACCTACTTGACCTCTTCCAAATCTCCCAAGATCTGGTCAATAACTTCAAGAAGATGTCCACTCGTACTAACCGAAAGCAGAAAACCAAGGAGGGGAAACAGGTACCCACGACTAGCGCAAACCTTCTAGACAAAGATAAATCTACGGCGCAATGACCTTTTCCAGCCCTAGATGCCGAAAATAAAGCCTTCAGAATACCAACCATTGTCCGAATAAGGAAAGATGGAAGGCATAAACTGGTACATCTCCCACTTGGCGCGTCCCAGGCAGACCAGGGTTCTGATATCAATGTCTGCTCTCCCGCCCTAGCTTCAGCATTATCGGCCAAAATTCGGAAATTAGGCGATCACGGATGGAACACTGGTCTTCAGATGATGACTGCAGATGGAAACGCAAGTCAAGTTACGGAATTCTGTTAACTCAACATACGCATCCAGGGAGTGAGGCGCAGAGTTTGGTGCTTCATACGACCCGATACCCATAAGAGGGAGAACCTACACTTACTCTTGGGCTTACCATGGCTAAATGAAGTCAATGCAAAAATCTTCATCCGCAGCAGCTACATCGAAATTGGGGATAGTTCAGTGGGAGAAGAAATAGCGAAAATTAAAGGCTCTACCTTCGTGCCCTCTATTAAACATAGGCTAGTTTTACTTCCGAAGGACCTGCAACCAGTCCGTAAAGGCAGGATTCCAGTCAAGCTTCCAGCCGAATCTGACCAAAGTGGGGGTAGTTCAGAACGCGACACCACAGATTCGAGCGAGATGTTATCAGACCGCTCTTCAAATTCGGACAGTTTTTCCGATTCGGAAAACTGATACGTCTCGTGCAAGACGTTAAATTGTTACCGAAATCTACGAGAAAAGAGCAAGTTCAAAAACCGCCCGAAGCAACTCTTACCTCATTTTCCGCTATGTTGACGGTAGTTAATAACGCAATAGACGCCCTACACACCGCTGACAATCTCTTATCAAGAGGCATAGACCCATAACTCAGCGGGCCGAAACCTTGTGTATGGGAGGATGACCTCAGGCATTGGTTAACCAAAATCTAAGAGCGTAAACGAAGACCAATCCCAAACCCACTTACCATAGGCCTGGAAGAAAAAGCTTGGGACATAATCCTGCAAAACTGGAACGAGCTCGCCCACTATTTTAACAGGAAGAAGTACACAACACCCACCAGCTACCTAACCTAGGAAATATGCCATAACCCAACACACCTAAACTTTCCTCCGCAAAGAAGACCAGAAAAGTTAAAAATCTCCGAGAAGTCTTGAGAGATAATTGATGTGTGGTTTGAGAGAACTAGGTGCAGGTTAGGTACCCTCATTCCCAGCCAGATGGTAGTAGATCAGGTAAAAAGACTACTATACACTTACAGAGAATTGAACGCCACAGAACTGAACCACATCCCGCCTACTGATCTATAACAACATAAGGTACGCTTTCAAAAATACACCAAACCATATTTAGTCAAATTCCAGCGACGTTGGCCCCCAGAAAAGGAATTTTGGCTAATCAAGATCGTGAAAGATGCCATGGCCTGCGGCATGTATGAAAAAACACTCACTGCGAATTGTTGGAAATGGAGACACAGACTTTTGTGGACGTATGGGCCCTCCATTTTGTCTAGGTTCCCGGCACGATCTTGTGTGTTTTTAAGAGGTTGAAATGGGTAATATGGTAGCGCTTCAGGGTACCTATTGGATATATGAGCGGCTGTATGGCGTGGGCACAAGGAGGTTATTGGGGATTTTCTATGCCTAGATGGCGCCATATTCGTTTATGCGGTGGCTTAGGCTACGTGTTGCTTACACTTGTACTTGTAGCGCACACTTCCCACACTTCTAGCTGTAATCCGAACATGACACTCATTTAATCAACTTCTACCTTCGTTCCATAAATATTGCGCCCATTTCATTGCGCGATATTTCCAACACAAATGGAGAATTGTCGGATTGGAACGCAGACGCAGTACTAGTCGACAAATCGGGCCAGAAAGAACCACGCATCACGTCCAGTTACAGAAATGTATGGGAAGAGATGCCTGGATGCTACCTGGAGCTCATGTCAAAAATGCACGACTACTTATCGAACCCAGCCCACCACTTTTACCACCAATTCGACCTAAAACACGGTTACTGGTGTGTCCCTGTGTACCCGCCCCATCGACATATCTTCGCATTCACTATTTCGGGCATAGGACAACTCCAACCCACCAGAATGCCCCAGGGGTCTCATACTTCAGGATTCTCATTCACAGAGCTCATGTACCTAGCACTTAGAGCAATTCCACCCAACTGTGAGGGATTTGGAGCCGCATCATCGCTCACTCACGGAACTTACCCAGGAGAGCCAGCCAGAGCAGCATTCTACATGGATGACGTCTTCAGCGGAGCTAGTACCTACGAAGCAGCCTACTATTCGCTAGAGACTCTGTTAGGTAGATTTAGATGGGAGAAACTACGCTTATCATTTCACAAGCTTCAACTCTTTGTGGAAACTATTTTAGACCTAGTGGTAACTCGCAAAGTACGAGGAATAGTACAGGCGGTAACCGAACACTCACAAAATATAAGAAAATGGCCAGTCCCTAGAGATGTAACTCATGTGAGGGCATTTATTGGAGCGATCGGAATAACTCAAAGGTGGATTAAGAATTTTGGGGAGATTCAGAGACCACTGTCGCGACTAACAGGTAAAGCAAAGTGGAAATGGGGACCTTCAGAACAGCTATCGTTCGAAATTTATCGACTTTCTAAATCTTGATCGTCGACTTTGTATATTGGTCTGTAATGACAGACGGAAATAATTCATGAGATTGCTCAATGAGAGGCTAGGATTGATTCCGATATTACTTGGTAGAAGACTTGTCCCGACTATCAGAGGGCTACAGCGTCTTTATCTATCCACAGGTAAATCCCCCATTTTCCATCCACACTAGCCATACAGGATCTAGTATATTAAACTTGATACGTATCATCATTTTGGGGTCGAGGTATACCGTGTATTTGCTACTCGAGTCGCATGCCTGACTACTATGAGACACGCTCAGGTATCAACCTAATATACATACTAAACCGAAACTACTCACAACCCTTATTATGATCCCATGAATAATTCGAACAGTAGCCTGCAACATAGCACGATTAGGCTAGACATCGTTGATCAGGACCTGATCCGAACAGAAATCCTACGGGAGAAATTTTCCACAGCTGTAGACATGTTTGGATGGGATTATTTGGAACCAGTGAGATTATTTACCGACGCTTCCCAGTATGCAGGAGGATGCGTCATCACTCAAATACGAGACTGCAAAAAAGTACCCATATTATACGACTCAATAACCTTCACAAAGACTGAAAAGAATTACGGAACGTATAAAAGAGAACTATTTACCATGGTTTCATTTGCAAGGAAACACGATTAAATGCTTAAAGAGTCTAAGAGGTCAACAATATTCACAGATCACCACCCACTCACTTACTTTCTAGAATCGTCAGCCTTAGAAGGAATTTACTCATGATAGGCTGCAGAGCTCCGCGCCCTTAATATCACCATCCAGTATATCCCAGGACCGGGAAATAAAGTTGCCGATGGGCTTTCACGTACTATTTTCCATCACCCTGAATGCGAGGTCACTTCAGAAATAAGAGAATCGGGTACCTTAGAAAAGAGAAGCGCAGAGCCACGCTGGATCTGCAAGGATATACACGGGGGCTATGAAGATCTCTTGAGATCAAAGGACGGACAGGAAGTGGCGAAAGGAAAGGATTGGAGAAAAGTACTCTTCGATGAATACGATGAAGAATTAGCAGCACCGGGGAGGGTAGATACTAAATTCCTATAACTATTGCGGATATCCTATTACTGCCACCAGAAGGCAGGCCACAACTGCAAATATACGGTTCTAATCCCCCATAATCTAGCCACGACCGAATCCGACTGGTATTACGACATCAGACAGTATATTCGCAGCAGATTTGTCCCCTCCGGTCTAGATAGAATTAAAACTGCCGCATTCCTACGCAAAACTGCGAAATACCGAGAAAAAGAAGGGGTCTTGTTCAACCTGTGGAAGGAAAGTTGGAGACGGTGCCTAACACAAGCTGATGTCGCCTTGGCATTACACCAAGCACATGATGAAGCTGGTCACTTTTCCAGTGGCATCACCTTACGGTTTCTTGGGGAATCCTACTGGCCAAGTATGCTGAAAGACGTGAGGGATTACATCGATGGCTGTCTAACATGCGCAAGGCACGGAACCGCGCTTAAGTCTAAGATCTTGTCTAAATACTTGGTATCATCACCCAACGAAGTATGGGGAATTGACTTCATAGGCACATTCCAAAAATCATAGAACTCTGAACACCAGTATATCCTTCTTTTAATTGACTACTTCACGCGATTTGTCTGGACCTATTGTAACGGCTGTTAAGCCTAAGATTCCCTGTAGCCTACGCTGTTTAGCGCAGGCAATTATACGAATGGAGGTTCCTGGGAAGACCTTGGATGACATGGAACCTAGATGATTCATATTGAACCTTGTTGAAACATACTGAGAGTTCATGAGAGTTACAGGAGTATCAAGGATCTTCTAGGTGGCTATCGGAGAGTCTGAATTGTCAAGTCATAGAGAGAAACTTATCGAAGAGGGATATTGCAGACTGTCTATATAGGTAGTCATTAAGTACAGGAATTCTCTCTTCAGGGAATTATAATTAAGATATTGTACCTACAAGATCGCCCATTCATTTTATAATGAAACCGTGACACTTATCCATATGTTACGAATAACTCAACAGAAACAATCGAATGCTTGGGGGGTATTTTCGAAAAAGAAGGAATACCAGTCGGGATCTACGCAGACGAAGGACCCCATTTCTAGAAGACTACCCAGAAATTTTGTAAGAAAATGGGAGTAGTCTGGATTCCCGCACCCGCAGCCGCCAAAAGGTCAGTAGGGATGGTAGAAAAGGCCAAAGATTTGTTGCAAAGGGTGTTAGTCAAAGATGGGAACCCATTAACTTGGCCTAAGCGGCTCACAAAGAGCACTTTCCACTTGAATCGTTGAGAAATTGCCCACTTGGGATTCTCACCATTCGAGCTGTACAGAGGCTATTGCCCAGAGAGTATACTCCACACTTCTTTCCCTTCCTATCATCGACACGCTCTAGCAGCCAAATTAAAACAGATTTCCCCAAAGGTTTTCCAAGACTTCACGCCGCCACAGGGCGAACATTTAGAAGCCGTTGTAGCCCGAGTGTTGTCATTAGAGTAGAAGTTTGAAGAAACTAGGGCCCTTTCCGCCGTCGCAAGAGAGCAACAAAAGGACCGATTCGATCGTGGAGCGAAACAACGCTCTTTTCACCCAGGACAACTAGTTATGCTGTGCGATTGAGTCTCCACTAAAAAGAAACTCCGACCCTCTTGGAGGGGACCTCTCAGGAAGCTGTGTTATCAATGTTCTGTAGGTTACGAGTTGTGGGGTCTTTGGAAGAATGACTAATTCTATGGTGATGAAATATGGTGAAAGCGTGAGGTACAATGTGCACTATGGGTGGCAATGGATGTTGAGTAAGACACGAGGTTGGTACGAGGACAGCGGTCTTGCTAAAGAAGAGATGTATTTGTGAGTATAAGGTATAATTGTAATCAGAAGACGTTGCATGAAGAAGAATACTCCTCCACGCCGAGTATTTATATATATAAAATAACCAAATAACCAAATAGCACATTATCTCAATCCCAAACGATCTACTACACATCACCTGGTAAAACTAGCCTAATTTCATGAGTCCTCCCTCCTCGGTTTAGAAGTTCGTAAACGACTCGTTGTGTTTTAGCCTAGAACCCTGCATGAAGTATCATCTTACGCTTTGCCACAATGATCCATGAAAGGAGGTCAAGCGCCTATTCCTACGATTGAGGAAATATCACCACTGGCACAAGTTATCGCCAGTCACGATCAAGAAAACAATTACCGACAAAGCTGAGATAGCAACTTCCGCTATCACGTCCATGTGCTCAATCAGGTTGGGGATTGCTCTCGAATACGTGTCAGATGCATTGAGAGACACTATTATTGGAATTGCACCTTGCTTACAGGAAAACAAAACCGTGATTGAGGAAGCGTCCAAATGGACGTCATTCATAGTACCTCATGTACCATTGTACATAAAGACTCTCGAAGGTAGTATCCCAGTCAACAACGAAATGGTAAAGAACGAGTGCCAAGCAGTATGCGGCGCCACACCAATACAGGTAAGGCCCACAGAAACAAAGCTGGGGCAATATTCAACGAGCTGGATTGTTCATTTCCAACAAAAACTAGAAAACACAAAAAATCGGCTATTTGACGAGAGCGGACCAGCCATTCCCTTCTCACGTCGACAACTGATCGAACAATGCCAACAGTGCTGAGGATTTCACACTACGCGTTCCTGTACCAGGAATCAACGATGTGGACTATGTGGGGGAACCTATGAGACATCAGAGAGCCAGGCTAAGGTGCCAAAATGCTCAAATTGTGCGGGACCTCACCATTCGAATGAAGGTAGCTGTTTGGCCCTGCCAAGAAGACAAAACGGGGTAATTCTGCCCCACACTCTCGCAGAATTACATATCATCAGGGAACACGGACATCGTGATTATCACGCTGCTCTAGCGTACTCAGAAAGGAATGGTAAGGCGGTTGAAACCGTCATCGCCTAGAATTCAACAATGTCGTGTTAATGTTAGGAAATCCCTCAACAAAAGCACCAAAAAATTATATAACACCCTCCTCTTTCACCAAGTGAATGTCGGAAGGGGTGGAGAAAATATGGATATAGCATTGCAGCAGGCATGGGACGCCTGTACACACGTAGTCATGGTACAGGAGCCATGGACAAGAAAGAAAGAGAGGGGCTTATAACAAAATGTCACTCTGGCTACAATAGTCATATACCATTCGGAGGAATAGACGTCCGGCCCCGTACTGTTACTTTCACGCGCAAAGGTAGTCATGTGACTCAACTGTTTCCAC
This sequence comes from Blumeria hordei DH14, assembly GCA_900239735.1. Lineage (NCBI taxonomy): Eukaryota > Fungi > Ascomycota > Leotiomycetes > Helotiales > Erysiphaceae > Blumeria > Blumeria hordei. The sequence goes on from OENG01000009.1 coordinate 5,517,978, forward strand.
CGCCGTCAGACCCGACTTCTGACTACTATTTTGTAAAGATGAGCGGTCTGACTTTTGTCTACGTATATCGTACCCCGGGCACTAGTGGAACCTTGGAGACTCTACTTAGGTGGTAACTCAGAGTACTAGTGGTTGTTGGAGGTGATTTCAATTCCGTGTCACAGAATTGGCAGCCGCTAACGACAAACCAGTATGGAAATGGAAGTTAGATCATGGAATGGGCAACAGCCCATGATATGACTCCAGTAAGTAATTTCGGAGAGCCAATGCACAATGACGAGAACGTCCTCAATCTGACATGAAGCAATACGGCCGCCATAGCATTGGTCTCCAACCGTTACCACTGTACCTCAGATCACTCGACCATCGAGGGTGCCGTGCTGAACCCTACGGTGGCAGATCTTTCCGTAATTGCAAGGAATATTCGGGTCAGTGACGCCAATCTTAAGGAGTTCAGCTGATGTGTAAGTCGATGGACCGAATCCGGCCCTCTTGACAATATCATGGACATCGAAATTTCCACCAATAACCTCCTCCAAGCACTTGGAGATGCACTCAAGATCGCAGGAAAAGTCCCAACTATCAAAAGCGGAAAAACCGGGCCATGGTGGAGCGATAAATGTCGCACAGAATGGTAGAATTTTAAGGCTGCGAGAGACAGCCTGGACCTCGCAAAAGAAGCCTGCAAAAGCTTAAAAGCCGTGGTTTTAAAAGCCAAGCGAGTGTACTGGAAGAGGCAAATAGAGGCAGTAACAACTGACACGCAAGTTTTCAAGCTCATGAGATCGGCTAAACCTCTGTTGTAATTATTAACAGTCCTGCACCTGTAACCCTGGCCATGCACTGTCTCGTTTTCATTTCAATCTGTTGACGAACATGCAAGGTCTGTCTTACACTTAGTTAGCTTGGGGGCCTACTGGTAGTAAAGACACACCCACACCTTGATAATGTTGCCATAGTGGAATTAGGGCGCATATCCTAGTTATTTTCTGCATTCGTCCCACTAGGGCTAATTCCTGTATATATCTAGTGGCCTTATCCTTCAGAAATCTTCAGTTCATTACGTTTACTGAATATCTCTGAAGGTAAGATTCCATACTGTAGTTTTTCTAATTAAAGTTCATTACGTTTACTGAATATCTCTGAAGGTCATATTCATACCTGCTTCGTGTCAACCTACCAAGATTTATTCCATAAATCTCTATTCACCTGCTTCTTTGTTCGGCGATAACTCTTCACTCTCCTCCATCGCTCCAGCATTCCGCTCTCACGATCCTTAACCTTTCAACAGGTTATGAGCCCGGATTCAGCTCTTCCTGCAAGCATGTCTGTCGAAACCGCCCCGATTTCCGTTGGTAACCTCAAGGCCAATCTTCCAGTATTGTCCTCACAATCGCAATATCGAACGTGGGCACAAACATGGCAAGTTGTACTCATGGGGTGTAACTACTGGCGCGTCATCACGGACCATGACCACAACAAAGAAACTCGACCAAAAAATGCTGGCAGTAACAAAATGGAAAATGTGAAGAATATCCCTTCAACAGAACAGGAGGAATATGACACCAAGAACAACGCGGCACTTGCTGCTATTCTCGCTGGAGTGTCCACCGATCTCCAAAGGATAGTTGCTGGCTTCGTTGGCCAACCTGAATCTGCTCGACTCGCGTGGAAAGCTTTGAAAAATAAGTTTGACCACGAGACCACTATATCAACCCTCGAGCTCTTCAAATCTCTAGTGACACTAGAAATGAAAGAGGGTGATATAATCTCCGATCACATCTCCAACTTCGAAACCACCTACGCCCACATCTTTAACCGATGTTCTGAATCGTCCAGGGAAGAAGCTCAGCATCTGGAGCAATTCCTTGCCTCCGACTCCGTAAAAACAATGACATTTCTTTACACTCTTCCTCGCTCCTTCGAAAACGTCGTGGACAATCTCATGTCCAAGGAACGCCTCACCTTCGATGATGTCAACAAGCGAATGCTTGACATTCAAGCATCTCGTTCCTCGACTTCGTCTAGCGACTCAAAAGCCTACTTTGTTGATGATAAAAATTCATCAACAAGAGGAGACAAAAAGAAAGGAAAAGAGTGCTCCTGGTGCAAGTCTAGGAATAAGAAATACAAGGGTCATATACATTCAGAATGTCGCCAGTTAAAGGCTGCTCAAGAGGAGAATCGTGGCGCTAAAGGCAAAGAGAAGGCAAATACTGCCACCATAACTGAAAATATCGAATCAAGCTCGTACCAAGAGCTTGATTTTTCAGTAGAAAAGGCATTTGCGTCACGTCCCCTTCTCACCTCTCACCCATGGATTCTCGACTCTGGTGCCACAGCCCATATGACGCCATTCCGGGAAGATTTTTCGTCACTTTCTCCCAAAAATGGCTCTGTGTCATCGGTATCAGGTTCGCTCACACCTATCCACGGCTTTGGAAAAATAGAATTTAACACACGTCTTAGTACTCGACAAATAATTACTGCTAAGTTTGATAATGTTTTATTTGTTCCGGGCCTTGGAGTTAGGTTATTGTCAGAATCAAAATTGGATGAAAATGGGTTTGAAATAGTTTCGAACGGTGGTGAACGGCGTGTTTTGAAAAATGGCGAAGAATGGTTGTATGCAAGAAAAGATTCGGGACAATTTATCGTCCAAACAGTCGTAGAAAAATCAGCTTTTGCCTCCTATCTTGACGCTCATGAAGCTCTCGGTCATGCCGGAACCTCTGTCATGTCTCAAATGCGTAAAGTTGATTCCTCTATTCCTCCAAAGCCTGACTCTTTCACATGCATTGCATGTCTTCGTTGTAAATCAAAACACCAAACTCCAAAGTCTACGCATAAGCGCGCCTCCAAGAAATTCGACCTCATACACTCTGATTTATCTGGACGCTTTTCCGTCAAGTCGCTTGGCGGAAAGGAGTATTACATCACCTTCATTGACGATTTCTCAAGATATGCCTGGATTTATTTCCTTACTCACAAATCCGCTGCTTCAAAGGCTATCCAAGATTTCGTCCACATGATTAAAACACAGTTTGACACAACAATCAAAAGTTTTCAATCTGATAATGGTGGTGAATACGTAAATTCAGATGTTGAGAATTTTCTTGCAGAAACTGGTATCATCTTGCGAAACTCTCCTGCATACTCACATGAGTCAAACGGTATTGCAGAAAGATTTAACCAAACAGTTGTTACCAAGGCTCGCATAATGCTCATGGACCACGGAAAATTCCTCTGGGCCGAAGCAATCTCTATGGCAGTCTACCTTTATAACCGACTCCCTCATCGAAGCATTAATGGTCAATCTCCGATTGAGGCTCTGACTGGCCATCCCTTCACCTCGACCACTCACCTCCACCCTTTCGGCTCAAATGCGCTTGTTCACATTCCCGAAGAAGCCAGACCACCCGGTTCAAAATTGATGCCCAGGGCTATGGACGGTATACTCGTAGGATACACAAACTCTACTAAAATTTTCCGCATTTATGTTCCATCAAGACGCTCCGTAATAGTATCAAGGCAAGTAATCTTCCCCCTGCCATGCAAGGGGAAGTCTCCCTTGATATAAATATTCCTGAGAAGACGACACCAAGCTCTTCATCAAAAGCTGATTCTTCTCCTTCGTCTCCGACACATTGCTCAGTAACACCACCAAAAGAAACTAACATGCCTGGTGGGTATTTTGACTCTCCCACAAACTTGACTATCCCTGCTGTTTTTGATCCGTCTGGTCACAAACCACAAGATAATAATTCTGCTGCCCTCGCCGGAGTACTAGAATTAAACGAAAACCAGACCGATTGGAAAACTACAAAGCGCATGCAGTCATTGAGGAGCCAAATACACACAAGCAGGCTATGGCTACTGAGAATGCCGAGAGATGGAAAGAAGCAATCAACGAAGAGATGGATGCACTTCGGCGCAATGACACCTGGACAGTTGTCCCTAGGCCCGATGATCGCTCAGTCGTAGGATCCCGCTGGGTTTTCAAAGTTAAATACAATGCAGACGGTTCTATCGAAAGATATAAGGCTCGAGTTGTTGCCAAAGGATTCTCACAAATTCCCGGCACTGACTTCGAAGAAACCTATGCGCCAGTTGTACGCTTTGATTCCCTACGCCTACTTCTCGCTCTAGCTGCCCATAATAATTGGGAAGTTATACAAATGGACGTCAAATCAGCATTTCTGTACGGAAAATTAGATCGCGACATCTATATGGAGATTCCCGATGGGTTTAAGGAATCCAATATGGTTTATAAGTTGCAAAAATGTATCTACGGATTGAAGCAATCTCCACTTGTCTGGCATCTTACTTTAAAAAATGCCCTGACCAAGTATGGATTCGTTTCAACTTCTTTCGACCCATGCGTCTTCGTACACAACAAGACCACAGTCTATGTTGCTGTCTACGTTGATGACATTTTGATCTCTGGTTCTGATTCCAAAGTTATCAATGGGACTCGTCAATTCCTCCATTCTGAATTTGAATGCACGGACCTCGGCAAAGCCCATTTCATTCTTGGAATAGAAATAGAAATCACACCGCAAGGCATATCGCTAGTCAACATTCATACTTTCTCAAAGTCCTCAAACGATTCGGTATGCTAGATTGTCATCCTGTTGGCACTCCACTCGAACCGAACGGCCACCTTCAACGAGTCGACCCAGCGGATCAAATCGACCATATCAGCACTTACCAATCTCTTGTAGGCTCACTGATGTATGGACATATTGGCACACGACCTGACCTCGCATTCCCGGTTACACACCTCTCTCAATTCTCTTCCTGTCCCGGCTCAACGCATCTCGCTGCCGCTAAACGGTCCTTCGATACCTCAAAGGCACAATCCACCATAAGCTTTTCTTTCCTAGCAAACACGACTCTCTGATCCACGGCTTTGCAGATGCATCTTGGGGTAATAATCTTGATGATCGCAAGTCTTATTCGGGATACGTCTTTAGGCTAGGGGAAGCCTCTATATCTTGGTGCGCACAGAAACAGAAAGCCGTCGCCCTCTCTACAGTTGAGGCTGAATATATGGCTATCTGTCTATCTTCCCGCCATTTAATCTGGCTCTGCCGAGCTATCAAAGAACTTCGCCAAAGCTACGGTGCCATCCTCCACGCGGACTCGAATGGAGCAATAGATCTCTCTGGAAATAACAAAGTTACTCAACGCTCAAAACACATCGACATTCAATACCACTTTGTTCGGGATTATGTTGGTAAAGATTTCGAGCTTGAATACGTTCCTTCTTCTGAGAATTTGGCCGATCTATTTACTAAGGCTTTGCCTAAAACAACTCACCAAATTCTCACTCAACAGATTTTGATGCAGTTCTGAGGGGAAGTGTTGTAATTATTAACAGTCCTGCACCTGTAACCCTGGCCATGCACTGTCTCGTTTTCATTTCAATCTGTTGACGAACATGCAAGGTCTGTCTTACACTTAGTTAGCTTGGGGCCTACTGGTAGTAAAGACACACCCACACCTTGATAATGTTGCCATAGTGGAATTAGGGCGCATATCCTAGTTATTTTCTGCATTCGTCCCACTAGGGCTAATTCCTGTATATATCTAGTGGCCTTATCCTTCAGAAATCTTCAGTTCATTACGTTTACTGAATATCTCTGAAGGTAAGATTCCATACTGTAGTTTTTCTAATTAAAGTTCATTACGTTTACTGAATATCTCTGAAGGTCATATTCATACCTGCTTCGTGTCAACCTACCAAGATTTATTCCATAAATCTCTATTCACCTGCTTCTTTGTTCGGCGATAACTCTTCACTCTCCTCCATCGCTCCAGCATTCCGCTCTCACGATCCTTAACCTTTCAACAACCTCGACCAGCAGCTGAGCCTCCTCCCTTACAGATTGACGAAAACCGATGGCTATATGACCCGCGAGAGCGAGCTAGTGCGCTACGAGACATTTTTTTGGCAAGATTCAGCGGTGAGAACGATATTTCAACCTGAGATGATGGACAGAAGCAGCGCATCCCATGGGATACGAAAATACTACTTGAATTTGTGATTAGCGCTACTATCTCTGTCAACGACACGGCAATAGGCGCTGAAAAGATAACAGTACGGTTACTGAAAGCTTGTTGGTCCCATCTAGGATCTCTCGTGAAAGATCTTTACCAGGCTTGTCTAAAAATCGGCTACTTTCCCACGGCTTTCAGGGTGGTAGAAGTTGTGCTTCTTCCAAAGTTGGGTAGAAATCTGTCGACTGCTAAGGGTTGGCGACCACTATCGCTGTTGTCTAGTTTAGGCAGAGGGCTTGAGCGTCTAGTTGTTAAGAGAATAGCATGGCTGACAATAAGTCACCAAGTTGTTCATCCGCAATTATTTAGCTCAGGACCTGGACGATCTGCGGTCGAGCTTACATCCTGTGTAATCCATGATGCCGAGGCGGCCATAAGAAGTGGCATGTGCGGCCGTGGTCACACTAGATATCCAAGGTACCTTTTATGTATTCCTTCACCACCGATTTCTCAAACGCTTTCGAGAACAAGGCTGGCCACGATCTCTGTGCCGGTTTATTCAGACCTTTCTGTGCCAACGAAAATTCCAGGTTAAATTCCGTGTTGGGACCACAGACGAGAAAATATTGGAGTGTGGAGTATCTCAGGGCTCGCCACTGTCGCCTTTTCTTTTCATGCTCTATATTGCCTCGCTGTTTCAGGACCATAGTCTCATGAGAAGGTTTGGCTATACTGATGATATGGCCATCATCAGAGTTGGAAAACTCGTGGCTGAAGTCATCTCCTCAGTAAAAGATGACGTCGACAGCCTTATCCTCCTCGCCAAAGAACAAAGGATCGAGTTAGACCCAGCGAATTCCGAACTTCTAATGACCGGAAGGGGACCTGAAAGGAAAATCAATACGGCTGGCCTTTCCATCATGTTGGGAGACCGTCGAATCGAACCATTACCGTACATCCGGTGGCTAGGAGTCTGGCTTGATACCCAGCTGGACTTCAAGTAACATGTACAGGAATATTCCGGAAAAGCTAGCCGTCTCGTCCACTTATTACGACATTTAAACAGTGTACAACGTGGTGCAGCTCTCGGACCTCTAGTTCCTGCAGTACAGGCATGCATTCTTAGTACGGCTCTATATGGGATAGAAGCGTGGTGGCCGGGTCTTACTCGAATTACGACACTGCAAGATAAAGAAGTTGGCACTAGAGTAGACTGGCACATATCTCTGTTAGAAAAAACGATAATGAAAGCTATCCGAGTAGCACTACCAGGGTGACGTACCACTCCAACTAGGGCTCTTTATCGTGAAGCGGGGATACTCCCGTCATCCATCATCATCATCCAGCAAAAGACGCTACGATCTGCAGCTCACATACGAAGAATGGATGTCTAGCATTCTCTAGCCCTCCGGGCGGCTGAGAGCCCGAAAGGTACTATCAGACGCTTAGGTCTTGGATCAGAAAGAGACAGCCCATTCAGATAGCTGAAACGATACATGACACGCCTGCAAATGAGCGTGCGTCAAGTTCCGATAGCCAAAGGCTCTGGAAGGGTCAACTTTCCACACGGCTTCCTAGCACCGACTCCAAGCAGTCAAAAAAAAGAAGCTAAGTCAAGAAACATAAAGCGATGGCTAGCTTCCCTGCCAACCGAGACAATATGTGCCTTCTCTGATGGATCTTCGTCGGGCCCCGGACAACCAGCCTGGGGATACGTGGTACACCAAAGAGGCAAGCTAGCTGTAAGTGGCTCTAGTCCACTTTCTGGAGCAGAGGTATCTGACGCGGAAGTTGTAGGCGCCATGAAAGCTTTAGAGGCTGCAATAAAGGTAGGAGAAGACTTACAGATTTGCATTCTTCTGGACAACAGAGCAGCTACTCGGGCGCTCGAAAGAGGAAGATCTAATTCCTTGCAGGCAGTCGTGGACAAGTTTTCACTGCTGAGACAAAACAAGCGTGTGGAATTATGCTGGATATCTGGTCATGTGGGGATCAAAGGTAATGAAGAGGCCGATGAGCTGGCCAAATCGGCCTTGAGATCTCTCAACAACTGGCCACTAACCACAGCCTTGATCAGTAGAGAATCTCAAAATCTAACCTTTACAGCATTAGGTAGACTAGCTAAAATGCGGGGTCAAGAACTCGTGGAAGAGTGGTGGCAGAAGTTTCGGCCGGAACGATACAAAGACTTAGACCCCTTCATGCGCTGCAAATAGCCACCGGAACTGGCTTTACCAAGATGAGCGTACCACCGTTTGATTGCGGCAAGAACTGATCATGGAGACTACATCGACTATCAGTGGCGTTTCAACCCCGAACATGAAGATCTGAAGTGCGTTTACGGCCGAGAGAATATTTCCTGGCATTTTTCAGAGTGCCAACTTGCTTTGCAGCGTTGGAGAAGCTGTGAGGGATTGGCCCCGCCTGGAGCCAAAGAGATGATTGGAGAGAAGTGATGGCAGAAGTTTATCCAATTCTTAACTACAAGCAGATGTTACAGTCTGCCGAATAATGAACAGGGTTGGAGGTGGCCACGCCGAGACTGATTCCAACTCGGGAGCAGATGTGCTTGGAAGATAAGGATACGGCGCAGGGCACCGTAACTCAGACATTTATTGTTCCTTTCTATTTCTTTTATCGCTTCTGGCTTCTGGCTTTAATGCCGGTTATTTAAGAGCAATGAGCTCTTGGAACTCGTCTACCTGTGTCACGTCTAAATAGATGTTAGGTCCCTCCTATCACGTTAAAGATTTCAAATTCAAATTAGAATTTTAATTCGCTTCAGTTGGATTACTTCAGCAAAGATACACTCAATAATTTGTAACTGAAGACTTTCATTATCTGTGGGATGGTTACTTTTCTGTCAATGGAAATAATCATTCGTCAGACTTGACGCGGTTTTTCATTCTTTGTATAAATTTTCTTTTAAGGATGATATGCCAGTATGAGTGAAGTTTTGCCGTGCAAATGAAATAAATTCCTCGAATGGACATTGAGAAGCCGATAGATACAACCTCACGCTACTTTTCTTCACCATGAGATGTGGTGCAGCAAGCTATCAAGCTATCAAGCTGTCCACACAAAGTTCTGCTTATCAAACGTCTTTGCGGGAGGGCAAAGACTGAAAACCTGTATGCGGTGTCCTCTACGAACCTGGGGGTGAAATATTCTTCCAGTGCCAGGTTCAGTCAAATTTCGCAATACCGATCAAGTTGGCCCACGAGGCAATGATCCAAAACTCTCTACGAAAGCAAACTCTCCCATCCAACGAGATTGATCTCCACAGAGACCTCATTAAGTTTACACGTACGACCTACTATATCCTTGTTTCAATGATCACACCTCTCATCAACTATTCTCTGGCCTAAGCTGGCCACCAGATACACGCCCTCGCCGATATTTACACCCGACGGAAGAAACAAAGCGTTGTATACAAATCTGGGAGACAGTTCTTTAGGATGGACGTGTGAGAGATCAGGACACGTTTACAAGATGATCCAGAGGATGGATACGATCTCGACGGGCGTGTAATTTTGAATTCTGGGCAGGAGTTGAACGGTTTGAGCTTTATGTGCGCCAAAATTTCGCTTGCGAGAGTGCAGACGATACTGTAAACACCGCCATGGCTGGATGGTGCGATGGTACATCATCTTGGCTGATTTCTCAAGTAAGGTCTGGATAGCTAGGATACATATCCCACGCGAGACAGGAAACCGCTGACTCGAATCCGGCAAAACTAAACTACATTTCTAGCGGCGCTAGTATGCATGGATGATGAAGGCATGCTTGGGTAATCAAAGTTTTAAATTTCTCTTTGGTGGGTACTTACGGAGGAGGGTCGACTGTTTGTGTAAGCAAACATACCTCGTAGTCGTATTTGCAAATGAAATCCAGAGTATGAGTGTTTCTAGCTTCAAAAGAGTCATCCTACATGTATACATAGTACCGGTCATTGTCATAGCTATATAGCTGAATACATATTAAATGATTTAAAATATATATATATATATACAAATATATAAACATATACAATTTCTATCCCTGCCATTGACACGATTCTCTATCCGTATTTCCATATTCCGTTCTCGAATCCCACTCTTGCGCCTCATACTCAGAGATTTCACACTGTTCATATTACCACTTATAAGCCCCTGACTCTTGGAACAGGCTCCACCAGAGTTTGCGCTGAGCCTACGTAATAGAGCGCAAGATACTAGCCTACACTGGCTTACTAGCCGCCATGTAAATTAGTTTTTGGCGTGGAATGAATCCTACAATAAACATAACGTAATAATTTCTAGTAAAATGATGACAACAAACAGGTAGTAATAACTCCTGAATACGGAGGATAAGGACTAAATACCTATACACGGTGTCCTCTACGAATCAGGGAGTGAAATTTTCTCCCAGAGCCAAGCTCAGTCAAATTTCGCAACACCAAAAAATCTGGCTCACGAGGCAATGATTCACTACTCCCAACAATATCAATATCTCATTCCCAACAAGGTCGACTCCGGCAAAAGTCTCATCTAATTTGCAAGCACGACCTAGTACATCGTCGTTTCAACGAGCATACCTCTCGTTAAACAGTCTCTGGCCTCAAATAGCCTCCACATACACGCCCACAAGAATATAAATACCCGCAAAAGGACACAGATGGTGGTGCGTAGATCTAAGAGATAGATTTTCTCAGTGTGGGCGTGAAAGAGACCCGGATAAATGGACAATATGATGCTAACATTGGATACAATCTCAAAAAAAGTAAGATTTTTTCTTTTGGCAAGCAGCTTTATAACTTTAGCTTTGTGCGCCCAGATTTCGATTGAGAAACTGTAGGCGACACCGTAAACACCGCCATGGTTGAATAGTGCGGTTTTAAATCATCTGGGCTAGTCTCCTAAGTAGATTCTGGATAACATGTATCAGTATCTCACTTGAGATAGGAGATCGCTGGTCCGAATCCGGCAAAATACAACCATATTTCTCGTAGAGCTAGAATGCTTGGATGACCAAAGGCTTTGAATTTCCCCTTTGGAGGGTTCTCACGGAGGAGAATTGATTGTTTGTATAAGGATGAATACCCCATAGTGATATTTTCGAATGAAATACAGAGTATCAATGTCCCTAACGTCAAATGAGTAATCCTACATGTATAGATAGTACTGACCAATTATCATAGCTAGATAGCTGAATACACTAAGTGATATAGAAAAATTAAAAAACTCAAGATTGCAGTTCCTCATGGGACATATCATTTGTTGATAATTTAATTAGACTTTCTTTATCATCACTAGGTCCTGGCCTGGCAATTTGATTCCCTCTGACATCGTTCTCGGATAAATATTTGACCTTCTGATTATGGAAAATTCGAGCTTCAGATTCAAAAAGTAGTGTGAGAGATGAAAGAGATAGATTAGGATGAATTAGAGAAGATGAATGAGTGAAAATTATCGTACTTGAATTGATCGTACTATATCACATGATACCGCTGGAAGCCACTAACTATACGAGTGCCCGCAACCTACCTCAAGCCCGCCGATGACGTGCATTTCAACTAACTAGACTAAAAATAAGGTACGACTGCTGTGCTTGCTGCGTCTAGCTGCTACCTCATCTACGAAGGCGAGAGACACAATTAACCCAGGCAAAAGATTACTTTCTCTATCTAGCCAACTTGCTGGCATAAAGATTCTGGTGGTTGTATACCATAGTTATCTAACAGAAGCTCACCTTGTAGGACATTCTACGCGCAGTCATCTTTTTGACGCCACGACGATGAGCTTCCGGAGATATCGTTGTAGTGATTTTATCGGTGAACATGCTTTAATTGCCGAAAAGTTTTGTAACAACGGTGGACCGACATAGCGAATAATATTGACCAAGGATTTTATTTTTAGTTCATTTAGGAAATAATCGGGAATTTAAACGGTGTTGATCGAAATTAAAGGCGATGCCTTTGCAGATAGAAAAATTATCCGCTATTCAGATATCTATCTCCGCAATATATTCTTGCTACAGGATTTCTCTTATCGTCCTAGTTTATCACCATTGCTCTTACTACCTCTAGCTCTACCGACAGATTGAGAGCCCCTCATTGTTGGTGGTAAGATTTCTTGAGGCGAGAGAGGGGCTGGAGGATACCATTCGGTATACCTAGGGTTTACTGGTTCAATTGGATGATAAGGTCGAGAATAAGGCGGTGGTTGGAAACGTGGTCCTCTTGGTGGGCCATGATCGCGTTGATACACATCACTTTGCATGATGGCAACATCACGATCTCTTACTAACCCGGATCGATATGAATCGTTTGATACCGGTACAAAGCGGATATTTCCACGTTCTAAGCCCCGTTCAAGAACTTTGATCTTTGGACGAATAAAGCTTCTGCCATTATCGCTATCGTCATCTGAGATGTAAGGATTTAAAGCCTTACCCTTGATATTGAATCCCCTTTTAGCAGGGGGGGAGGGGTCAACATCGAAAGACAATGCACGCTTTTGGCTGTTGCTATCAACATACGTGTTCAGGTTCGCAAGTGACCATGTCACTGCCCCCGATAAGGTCAAGTGGCGATTTAGCCCACATTCTGAGCCGTAATGACCAGATGCCCCACAGCAATAGCAACTTGCCTTTATCGACTGGACTTTGAAGATATCTTTAGGTCTAGGCTGAAAAGTACGCCAAATATAATGGCAGTCTGTCTCGATGTGACCGGTGCCCCCACATAAATCGCAGACAATCTCGAATGCTGGCAAAGAGAGTTTCTCTGGACATTCCGAAACTTTGTGCCCTCGCTCTCGGCACCTTTCACAACGCCTAGTTTCCGGGCAGCAGCTCAGGGAATGGCCTTGCCCACATTTGGAGCAAGAACGGGATGGACAATTAGACCACTGATGGTCTGTCTTGGCACAACCGAGACAGGGTCTCTGAGTAAAGCCTTGACAACTAGGAAAGTACCTTGATAGGGCTTCATCATCGAAAACTTCAGTTTCAGAATTTGGAGCACGTAATTCACTTTTTTCTGAAACTTTAGCCACCTTTTTTGAGTTGTCATAGTTTGATACCTGATCAGCTACTACTGCCGGCTCAGAATCTATTCCAGAAGAATCATAGTTCCTTTTTAATGGATTAGGTGTAGTCGTGGCTTGGTCCTGATGAGCGAGAGACTTTTTGATCTGAGCCTTGGCCTCTTCTACTATCGTTTCTCCTCCATACACGGTGCGAAACATTTTCTTGTGCACCCAGTGAATATGAGAATAAAATGTGGTGACACACATACGAAAGGCAGAAGCAACTTCCTTGGCTGTTAGTTTCTCTATCTTATCTTGGTTCTCCATCAAAAATATAGGTATGAACATTCGATAGGAGAAATCGGATGCCTTGCAAGGCATTCCTTCTCGACTGATGTCTTGGGGGCATCTATATTTAGAAGATGTCTCCGCAGGCCATTTCGGCTCCTTAGCGTAGAAGGTTTCACCCCTCATAATCTTCTTAGTGGTAAGAATGTTTTCGGGAGGTAATGGCCATTTTCCAACTTTAGAGAGGATAGCGTCGACTTCAGCCGTAGTTCTAATTAATTTTTGATTTGCTATTTCTGATTCCTTACCCTTGGAGACTTTGATCCGTTTCTGTTTTAATTCTCGATAAGAAATCTGTACGGAAGCCAGACGCCCAGATCGTCGTACATTAGGGTCTGGCACTTTATTCTTCAAGTCTTTTTTACCTTCTTTGCTGGTTTTTGAGGCAGAATCGGTCAACGTAGAGGTAGATTTATTGGTAGGTTGTGTACTTTCTAGATCACGTTCCAGAATGGTCTGATTTTGATCAGGGTGCCCGTTTTTTCCGCCAGATTTGAAATCAACAACTGGGCCGAGGCCAGCTGTAGAGTTTGGGCTGGCTTGATAATTTTGAGGTTTTTTCGGGAGATTATTGCTTGCCGCGGAGGGCAGTCGCGTTGGTCTGGAAGACGGTGTTGATGAGCTTGTGGGTGCGCTTTCTTCTAGCGCTTCCCTGTTGTTCACATTTGATACATTAGTAGTTGTCTTTGTTTGTTTGATCGATGCCGGATGGTTGCCATTCGAACCAACATCTTCTGTGACAGGGTTCATTCTTAGAAAAGATTTCGCGATGGCTGTTATCTACAACGGTCGCGAACCTTTGTCTTCTGTTTCCGAGATTCAGTGTAAATCAACAATCTGTAACATTTTTTCTTCGTTGAATGAATAAACTGTTAGGTGTTGTGGCTGCGTAAGGTAAGGTGACAACATTGGTTAGTATTGAATCAATTTCCTCTAGTGGTCCAATAAGGACATGACTGTACCGGTAAAATTCCTCGGGTGAAGTTGAGAGTGTGCGTAGATAAGTTCTATTTTCACCCCCCTCACGCTAGCCTGTATTATCACATACCTATGAAATCCAGGACTTCGCAACATTAGGGCTGTAACGAAGCTCTAAGACTACCACACAGAGTTGCCAGAGAGGTGAGCACTAGAGCTTTGTATCGCGAAATCTCCCGAGCGAACTGAAGAAATGGTTCGTTCAGATTTCCATTCCGAGTCGATTATCTCTTCCATTGGCTCAGTATTTGCAACAATATACTAACTTTCCCAAGTTATTTATTTGGCTTGATCTATCGTCTTAGACAACTCTGTCATAGTTGAGCGCAAGCTTACGGTCTACATCCGCTCAAGCTAGTCGTACAAGAGCCGCCAAAGTGCCTTCACCTCAATTTTTTAGCAAAGCTTGTGCTGCTTACATTCATCGACTTTTCACCCAATTTCTGGACGAAGTTATGAATGATTTCAAGATTGGAAGGCGGAGACGTTCTAGTAGCCTTTTGTATCATGAACCACCAGAAACAATAGAACATATGAGCGATCAGGCGGCCCTTCCAAATCTCAACGCGAATTGGGTTAATGCTAAAGGTCAGTCATAAGATTTCTTGTTTTTTCCCAAGTAATAAGGGCGGCCTGTTAATCAATTAACTCATCCTCAACTACTTTTACGAACGCACCACCATCCGGCATAGTAAAAATAATACTTGCTTATACAATTAAACATAGGTGCATGGACAATACATCTAGTTCTAATTATATGTCTCAAAATACTTTTCGATATTATACCAGGTGTTTCTCAAGAAACCTCATGGACACTGACAAATATATCTTACATGTTTGGCTCATTTCTCATGTTCCATTGGGTTCGAGGAGTTCCGTTTGAATTTAACGCAGGAGCATATGATAACTTGAACATGTGGGAGCAAATTGATAATGGAGCACAATACACTCCCGCAAAAAAGTTCTTACTAAGTGTACCTATACTACTGTTTTTACTAAGTACACATTATACACATTACGATTTGACTTATTTTACTATCAACTTTTTGGCAGTGCTAGGGGTGGTAATACCGAAACTTCCATATGTTAGTATTATCAATTTTCTGTGTTTTAAAAAGATAAAATCTAATAAGCACAGAGCCATCGAACGCGAGTTGGTTTCTTTTCTGGTGGTCCAGGAGATAGATAGTAAGATTAAATAACTGCTTATACTTCTTAATAGTGAGTCAAACGATGAGGATTCTAGAGAGTTATTTAACATATCTGACGGAGGTTTATGTCAAGAGATATACCTAAATATGAGCGATTAAACGAAACTTAGCATGAGCATCAGAATTTTTCTAGGAAATAAAGCATAATCTTCATATTTGTAGGGGAAATTCCAGCGTCTGCTATGGAATTTAGTATGTCTTTAATTGCATGCGCGCACAATGTTGAAGAGTTATTTGGTAGTTAGCCACAGGACAAGCTGTAATGCATGAAATATAATATTCGAAACCCGCCTGCTTAAAGAGTAAGAATGATCTGATATCGGACCTACTCTTTGCAGGAGTGTCGGTGCAACAACTAGATTTGTTACAGCTTAGATTTATGCGGCTCAATAGTTTTTTTATCGAGGGCTAGCGATTTATCTAAAGGGATCTCAGATTAGTCTCTGATCTGGAAATACAGTTTCAAGTGGGCGATGGAATTCTACAAGAAATAGCGACGCTTCTGTGGCATAATCCTACTAGGCTCTCCAAGCAGCGAACTGTCTATTACAGTAAGTTATACCGCCGAAATTAATGCCTAATGTATTAAGATACTTAAAGCGAATAAGCGTGAATTCCCAAGCCCTGGTCAACCTACGGCAATAGGCTTGAAATGACTAAGATCATAATTTTACCCGAGCGAGCAAAAGGATGCTTGAGTAAGTTAGAAGCAAATATAACGCCAATTTTACGATATCTTCAAGTTTACAAAGACGTTAGCATGACAAATAGGAGCGATAGGGGCTTTTGGACAGAATACGGGTAGACGTATTTACAATTCATAGTCGGACTAGACTTCACTCTAAAAAGTACTCTTCTTTCAATTTATACATGAACAGAACTACCAGGCCCCTTCTACGTACAGGCTAAAGAAATAGTCGCCTCCCTCACTATTTGCAAATCTATACCTCCTTTAAAACTCACCTCTATCTATACGGACCTTTGCAAGACTTATAAAATCATATAATTAGATGAAAATCCTTTTCATTGTTATCTCTCTTAGAGCAACCAGAAGAAGATCATTGAGAGTGTAGCAACTCTGATAAGTCTTCAAATCAATTAGGTACGCTGCTTTCCTCCTACCAATATCAGGATTGAAACCGAAGACATGGCTACCATTATGAAGGATACCAAGAGTTCGGTTAGCTGGCAGCAGTATACTTGGACTTGCCTATGAGCTTCTCTAAACTTTTTTAACCTTCACCTTACCGCTCTCTGGATTCATGCCGCAGGAAAGCCTGAGGGACGTGAAAGGATGGTAAAAAAGATACTGTCGAGAGTAACTGTAGTGAGATGGCCTAGTCTAGCAGCTAAAAGCTGTGATTGACGTAGGATTGTCGAGTAAATTGTGTATACTAGACGTTCTCCTGGCTAGTGCGGTCTTAATTTAACGTATAGGGGGGCAGTGTTGTTGATTATATTTTTTTCATTTTATAGTCCTGTCTGAGTCTATTACTACGTAGGACATTTGATCCTTTCTACCGACAGGCCAAGGATACCTATACCGGTAGTATATCCTCTCCTATTCCTCTCACGCAGCTCCCCTCAAACAGTACCACCCCTCACAAGCCTTCATTTGATCATACACATAGAGGAGTCCTTTGCCCTTCATTATCTCCCCTCTCCAGCCAATGAAAAGATGGCCACTTGCGGAGGTGTGTTAGCCGGGAAAAATCGCAAACACTACTGGGTGCAGTACTCTTTTAATACCGACATCAGGACTATATCTGAGGATATAGTGACCCTTTTGAAGCGTTCCAAGAGGCCGGCCACCGGGACGCTGCAGAATTGTAGGTATCTCGGGAAATTCACCCCCTGCCTTTCTAGCCTCCTTCCCGAAGGTCATGCTGGAATTTCAGAAACGTCTTGACAGAGCGTGATAGCTATACGGTAGCTTAGCCCAGCTTCTTTGGTGCCGTTGACTTGTGTACAATAGAAGTCCTCCTGGCTAATTAGCCGAAATCTCGGTCTTGGCGCCCACATACGTTCCAGGGTTGAAGACCCCTCGAAAATGTCAGTCCCAGCATCGTCTTCAGAGACCTGTCCCCCCTCTCGCACCACCTCTCAGCCGCTTATCCATCCTCAAGATGTAGAGCCCCATTAGAGCATCAGTCCCCAATAAACTATGACCCGAGCTTTGTATATTATGACTCGATGTCCTCCTTGCGGGTATACGTAGCGTCGCAAATATGTAGTGAGTGATGGCCGGTAATTAATGGGGCAAGCTCTTGTCTGCAATTGGAGCAACTTCTTTATTGGTCGTTGAGGGCGAGAAGATGCGTGGTTAGAAAGAGGTCGAGGACTCAGATGAGAATGGTAGGAGCGGCATTGTCAATAAGTCGTCAAATGGAGATATGCTTGGGGTTGCTCTCAACTTCAATTCGGATGCGGTCCTTCTTGGCTGTCCCAGACATGCAGCTCATACTGAGCGATTACACCGGCACCACTGGAAGCTGAAGAATTCGTCTTCGCCGACAAAGTCAACCCCTTAAATACTCCTGTTTAAAGCAAATGGCCATCGTTTCGCTGGCTGGAGAGGGGAGATAATGACGGGAATACGGCTCTTCTTAGTGTGTACTCGGATGAAGACCTGTGGGGGTATTACTGCTGGAAAGAAGTCGTGAAGGGGGCATAGGAGGGAGTACACTACCCGAGGCATAGATACTCCCGGCCTGTAGGCAGAAAGGACCTACCCGTCTTTTACATGGTCATAGACTTTATAGGACAATAAACACAAAACCAAAAAAAAATATCCCAACAATCTTTTATGGATTACCTCGTAAAAGATGACTACACATGTTGAGTAATTATTTGCCTGCTTAGGAATAGTTCTATGAGAGGGGGATAAATATATAAATTGTTCAGATGACCAGAATTTTTCGCTTAGAGGCCCATGCACGCTTTATGGGAAGACATGCACTTCAAAGAGGATGACTCAATTTGACATTTCAAACACCCGTATTCATGTTTTGTTTGCCGATACCACTCGTGGTCAACCCTCACGGCGTATGACCTCTTCAGTGCATACTCACCACAGGGAAAAGCGTAAAACCCCTGTGGTTTACCGAGTGTGCTTTCATCATTACACAAATACAATATCACCGCGAGAAAGAGTGGTGAGGGGTTTTTTCTGTATTTAAACCAGCTTTCTGCTGTCACAAATAGGGTATATTTTCAAGCTACCCAATCTTCAGTTGGGAGAAAGGCCCGAATGGTGTACCACTGCATCACTCAACCCATGAGAGAGGGACATTTGACAGGTTTGATGCACTGTTTGACACTATAACTATCTAGCACATTGGACTCCTCTCTGGCCCAGCCCTGAACACCGGGACGACATGAGGTGCGCATATTCACCTGTATCACCCTTCTTTATGACATTAGAGGCCGACTTGATCCAATCCACCATCGTCGTTTCGGGTGCTGGGTACGCTCTTGAAACTCATCGGATGGCTTTTCCTACATGATCAAGGGTGGCTGATGAGTGGGGCTCCGACCCTACCATCTGATCCGATCGTGGCTAGAGTCATGATTGGGGTCATAGGGAGGCGTGTTGATAAAGACGATACAGACGGCAAAAGTGATTGGGAACCCTCATTGAAATGAGGAGTCCGTTATTCAGTCTCGGCTCTGCAAACTCTAGAGTGAGAGCTAGAGGTTCGTCGGGGAAACCACTGACAGGCGTCAAGAATAGTCTCCTTGAGAGAGGGACAACTAGAGCATATACGTATTTCTTATAGAGAAATAGATTAGAGTCATTAGATACTTTAGCCACCAATTATTCTTACTGCCAAAGTAAGCTTGCGTGATAAAACCCATCTGAGTATTCCGATGCCTTCATTTAATAATTCAGGACCCACCTACCTAGGATTCGTTAGGTAAGGATGGACCTGGTGTTGAGATTTTAGGATTGTTTGTTCCCGAAGAGCCTGGAGGCGATAGCGGCTTGCATGCCACTCTCATTCTGGAATCGTACAGGTAAACTCCATGAAAATTACACAGCCTATCTAGTATAATAACGCATTTATTGGTTGCTGATTCATCTTTATTCACATTGTCAGCTACATCATTAACTAGATGAATAGATAAACTTACGTCGTGAAATGTTTTCCCTTTCATAGAATTGCAGAGGAAATTTCCAAGCCTTAAATAATCCTGTGGGGGTTGCTATCACGGCGCCTCTTAGACGACTAGTTTGAATAGGCTTTTCAGATTTCTGTGCATCCTTAATTATCTTGCAGGCAACATGCATGTGGCTATTGACCGATTTCCTCGTAAACTGGTGTGTGCCGCATTGGTAGTCGCCCACACCTTCGAATAGCGTTTCTCCCACGGAATTTATTCCGGGAGCTGAGACCTGGCGATGTTCCGGCTCCATTTCCCAAAGTTCGTCACACCTTTCCCATTTATCTTCGCTTCTGAAGGCCATGCCTAACTCTTTATGCTGAGAATCTACTACAGTAAAGTAGGAAATATCGGAAATTTCTAGTTCATCGTCAGGTGGCTGTAAGCATAAGCCAGAGATGTCATAAGCATACCTCTATTTAGATTTGAATTAACGGGCTCGCTAGGCAACAAGAAAACGAGTGGCCCAAATAACTTGTTAACTTCTTCAGGATTATTGAGACCAGTTTGCTGTGAATCAGGTACGAATCCTCGAAGCTCGCTAATAGTAAATCTACGGACTTTTTCTACATAGATACTATCAAATATTTCACCCTTGCAGTTATAGCCACGTATACCTGATAACCTTCTGTCAGCGGAATTGGAAGAATCATCGATTCCAAGAGGTGGCTCCACAGGGTGATAGCAGCGTTGATCTGGCAGAAGTTTAAATTTCATGATTATGCCGTAAAACCGGCAGCTCGAGTCTATGATCAAACGTAGGTTTCCAGGATGACCTAAATACTTGTCAGACATATCTTCGTTATTGACTGAGCTTTTCCTTCGAAGCCTCTGGAAACTCTGATTTGTACCTATTTGATAAACTTTATCCTTTACCGCGATAGGCCAGGAGAATAGGATTGCATCGGTGACATGGAACATGTCCGAAGCACTGTACACCGCGGGATATCTAAACTTCCTCCTGGATTCATAGAGAGCGTAACAGGCATTTTTAATTGAAGTTTTGATGTTCAGCTCAGAAATAACATCTTTTCCACAGATGTAATCAGTTTTAGCAAAAGTTGCGCCTACGCTACAGACTTGAAGCGTCGTTAAAGTCAAGTACAGTGCGAGTGGTGTTTTCATTTTTCGTCAAACAAAGCCGCGAAGATTACGAACGTTTACCAATTAACTCCTACTGGACTGAACTGAAAGATCTATATAACTATTTGGCTCATGCCTGGGCAAAGGATTCGACTAAAGTTTGCCATTAGCTCTCGAGCAAACTGAGTCGCATGTTTATCCTGCCTTCCGAGAGTTGTGGGCGGAAGGATGTGGTTTCCAAGGATCAAGATTAACACCTCATTAACCTTCCGTTTAATTTGTCCAAGATGAAATTGATATCATAGTTGTGTTTACATTATCTTTTACACCGTGTGACACTAAGAGACTGTGAATACCCCTGCCTTCTGGCCAAAAAAATAATTTGACTCGAGTAGTTGGTAATCTCATGGACCTTCTAAAGCAACACTATCCAAAAATTGCCCATAAAAGCCTTCTTACAATCTACCGCTATATGAAGAATTTTACCATTCCCACCTTTTTCACACCAATCAGCGAGGCTTAGCCTTTTTAAATTGATGATAGACATGAAAAATGAGAAGAGGAAGAGATATAGGTAGTATCGACGAGCGGTTAGATAGTCGGGGTAGCTGGGCGCTCTTTTTTTTTTCATCTTATTGCCCTGTTTGGGTCTATGACTATACAGGATATGCAGGTCCTCTCTGTCTACAGGCCAAGGATACCTATACCAGCAGTATATCCCGTCCTATGCCTCCCATACAGCTCCCCACAAACAGTACCGCGCCTCGCAAGTCTTCATTCGATCATACACTTAGAGGAGCCCTCTTTACGATGCATTGTTCGGGCCACGGGATAATTAACGGCTTGTCAGTTTTGAAGTCAGAAACGTCGTTAAAATGAGTGCATGCTTTAAATTAGCCCAGCCCAGCCCAGCATTATTGTATCGACAGGCGACTATGGGGGGTTTTACCCTCGGACTATTGAGGCTCTTCCCTCAGTCATTGAATTCAATCTCAACTTCGATGAGTTTACAGATAGAGCAGGAGACTGATGCGCGGCAAGGCTGACAGTTGTTGAGCCTTTGATCTTCTGGAGAGTTGCATTCGTTACAGTACTGACTGACAAGCATGATCGTAGTTTGCGCTAAACACCAAATGACGAAGTGATCAAACTGACCACAAAGACCTACAATAAGAGAGGTGGAGTGTATCTGACTAACTCACTCGTTATGATTGGGATTTGCAGTGAGCAGACCATCTCCAGTAGGCGCCGCCGGCATAAAGACGAAGTCTTCGACTCCCAGTGGTGCCAGCGTAATCACTCAGTATATGCTACATATCTGGGATGGCCGAGGAAAAGCGCATTCGAATCCGAGTCAAAAGCAAACATAAGCATATCCACTGTCGACAGTCGACGACTTCTCATCAGCGTTGGCCATGTTACTCTCCAGCGAGTCCTTTACCTCAATCTTAATGCACCAGGTCGCCTCGACAACCGATGGAGCCGTTACTCCAGTTGCCAGTCGGGGCTTGTATGATTAATTACCGGCCATCTCCCACTACAAATTGCAATGCTAGGTATGCCATGACGAAGGAGAATGTGTCGTCAGATGCAAAGCTTTGGATCTGGCTTGTGGGGGACCTTCACTTCTACGGGGCTCGAACTACTGAGGGAGGACTGTCGCCGGGTCATTTGATGTCAGTATTCAACAGCAAGACCAGAATAAAGTCGGCTAATTAGTAAATTATGGAAAGAAGATTGCCAAGGTCATGCTATTCTCAAAGGGAACTTTGATCATCAACGCCGCTCAGAACAATTTGTGTTGCTAACCAACCGCGTACAGACCGCGGCGCTGGTAGCCCCTGTAGCTAGCTAGGCCCTATATTCCATGCCTGGAGCATTGTGGCAGACAAATCAAACCCAAGGGATTAATCCCGTGACAAGGACAGGCAGAAGGTTTGGTGGGAAAGATGGCCGAATTCCATGGGCAAGTACTGAGCTGAATGGCTATTCTTCACGGGCAATATACCAATAACCTTTGGAGTAAAAAAGAGGCCAGAAGCACTTTACGAGGTGTGGCCTGGGCCAGAGAGGAGCCCAATGTGCTGGATAGTCTAAGGCTCAGGAAGTACAATTAATACATCTCTCTAGCTGACTATCGGAAGCAATCGTCGAGGAATGGCTACTTAAGTTAACCCAACTCCTAATGCGCTAATCACGTTATCTGATCTATCACGACGTGTGCCTGGTGAAGTAGGTACGTTCGTCGCAGCGAATCCGGGACGCGTCAAGTGCTGTCTCTACATGACTCTCGCCGTGACAGTAGCCTGCTCTTTAATCCCTTGCGAGGCCTGCGTTACGTGCTCACGGCAGATTTTTCCCTAGATCCCAAGGTTAATTACGTAGTGAGCATTAGTGTTGAATGACCCAATGATCATCCATGTATTATATTATAAATGATGACTGACTATACTGATGAGTAATGAGCTTCCTGTTTAGGAATGGCGTTGGGAGTGAGGGGTAGTTACTGTTTATATGTGTTACTTTCAAGGGAAAAAGGGAGAAGGGGAGATAAACGTTAGGTACCAATCATCATTACTGCTGTAACAAGCTTGTGATATACCCCTCCACTTGAATATTCCGACAATTAGTTTACGCGCGGCCTAGTAACTATAGGATAGGAGCAGCCTGTAAGAGTGGGTCCTTTTTCCGTCCGGGCAGGGGGCATTCATGTGCCGGGTGGTGAGCTGCCCACTCCGCCTGCGACCAAACAGCCATCACGCGTCCTCGTTCCATCATTCACGCAGAGGAGCCGTTTGCCCTTCATTCTCTCCCCACTCACGAAATCACGACCTAGTAAGAACCATTTCCTCCTTTTTCCTTGTAAAATCTTTTCTTGATTTAGTACCAACTGCATAGCATGAGGTTCGTTGCACGGACGACCTCCGTATGTATACTGTAATCTTCGAGCGCAGGATGATAAGATGCTGGCTACCATTTGCTTTGCTGGGTCTATGTGGGCGCCGACACGTCGCGTAGTTCGATCTAGACTGGGCTGACCGGTACGTGAGGGGCTCATGTGCTGTGCGAGGGCACGACGTTAAATATTATAAATAAAATGAATAAATGTCCCCACTCAAGCTTACGAAACAATGGCCCCTTGCGGGTGTATGGCAGCCGGTGAAAATCGCAAAAACCACTGGGTGTGGAGCTCTCCTAATACCGACATCAGGACTAGATTTGAAGACATAGTGCCCCTTCTGAAGCGTTCGAAGAGGCCGGCCAGCTGGGCGCTGCAGACTTGTGTGTACCTCGGGAGATGTACCCTCTGCCTTTCTAGCCTCCTTCCAACTCCTTCCCGATGGCCGTGCTGAAATATCAGAAAAATCTTGACAGAGCGTGATTGCTGTTTAGTAGCTTAGCCCAACTCCGTTTGTGCCGTTGACTCATGGACAATAGAAGTCCTCCTGGCTAATTAGCCCAAATCTCAGTGTTGGCGCCCACATACGTTCCAGGGTTGAAGACCCCTCGAAAATGTCAGTCCCAGCATCGTCTTCAGAGACCTGTCCCCCCTCTCGCACCACCTCTCAGCCGCTTATCCATCCTCAAGACGCAGAGCCCCATTAGAGCATCAGTCCCCAATAAACTATGACCCGAGCTTTGTATATTATGACTCGATGTCCTCCTTGCGGGTATACGTAGCGTCGCAAATATGTAGTGAGTGATGGCCGGTAATTAATGGGGCAAGCTCCTGTTTACAATTGGAGCAACTTCTTTATTGGTCGTTGAGGGCGAGAAGATGCGTGGTTAGAAAGAGGTTGAGGACTCAGATGAGAATGGTAGGAGAGGCATTGTCAATAAGTCGTCAAATGGAGATATGCTTGAGGTTGCTTTCGACTTCAATTTGTTGGAAGTCTAGGATTCGTATGTATGAAGTTGTAGATTTCTAGGTATGATCATCAAGATCTATTGGATGGATTCGATTGCATATGATTGAGCTCAGCTAGGCGACATAGGGTTCAGTAGAATCCAAAATGCAGTGGCTAGGAAATGATACCTTGCGATAATTGAGTGGCAGGTTGTAGCTAGATCACTGGGAGTTCGGGATCACTAAAGCCTTGGGGTTCTGTATTTAAGGATTGGCTAATTTTTCAATTTTTTTTGCATCATATTTTAATTGCGTGTGCAGCTATCTAGCTACGCCATAATGTCCGAGAAAATGTACAGAAAAGATGACTCACTACACAAGAAGAGCACTCATGCCTCGGATTCCAAGCCCCTCACTCACCTGCAGAGAAGAGTACATTTTTCCTTGATATTCTTGTGAGCCTCAGTGGTGATCCCTATTACCCTGTAGAATGCGCACAAGGTCACCACATTTACTTGTCGAGAAGTGCCGAACACACTGCCAGCCCTCCTCTCCGATCATGCTCTTAATCCGTGGCGGGGCTTTCTGCTCACAGTTCCTCCAACGCCGCAAAGCGCCATGGCCTCTTCTTGCATCCGCGACTGCAGGTCAAGTTCTCCTTCTCATGATAAAAAGGCTAATGGTAGTCGGCGAAGTCCCCGTGGCCGGTTCGTGCTGGTATCATTCCATGGTATGTCCATCTTGAAAGGAATAGCTCTCGACGTCGTTTCCCTCGCATGTAGAATCCAACATCATCGTAGCGTCTTAGGTGGTGCCTCTGCCACAATCTTTCTGCCAGTTCCTGTCTACGCAGGTTAACTAGACATCTCATTGTCGCAAAAGTTAATTTCTGCTCTGTAGGCTTTCAAGATTCGCTGTTTGACTCATTTAATGCGTTCAAGGCTGAGTTTAGGACAGAGAGTAATGAGAGGTCGTTGATCATAGACGTGCCCGTGTTTTTTTGGACTTTGATTTGGATGCGGTTCTTCTTAGCTATCTTAGATATACAGAGCTTAAAATTGCACCGACATCGACTGAAGGTAAAAATTTCGTCTTTGCCAGCAAAACTGTATTGCTATCATCAAATCCTGATGACTTCAACCCAATTACTTCTCTGTTCTGTGTAGATGGTGGGCGGCGGACAGGAATGATATTTCAAATTGGGTACTCACTACACAGGCGTCACCATCTGTCCAGAACCTTCTACAATTATATTTCTATCCTAATCCTATCCAATTTGTACATCTGTCAATTTGAGAGCAAGTAGTTGCTTACAATGGTGGCAATGCAATGCTGCGTAGTCCTCGCATAGACACAATACATCCCTGTAGATGAGAAGTGTTATTTTTGCAGCGATTGCAACAATAATATCACCGCAGTCTAAATGTTTTGTCACATGAATCACAAATTAATACTATTTTCGAGTGAGATGTAGGATTCAAGTGCCTCAATTCAAAATATATGTTTACAAGGAGCAAAAAATGCTGATTGTATGATTTGGCTGAACAGCTGAGGTCATATTTAGTAATCGAAAGCCCCCTAAAACTGACCGAAACTGTTCAAAGTCTATGCAGCTAATTGTATTGAGCCCAGAGAATTTAATATGAAATCCATGCACTCGTATGCATGGAGACTACTCTGTACAATACATATTACAGGTTTAACGCCAATTTGACACATTGAGGAGCCAGTCCCTGAAATTAAACTAATTCTTTATTGGCTCTGATTAGTCTATAATAAAGTAATACCACTAAGGTCTCTGGGGACTTACTTTAACCTTAATCGTTTGAAATTGAGGTTAGCCAGTTTTCTCTACTGAATTCCGAAGAACAAGCCCAAATCATTTGGGAGATGAGGTTCCGGTTTCATTCCTCTGCGAATAGATTACCGTCATTTAGAAGCGTACAACATGTACATGTTCTGCATCGACGCTGACACATAATTATTTCGCCAAAACGCCTTGTTTAAACTCCAATATAACAAATCTACAGCGCGTCACCTGTAGACAACGCCACTTTGCCATGCTGGCAGTGGTCGTTGCACCCAGTTTCCTTGGTTGGTCTCCAAACCGTTTGCCTGAGGATTTGGAGTTCGTTCCATCAATTGCCTAGATGGATGATTATTCGAATTACTCCATCCTTGATTGGGATAATTGTTATTTTGAAAGCCGATATTTGACATTTTAGACCTGTTGGCTCTGAGAGCAGCGTCTGACTTATGACGTCTACTCTTCTTGATGCCGCTCACGCAACACGAGATAAGAGTGAATATTAAAAATCCACCTATCACAGAGGCTAATATTATGACAAGGCGGCTATTCTTTTGAATCCAGCTTGTAAACTCTTTTGCAACGCTTGACCCGCTGCATTGTCCATTTAAACATTTCCCACCACCTTGGCACGAGGTCCCGTCCAAAAAGTTTTGCTGCATAGAGTAGCAAACGTTAGATCCGAACTCTGGGGAAGCACAAGATATTTGACAACCGCTGGATGAACATGCGAATGTATCGTTTCCTTGAGTAAATACACCCATCAAAGTTTTGCATTGCAAATCACGCGAGGTACACTGTCCTGAGGCACAAGATAAAGAATTACCACAACTGGTGCCTAGATGAAGTTAGTCTTAGATGAGAGCACATGTAGATGTAATTGACTGACCATCTGGTGCAGTAACATCTTCTGGGCAAGATGCATTCGTTCCACTGCATTTCTCTTCAGGGTCACATTTTCCTGTTGACGCCCGACAGATAGAGCCGCTTGATGCAAATTGACAGCTATTATTACAACAATCTTCATTGCTGTAATCGCAGGCCGCGGTAGCCTTGAACTTGCAGGTTTTAGGCTCGCAACAAGGGTTAGTTCCACAACTAGAGATTCCTCCACAGTCACAATCTTCGCCAGCCTCTACGATGCCATTTCCGCATTGACTGCCAGTGATAGTAGTTATCCCTTTATTTGCAGTTAAGCATGTAGTTTTGACGCTATTTCTTCCAATTGCAGAGCATATGTTACCAATCGTGCAGGGCGAAAAAAGTTGTATATTACTTTTAGTACTGGGATTCATTATATAAGCTCCACCGGCATCACATGTCGAAGAACTTAAAGGACAGCATTGCTGTGAAGCAACAGTCATAGGATCATTGCAGGATGCAGAAGTGCAGTCATGAACGGCTCCAAACGTGTGCCCAGTTTCATGGGCTACGACTTGCCACTCAGTCCCAGTTCTAACCACAACATTAGCTCCACTCACTGTTTCATTTATCGATGAAGCCGAGGTAACTTGAGCCGTATTTACGCAGGCTTGACCGAGCCACGCAAGGCCAACAGCGGATCCGGAGCCACAAGTACTTAGCAAAGTCCAGAACGCATTATTGTCGTTTCGCTCGCCTCGCCACGCAGAGAAGAGATTTAAACGGTCCTGTATGTCTACTGAATCGCTACATTTAATGTTCCATGGGGCAGCAGCTGATGGAGCCATAGGACAAGATGCATCACTGATAGTAAGATTTTGTAGGCCCAGAGTTATGTTGAAACTCGACTCATAGATTTGAGAAGCAGAATTTATGACATTAATGATATTTGTCCTAGCTGCCGCTGTCGAACTAAATGCCGCAGTATATGTGCAATCAGTTGCAACCCCGACCAGAGCTACTTTCCGGGTTGTGGGGCACCCTGATGTCGACCCAATTGAGCTGACAAGATTTACACCGGCAGAGTTTCCTCCCAGCTGACCATCGATTTGCCTGCCCAACAGATTTCGAAAAATATTCGAGTTGGGCTGATCTCGTTTTCTCATAGCGCTAAATATAGGATGGTCCATCTGCGTGTTAAAACTCAGCCCATCAGCAGAACAATCACTTTCACCCATGAAGTCCCTTTTGAGCTCTCTATGTAGGTTTTTACCGCGATTGATTTTGAAGTCCTGCGATATATCTGAGTCTCTCCATACGACTAGATATTCTTCTTTAGAAAGTTTTAAGTTTGGGTCTTGCTTATGTTTTGTTTGCATGAAGTGCGTACGAGTCTGAATATGGTGGTGATCTCCATCGACTCGAAAGGCACCCTCGAATAATGGACTTTCTCCATCTCTTTGAACTACAATCCTAGCCCATCCTACGTTGGTCCATTCAGAATCTCCATTATGCCTTGTCCATGAGTCGCCCATGAACACTCGATAATCACTTCTATCTAGTTTCTCTGACGTTCTAAGGGAACCATCTGGAGCCATGTACTGAACAATTGCACCTTCTTGGATTACAGCAGTGTTGGGTGAAAGTGTCAGCCGTATCTTTTGTTTTCCATTGTGTAGATCAAATTCAAGGTCGAACTTCGAGCCGGCATGTACTCGACGCGACTTTGTACTAATTTGAGCATTTTCAAGGACTGATATGTAATTTAGATAGTTCCTCTCGGTAGAATGAGCTGTAAGAGTTAGCGTATGTGAGCATCTGGAAATGATACACTCACGTACAGAGGGAAGGACAAATGAACGTTACACCAAGAATCAGCACTGCTATCTGGATGTGTATTGAGATACTCATATTCTTCTAAACGCAATATGTGACGTGAAAGACAGTAGTTGCCAAAGTGGCTAGCCTAGATGGAGTCTAGGTTATAGCTTGTTAGGCTAGTCATCCAGACGATGTGCGTTTGTGGGGTGTAGAGCAAGGAATTTATATCCTCCTTTGGCAATCGATAGTTATTCGGCGTGTCGAGGTAAGATTTTAGTTAATTTAGAGCGAAGTAGGAAAAGTGGTGGTTATGGCAGTATTGATGAGAAAGCTGATGTATAATGGGGAAGAGTTTGAGACTGTGGGGAATTACAGAGCGCAAGGGTTCAGAGATTGTTTAAGGACTTAGTCGCGTTGTCGTCTGACATTATGTACGGTTTCTTCTTTCATCAAAACCGCGGACGTATTAGAACGATAGACGACCCTTATTTAGGTCAGGAGAGCTGTCCTTCCCCTGCTAAGAATCCTGGACCAGTCATGCTGCCGCGACAGACGCACACATATCTCCGAGCTCCACGCCCCACGATAGATTACCGTCTTCGCCCATTCATTGGAAATTGGACTCGCTACCGCCTACAATGCGCCAAATATTAGCCAGTTCCCAGCTTGTCTCTCATCAATTCGATGGAGAAGCTGAGTGTCCACCTGTTGTCCTATCCATTTAGCATCTGTCGAATCTATTGCATGGCACTCGGGGAATAGTCAGTTATATCTCCAACCAACACGTCCTCCATATCAGAAAGTTTTGGCTAGAGCAACATCCTACCAATCATTTCACTAATCTATCAATAATGTTGACGCTAAGATCAAGGATCATCTGACAGCAGGCAACACACTTTTATGGCGTAGCCGGGCTGGCTTATAACCTAATTCGATGGGGCCAAACGCTGATCACGATATTACCACAGCATAGTCTAAATTTACAGGCTTGGAGATTCCTTTCAACTTGGAAAATGCCTAGATTTTGTGTATCATTCACCATATCAAGTAGTATATATATTATACTCACGAAGTTGTAGCCTATTTCATTTACATTTATATTTTCTTCGCCCTTGTCCCAGCCCACAGCTCTGAGGCTAGACATATATGAATAGCATTCATAATACAAGATCCTCCAAATCCCAATCCTACTCACGTCACATGCTCCAAACTCTTGACTATATCAACTAATTATTGTATACAATTTAACGATGTCTTGGAACGAGAAACACTTGTATATGTACGTCTCTTTATTTTTACTCGTGATTCGGGCGCAGCCGTCACAAAAGAAAACTTGAAGGAAAATCTGATTATAGATTAATAGTAAAGTTGGCTGACTGCCGGGCTTTTCCAATTACTAATGAGTGTTTCAAGTCCCACGCTCCCTCCATGCATTAGTTGATAATCTGGGAGGGATATGACACACGATTACCGAACTTGCAATCTAATAACTGACTAACCAACAACCTTTTCCGTGGGTTGAGAAAGAAGGTAACGCGCTCTGTCGTCCTTTGTCTTTGAAGGTTTATTGCTCAGGCGGGTCCACACGTTCATGTAGGCTCGTTCCTGCACATCATACATTGATCCGATACATCTGGCACGTGCACCTTTAGACTACCAATAGGCTGGGATGATGGTGAAGAATGCAGCTGCCTGCCACGCGCTCAAGCATGCGCAAAGTTTTGAGCGTTCATAACTTTGCGGAAACAATCAATTACAGACACGTCTACCACGTTTAAATGGACGAACGTTGAACACCTGTCAGTGGTGTCCTCTACGAACCTGGGAGTGAAATATTCTCCCAGAACCGAGATTCAGTTATGAACAAGGATGGGATGAATTTTATTTGATGTATTGTCGGCTTGAAGGAATTTACTCGGTATTTTGGTCCAAAGATAAGTCGACAGAGATTCGACAACCGCACGAAAGTCGAACAAAAACTTATCACCTCCAACATACGATTCACGAATGGACCTAGGTCTATCTGTTAGTCGTGTTCAAACAACCGAAGTCTATCTGACTCCTTATAAATTTGCGACAAGACATTTGTCAGTCGATCCTACACCTGCGATCCAGGTCCATAATCGTGACATCACCTACATACACACGCCCTAATGAGGAAAGTCATGACGGAAATGGGACGTGTAAACAGGAGGAAGAAAGCGGAATATAAACCGAGTGGATGAAATTTTTGTGCGGGAATTCAGATCCCACATGACGACGACAACAACCCAACGGTACGATAATGAGGTGCAAGGATAGGGAAAAGATGAAATTTGGGGCGACATTTATATTTCGGAGTCTTTGAGGGTGTCAAGGGCTCGGGCGCGTGGTGGCTGAGGCTAAGGAGGAATTTGCGCTATGGCGGATATACAGCATGTTTCTGGATGGTCAGGCTTGGTGTGAATCAACACATTGGTGAACTCTGGGGTGGGACAAGTCTTGTTGTACTTTTATGTTAGTTAACCTGATCCGACCCGGCTCTACTTGTGCTCAAGTTCCTAGCACGTTAGTAATCATACATATATACATACGTATATACCTTCCTTGTCTTTCGCTCTCAGCGGAGATTAGGGAAAGTAATATATTTACTATGCTAGAAAGGAGCAGGACGATGGATACTGTTGGGGAATTTATGCTCGCAGTAAGTCTAATCAATCACTATCGCGTGTATTCTCATGACAAGTAAGACTTGTATATATATTCTTATGTAAAGGAATCTTGGTTGAGAGTGAACGGAGGTTGAGACCTCCTTATAACTTATTCCAGATTTACTGTGTTGTCCACAGCCTAGTGCTAAGGCATTCCATCGTGATATGACTATCTCTTTCTCTCTGGCTCCATCAGTCTCTATTCCATTATCTGTATTCAGTAGAATTCTAGTTGGGCCCATAATGCCCACAACTGCATTACACACTAAACACCACACAGTCGCGTGAACCTACTGTGCGGTGACCCCAAGCATCTACCATGATAAGTTACATGGATCTCACAGCAAAAGTCACTTGAAAGATGTGAGGGAAAAGGGAACGAGCGAGAAGTGCGGCATCTTGACCATATTTGATTTTAGTTTTTTCAAGGTTTGCTGTTCACTGCATCTCCTTTTGTAGAGGGTCTCGCAGTTGGAATGAGTTGGGCCTGTAAGCAGTAATCCCCGCCGACTCCGCTAGTATTTCGCCCAGAGAACTGAAGCGGAGAGAGATGTATGTATATTGTCCTACTTGAGTCAGAGACCATCTGGCACATTGGCCTCCTCTCTGGCCCAGGCCGCGCCTCGCACAGTGTTCCTTGCCTCTCTTGTCGCTTGTAAACTCATTGATATTTTGCCAGTGACGAATAGCCATTCAGCCACCTTTTCCACGGAACCTTCTTCCCTAACAAATAAAATGGTAGCAATGGAAACTGCGTGCGCGGGATCCCGTCTTTGTGACGTTCGCGGCCGAATTGATCCATCCACCATCTCCATATCTGGTGCTGGGTGCGCTCTGGAAACTCATCGGATGGCTTTGCATCATGATCATGGTGTTAGAGATTTGTGCTGAGAGGTGAAGACTTTGGGAAATCCCCACCGAGGTGAGGACGTTATTATAACATCTCAGCTCTGCAGACTCTTGTTGTAATTACGAGGTTGGATGGATAAGTATTGTGATAGGACAGTATGTAAAGGAGAATGTGGAATGATTATTGTGGTGGCGAGCGAATGTATTTAGACTATCTGAGGATTAATGGATATCTACAGATGAACACGTGGTCTACGTAAGAGGTAAATGCACCTGGCTATATGCATGTCCGATTTGCTCTACAGCCATTCCCATTGATTGACTGACGTACTCATGTAATGCGAATCGACATTCTTTGATCCTTAAGCTCCTGATAGTTAACACGACTCATATTTGAGTCACGCATTAATCTGAGCTTGCAAAAATAAAGTCATGTAGTTTGATCACTGAGTCACTCACTCATTCCTTGTGCAGACTACCATCATAACCACTCTACCGTGAGAGCTGGTGGTTCGTATGGGACACCACTGATAGGTGTTGAGAATAGTCCCCCGATAGAGAGCATTAGCTTTGGATGAAAAAAACAAACAGGTGTAGGCCCTTCGCTCACAGCTCCCGCTGCAGCAATCACCTCGGATTTGTGAGTCTACTACTCTAAACTCGCGTTTGCTGTAATTTGGTCAGCCTTGTCACTGCAATAGTGATGGCAAGCACATGAACGACTTTGACTAGAAAACAAATCGTATACTAAAGTTCTCTTACTCTCTGCAGTCTCATACTCTCTGCAATCTTATACTTTCGCAACAAATCACAGAGTTTCAGTGGACCCACCATGCAAGCTGCCTTGAATCTATCTTTGACCATTTCCACAGCACAAGTTCCGACAGCGATCACGAGAAGGGCGAAAGTTCCAGTTAGTTCTATAATTCCCACGTATGCAAACTGCCAAGACCATTCTATGGCAGCTGCTACACTTCCAGCTAGCGTATGGCGAGTGCTGCATGGAAAAGACATCTCTGGGAAGAGGAATGGGTGAGATGTTACTGGGCCCCAGAGCCATGATGCTTCGGGATTGACAAATTCCACCGCGCTTTTGTCACAACGGTACTCTTCTCCCATTACGGATCAAAGTATAGACATCACCCACATGAATAACCTTTCCAAAGCATGCGAGTAACGCAGTATCTCTGATCTATTTTAACAAGACGTTGCTCTTCAGATTCTCGGCCTAGGGTGTGGAGCGATATCTGCCAGCCATATAGCTAGCACCTCCATTGGCGCGAGCAAGAGTCGCTCCCTTCTCTAGCAAGCACCGTATTTGTGTTTCAACTGACTACTGGCAACCATTGGTAAATACACCACGCTATGCTTTCCAGTCTGATAACGTGGCTCGCAAAAGGCACATCTATTTCGATTAGTCAGTTCGTCTACACACTCCCTCAAGATCATTTCAGCCCACAGCGGTATGATTACAGTGACATCCACCTCTTTTTGTAAGGACAATGGCTAAATACAGGTACTTATGGACGGCAAAAGCCGCAGGGTATACAGTTACCCTCCGAAGCCTTAACCAGTTGGGCGCTGGTGACATAGGTGCAATGCGAAACACCATTCATCGTTGACATCCGCCACCCCTCTACCTCTGAACTAGTAATTCGGGAGTCCTCTTATCATAGCGGGTTGACTGACAAGAGGCCAATAGTGAGCAACTATTTCTAGTGTAGGAGTAATACCTGCAGGTACCTCTCGACGCGAGATTATCCTACAAGTTAGTACAAAAGATATATCATTTACCTAATCTATCAATGCAGTATTGGATATACCCCTCAGGACCTCAGCATCAGTGTATGTGAGAGGCCAACTAATACAATGGTGATTGACAACTGTACAAGAGACTATGGCATAATCAATGGATAGCTTGGTGGCTGGCACATATATTATGATTGGTATATGACATGGGAATGTACACTTGCGCTGGAATAGCTGTGATGATTCATGGAGAGAAATTTTTATTGCTATGCAGAAGTCAAGTTACTATGATTATTATTATGTTACATATTGGGGGAACCTCGTCCCTTATCCCCTAGCTTGTAGACCGATCACGTAACCGATATGCAGCGCGCCCAAGTGTTCACCACGCATTATGTGACGGGCGCGTTGTCAACAACAAATAGGCTCCCAAACGAAATGTCTGGTATGGACCAATCGGTATGACGCAGTCTTCCGGCGCCCGAAACCATTTGAAGTAGATTTGATTTACACACTTATCGACTCGGGCTTACGTCCTGCACCCAATGGACATGATACGGGTCAATGATCCCCAAGGACTAATCATAACCTTATTACATAGTTTGCAACGAACATGTATAATCTTTTATCGACGGAGTATCATAGAGCTGGACCACCCGCGATAAGATCAACCCAAACTTATTCCGGGGCCTATAATATGGTGGTGGCTGGCTTTAAATACGCGCTGAAACGTCTTGATCCAGAAGATTAGCTATTAATACGCCCAAGAAACTGAAAAAGCCGACAATAGCCTCTTAATATGCTGCGAGTTGAATATTGCTGTTAGCCTGTTATTTTTAAAATAGTCTAACACGTATTCAGATATCTAGCCATAGAACATAGCCAGCTTTTTTGGGTACAAGGTAGATGACTCTTTCGTTGTAGAGAAGCTCATACTATGGATTTTATTAGCAGAAACTACTATGAGATGCGAATGTCAACACAGAATTGTTAACCCTCGTCCATAATCACCCACAAAGGTGAGCTTTAAAAAGATTAGATTATCCCAGCGTGCCTTTGTCATCCATGCGCACAAGTGTCACGAGAAGTTTAGTCGAGCCATGTTGGATTTGAACCGTAAATCTGTCTCGAATGGGATGAGCGTCAAAGTATTCAAGAGTCTACTTGGATGACCGGACTGGAGATTTCCCACCGCACCATCCGACCATAGAGGTCAAGAATCTTAGTAGAGGAAATTATCACGAAACAAGATGATTCTCATCGCCGACCGCGACCCGCCTGGATGGGAGAGTGAAGGTCGAACATATGCCAGTGGTGTCCTCTAGGAAGCTGATGGTGAAATGATGCTCCGGAGAAGGAATTCAGTCAAGTTTCTGGATAGATTGAGTAGTTTCAAACCAGTGGACGATCGGGATGGGTGGCGCTAACTTGTTTTTGGAGAAAACCACAACCTGCGATGACATTTTTATTTCTTATTTTTATCCTGTGTGATTGCGATATCTTGACTGCTACATTAATCAGCTTCCATCACCATCACCGAAAATTTGGAAAGAAAGAATCCTGCCAGGGTTCTTTCCACTGCGTCGGTGCAATCCCATTATTTTGTGTGTCTAGAAAGATAATTACGGCGCAGGGCACCGTAACTCATGACCTCTTATGTCATTAGTCGCACAATCGTTCTTTGCAACTCGAGAGAGTCGTTCATCAGGGTAGATTTGGAACCAAAGGGCTCCACTACTCGTGCCATGCCTAACAGTTGAAGGGATTTTCTGGAACTGAAGTAGCATCAAAGGATCACAAATATGACCGGCAAGTATGAGATATTCACCTTCCACCAGTACCTGTCGCGAGATCAACTGATGATGGTTCGCACAAGGGTGAGTCTGAAAGTAATGTTGGTTATTTATCTAGTCGAATTTCTAGGCCGAAACTTCTATCTTTTTAGATGTAGGACCACTGGAGTCGACCAAGATTTAACCTTGAGGCTTGCCCTGCTCCTTTACACCCGTTTTCGAGCAAATATATCTTGAGCTGATTGTGCAAGTAATGGAGCAAAAAAAATTATAATTGGTGTTGAGACAACATTCCTCATACTGGGCTCTCCTCCGCCAGCGTACTGGTATTGGCATTATCCCAATAACTGGCCTTGTATCCAATACAGAACTACTTTGCGTCCGTGTTAAGGTTATAAATTAAATGGGAACATGGTTATTTGTCACTTGTTAAATCTGAAGCTAATCGTGGGAGATGTGGTTGATAGGGTCAGTTGCGATTTTGATCATGAGATAGAACATAGACTACCTATATACTCCAATATGACCCATGTCATCGTCTACGTCTCACCTCCTGGCTTACTGCCCATAGCTTGCCTAGCTAAAAGTCAACTGCTCATGAATCTATTATTCATGAAGGCCTTCCGCCGTCCCAACGGCTAGCGCTTGCGCTCCGAATACGCGCAATGTTCCAGCTGAGCGATCCTGAACCTGTCGGCGCCTAGTCGGTCATTGACTGGCGATAACACAACATTCCAGCACACCAAAGCAGCCTGTAACTTGTACAAAAAAATCCAAACTCTCTAATCTTACATGCCCGAGGAGTTGCCTAGTAAAAGCATCTAAGCTCATGTCTTTTCTGGCTTCACGCATCAGTGTATTGTAACTCTCACAGCGTATACAGTGGGTATGCGTCTACTTTAGCCCACGGGTGTAAACCAGGTTTGTACTTTTTTGTTTGAAGCGACGCTGGTACACCGCAGTAAATTCAGGTAGTCATTATTATCTACAAAAAAGTTCGGAGGCACTACCCCTTTCTCTTCTTATATACACCTCACTCATCTTCGTTACCTTTAGAGTCACAGCATTAATTACCAGCCACATACAAACGGCCTCATTATAGCTGTAAAATGGTTGCCAGCGTTACATGTCATGTGTCCCCTGACTCGGTGCTAGCGATTCCATCATGAGCCTTACGGGGAGGGGCAAAATCTCAAGACCTGTCAGTGATGTCCTCTATGAACCTCTTACTCTCATGATAGAGTCTGCAGAGTTGAGATTGAATAACAACGTCCTCACTTCGATGAGGATTCCCCATAATCTTCACCTCTCGGCACAAATCTCTAACACTATGATCATGAAGCTAAACTCGATCAGATCAGATGGTAGGGTCGAAGCCCTTCTCATTACCAACCCTTCATCATGATGGAAAAAATCATCCCATGAGTTTCCAAAGCTTACCTAGTACCAGATATGGCGACGGTGGATTGGATCAAGTTGTCCTCCTGTGGATCCCAATTGATGGAAACCCGACCGTGCACATAGTGCGCTGTTGATAGGCTCACGTGGTGCGGGGAAATATTTAAATAAATTGGCGATCCTGTATTACAGAAATAAATGCACGTTTTATTAGTCTCAAGCTCTACTCGCATTATATTGTTGATTAGTCGGACCCACGAGACACCTACGTGAAATCATTGTGATCATAAACTGATCAACCAGAAGCCACACTCCTACGTTGATTCTATGGATTACAGTGACGACTACTTTAAGTTTTCTGTGGGATAAATTAAGAAAATAAATTATATTATCTTGAGACTCTCAGGACTCTATCTCCAAGGACACCCTCCGTATTAATCTTCTCCTGAGGAATGAGTTATTCTACGTCAGTCTTGACCACCTTTCCTTCCGTGACTAATTCATTACTAAGCCAAGCCCTTTCCTAATTATGTTTAGGGTTGAATTTCTTCAATCATGATTAGAGATATTGTGTGTGAGATTATTCTTACATTTTATTTTATAAAGTAGAAAGATTAAGGTACACCTCTTATATTTCCAATAGCTGCGCTTCGGCTGATTGAGGCTCCAGTTTTTTTGATAAAAATTTCTCCTTCACGCAGTTTCCTTTACTACCAACATTTTATTTTGGGTAGAGGGCTCAGTAGAACAGAACCCTGAATTTCACGGGTAATGACTGAGCTGAGTGGCTATTCATCACGGGAAATATATCAGAGATTATATTTCGTATCGAAAGAAACTAGGAGCACTGTGCAAAGTGTGGCCTGGGTCGGGGAGGAGCCCAATGTGCTAGATCGCCGTGCACTAAAGTAACACAATAAACAACAACACAAATTTTTTGAAATTCAAATTGTGATTCTTCTCATTCTCTCCGTTTCTCTCCTCTTGCGCTCCTCGAATCTCTCAGATGATTGTGACTGAGCTGCTGGCATTTTTATCATGCCATCTAATCGAAAAAAGCTTCCCAACGTCATATTGGACAACTCGAGATTCCGCATGAAGACTCTCGCAAAATTGCCAAGCCTTGCTCAGTCTCCAAAATGGAAGGAGAAAGTCCTTTCAATAGTCAACGAGCCCGGTACTGACATACTCGGACCAGCTACAAATGCTGAGGAAATTTCTGAACGAGCCTTCATCCCCAACGGGATTGAAGAATCGTCCAAATCTCTTCCGACCAAAGCAAATCTGTTGGAGAAAGCTGCACCCAAAGCAGCGCCGAAAGTAA
Source organism: Blumeria hordei DH14 (assembly GCA_900239735.1). Lineage (NCBI taxonomy): Eukaryota > Fungi > Ascomycota > Leotiomycetes > Helotiales > Erysiphaceae > Blumeria > Blumeria hordei. The sequence goes on from OENG01000009.1 coordinate 5,556,914, forward strand.
CGTTGCAGCCAAAAGCTGCCACGATAGCAGACTACCCTCCGGAACTTCGACCGATCCTCGAGGCAGAAAAGTGGCGCGTCGCTATAACAGCGGCAAATCTGGCGTCGAAGAAACACTCCTCCCTTTGACCAACGGGTCAAATAGACAACTTTTTGACTCGATGAGAGTCTACCTACACGCCGCCATTGCGCAATACATGGCCACAGGCCCGGCCTCTACACCACCCGTTCTCCCTCCTCGCCCGGCGAACCCAATCCCAAGGGCTCCCGACACCAGGAGCCAAACAATACCTGCCGTCCCAGTGCTACCTCTAAAAAGCACCTGGGACACTGTGGCAGCAAATGGACTGCGACAAAAAGCAGTCCCAATAGTGAAAGCTGTGCCGCAACTTGCGACTAAATCCCCAAAGAAAGAGGTGCCGAAGCCAAAAGTCAACAAACGACTTTTTATTCATCTCAGTAGCGACCATTTCTGGCGTAGACTCTCACCTTGCTGCGTACGGGAAAAAGTAGAGAGTAGGCTGGTGTGCGTCATGGTTGACGCCAGCTCATTCCACCGAGTCACGATCGGCTTTGCCACCCTGATGAAGGACGAAAACGTAAGGCAAAGGCTCCTGTATATCTTTTCGAAATTGGCAATTATCAACGCCAAACTCGAGGAATATTTTGACTTTGTCGCTCTTCGTATCGCAATAATTACCAAAACCATTGGCTCTAAAACGATTGAAGCTGAGTGGATCTCAGACGAGATCTATCTTCAAACTGGTAAGGAGCCAATTCAGGTGCAAACACATGGGATGTGTCATCCTGTTGCGCCATATCGAGACTGTCATACCTTTTTTCCCCGGAGTCCGCCTCTTCATGGAGTCTAGAATGGTTGTAAAGCTCCAGACTCGTCATAAAATCCAGCAGTATTTTCGCTGTCTCAGCTTCTACATCACATGTGATTACTCAAGCACACCGGCCTGCCGGAACTGGGGCTCGACAATGCACTCTGATGCAAAGTGCAAGGCCATCACCTCTCGGATTATCAGGACTGCCAAGCTAGACTCAGTGTCAAGCGCAGTTTCACTAGGCGCAAGACTCGAGGGATAAGATAGGGTGTAGCGTACGAGGTACTGAGGAAGGACGCCTGGTGGAAACGCGGAGGGCTCTCTAGAGAAGTGGTAAATGGGAACGCGTGGAGTCGTTCTAGATAAAGTGGCCGGAGGTGACGGTAGGTCACTATGGTTTGCAGATGACGAGAGTGAGTTGTGATTAGAATTATGCAACTATTCCTAAAGACAGAAAACAAAGCGTGGAGATCTCAGTCTCGGAAATGAAAACTACATAACTGTCCTCGCTTGATAAGAAAGCCTAGTGGGACTAAACAAGGAACCCACAAACCCTGCCTAAGGCATTTCTCCAGAATCCTTACACTCAGAAAGTCCGGACCAGTGATAAAAGAGTAGCTCGCGTGGATTCGCCAATTCGAGCAAGGGAGGTTTTCAGAAGCCACCGGGATAAGAGCTGCAGCCGATAGGGTCGAGAAGGCGGTTATTATTAATTTGTTAATTTATTTTATTGTCCTGTGTAATTCTATGACTATATAGGACATGCAGGTCGAAAAGGCGGTAATTGTCTTGTTTATTGATGTCTCCACGGTGAAGAGATCGGGCTTCTGAGTTCTGGAGTCCGAAGAAGAATTTCGAGGGCACAGCGACCTCGACAACGCCTTTTTATGGACATTGCTAACCAGGGGTAGGAGACTGCAAGGGAACGCGAACTGCTTGTGGCGAATTATAAGTTATATTTAATCTAAAGTGAGAAGACTCTCACTGCTACACAGATATTTCAGAGTACAGATCCCGGAATAACCATGTGCCGAGTCAAGCCCAATAAGAGTGCATCCTTGGGAATAGACAAGCGATTAGATGTGTACGGCCGACGACTGTCATAGATACAGATTGAATCAAGGGTACCTACTAATTCATCACTTGCTCTAAGCATGATTGAGAAAATTGTCATTTGCAGGGTGTAAAGGGCGACGGAATGTATGAGCAGCGCATAGCTTGGGTCCAGTGTGGAGGAATCTTCTGCTTCTCGGCCTTATTTTGTCTTTCTTAGTTTTAGTTTCTGTTTCGATCTGTTGCAACTTTCTCAGCAGTTCACGCGGTACGAGTGATTTGAACAGTGGAAATATTCACACGGACGTCACCGACTCCACCGTTGCCTTGCACATAGTAGAACATCGCTTTTTACTTGAGCTTAGGACTCTAATAAAATAACGAAATATCTTTAGAAGTTCACAAAGTCTTGGTCAGAACGGAATAAGGTGTAGATGAGCAAATTTTCTATTCCGTACTGTTTAGATCTCTCATCATACCCCCACAGCAATTATAATTCCAAAAATAGTGATGAGGGGGAATTTATTGTTTGTTCTCGTCGTGCGCCGTATCTTTGTTGTGATTTACGGCGAGAGTGTGGGAAGCCTTTAGTTCAATTCACCCGTGGTAGGACCAAAATTGTTGAAATCCTCTCTGACGGGGAGTCGAACCCCGGTCTCCTGCGAATCGGATGACAAGCGGAAATCATGACCGCTAGACCATCAAAGAATTGATAATGTTAACAAGATTTAGTATATACAATATCATCTATGTCTATCTTCGACCACATCTTGCATTGTTACTGATAGCACCAAGGTTTTGCAACGGAAATAGAACATGTAGACTTATTTTAAAATATAGAGAATCCACCATCTAAATACACGGAAATTTTAGCATGGCTCAGAGCAGCAGGGGGGCTAATCTCAAGCCTATCAGTGGTGTCCCCTACGAGCCTCTAGCTCTCGCGGTAGAGTCTGTAGATCTACGATTGAATTACAGCGTCCTCTCTTCGATGAGGATTCCCCATAGTCTCCACCTCTCAGCACAAATCCCTAACACTATGATCATGAAGCTAAACTCGGTCAGATCAGATGGTAGGGTCGAAGCCCTTTTCGTCACCAACCCTTCATCATGATGCAAAGCCATCCGATGAGTTTCCGGAGCGTACGCTATTAAAGTTCTGGAGGTATCTGGAATGATAGAAGTGAGCTTCGACTATCAAGTCAATACTATAGGGGTTTTAAGGTATTGGAGATTTCAGGACCGGAGATAAGAGACTAGGATCAGTGTGGTTATCGTTTATAGGACTTATTTTATTAAAGTGTTCAAAAGACATATTGGATGTTCATCTACTAATAATCATAACCTATCTATGTTCTACCTCGCTTAGGTAGAAACACTCTGTTCTGATTACGTGATGAAACAACATTTCCACCACTGAGATCACCACTGGTCGAGATCTTACCAAAGCTGGTAGCGATCATAGATGAGTAGTCGTCGTCTACCTCGCATTGAGTGCAGTTAGGTCTGATAAGGCCAAATTACAACATATCCAGCACCCGACACGGTGATGTCTAATTAAAACAATTTGACCTCTAATTTCACGAAGAATGGAGATATAGGTGAATATGTGAACCTCATGTGGTCCTGGTATCTGGGCCTCCCATCACTGGGGCCGCAGTATTTTTGACACTTTTTCCCGCGCACGCAATTACCACAGCTACCCTTTTTTTTTGGGTAGATGGTTCTGTGGAAAAGATGGCTGGACTCCAAGGGTAATTACTGAGCTGAACGGCTATTCATCACGGACGACATATCAATGATTCTACATGTAACAAGAGGGGATAGGAGCACTGTGCGAGGCGTGGCCTGGGTTATAAAGGAGCCCAATGTGCTAAAAAATCTAGGACTCAAGTAGCACAATATACATACATCTCTCTCCGGCAAATTATATAGAGCCCAAGCTAAATGCCACATACCCAACTTCAAATTTAAACCATTTAACATGACCAAATTTTCTCGAAAAACCCAGTCAGCATATATTCAAGCTAGAACAGGCATAGGAAGCCACTTGGCATATATGAGAAAAATTGGGAAAAGCGACACTAATATCTGAAATTACTGCACAAAAAGTGTTCAAACTATTGAATATTTGATACTCTACTGTTCATTCTTCAAGAAACAGAGGAGAAAAGAATTTAAAAATCTCTCCCCAATCACACTTCCAATTTTATTCAACACAGATGTGGGGAAAACTTTGCTACTAAAATATCTTTCAGTTACTGGCTGCCTTTCAGGGGGTAGAGACGGGGAAGATAGAAATCAATCATCTAATTAATTACTGTTTACTCATCATGAATTTTCTTTGTAATGTAATGTACATTAAATGGTGGAATAAGGAGATGTTTGGGTTAAGAAGGAGATAACTGTACATAGTGTCATAGCTAGTTAGGTTGCATACACTCAATGAATTAAAAAAAATTATACATCTGTCTCCGCTTCAGCTCTCTAGGCGAAAAGTTTTCGCCCATCTCTGCCAAGGCTCGACGTGGAGGGCAAGACTGAACACCTGTAAATGATGTCCTCTACGAACCTGGGAGTGAAACTATCATCAAGTTAACAAGTACGATTTAGTACATCCTGGTTTCAATGACCAAACCTCTGATCAGTTATTCTTTGGCCTCAGTTGACCACCAAATACACGCCCACGCCGTTATTCACATCCGACGGAGGAAGCAAAGCGCGGAGCACAAATCTGGGAGTCAGTTTTTTGTGTCAGGCCTGAGAGGTATTATGACAAGTTCACAAGATGATGCAAAGGAAGGATGTAACTTCTAAGGGCGTGGAATTCTGAATTTTGGCAAGGAGTTTTACGAATTGAGCTGTGTGCGCACCGAGACTTTGCTTGCAAGAGTGCAGCTGACATTATAAACACAAGTCAACGATGGAAGGTGCCCTTGTCCGCTTCCTGGTGGTGTTCTCCGGTATAGTTTGAGTAGGCTGGGCACCTGCTCCACTTGGGAAGGAGACACCGATGACCACATTTCGCGCGGAGAAAAGTCAATGGATGATGAAGGCATGTTTGGATAACTCATGGTTTTTGAGACGTTCCCCTGGGTGGGTGTTCACGGATGAGGGATGACTTGGGGTGAAGAAAAAGCCGGCATAACTTCGCAGTGGTACTTGTAAATGAAATCCGAGGCATGAGTGCTCTTCTTGTATATCGAGTCATCTTTTCTGTACATTTTCTCTGATATTGTGTCATAGCTAGATAGCTGCATATCCAACTAAAATCTGATGCAAAAATAAAAGGGTCCTCTTCGCATCAGGTATAACTTCGTTACTAAGGTCCACTGCTCATCAGTCAGAGGAGCCCCAAATTGCTGGCTCGCTAATAAAATTTCCAGACAGCAATACAGGTATGACGTTTGAACAGCAGCCTTTCTAATCATTCCCTAGTACTGATAGAAACGCAATTGGATCCTATGATGGAGGATATGAGAAATCCCGAATCATTCAAGTAACTTTGGCAAAGGTGTACATGGTAAACAGTGTAAACAAGTAAGTCGGAGGGCAAGACTGACACCTGTACGTGGTGCCTTCTACGAACCTGGGAGTGAAATATTCTCCCAGAGCCAAGTTCAGTCAAATTTCGCAATACCGATTAAGTTGGCCCACGAGGCAATAATTCAAAATTCTCCGCCACGTCAAATTTTCGCTCCCAACGAGTTCGACTCCTACTCAAGTCTCATCAAGTTTACAAGTACGACCAAGTACATCCTCATTTCAATGACCACACCTCTCATCAACTATTCTCTGGCCTCAGCTAGCCGCCAAATACACGCCCACGCCGATATTTATACCCGACGGAGGAAGCAAAGCGTGGCGCACAAATCTGGGAGGCAGTTCTTTGAGACGGATGTGAGAGGGATTGGGAAAAGTTTACAAGATGATACGGAGGATGGATACACTCTCGACAGGCGTGTGATTTTGAATTTTGGCAGAGTTTTACGAATTGAGCTGTGTGCGCGCCAAGACTTCGCTTGCGAGAGTGCAGCGGACACTATAACAATACGCAAACGATGGATGGTGCTGTAGTCCGCCTCCTGGTGGTGTTCTCCGGTATAGTTTGAGTAGCCTAGGCACCTACTCCACTTGGGAAGGAGACACCTTAGACTACATCTCGCGCGGAGGAAATTCAGTGGATGATGAAGGCATGTCTGGATAACCCAGGGTTTTTGAGATGTTCCCCTGGGTGGGTATTCATGGATGAGGGTTGACTTGGGGTGAAGAAAAAGCCACCATAACTTCGCAGTGGTACCTGCAAATGAAATCCGAGGCATGAGTGCTCTTACTGTAAATTGAGTCATCTTTTCTATATATTTTCTCTGATATTGTGTCATAGCTAGATAGCTGCATACGCAATTAAAATCTGATGCAAAAAAAAAAAAAAAAAAAAAAAAACAAGTAAGTAAGTCACATGTTGTGCCAAGACTTAGCGCACAGATTACTTTAGATTGTACAAACACAAGTTTTTTTCCGTTCAAAAAGACTTAGTTTCTGTTATCTTCTCTCTACGATTATTAGTACCCTCCAATAGCCCTTCTTGAAAATAAATTTGTCCTTTCTAAAAGAACTCGAACTACAACATGAACCGAGGCGGCCCCCGTAAAGTATGTACTGCAATTCACTCACTTGGTCCACTCTACGATAAACGATGGAATTGTCCTCAACATTACTTAGTAGATGTGCACCACTAACCTAATTACCAACTAGGTCCTTCTCCCTCCTATCAACTTGATTTTTAAATTACTTCAGCAACGCTCAACTGTCATAGTATGGCTATATGAGCAATTAGCAACTCGTATCGAAGGAAAGATTAGGGTAAGAAGCGTCGCTAGGCGGCTAAAAATAACTCTAACAAGGAGATAGGGATTCGATGAATTCATGAATCTAGTGCTTGATGATGCAGTTGAAGTGCGGCAGGCTACGAAAACTAGCGAAGAAAGCAGAAGATCTTTAGGTTGTCCAATCCGCACTAACCTTTATATTATATTGTCTAACGTCAATAGGCCAAATTCTTCTGAAGGGTGATAATGTGTCACTAATCCAAAGTTTGAATGGATAGACGCAGAATCACTGGATTCTATTGTGATCAATTTATGAGAGATGTATTGCCCACTTTGAAAATAGCGATTTTTGGACGAGAAAACGGACCTATCAAGATAGGGAGATGTGTTTTATTTATAATACTAGCTTCAGGGTCTTGACTTCAGTCACACAAGAAGAGCTAAGCTGGAATATTAATTACAATTCACGACATTTTTTTCAATACACCGCTAATCCATTAACTCTACCGTACAATAATAATATCTTACACATGTAATTCTCCGTATTTAACCTAGGAAATACATCCAGTGTTGGAAGGCCACTCAAGCTAGCAACGCAGAAATATGTCGACCGAATAACTCCAAACAGGGTTAGCCTAATGAAAATGTTGGAACAAATTCATCTAGACTTTACACATCACCACTTCAAGATATTCTCAATGCGTGACTTTTACTGAGCATGTCTTAACCATATCAAGTATGTTCTTCAATTATTACTTTAAGGTGAATATTCTTTCTGCTACTACCTAAAATTGACACCTACCTTCTAAAGACTGAGTTTTCACGCCACATTGCAGAGCTATAACCGGTCCAAACGGACAAGTCTTATCAGTACAACATTATAGCCCAAAAACTAATCATTTGAATGTGGAAAGTAAAATCAGGTTGGAAGGATTCACATCTCCAAGAAAACATAGACAAAATAAATAACGAGAAATAGCAACAACGTGTTTGAAACCGAGTTGGTCATAAATCAATTTAATAAATTAAAAGAGTAGTAAAGGGAACTCTAGCTGCTATTATAGGTATTTAAAACCGTTGATTAATGAAGTGAATCAACAGACTGGTTACTTATCCTTTGGCGCAAAACTTGCTACCCATCTATGCATTTACAGGTGCCACATGTAACAACGCTTCAACCTCCTTATTAGTGGTGCCATTTCGTTCATCTGCATCTATTTCTCCCCAGGCAGCCTTATCGAGAATTCTCAATATCAAGCTTAGGTATCCGCATAAGCTCAAACAACGTTCAAACCGTAATAAATAGGTCGTAGTTCAGATTCACATTGTCACAACAGTTAGGATTGCGGCACAAGAACCCCTTACACCTGAATAAAAGAACAATTTCCTACGATACTTAAATTTTCGCGTCCAGCATGCCGAAATTTATTCTGAATATAATACGCAAAACTCAAGTAGGAACTTAAATACCACCTCAAATACTATGTGAGTCTTCTTGACTATTCTGGATATAAAACCACTAGATAATCGGAGAGAACGCTACACAAGAGACACAACTCGCCGCTTTTCAACAAGCAGAGGGCAGGAGAAACTCTTTAATCGTCAACAACAAAGGGTTGTGTAATGAAAATACGTTCAAATCGTTGAGAAAGTTAAGAACTAGAATATAATATCTAGCCATGACCTTACTTTGGGATTGTAGCACTAAATTACTCAGAACATAGTAGTATGATGGAGTGATAAATTCGTAATGCGAAAGGCTTGGGAATACAAGAAATTAGATTAGTACCTAGAAATTCCTCTGGGCTCTGCTTTCGCTGGCCTAGTTTTTCCTTGAAGACCTAAATGTGGCGAAATCTTTAACTTCATCCACTTGTATATTTTGATTAAAAAATAACCATCAGGTCTCAAGCAATTATCACCCGCTCAAGACAAATCACTAGATGAACTTCTTTAAGGAAATTCCATCCGTCACGCCGGAAACCATTTCCGACTAGTTCATGGTGCCGTACGCAAAACCCTATCCTTAGCCTTCTACCTAACACATGAACTTCATTTGAATTCAGGCTATGTTCGTACACAGGAATTTGTCGACCTGTACGCGGTGCCTTCCACGAACCTGGAAGTGGAATATCCTCCCAGAGCCAAGTTCAGTCAAACTTTGCAATACCAAAGAAGTTAGCCCACAACGCAATGATTCAAAATACTCCGCCATGTCAAATATTCACTCCCAACGAGATCGACTCCTACCTTAAACTCATCAAGTCTGCAAGTACGACCCAGTACATCCTCATTCTAATGACCACACCTCTCGTCGACTAGGGGAACTATTCTCAACACCTGTCAGTGGTGTCCCCTACGAACCTCCAGCCCTCACTGTACAGTCTGCAGAGCCGAGATTAAGTATTAAAGTCCTCACTTTGACGAGGATTCTCATTCGCTTTCGCTGTTTGTATCATCTTCATCCCTAAGCACAGCCCTGCTATCACCATTATCATGAAGCTAGACACGAACAGATCATATGGCAGGGTCGAAGCCCCTCTCGTCACTAGCCCTTAATCATGGAGAAGCCATTCCATCGGTTTCCGGAGCGTACGCAGCACCCAATACGGAGACGGTGGATTGGATCGAGTTGGCCTCGACTGTTATAAAGAAGAAAGATATAGATCAATATGCGTACCTCATGTGGTCTCGGTGTCTAGACCTCGCCTGGCTGGGGCTACGGTGTTTTTGAGACTCTTCCAGCAAACGCAGTTTCTGTCACGGAATGTATGAATGGAATATCTGGATCTGGATGGTTCGGGATAGATAACTGTGTTGTGCGATAAGGAGAGTAAATCTAACTATGTACATGGAAGTCTCTAAGTCCCAAGTTCGCTAAGCCATTCTTAGGACTTAGTCCCGTGATAGTTTCCATTGCTATCTTTCTTTGGGTGAAGGTTTCTTGGAAAAGGTGGTCGAATTCCATGGGTAAATACTGAGCTGAATGGCTATTCATTACGAGTAATATCAGAGATCTTTCAAGAAACATAAGAGGCAGGGAGCACTGTACAAGGTGTGGCCTGGGCCAGAAAGGAGCCTAGTGTGCTAGATAGTCTAGGACACAAGTAGTACAATAAATACACACATATCGTCGACTTTCTCTGGCCTCAGCTAGCCGCCAAATTCACGCCCACGCCGATATTTATACCCGACGGAGGAAACAAAGCGTGGCGCACAAATCTTGGAGACAGTTCTTTGGGACAGATGCTGGAGGGATCAGGACAAGTTTACAAGATGACACAAGGGATGGGTACAATCTCGACAGGCGTTAAATTTTGAATTTTGGCAAGGAGCTTTACGAATTGAGCTTTTTTTGTGCCAAGACTTCGTTTGCGAGAGTGCAGCTGACACTATAAAAACAAGCAAACAATGAAAGGTGTATCAGGAAGCTTAAAATAACGTTCCGTAGGGCACAAAGGGAAATTGAATATGATGATAGAATAGCACTGAAGTGGTCTTCTGCAAGGAAGAGAAATGTGAAATGGTACAATAGGTGTACAAAATGTAAGACGTTGCGTGAAGAGAGAACTCTCCCACGCCTACCAGACTATAAACAGGCCATTACCACTAGCGCTTCAGCATAGGAGGCGATGTGGTCACTACTTGTTTTCTACCAGACAACCTTTACCTTTCTAGACCCTTGCATCCACACTCACTGACTAGCTTACTAAGATCGAATACTACCCTAATAGCCTATCGTCATATTCACTGCGTCAAAAATAAAACAAATTAATTATACCCTACTGCTTATCCATGAAAAGGTGCCCTTGTCCGCTTCCTGGTGGTGTTATCTGGTATAGTTTGAGTAGCCCGAGCACAACTCCACTTGAGAAGGAGACACCTCAGCATACATTTCGTGCGGAGAAAACTCAGTGGATGATGAAGGCGTGCCTGTATAGCTCAGGCTTTTTGAGACGTTCCCCTGGGTGGATATTCACGGATGAGGGTTGACTTGGGGTGAAGAAAAAGCCGGCATAACTTCGCAGTGGTACTTGTAAATGAAATCCGAGGCATGAGTGCTCTTCTTGTATATCGAGTCATCTTTTCTGTAAATTTTCTCCGATATTGTGTCATAGCTAGATAGCTGCATAGGCAACTTAAAGCTGATGCAAAAAAAAGGCTCGACGCATTCTGAATGCGTGATCAGGTGATCAAACATCAATTTACGTGACGTGACTCTGATTTTGATTTGCTAATTTTAGGTCCTAAGCTATGCTCTATATCTCCTAGGAGTCAAGGACCGGTGTACACAGTCGAGATCATGCTTCCCACATACCAACCTCGGTTTCACCGCGTGAACCACTACACAACCAGTAGCTAGTTGAAAGAAAGAAAAATAGAAACTCCCATGACTTAAGTTCCAAGCCTAGGAATCCAATTTGTGGTTAGAAAACCGACATTTCTCGTCTCGTATTCCTACCTGCCATGCATCGTGCTATGATTTAGTTACCACCGTCTCCACTGAGAGCTGGAGACGGACTCGTATGTGGGCCCCCAAAGAAGCCAGTTTCCTGCGCAAAATTTGTAAGGTTCTCAAGGCGTTTAGGCCTGGGAAGCTTGTGGGCAAAGTCATGATGTCACATTGTCACCCGTATTCGACGCGTCTGGCGTGTGTGCAGTTGACAGTGAATGAAGTGGAGAGGTGATGTTTCCTCTCTACACGCACACTCCATTGAAGCGGCGAAGTTTCGGGGCCCGTACGGGCTGAGATCAGTTCATGGAGTAGCCGCCGGGAAAGTGTCTGCTCGCGTGGCTTGCGTCGTCGCATGAGAAGACCCAGATTTCGATATCTAGATGAACATGCTTCTTCCAACCACTCGTCAAGAAGCGCTTGACGTTTCTGGTTCATAAGACGACGAACGTACGCCAGCGTTACAGAGCCAGGCTGGCTTTCTTTGCTTGGCAGTTGCCGGAGGCCGGAGCGTGCAGCTCTATGTGCATCTTCGTTTCCATGTATCCGGGAATGGGCCGGTATCCACTTCACCGAGACTCGGGCATTTTTCGATAGCACCCTAAATTAGCGTACGTCGTCGAGGCTTGTTGTGGCAATTCCCATCGACAGTACCTTCACTGCAGACTGACTATCCGCCAACACATTGATCCAATGCCTACCGTCCCTTCCCCCGTTCGCCATCTCCGACAATCCCAGCGCAGCTTCCACAGACTTCCTCGCCCCTAAAAGTTCCGCATCGAGCACTTCACCACCATGCTTGATGCCACATCCTTTTGTTGTAATTATTAACAGTCCTGCACCTGTAACCCTGGCCATGCACTGTCTCGTTTTCATTTCAATCTGTTGACGAACATGCAAGGTCTGTCTTACACTTAGTTAGCTTGGGGGCCTACTGGTAGTAAAGACACACCCACACCTTGATAATGTTGCCATAGTGGAATTAGGGCGCATATCCTAGTTATTTTCTGCATTCGTCCCACTAGGGCTAATTCCTGTATATATCTAGTGGCCTTATCCTTCAGAAATCTTCAGTTCATTACGTTTACTGAATATCTCTGAAGGTAAGATTCCATACTGTAGTTTTTCTAATTAAAGTTCATTACGTTTACTGAATATCTCTGAAGGTCATATTCATACCTGCTTCGTGTCAACCTACCAAGATTTATTCCATAAATCTCTATTCACCTGCTTCTTTGTTCGGCGATAACTCTTCACTCTCCTCCATCGCTCCAGCATTCCGCTCTCACGATCCTTAACCTTTCAACACCTTTCAACAGAGTTTTTCAATTCCTCTTCAAGATGAACCCCCATGCTGAGCGTCCATGTCCCCTCCGACGATCCATCCGGGTAGGCGCAAATATCTGATGCCGGCACACTATTAATGAACCGAGTTGCCTTCTCTCCTCTATCCTTGAGCCGAAGCTCGAAAAATAGCATGGCGGTGGTAAAAGCTCGGCATCTTCCGCGTCTGGGAGTTGTCGGTACATCCTCTGGACCCTTGAATCATGCACTCTGTCGAAACCAAGTCTGGTTTTGTTGCATGTCTTTAGGCCGAGTCGGTGACGAGCGTTGTCTGTGCTTTCCGTGGCCCGAAGTCGAAGCGGATGGTACTCATCTAGTCTTCGGATTCGCGCGGCAATCTTGAGCCTGCGTTCCTCGAGCAGAATGTGTGCTGGTGGAATACCAGTCTCTCTTCTCAAGGCTGTAATAGGCATCGTGCGCCAGGTTGGTAGAGGCACACGGATTCCGAAGGCAGAAGTTTGGTCGATTACTTTGCACTGTCTCTTGCAAGAGTTTCGCGCGACACCCCGATAGGTTTCCCTGGTTGGCCCCGGGTACCAGGATTCCGCTGCGTGTATCGCAATTGGCAGAGCTACCGTCCGAATGACTGTGGTTAGTAAGTCGGGCCTTGGTCCCTGGGTGCACTGATTAAGCCGTCGGAAGTGTTGCACTAGCCGTATTGCTTTATTGATCCACTTTGCGACGTGGCTTTTGAAGGTCAGACCGCGATCAAGGTGTACTCCCAGCCATCGAATGTCGTCGGATGCTTGTACATCGCGAGTGCCTACCCTTATGGCCGGAAGATCGTGTCCCCTGGACCTGGGGCCGACGAAGCAGACTACTTCGGCCTTATCTGGGTCGAAAGATACGGCATTAGTAGTAGCCCACTCTAGGACTGCATCGACTTCTCGCTGGACAGCTACTGCGTCTTCGGTTAGTGTTGAACCTATGCCGAGGATAGCAACATCATCTGCATAGCCAAATCTCCAACTGCTGCCTCCCACGACTTCAGCCATGTAGAGGAGAAAGAGAATTGGGGAAAGAGGCGATCCCTATGGCAGCCCGCATTCTAGGAATACCGGGTCTGTTACTCCGTCTTCGTGTCGTACGCGAGCGGATCGTTCTTGTAAAAAGGACCTTATCCAGCTGATAGCTGGTTTCGGCCACCCCATCTTGTTCATCCTCTGCAGCAGCCGTCCGTGGAGTACAGCATCGAATGCACCCTGAACTTCCAAAGTGACAAGGACTGCTTTCTTCTGCCGTTTCATTGCATGTTCCACATCATGGATAACGCAAGAGACGAGGTCGTTAGCAGACCTGCCATACAGTGCTCCAAAGAGCTGCTGCGGCACGGCCTTGTGCGAAATGGCGGTAAATGCCATGCGCCTTGCCACTAGTCTCTCAAGACCTTTGCCCAGGGAGGAGAGAAGTGCGATTGGCCTCCATCCTTTAGCTGTGCTGAGATAACGGCCAGGTTTGGGGAGGAGAATCACTTCGGCTAGCTTGAATGCCTTCGGGAAGTGGTTCAGTCGAAGTGAGCCCTCAAAGAGTGCTCTCACTGCGTGACAAATTGACGGCCAGGCTGTCCTGAGAAGCCGCATAGAAATTGCGTCTGCTCCTGGGGCTTTATTTTGGCAGGCCGTTGTTACCCACTTGACTTCTACGTCTATGACGCTGGAGACCTACGGAAGATTTCCGCGCCCTGGCTCGAGGTGCTCGGTGTCGACATCGTTTTGGCTGGTGAACCGGCCGAGGAGGAGGTCGCGCAACAGAAGTGCACGCTTTCCTGGATCCGAGACAAAACCATCCGGAGTTTGGAGTGGTGGAGCAGCGGATGCATGTATGGCGGACAGCTGATCGAACTCTTTTGTAACTTCTAGGTGCTGTAGGATGCGCTAGAGCGTCGGGTAGTTCTATAGGGACTAGGCCGTCCAGCATTTGATCGTAGTCACGAGCTGTGGACAGGCACGACGTTAAATTTAATCTTAATCATAATCATAGACAGATCATTCGCTCTGTTTAGAACACGAGTAGAAGATATTAGTTTTGGCTCTACAGAGCTGGATCACTCGTGGATTTTGAATAATATATGTAAGATAGGAGCTATGTATTGTAATTTCATTGATTATTTATTAATACAACAATTTATTAAGGAAATAATTACCCCTCAGTTATTGAGGTTGTAGAGTGCATTGATTCAAGTAACTACCGAAGTGAAACTAAGTACAGAATTTTCAATCACGTGTATATCAACAATGTGGCCTACTTGATAGCCCCAATTATTCTAAATTCTAACACAATTGTTATTTCATTCCAACACACTCAAGTGAATTTGAAATTCTACGGCAAGATTTTTTCGTGGGGACTCCCTAGGTCTCACTACGGACAAGAATAGAAGGTGGCACAGATGCCAATAACTACGCCATCATCAAGGAGATGGAGACGGCGATGAAGACGTATAAACCAGGCCTGGCAATTGACAGAATACGATAGCTACATGACGGAATGAAAGTCCAACGGTCAAAGAAAAACGGCCGCAACCGCGGATTAATAGTGGTCAGCCTTTCATCGGAGGCAATGCAAACGGAGGTAGTTCGACAGGGCCTTGTCTTCAACGCCAAGCTCTTCACCGCGTAGGTGTGGTCACCACGAGCCCAGCCAAAGCAGTGTTATAACTGCATCCAGTGGGTACACACCCAGGCGTCATGTGGAAGGGTAGCCAGGTGCGGCGAGTGCGCTGGTGCTCACCAAACTCGGGACTGTCCAAAGAAAATGTTTTCTTGTGACAACTGCGGCAAGGAACACCGTTCATGGCAGAAAGCAACGTGTCGGACCTACTAAGTCTACAAGGAAAGTGTGGAGAAGGCTCGGGTGGAGCTGTTATCGAGAACGTCGAAAATATGGAACTAAAAACCAACCATGGCACCAATGCGAACAGCTGGAACGACTGATGATCAGTGGTTCACTTTTATCAGCAGTAAGAAGGCTGAAGGACTTAAAAGAGGGCCGGGACGAACACGCAAGGTAGTCGAAGCCCCAGTGGCACCAACCATCGCCTCGACAGCTGCACCACCATCGGGGCCATCTATTCGAACACTTCGACGACCAACGCTGATTGAGGAGGCGCCTTCTCTTTTTTAATTTTTCATAAATTTAGACTGATTAAAGGGGGAGTTAGTGAATTTTGGGGAAAGTTTATAAAATTGTGGTTGAAAGGAACGGCCTCAGCTTTAAACCAAGTCGGTTCAGAGGGGCAGGATATCGGACTTTGTTTGTTGAAAACTTTTTCCCTTACAAAAGCGGCTTACCGTCTTCATGGTTCTGTTTACAGATACCTCTTATGATATTAAACTAGAGAAATTTAATAATAAAAGCAAAAATACATCATCATTTGGTCAAATGCGACACCGATGGTTGAAATAGGTGAGGCACTTGATGCCTTCAAAGCCCACGCTTCAATGTTACAATCGAAGCTAAAGGCTTTACGAATGGAAGAACGGATACTGGCCTTAGAGAAGGCAGTCACGAAGAACCTCGAGGAGCCGTCGCGCAAGACGGCTGCCTCGGCAATACAAGGGATGGGAGGGCGACCCACATACGCCTCAATCGTCGCGCTGCCAGCGACTAAAGCGGCTGTACGGATAAGGGTTAAAGGAGCAAAAAATATGGAGCCGGCAGAGCTCCTACACAAGGCAAAAATACACATTGAGGGGGCATACGCAGTAAAGAAGCTGCGGAGCAATGATACAGAGGTATTTGTGCAGTCAGTCTCCCAGCGAGACGCGGCCTTGAGTATGGCGCAACCAAAGGAGTTCTACGTCTTAAGGCAGGATTACACTGTTTAAATTTTGGGGACCCCCATAGGGAAATTTATAAGGGGAGGAAAAAACCCAGACAGTGGCATCTTCATAGATCAAGTTATGGCGGAAACAAAAGCTCAGATACCCGAATTAAAGATCAACATGGTGAGATGGCTCTTCCACGGAAAAGAGCACCGATGGATGGAAACTATCGGCCATACTCGAGGGTCAATCGTCGCGAGTTTGCCGACAGAGGCATTTCAACGCGAAGTGATAAGAAATGGCATTTTATAGAACTCAATGCTATACACGGCCCAGCTCTGGTCATCCCGAACACAAATCAAGCAGTGCCTCAACTGCTGTCAATGGGGGCATACCCAAGCCTCTTGCAAGAAGGCAAGGAGATGTGGTGAGTGCGCGGGCACTCACCAGACCAGGGAATGCCCGAGGAAGTCGGTACTTTGTTGCAACTGCGGCAAGGACCATAAATCGTGACTGAAGGGGGCGTGTCAAAACTTCGCGGCATACAAAGCCAGCGTTTAGCGGGCACGGTATGAACTTATGGAGCGAGCGGCGGAATTCGGGAAATGAGAATCATCAGTAGCAGCATCAACATCATCAACTACGGCAAAATCTACAGACGACCAGGGGTTCACACTCGTGCAGCACCAAAAGCCGGAGGTTCTTAAGAGAGGGCCAGGACGTCCGCGCAAGCAGCTCCTGGTCAATCCCCCACCGCAAGTATTTGGACCATCGGGGTCAAGTTCAAGACCACAGTCTTCTCTTTTCAGCACGCGAGGGCAAGGAAAGAATGGCGAGGCTCAATATAATTTTAGCTAGTCTTGTCTCGAACTCATGGCCAATTGCACTTCCTATAGGTAACGAAGTACTATAGATGAAAAGAAAATATAATAGGGGAATGGGGTTTTATCGTGATGATTTCCCCCTCATTTAAATATATAAATAAGTTCATAGCCGCCTACCTAGGCCCATAGGGCGCCAAATCTGGTTAAATGAAATCAAATTCAAAGAATAATAATAACAAGCAATTACACAACGCTGGCCCATGATAGATACTTGGTAATAAAGATCATGATTAACATGAATTACGAAGAAGAGATCTCCTTTTCTAGTCAGCTTTATGTTTGCTTGTATATTTGTGTCAGTCGCAGGTTGACTAGACGCGATACATTAGGGGTAGGAGAGGGTGTAGCATGCAAGGTACTGAGGATGGACGACTCGTAGTAACGCAGAAAGCCGTCAAAAGAAGTGATAAATGGGAACTTGGGGGATCGTTCTAGATAGAGTAGCCGGAGATGACAGTTGTTCAAAATAGGTAGCAGAGGACGAGAGTGAAATGTAATTAGAATTATGCTACTATTCCTAAAGGCAGAAAACAGATTGTGGAGATATCAGTTTCGGAAATGTAAACTAATTAATTGTCCCCGCTAAGCAATAGAGCCTAGCGGGACTAAACAAGGAGCCCATGAACCCTGTCTAAGGTATTTCTTCAGAATCCTTACAATAAGCCAGCCTTCCATTATCCATAATAGACAAGGAATCATGTCCTTCACTCAGATTTGATTAGATCATGTAGCACCTTGATACTAAGTAGGGTTAATCAACATCTCTCTACCACAGGTTTCAGACTCTTTAATTTCCCGTATAACTTCACCAGGTGATATTAAATAGAAACCTAATCGCTCAAGCTTTTCTACCAGATTCCCACTCCGTATGTTTTTTCGACTGAGATTACAAAGTGGTTGAGGCAGTTGCGGTGGATTAGAAGTCTGCTTGACCTTTCAACCGCAACTTTGACTCTGGAATCCCTTCGATAGTTGGTGAGAGAAATTTGACTTGAAGAGATACTTTGGAAAATATTTAGACGTTGAATGTCAGTTGTTTAAATATGATCACTTGAAAGGTTTGGACCTATCTACGGTTCGTAATTTTAGTGATTATGATAAAGTCTGATGACTTGTGCATTTTTAAAATCTTTGCAGATCAGGTTTCCGACTAAAAATCTGCCAGCACCACTCCACTTAATGGTCATCTTGTTGGAAGCTCTCAAGTACACTCTTTGTCGAGACTGAATTTCGGCACCAACGAATCCTCTCATCCCTAGATGGTTGTATGAATACTTCGGGTTGTAGACTCTAGTAGCTCTCCTTCGCGCCAGTCGTGAGTTGAGCGCGGTGCGACCACTGATAAATTTACGTCGCCATACCACATTGGGCTCCGGTCAGGCCTCTCGGCAGAGTGGAGAAATTTTTATCGAATATCGATTTACACTTATCCAGGCTGATGTGTAGGTTTCAAGAAGGTAGAGCTGAAACCAGGAAAATTGAAAAGTGTGATATTACGTTTTCGTTCACCCTCTACATCCACCCAGCAGAAACCGCAGGACTTTGCATGGTCCGGCGCACCCAATCAACGGGCCCAGCCGAAGATGCTGGACGCCTCCGCATAAGTTGAGAATCCATGCTACCGTAGCCCGGCATTCCCTGGGTATGTTCTTTGGAGCACAGACTTTCAACGTCGGCGCGCAGATTGTGGGGCTGCAGATTGTACGAAATGGCTGGGCGTGAGGTACTGATGCAAGCTCGAAGTTTCCTGGAAGAATAGGTCAGATTTGATGCGAGCGGGGAGACGGCAAGGACTGAACACTTGTCCGCAGTATTCTCTACGAACCTGGCACTGAAATGTCCTCTCAGAACCAAGTTCAGTCAAATTTTGCAATACCGAAGATGTTGGCCCACAAGGCAACTGTCGATATATCTCAGATTTGCAGTGATATCACAGCAAAGGATAAATAGGTATTCAATTGACCTATGAAGTATATTCTTTTGTCCCTACACCTCCATGCAATTTATAAGCTACAAAAATCAATCAACGTCATTTCTTGTTACGTCATTACTAGCCATTTAACTAATGAAGCCCCTCTCGTTCCCGATTGACAGAGAATTCCACGAGAATTAACTCACCAATAAACAGCAATGATTCAAAATACCCCATCTAATCAATTTTTCCCTCCCAACGATATCGATTCCTACCTAGACATCATAGAGTCCACAAGTACGACTTAATACATCCTCATTTAAATGATTACACCTGGTGGATTCTGTCTGGCCTCAACTAGCCACCAAATATTCGCCCACGTCGATATTTATATCCGCTGGAGGAAGCAAAGCGTAGCGTACAAATTTTCGAGACAACTCTATTGAATGGACGTGAGAGGTATCAGGACAAGTTTACAAGATGATGCAAAGGATAGACACAATCTCGTCGAGTGGGAAATTTTGAATTTTGGCAAAGAGTTTCACAGGTTGAGCTCTGTGTGCGGGCTAAGACTTCGCTTGCGAGAGTGTCGCTGACACAATATACACGAGTTAATGATAGAAGCGCTGTGGTCCACCTCCTGGTGGTGTTCTCCGGTATAGTTTGAGTAGCCTGAGCATCTACTCCAATTAGGAAGGAGATGCCTCAGACCACATTTCGCGCGGAGAAAACTCAGAGGACGATGGAGGCATGTCTGGATGACACAGAGTTTTTGAAAATGCTCTCTGGGTAGGTATCCACAGATGAGGGCCGAATTGAGGTGAAGAAAAAGCCGCTGCAACTTCGCAGTGAAATCCGAGGCATTAGTGCTCTCCTTGTATATTTTGTCATCTTTTCTGTACCTTTTCTCCGATATTGTGTCATAGCTAGATAGCTGCATTTGTAATTAAAATCTAGTGCACAAAGGATGCGAGCGGGGAATTTCCGAATCCAATAGTTCTGCAGACGATGGGTGGTATGCAGACAGACCCTATGTGGATCCCATGGATCTCGGTCGTCTATGGAAGTAGCAAGGGAGGCACATTAGGTTTATGCCCAGATAGTTCATACGGAGTCGCCTGCTGGGAAACAGGCGAAGGTTTCCATAACGCATGAAAGATGTAAACAGTATTCAGGAATATAGCGCATAGTGTGTAAAAGTTGTGAGGGAGTTTGGTAGTGTACCTGATCATAGGATATATCTCTTTGAATAGGGCAGGTTTCGCATTTAGGGTCAAACTCCAACACTCCGAAGTTATAGTCAGTAACTATGAGATACCGCGTAACCACTACACCATCCGGCATCTCTGTGATAACCTCACCTCATATTTTCGCAGATCTCAGGTACTAAAGATTTAATTATTTTATGGTCCATCATCTGTCTATGACTGTATAGGACATGCAGGTACTCTCTGCCTATAGGCCAAGGATAACTTTTCCAGTAGTATACCTTCTCCTATGCCTCTCATACAGCTCCCCTCAAACAGTACCGCCATTCACAAGCCCTCATTTGATCATACACTTAGAGGAGCCTTTCGCCCTTCATTATCTCCCCTATCCATCCAAAGAAACGATGTCGATTCGCGGGTGTACGGCAGTAGGGAAAAATCGCAAAAACCACTGGGTGCGGAGCTCTTCTAGTACCGACATCAGGACTAACTCCGAAGACATAACTACCCATCTGAAGTGTTAGAAGAGGCTGTCCATCTAGGCGCTGCATACTTCTGGGTACTCTAGAAAATTATCTCCATCACTCTCAAGCCTCCTTCTAACTCTTTCCAAAAGATTGTGCTGAAATGTCAGGAAAGTCTTGATAGAGTGTCATGGCTGTATGGTTGCTGAACCTAACTTCTTTTGTGCCGTCCAGGGCACTTGGGAGTTCCGTTGACTCATCGACAATTGAAGTCGTCTTGGCTAATTTTGCGGAATCTCAGTTTTGGCGCCCACGAATATTCCAAAGCTGAAAACCTCTCGAGGATTTCAAGTCCCAAAATGCCCATTGGGGACTTCTTGCTTCTTTCATTCCACGTCCCAAAGGTCTATCCTCCCTCATTAGGTAGAGCCCCGTTGGGGTAACCGTCCCCTGTAAGCCAGGACCCAGGCTTTTTATCTGTCAACTTATTCTACCTCTCGCAGGTGTGTACAGCGTCGTAATAAATAGTGGGAGATAGCTGGTAATTGACTGGGCAAGTTTAAGTTTGCAATTGGAGCAACTCCTTTGTCGGTTGTTGAGGCGAGGTGGTTTGGAGTAATGTAGAGGTTGAGGACTCATGAAAATAGTAAGACCGATGTTGATGAGAAGTTGTTAATAGTAGGTATGCCTTAGTTTGCTTTCGACTTTGATTTGGATGCGATTCTTCTTGGCTGTCCCAGGTATTTGGAGTACACTTAACGATTACACCGGCACCAATGGAAGGTGAAGAATTCGTCTTTGCCGGCCAGGTGGACAAGAACCTCACCCATGTCGGGCCAAGCTGAAACTATCGAGTCTTCAACGCACAGAGCACGATACGGACGAAGCCAATCACTTCCCCACTTGATTGAACACAGGGATGACTGTGCATGGATGACCAATGTTCCTGGTAGACTAGTCTATCTAGGATTCCTAGCCATGTCGTTAGGGTCTAGTGCCCTTGCAAGCTACAGAGATCTTTAAGTGCTCCATTTTTAATGGCGGGAGCCGGCGCAAAGACAGCTTTGGCAATCATTACTATTTTTTAAATCACTTAATGTGTATGCAGGATTCTAGCTGTGACGCATGATTAGTACTTATTGTACATATCAGATAACTCTTTCACTTTGGGGATAATCATACTTTGAACATCACTCGAAAATATCCCCTGAGGTCTGTTTGTTTACGTGGAAAAGTCGAACATCGCCCGTGAGTACCTACCGGAAAGAGGCTTCAAGATATCTGCTTGTCCAAGCACCTGAGCACTGCGAGAAACGCAATCAACTCTTGCTAAATCCAAAGCAGATTTCTCCTATCACGAATGAGATCAGTGTCCGAGCTATCCAGATTCTACTCGAGATAGCGGATTAGTTGATGTACTACTACACTATCTAGCCAAGACCATTTTTGTAGTGCTGCCAGCACTCTGGCACTGGAAGCCTTGGCGCATGATCATGGTCTGATAATGCTTGCCACAAACTTAGAGATTTTGTTTTTGTCTTTTTATCGGTATTTCGTTCATTCATTCTCTCCACGTACAAGATTACATACTACATGTGGACCTTCTTTGAGGCCAAGGATGCCTATGCCTCGAGTCGCAAATCCTTTCCAAGTATCCTTTACCAACCTCTTCCAATAGTACCACTCCGCACTAGTGTCTGACCGAATATCCACTTAGTAATACTTTCTATCCTTAATATCTTTCAATGCCAAGAAACGAGTTAAATACTAGATAAAAGTCAATGTCAGCTAGGAAAAGTCACAGGAACCACCAAGTTGGGACCTCTTTTAACACCGAAACTAAGATTAATTCTGAAGACATGGTTACCTTTCCGAGAAGTTCGGAGAAGTGGGCCAATCCAGTGCTGCAGACTTGTACTTACTAATTAGAGTCCCTCTCTGTCGCAACAGTCCTATCGTTAATTTTTCCCAGGTTTGCGCTTCAGGCCTAATTGGAGGCTATGTTGAAATGTCAGAAAATTATGCGCATAGACTGACTGATTTGTAATAACCTATCCCAAATTTGTTGTTTCTTCTCGCATAGCGTAAATACCGTAGACTCAATCAGGTTAGAAGCCATCCTGGCTAGAATTGAGATAGCCTCTTTGAAGATCCCAACTAGACCTTCACCAAGCTATCCCGAGCCCAACGATTGCCAAAGATATTTCCAAAAAAGGTCAAACATACTTTTCTTGAGTCAGATAGATGTCCAAGCTTTGAGTATATCTATAGAAATCAGATCTTAAGTTCTGTGGCAGTATCATTAGTTCTTCCAGGAGGCTTTAGGATCCCCGACTATCCCATAGTGTTTTGCATATCCATCTAGTGAGGTAACAAGTTTGTGTGGGCCAGTCTAATTATTCATAATTTTTAGCCATCTATTGTGAGCTTGTTGAGTGTCGAGATGGATAATCATTTTGGCTGTATCAAGCCACAAGGCTAGTCAGTATCGGCCCGAAAGATTTGGTCGCTCCTATGGTTCCGACTATTCAAGAAATTTACCTATTACGATTGCATTGAGTCCGTAGTTCAATTGGATTGTAAAAAATTATTCGATTTAGACTCGGTGCGCTATTTGATTTAGTCACAATTACTAGAGGCCGCCTGCAAAACAATCAAGATTGGTTATGGGATATTGCTGATTATTCCAATTCTTTCGAAACTTGAAGTTAACTAGAAATAAAGTTACATGTATCAGGTCCCGCCCAATAGTAATTCATAATGTTATTACAAAATATTTAGATGTTTCTCAGGATCAACTAGGTCAATAATCAACCCATAACCGTCGCAGATGACCAACTTTTAGAGGTGAACGTTGATTAAAACCTTTTGGTATTATATTCACCCTTGATATTTCAACCCCGTCCCGCGCTTCAATTAAATTATTGTATCCCAACACAGACTATGCCATGATCACTTAAGCGTATGGCGTGTAACTAAACAACTGGCATAATTTCGTACTTGCGCTATTTGACTGCTGGTATTCCGTTTTAACCTCGAATAATACTGATGATTACATTTATAAGACCAGGATCAGAAAGCTGCAAAGTAAGTTAGTCTATTTTTAGAACTTGTGTAAGGGTAGACCTGTGCGAGATAAAAATAGTTAGCATACCGTAGATATATCGCCAAGCTCATCCTCCTTCCCAGCCAGAATTTTCCTTAAGACACGACGCATTATTTTTCCACTCCTTGTTTTAGGTAAGTCTGGAAGAAAATGTATAACTTTGGGAGATGCGAATGGGCCGATGCTTTTTCGTACGTGAAGAATTATTTCTTTTTTGAGCTGTATCGTAGGCAGTGTGCCATTCTTAACAGAGATACAAGCGTTAATGGCCTGACCAGTAAGGTCATCGTCGACACCAACAACTGCAACTTCAGCAACGGCTTGGTGCTCAATTAGACAAGCCTCTATTTCGGCAGTAGAAAGACGGTGGCCCGAAACATTGATAACATCATCTACTCTACCACCAATCCAGTAATAACCCTCATGATCCCTTCTTGCACCATCACCGGTAAACTAATGCAAGTCAGTGGCTACCCAGATGAAGGATGAGATTACTTGCATAGTATCCCTCGTAAATTTTCAGATACGTATTCAAGTATCTTTCATGTGTACCCCATATTGTACGAGCCATACTTGGCCATGGCTGTTTTAGAGCCAAAACACCCTCGACATTGTTGCCATGTAACTCTTTCCCAGTAAGAGGATCGATTATTGCCGGTATGATGCCAAAAAAAGGTAGAGATGCCGAGCCTGGTTTTGTTGGGGTAATGCCTGCAAGGGGGGCGATAACGTGAGAGCCGGTCTCAGTTTGCCAGTATGTCTATATGTGTGAGTTATTATCACTCAATTTAACAAACGATTTACTGACATCAATAATGTGCGCCTCCTTTTTCCCAATGATTTCATAGTACCATTTCCAGATCTCGGGCGCAATTGGCTCACCAACTGAGCCAAGAACCCGTAGGTATTTCATATCTGCCTGGATATGATGGTCACCTGCTCGTTTTAATAGCCTTAGAGCTGTAGGTGCCACGTATAGCTGAGTAATTTGATGCTTTTCAATCAACTCCCAGTACCTTGAGAAGCTGGGATATGCCGGTGTTCCCTCGTAGACTACGGTCGCTACCCCAAGCAATAGTGGAGCGTAGACAACATATGTGTGTCCCGTGATCCATCCGATGTCACCGGCACAAAAGAACCTGTCTGACTCATGGATATCAAAAACGTATTTTCCCGTGGCTGCAGCTCCTACAAGATATCCCGCAGTCGTATGAAGTAGACCCTTAGGCTTCCCGGTTGATCCTGAGGTGTAGAGTAGAAATAGAGGATCTTCGGAATTCATGACTTCTGGCGCGATGTACGATGGCCATCTCGCAACTTCTTCATGCCACCAAAAATCCCTGCCCTCGGTCCAAGAAATTCTAGAGCGAGTGTGCTGAAAAACCAAACAGTGAGATACATTAGGACATTGCTTGAGAGCTTCATCCACTATTTCTTTCATTTTAATTGATTTTCCACCTCGCTTACCTTCATCAACAGTTATCAAAACTTTTGACTCGGAATCGACCACACGGTCACGGATAGAATCGGAGTGAAAGCCGGCAAAAATTACCAAGTGAATAGCACCAATTCGGGAACAAGCCAGGATTGCAATAAGTGCTTCAGGTATCATAGGAAGATAGATAGTTACCACATGGCCCTTACGCACGCCCATTTGTTTTAAAACATGAGCAACCCTACAAACCTCTCGTAAAAGTTCACCATAGGTAACGGTACGACTCTCCTCTACACTATCGGCCTCGTAAATAATCGCCAATTTTTCAGGATCTCGAAAGGCGTGACGGTCTATACAGTTATAAGACGCGTTTAGTTGGCCCTCTAGAAACCAGGCATTGTCCCCGTGGATTAAGTTGCCCGAGTGGACAGTTTGAAAGTCCCTTTGCCATGTGAGCAGTTCTCTTGCTAGTCTTCCCCAAAATTGGTCTGGCTTAGTAATAGACTCTTCGTATAATTTCTCGTATTCATTCATGCCTTTTCCATTCCAGTTAGTTGCTATAGGCGAAATGCTTTAAGTATTACAAAACTACTTACCGCTCAAGTGAGGCTTGCTTGGATGTTCTAAAACAGGTTAGACTCGCTTTTGTTCATAGAAATGTAGTTTTCACGCGGGAATTGGAAGTCTTACTGGCTAGTAGTCCCTTGTCGGGATCTCGTAGACGAGTTAGTCGACAAGTCCAATGAGATACTCAATATCAAAGCACGATGTATTCTCTTCACTTACAATATTTCTCAATGCCATTGTGTATATGAGCAGCTACGATAGGTGACGCGGCCATTGGTGAAAGCGGGAGAGAATATGCCGAATCTATAACGGTTAGCACTTGAAGGCACGATTATTACTGCTTTCGGTCACGATATGGAGATAAATATAGTGGGCCGACCGGCCAATGCAGTTGTATTAGGGTAGTATCAGGAGGCAATATGCCAGATCATCCGGTCCTGGGGTTGTTCTTGATGGGAGCAAAGTATTTGATCACCCAGGACTTGAAGTTCCAGAATACTGAATCGGATAGTATTTGATGGTGATTACCTTCCAGGGCCAGATATGCCAATATAAGACAGTGTTATAGAGACCGAAAATACTGGACTTACCACGAATTTGAGCTTCAAAGATGCCCATGATAGGTCGAGAAGTTCTGTTATTGGTTCGAGAGAGGCGGAAGGGATAGAAGAAAGTGATGAATCGTAGAAATGAAGAGAGTGAAATATAAATTCACGCTGCACTATGCTAGACTCAGCTAGACTATATTAGCAGGAATCTGAATGCATTGATAAGCTTCTTCTGATTCCTCTTTTCCTTGATCACGACGCGAGATGGAGGATGGAGGTAGGGGCCGAGAGGGGGGCAATAGGGAACTGTCAAAGGAAAGGGCCGGGCGGGGTCAGCTACTCCAGCTACAGGGCGCAAGAAGTTCATATGGCCTGACTTGGGGTAGCGCAGGCAAATTATGACAGCGAGGACCCCAATTGCCTCTTTCGAGGGCCAGGGCAGTGGCTGGTGATACTTGCCACAGTTACATACACACTGACCCACCTGTTCAACAACCGAATGGCGGGTGAAGACAGACGGGGCGATGCAATGTGATTGAGACAGAGTATGGGCGAAAAGGTGAGGTGATTTGAGAGATCGGCCGAGAGACGTAGGGGAATTCCTCCGACTGCCAATTCGGCCGACGGGAGCGCCATGTGGACGGACTCGAGATCTACCAGCTTTGAGTACTGGGTGTGATAGAATTTACGCGGCAGATTCAATTGCACCTCGCGATGAAAGCTGGGCCAAATATCGAAAAATATGAAAGCCTTGGAAGAAGGACACTGAATTTCTCTGACGATTTGATTTAGATATTTTCGCTAGGCGACCAGGCGTGATAGTGTCACACTCTTGCGAAAGTCGGAGAAAACAGAATAGCAAGATTGCGTCAAATCCTACATGTCCAGTTAGCCCGGGCTAAGAAGAACGTAGTGATGATCTTTTCACCTACATGCAGCGCGCCGGACGAACCGCATGCGCGAATAAGACGATGGATAGAATAAGAGGGGTTAATTGAAACGCGCCAGAGATCGGACTCGCCGTATCCCCAGATCGGGGCGCTGTAGTGATGGCGGGTGTCAGATCAGGGGGGGGTGCATGTCGCAAGCTATCTATCACACCCTGGTCCCTCTCAGCTCCACACGCTGTCAAGCAGCAGCCCTTGAAGCTTCATGAAAGACACATCTAAAATTGGCCATCCTTGCCCAGAGGCCAGCGCAGACCACTCGGCCCAAAGATTTCGAGTCGTCAAAGAACAAGAAGCCTCTCGCTTAGTTCCAGAGATCTGAAATCCACATCTTCAGCTTGAGAGCCTGCTAGTCCAGTCAGAGTAATTTTCTATCATCCTCCTCCATGTTACAACTTGTCTTGTTGAGACAATTGGCTGGGTAGAAGAGATGATCATGATGGGTCCACAACCAGCTCACAGCGGGCTCCTCCACCAGACGCTTCACCTCGGACATCTTCTTGCCTTTACATTGCAATATATGCCTCGGGTATCCGCTAGAGCAAAGCTGCTTATTTCCTGTCGATCTGGCTTGCTTTGATGGCGGAAGCTCTGCGTCTGCATTTCGTCTCGGATTCGGAAATATTTCGTAATGACTACATCCTGGCTTACCGTACTAACTTTCAATCATGAACTCTGACCCAAATCCGGACTTACAATGTTCCGTGGTTCACTATTGCTAAACTGGCCTGCCAATACCTGCAGCCTATGCCCTTGTATCCATTTTGTCAAATCGATCGCCGTACTACATACTGGCCACCCTGTCGAACACCCTAGTCCACGCGTAGGTGCATTCTATCCACCGTCTACATTTTTCTGTAACAATCCGATGTTCTAACCAGCTTAACCCAAGTCCAACGTTTTATACAGGCTTTATATGATCCTGCTGCGGGACGCAGCATAGATACACTACTGTATCAGGCTATGATCGATCTAGCTCTATCTAAGAAGCAGTTAACTTCGCATAATGGAATGCAATCAGATTACGAGCGCGCACATCCACTCTTCAATCAATGGAGGACAAAGTTTGAACATCTATCAGTGATTATTCTTCGAATTTGGGAGTGACATATTCTCTCGGGGACAAGATTCAGCCATTTCTCAACGATTGAATCGATATTTTCCTGCCTTAGATTCTTGTGAGAAGCGGCGCTGGGCTAATTTTGGTCGAAATCCCTGGATTACAGAGATTCCTCGACTACATAAATCAAGAAGAATATTTTCAAGATCATTCAAGCCGATATCAGATTAAGCTGATTATTGCACTCCCCCTCGATACACAAAGCGATCTTTGAGGTCGCTATTTAATGCCGAAAAAGCCACAACATGACCTGCGACCCCTTCTTCCAACACTGTTATCGGCGGAGAATTGTTGGAGGACTCCAAACTTGGATTATTGATTATGAATATTCTATTCCGAAATCAAAAACTACGAGTAAATATGGGTGACATGCTGGGCCGTAGAGGCTTTGGACGTGGTTGAATTGAAGGACTCAAGGTTACAAGGGTATCACCTAGAAGTTTGTCAGAGGCATTTAATCTATCAGTCACACAGTGAGGGTGCTTTATGAGGGCTCACTGCGACTAAACCACTCCCCGAAGGTTTTTATGCTAGCGGAAATTATTCTTCTTCCAAAAACTAGTCGCGATCTCAGCACAGCTAAGAGCTGGCGACCCAAAGCTTTGCTATCTTCCATGGGAAAACGTCTCAGGAGGCCCATTTCAAAGTAAATAGCATGCATCTTCCTGTCAAAGGAGATGGTAACTCAGCAGCTTTTCGGTACACTCCTTGGCAGGTACGCAAATGACCTTGTCGCGTGCTTCATTTATGATGTTGAACACGCCGTGCAAAGGAAGAAAAAAGCAGTCCTTATCACTCTAATGTCGCCAGTTCTCTTCCTCCTCTACATGGCAGAAATCTTGGAAAGCGTGTCCAGATTTAGCTACGCGGATGACATTGCCATACTTGACATAGGATTAACTGCTAACGAAGCGGCATCATATATTTAAAAGGAAGTCGATGCAATCCTCGGATGGGCATCAGAGAACGCCGTAACTTTTGATTCGGACAAGGCCGAAGTGGTTTACTTCCTTGGCCCTAGAGTCAGAAGATCCGGGCTATCTACAATCAGAGTCGACACTCGCAAAATTCAGGGATTCTACAATATTTGATGGCTTGTAGTGCACCTCGATCGTGGTCTAACCTTCACAAACCATATTGCCAAGTGGACCAATTAATCAATGCCCCTAGTACGTCAATTTCGACTTCTTACTCGGTGGATCCAAGGATCACAGTCGAACGTACCAACCATAGTCATCTGCACAGTAGTCCTTCCAATTACGTTACCCGCTGCAGAGGTCTGTTGCTCAGGATCAACTAGGAAAACATATTGGGGTGTTGCGCGAAAGTCATATAGGAGAAAGTGCAAAGTTATTGACAAAGTTCTGTACCCGGAATCTGTGCTACGCTTCCGACCTGGCGCACCACGCGGGTCACATCCCTGAGAAGAGAGACCGGCATTACACCAGCACTTATTCTTCTTGAGGAACTTAGGCTAGATTTCTACCATCCGCTTTGACTTCAAGCTATGGAGACAACCGATAGGGCCTTTAACCAACTTTGACTATGGATATGCAACAAAAGTAGACTTAGCCTCTACCGAGTTCATGATTCGATGGTTCGGAAGATATTCCGATTCTTACCAGATACGGAACTACCTCCACCCCTTCGACCGCCGGTATCAGCTAACCCAGAATTTTGTTGGAAAAAAAAGGAAGAAGCAGCAAATTTTATAACGGACTGGCTTACTATCCTACCATCAGACTATCTTTGTGCTCATAGCCATAGTTCCGGAGCATTTACTGACTGTGTCTCGTGGGATTTTGTGATATTTTTCAGTGGAAATGGAATGGTCATTAGACATAGCAGCTTGGAAAAACTTTTGGATGCGGAGGCTCATGGAGCTATGGCTATTTTTGAGGAAATATCAGCAGGAAATGAGATCTGGGACACAGCGCCATCTTTGTCTTACTCGACACTTCCGCGGTAGCTCAAATTTTGCTGACGTGATTTGCGACCTCATCGTCCTGGCGGGTTCAAAAATTCTGGAATATGGCCACAAGAGCTGCTGTGCCAGTAAAAGACGGATGGATCCCAAGATACTGAGGAATGTCAGGAAACGAGATAGCATATAGGCTTGCTTGAGGAGAGCTTGACTCGCCGGATGACTTCAGGATGACTTATGGTCGAATTACCCTTGCTCCGTCAGAACACTATACTCGTGAACTGGCTAGGAAAATGCTGATGGGCTGGTTGCACACAAACTGCCCCAAACACTACGCCAACCTAGAACTCGAGATGCGATACAAGCAACCGCCAGAACTAGCGGTGCCTAAAAATGATATGGTGATTTCGCGGCAAACTACCGCTGCTTTAATCATATGACAGCCATACTCTACTGTGAGTGTGGCAGAGTAAATAAAATCAGCCACCTTATCTAGTGTAGAAAAGCACTGGCGGCATAACGACTGAAAAGCAGAAAACGGAGGGCACCGGCGCTTAGAGCCTTGCTCGGATCAAGAGGACAGCGGTTGTCCATGTAGTATTTCTAGGAGAGTGGAATATACACTGTGGATAGTCGTGGGATGGCAGAGATACCTTCCACTGAAAAGTCATAGTCTGACAGCCTAGAAGGCTTGGCATGAAAAGAGGTATTTGAATAGAGGCTCGGGCGCGTGGTGGCTGAGGCTGAACGATAGAAGGAAGATATTTTAAGCTTTAATTTTGTATTGCGGGACTTCGCTTCGAAGTTTAATTCTTTACGGTTTTATTCTGGGCTGCTGTATTCGTCATGACTCAACACATAAATTCATATCGACGTGGTTTCGTTCATTTAAATGGAACGAGGCATACTTGTACTTTACGGTAGTTAGCTTGATCAGGCCCGGCCCCACTCGTGCTCAAGCTCCATTTTTGGGGGTTTTTTTATTCTCCATGCTGGTCAAACTCCAGTAGAAGTGCGACGGGTATCACTTTATCTAGCAGGTTAATGAACAAACAAACAAACTAGTACAGGGTATATGCCATCTCCTTTCACCACACTCCAGCTGGTTGAGACTACTCATTATCGAGACTAGTAGGATTTTCAAAGTGTATCCCAATGTAGAAATAATAGAAGATCCAACAAGCAAATCCTTCTTCAATAATTGTCGAGAATTATCACCCGTCTTATCTCTGTACTCCATATTTTCAATAGGAATTCTAGGTTAGTCTACTTGATTGAAGGGCGAATGTAGCACAAACAGATCCATAGAGACTAATTAGGGTTGGAAATATCGCGCAAGGAAATGGGTACAATGTTTACAAAAAGAGTATCATGTTCGGATCATAGCTAAAAGAGTCGGAGGTTTGCGCTGTAAGTACAAGTTTAAGCGGCCGGCAAAGACGAATTTTCAACTTGCAGTGTTGCCGGTGTAATCTCTCAGTGTGCTCTCCATATCTAGGATAGCCAAGAGGAATAGCATTCGAATCGAAATCGAAATTAAACACAAACATATCTTCATTTGACGACTTCTCAATCATGCAGCACTTACCATTCTCTGAATCTTCAACCTCTTTCTAACCATACATCATCTCGCCTCAAGGACCGATAAAGGCGTTACCCTAATTGCAAACAAGACCTTTCCTCATTTATTGCCGGTCATCACCCATTACAAATTTACGACGATAGGTATACGCACAAGGAGGAAATAAAGTCATAAAATACAAAGCTCGGGTCACGTTTTAAGTGATATGGTTGCTCTAATGGGGTCATACAACTTGAGGCAGGACAGGCTGCAGATATGTGGAGCGAGAGGGGGAACAGGTCTCTGAAGGCCATGTTGGGACTGGTATCTTCGAAGATTTTTCAATGCTGGAACGTTTGCGGGCACCATAGTCGGGATTGCGGCTAATTAGGCAGAAGGGCTTCTTTTGTCGATGAGTAAACGGCACTCCCCAGCGCACTGGACGGCACAAAAGAAATTAGGCTAAGCTACAACATAGCAATCACGCTCTGTCAAGACTTTCCTGACATTTCAACTCGACCTTCGGGAAGGAGGCTAGAAAGGTAGAGCATGAATTTCCCGAGGTACATACAAGTCTGCAGCGCCCAGTTGCCCGGCCTCTTCGAACGCTTCAGAAGGGGCACTATGTCTTCGGATTTAGTCCTAATGTCGGTATTAGAAGAGCTCCGCACCCAGCGTTTTTTGCAATTTTTCCCGGCTGCTATATACCCGCGAATGGCCATCGTTTTGTCGGCTGAAGAGGGGAGATAATGAAGGGTAAAGGGCACCTCTAAGTGTATGATCGATCGAGGACTTATGAGGGGTGGTACTATTTAAGGGTAGCTGTGTGGGAGGCAAAGGAGGGGATATACTACTGGCATAGGTATCCTTGGCCTATAGGCAGAGAGGTCCTACATTTCCTACATAGTTATAGACTCAGAGAGGACATTGAAATGAATTAATAACAATACAAGTGTAAGAGACATAGAGCCTAAGCCACAGCATAAACGAATGTAGCACCATCTAGGCATAGAAAACCCCCAATCCTCCTTATTTCCACACCATACAGGCGCTCATATATCCAATAGGTAGCCTGGAGCGCTACATTATTACTCACTACTGTTGAAATATGACATATCTTGGAATACCAAGAATAACTCATTTGTATGTTTGGCTAATTAGACTATCAAATTCCCCATCCTATATCGTCGTCATGAATACAAGCCTCACGGAAAGCTTAATGCACATTGGCATTTATTTCACACTAGCATTCTAGCTGTCGGTAAAAGGATTATATTTGGGCGTTATGAATTGTTCTATGTAATTGCGGTGTTCAGGTTGCCATTGGGACGCTGACAGGGATATGATTTAGCTCATTAGCGAGGCGCTTGGAGTAGAGGAAGAAAGGGCAGAGGGAGAAGGGAAGAAGAGAGAACGTTTTATGTATTTCGAGATACCAGTCAATTGACATTATTCACCGACTTCGTGACGGACAGCTGACTTCGTGACGGCACCCAATTTGTATTACTTCGTGTTTTACCAACACTAGCAGATGACTATGGTTCAAATGCAGGTTATAGGTTTCTCGGATCTATTACCGACACATATGTATTTAGCTTTATATTTATGGCACATATATCTGTATATATATTGATCTAAATCTACAGGGATCATAGCGTATGATCCGTGGAGATCGATAAATACGGGCCAAAAACCACAGATGAAATGATTTGCGCACACGCAATCTCACTTTTATCATCTACGTTTACTCGGAACCATACACCTCAATACAGTTGTTTTCACTCAATTCTTCCTTCTACAGCCTCATACAAGACCTACTGAATCGGTCTAACCTCTTAATTACACACAAGATCGTGTCGGGAAGCTAGACGAAATGGGGTGCCCGTACGTCCACAACGCTCTGCGTCTCCATTTCCAACAATAAGTCGTATATCCTGGTAGTCATCAGGCCAATTGGATGGAGTATCCTTTATTTTTGAGTTGAGTTGGAGAAAAAAAAGGGTTAAATATTCAACGGGCAAAACGTTAGCACCATGTAACATATCATTCTACATAACTCAATAATTAGTCCATACGTCTCCGCTCTGCCTTGAATGATTCTCTTTTCCATTAACACTGGCAAAGGAGGAAGGATCATCATTTGTGCGCGAGACGTGGAAGTCTGTATTGAAGGGTGGATGTCGTAAGAAAACAGTATTGCTATTCAAGACCTGTAGCTTTTTGGTATGCTTATTATAACAACTACTAAATTCTACATTTGCAATACATCTGTAGGCCATGTTTTGGATCAGCTTAAAATTATGTCTTGGGTCTTCTTAGGCTTAGTCACTGATACTTCAACGGTCTGCGGTGGTATTTGACTGATATTCTGAGACATCAGTGCTTGGATTTATTGTTGTCAATGCTGCCTATTAGACTCCTTGGTAGTAACAGTTTCCATCTTGTCAAGACTATCACCAAGCACTGTGAACGTTTAAGTCTCGATTTTCTTGTTTGACTCTTTTTTTTGAGCATCACATACCATCAGAAGTCGCAGACAAGATATTACCTATAACTGTCTTCTTAGAGGCATTTTGATGAACCGTCGGAACTCTTTTTCAAATCAATAATTAACTTTGAAGAGGGCTTTTGGAGAGATTTCGATGGTGCAGTAATATATTCGAAAGTCACTGCGGTGATTTTCAAAATAGCCATGAATAAGGGAACATGAAATCTATGTCGTATGGTTATAGAATAGATACTATATACACGGTGAGAGTTACACGGGCCCACAAACTGATGAGTGAAGAAGCATGAATATTCCATGAATGTTTGA
Source organism: Blumeria hordei DH14 (assembly GCA_900239735.1). NCBI lineage: Eukaryota > Fungi > Ascomycota > Leotiomycetes > Helotiales > Erysiphaceae > Blumeria > Blumeria hordei. The sequence continues at coordinate 5,591,677 of OENG01000009.1, forward strand.
GCTTGGTTTCATTCAGCCCGATAAGGCACCCGATGGGTCCACGCAGGTGACTATCTTCATTATTAGATTAGATTTATTTTAAAGTCCTATCTGAGTCTAAGACTATAGAGGAATTGTAGAATCTATGGGATGGAGTCTAGTTTCACTGGGGTATTTTTATTGATCAATTCAACTTCTGTTCTCATAGACAGTGAGGGCCATTTCCAGTATAAATATCTTCATTATTTACAAAGGAGGAATCCAATTTGGTGAAACCCCCATGATCCTGCTTGTTTTTATTGCTATTAACTTGTCTGGTTTACCTTCAGGAAGTGCAGTTTATACTATGTAGCCAATTTGGATTCCGTCCTCTCCTCTCCCAGATCGTTTTATTCTATCCGATGTTGCTAACTCGACTTCCCCTGCAAGACTAAACTGTTTTATCCATCCTTTGCTTAGTACACACTGTGTGATTTAAGCCACACCTTCTGTGCAGTTAATCATTGCTTCAAACGACTTGTCTTTAGCTTGTCGGAGAAAGTCGCATCTTCCACTTGCCCACTGCAGACACGCTAAGACCACGTGCTTAACGTTTCTTGACGGATATCCATATTGATAGCTTTGGATTTCTACTTCCGGTACTTTTCTTCTGTACAGGTAGGAATTGATTCTGATATCCTCGCTACTCAGCTGAATGGCGACACTGCTTTGGGCCCTGGGTAGGTTAAGGTGAATATTTAAGGGTGTACCTTTGAATTTCATCTTTGTACTGCATGTTTGTTAATTGTTTTGTTTTGTTTGTTCATTGACGTGCTAGGTAAAGTAACTCCAGTCGCACTCCTACTGGAGCTTGAGCACGAGTGGAGTCGGGCCGGATCAGGTTAACTACCGTAAAGTACAAGTGCCTCGTCCCACCTCAATGACCGGAACCATGCCGAAACGTATCTATATGTTGAAACATGACGAGTCCAGCAGCCCAAATTTGAAAAAAAAAAGAAAAAGTTATACAACCTCCCTTCCGTCGTTCTGCCTCGGCCACCACGCGCCCGAGCCTTGATTCCAATTCCCTCTTTCCATGCCAAATCACCTAGGCTTTCGATCTATTACCTCAGAGTTACAGGTATCCCTGCCATCCCCCGACTAGCCTTCGCGTATATTCCGCTCTCCTAGATGTAGTCCCTGAACAATCGCCACCCGCTTGATCCGAGCATTATTTCTATAACTGGTGCCCTTCGCTTTCCACTTTTCAGCCGCCAAGTTGCCAGAGCTTTTCGACACTGGACAAAGTGACCGATTAATCTTTCCCTCCCACACTCGCAGTAAAGTGTAGCATCAGTGTGGTTAAAGCCGCGATGATATGCCGCAAAGTCCCTATGTCCAGTTCGGGCAGCGATCAAGCGTGCAAAGACCGCTCTCGGTAGTGCTAGCTCTGGCGGTTTCTTGCGGCGCATCTCGAGTTCGAGGTCGGCGTAATGTTTGGGGCGGTTTGAATGCTACCAGTCCGTCAACGTCTGCCTAGCCAGTTCGCGGACTTTTCGTCCAGATGAGGCGAAGGTCATTACACCATGACTTGTTCTAGTGTTGTCCGACGAGTTAAGTTCCCTTCGGGCGAGTTCGTCAGCAATTTCATTTCCTATCAGCCCTTCGTGGCCCGGGATCCATCCTATTTTTACAGGCGTGGCTGATCTCCCGGCCATTTTCATGGACTTTTTAATTCGCCAGGATGATGAGCCCGTTGTTCCCGTCAGTAATGTCTGGACAGCCGCAGAATTTTCGAGCAGGAAATAAATGGCACTGCGGCCTCGGTCTCGCTTGCTGGTGGTGATTGCTTCTAGGGCTACCAAAACTCCATGAACCTCCGCGTCGTAGACCTCCGCATTGGTAATTTTGCTTGAGCCACTTTGCTCAATTACCGTGCCTGTACCACTAATAAAGGTCACAAAGTCTCATGACACTCTGTCGGTGGAAGCCCCAGAGCCTGTTTATTACTTTCCAATTTTCTGGATCGGCTAGTGCTAGTCGGCCAGAGCGCTATTTCTTGTTCTGGTTTGTCCATGAATTCTTCCACTCCTGTAAGGCCACTATCTTCCCTTCCGTGAAGTTTATCTGTTGATTTGCGTCGTGCCCAAGGGAACAAAAACTCAGCACTTATCAGCGACGTTTTATACGAACCTCCAGCTCTCACTATAGAATCGGCAGACCAGAGATTGATCAACATCTTTGTCCTCACTTCGATGAGGATTCCAAATCGCTTTCACAGTCTGTATCGTCTTCACCCCTAAGCACAGCCCTGCTATCACCATTATCATGAAACTAGTCACGATCAGATCACATGGCAGGGTCGAAGCCCTTCTCGTCACCAGCCCTTAATCATGGAGAAGCCATTCGATCAGTTTCTGAAGCGTACCCAGCACCTGATACGAGGATTGAGGATTGGATCAAGATGGCCTCGAATGTTAAGAAGAAGAGAGATATAGATGAATATGCGTACCTCATGTGGTCTCGGTGTCTAGATTTCGCCTGGCTGCGGCTGCAGGGTTTTAAGACTTTTTCCGGCGCAGACAGTTTCCATTACTACCATTTTTGTTTCTATTTTTTGGGTAGAAGGTTCCGTGGAAAAGATAGCTGAACTCCACGGGTAAATACTGAGCTGAATGGCTATTTGCCACGGGTAATATATCAGAGATCTTTTAAACAATAAGATAGAATAGGAGCACTGTACAGGGTGTGGTCTGGGTCAGAGAGGAGCCCAATGTACAAGAATGTCATAGATTCAAGTTGTACAATAAGCACATCTCTCTCTCTATCTCAGATGACTCGCTCCCTGTGCAATTCGTAGGATCCATGATGATAGCAACTTGTAGAGTAGCCCTTTAGGACTAAGTTGGCCAGCAAGTAAATATAATTAGCCGGCTGTCACATATTACAGCGTTCAATCGAAGGAGAAATCAGACTAGATAGTCAATTTAAATATAAATGGTACAAATAGAAATTAGAAGAGAGTTTTTCTCCAAATGTAGTCATAGCGGTTTACACTTTGATATTCACCAACTCGCTATATTTGGTATGTCGGCAAATTTTTTTTGATGAACCGAGGTTGGTCGCCAAAAAACATCAAGCAAACTTTCTTTCGGCATCGACAGGAATATAAGATGCATTATCTTGATTCAGAAGATACCTCAGAAGAAAATAAGAGTATAGCAGCTCACTCCATATAGCCCTCGCCTCTTCGAACACTACTCATGCAGATCGCTTGTGAGAAGTCATAGGATTGGTGACAGGCAATGGCATGGGCTATTTTAGTCCATACTATAATGTCTACATCACCCCTCAATTATTCTTGTCGGGTATCGTTCGCTAGCTTCGCGATTCTATAAACATCGATGCAAATCTTCACATATTAACCTGTCCATATTTATGATATAAGTCTGAAATTGTACTGGGAAGTCTTGCTACTTATCTCCAGAAATCAATCGAATTCTTGTCTACAATATTTCCGGCACAAAGTATCCAATTAGTTGAAATTAAAAATCACAGAAAAAAGATTTGTTTCTTGTTGTAATCTAACGCCGTTCAATCTGCAGACTTTGTGGTGAGCAGTTATTATATCTCACGTGATGAAACACGAAAGCGTGGTAAAAGAGGGGACAGCCCACTAGCCAAATCTAAGCGATTACGGGCACACATAGAGCTGTAACACATTCTCTGTAGAAAGACACAATAAGTAATTATCATCAATAATTGAACTAACCTTCACACAATTGAGACCCATAGAAGTGCCAAACTTTCATATACCCCTCAAGTGTATTGTCGCAATCGCATCTGTAATGAGTCACCACTGAATTCTAGTATACACTCTCTAACTGTGATAAGCTACACCACCAGGTCTAGTAAACAAACTACAATATTTCTATCCCTCAAAACATTACTAAAAGTTATCGATTTTCTTTTCATTTTCTAGTTGCTTTGGCCAATTTTCTCAAAAAATCATACCAATGATGTCGTCAACTACACCATTATGTGCAAACCTTCCTAAAAGTTTTTCTGATTCTTGCCCAACTCTTATCAGTCAAGGAGCCGAGGCTTTTCTATTCAAGACCACTTTTCTTATCCCTAATATTCCGGCCGCATTAAAGTTTCGTCCATCCAAAGTCTACCGACATCCAACACTCGATGCTCGTCTCAAAAAGCATCGCATACTTTCTGAGGCACGTATTCTGACAAAGTGCCGAACACTAGGTGTCCCAGTACCAACAGTTTATGCACTCGACGAAAAGGATGGCTGGTTGATGATGGAGTGGGTTGAAGGTAAAATTGTACGGACCTGCATCAATGAATGGTTATTAGAACATATGGAGGCCGACCTGACAGAACTAAAAGGTTGCGGTGACGGTCTTCAAAAATTTCTATGTAAAATTGGGAACATAATAGGAAAGATGCACTCTATCGGTGTTGTACATGGAGATTTAACTACCAGCAATATAATGCTAAATCCTAAAAGTAATGAGGATAATGATAGTCGTGGAGACGAAAGACTAGAAGGAAGCATTATGTTGATAGATTTTGGACTGGCGAGTCAAAATTTACAAGACGAAGATCGGGCTGTAGATTTGTACGTCCTCGAAAGAGCCTTTGGAAGCACTCATCCGCGCATTCAACATCTCTTTGCGGAAGTAATAAAGAGTTATGGAACTAGCTACAAAGGAGCCGGAATTGTTCTTAAGAAATTAGAAGACGTGCGAATGCGTGGTAGGAAAAAGAGTATGATAGGATGAAGAAGACACAGGAATCTACCAGTAACATAAGATAAAAATAGGGCTAGCTCAATCCTAATTGCCTTCATTCTTGGTGTTAAAACAAAGTCTCATTGTCAAGGCTCGCATGCTATACCTCTATCAAAACCAAAGATTCGAATTCAGGAAATTCTAAATGTCCCCGACATGGGAAATTGGGCGATCAAATGTTGGGTGGTTCTCAACGGACCGAAACGGAAAGATCCTTATCGATATACTTTTTTGCTCTTTTTGCGGATGAATCCTGAACACATGTTCGCGGTATCCCCAAGAAACCTAGGACTGAAAAATCCTCCCGCAACAAAGTCCAGTTGGATTTTGCGATACAAAAGTAGTTGGCCCAAAAGGCAATAATTCATGACTCCACCAAATCAAATTTCCATTCACAAAAAGTCATTTCCGAACGAAGCCTCATGTTACGGCATACGCTATAGCCAGATCAATTGGTGTTGGTATACAGCAGAGCAAGTCCAGAATAAAATCAGTTAACGAATGAATTCTAGAGAAAGAAGGTTTCCTACCTCTCCCTGTATATATTGGGAATTGTAATTATCAGCACCGATCATAAGAATCTATGTTGCCAAGCAACCACATCTAGACTGCAACATTGGTAGCCCCCGTAGCTAGCTATGCCCTATATTCCATCCCTGCCATACTGGTGCAGACAGTACAAACCCAAAGAATTAATCGCGTAACATACGCAAATGATAGCGATTAGGGCAAGACCCTTAGTATCTATTGGTAAACATCAAGCAAATCAAGATTCAAAATACAATTAAGTTTTAAAGTTATTTAGATATATTTAGCAGTCCTTCATGATCATAATGTTATGTAATGTTTAATGTTTTTGTTTATTGTCCTATAAAGTCTATGACTATGTAAAGACATGTAGGTCCTTTCTGCCTATAGACCGGAGTATCTATGCCTCGGGTAGTGTATTCCCTCCAATGCCTCCTTCACGACTTCTTTCCAGCAGTAATACCCCCACAGGTCTTCATTCGAGTACACACTTAAAGGAGCCATTATCCCGTCATTATCTTTCCTCTCCAGCCAACGAAACGATGGCCATTTACGGGTGTGTAGCTGCAGGGAAAATTCTCAAAAAGCACTGGTGCAGGGCTCTCCTATGACGAAAAGGCCGGCCAGCTGGGCGCAGCAGACTTGTGTATACCTAAGAGCGTCTCTCAACCTTCCTAGCCTCCTCCTTCCTCTTTTCCTGATTCACGCCGCAGGACAAACCGAAGATCGTGAAAGGATATCAGAAAAGTCTTGGTCGAGAGTGACTGTCGTGAAGGAGCCTAGCCTAGAATCCAAAAGTCATTACGGACGTGGGGTCGTCGAGTAACTCATATATTTCAGATGCCCTCCTGGCTAGATGATTCGGAATTAAATATTAGTAGGGACGACATTATAGACGAGTCGAAATCTGCTTTTCTTGATGGCAGGAGGGTCTTTTACTTTGCTTTAGTGGGCTTTTTGTTTGCCCACCGGTGGGTAGCACATGTTGTAATGTAACGAGGGCTTCTCTAACTACCGTTGTAGCGTTTGGTACCGCATTATCTTTCCTCATTCCTAGCATCATTATCGTCGTCATGGTCGTCTTATGTGTTATCGGAAGCGTATCTTTGACGGAGGGGGAGATAACTCAGCTCAAAGTTGAAAAGGTGTTACTCAATCTCGACTCTGCAGACTCTACGGTGAGAGCTGGAGGTTCGTAGGAGACACCACTGACAGGTGTTGAGAGTAGTGCCCCGGAGCATCTTTGCACTTGGCTGGGTAGATATCAACTCGATTGCTAGCTTTTGGAGACTAGACTAATCAGTAGCGGGGATATACAGGACACAAATAGGATGTATTTAATAAGAGCCATATCGCAGTAATTGTTGGCAGTACAGATATGGGGGATTGTTTACGCTGACTAACGCACAATGCATTGTATAGTTGTCATCTCTAGAGCGGTTCGCCCCTGTAACTTTTTGTACACTAGATAAGCATACTATACGGGTAGACTACCCAAGTATATTCCGAATGTGAGGGAAGATAACATTTGAGTAATCAGAATGCGTGTAGTAAAGTAATTTCATGCATCAAAGGCGAAAAGAGGCCTAGGGAGAGTGTATAGTTAGATGATGTACCTCAGAGGTAGCTCTTGGTTAGTCCACATGTAAATTACCATCTTCAACCTAAATTCTTACTGCTTTTTTATTTGATCCGTGACAATGATTGTCGATCAGTATCCAGTCCCCATAACTTTTCCGCCAAAGTTCATCTGCATGCCCTACGAGGTGATCTTAAGTTTGCTCTTAGAAATCTTGAAACGATTCAGTAAGACAGCTAGTTAATGGGCAAACGGTCCCCAAGCACGAATGAACCATAATTCCCTGCGAAAAGGAATCAAAGATCAGACCCTCATCAGCACTTCCCTTTTGTCTAGTCGTATATATTCCATATTAAAAGCGTACATTTTTCTCAGCCCACTGAGATGCACAGCGCTGGATTCCCTCACTGTAAATCTTTCTGCAGGCATATTGATAAAAGCATATGATTTTAGATAGTAGATAGTAGATGTACTGCCACTCCGTGGTTGCGACCGACATCCAAACATTGCTAATTCTGGGTCCAGCCAGGCTCTTGCTACGATGGCGAATCACAGTTTGAGTGACCCAAGATATACTTCTTTCAGTTTAAATAATATGCACTGAACAGCCAATACTGGTACTTGGAGATAATTGAATGTTGGAAAACCACACCAATATGAATGACGTAAACTTTCATATATTTTTTTCTACTTGTTTCTGATGCACACTCAATTCTCAAGCCATAGTATCCATTAATTATATTGTCTGCCCTCATTTTACACAGCCCTGTAGATATTTTCTCTGAATCCGACTTTTAGTTGATATTTGGCTTACAATTATTCTGCTCGTCGACTTCCTGAGAACTATCGTGGATTATTTAGATTTTATAGCTATTATATATGGAGTATATTTTTAGATGGCAGCTTCAATACGCGAGGAAATGAGTAGATATGATAATGCTACATATTATTTTTGGTTTCGAGATTCTTAAAATTCCCGTACTTCTTCTGGCTGAACATCAGCATTTATTTCAGAAATGGATTGTATATGGAATGAGAAGCTTTCTAGCAAGCTGTAGCACGATTTTCTGGAGTCTAGGTAAGTCTCGAAAGAAAAAATAACAGTTAATATTATTTTCTACAATCTTTTTTACACTTTATAATCAGAAATTTATATTTTAATGAAGTAGCACGAACAGTCTCTTAAATATCATCTCTGTCCTGTTATAAGGTTTTGGAATCCTGAAATATTGTGTACATACCTCCTCAGCGGCCTCCAATTTCACTCTGATCATTCTTTCTCAGAGGCTCCACCTGATTTGCTTTTCCTAGAACTCCACTTGTTTCCCCCCCGAAGCCATGGCTTATTGCTTCCTCAAATCGAGTAACTTCAGCCAACATTTCCTCGCGGTCGGAAGTTTCTCTAGCTTCAAGTTTCGAGGCAGGTGATGGGCTGCTCGGATTCGCCTTGTCTTGAACCCTCAAGTTCCCGGGTTAGCGCAAAAATTTCCATCACCTGAATAAGAATAAGAATCTTATTAAAGTCCCTTCTGAGCCTAAGAGTTTCAAAGAGCCCTTCACTTGAAGAAAAATGGCCAAAAATGTGCCTGGATACCAACTATGCCGTACTACTAGCAAAATAAGACTTTCTTCCGCTATAAGGCTTGGCAAGCCCCAGATACCACGAGTCTTTTGAGATTGTCTGATGACACTTACCAAATTGACCGCGATTAGACGGCATGACAGCTACCCTCGTCTGCTGCCCTTCGTAGCTATATTTCACGTCATAATCAGCTGTTTATGACCTAATTCAACTGTCACTAGCCTTACACCACTTACATTGTGTTTTCACCGCCTGGCTCAGTATCCATCAATAGTGTATCATCGGGACCTGATTTTTGAGTCTTTTCTTTTCTATCCTCTGTACCAGAATCCATATCACCCTGATGGCAAGATAGCTGGAGGTGAATGGCGTATAGATTTTACTTTCAGATATAAGAATTTCAAAAGGTAGTAAACCTTGTTGTAATTACGGAGTTATTCTGTCGAAGTCCGAGATAGAATGACAAGAAAATATCTTGTGCTTAGTTTAAATACAGAAGGAAGAATAGCAAGAGCAACCGTATTTTATTATGACGTCGATAAATTTACTTCGCGAGCACATGATACTCTTAGAATGCTTTGATATGAAGGGGCACTAGGTTACGCTTTCTTTACATGTCTGCCAATAAAAGTAGGCATTTTTTTGGATGCATGTGCAAGAGAGACAGTGTATTTTTACCCAGTCATTTCTGTTTCACAATTTTAATTCCAAAATAAATATTAGTATCATCTTAATTCAATGCCCAGCCTGTTGACAAGTTCGGACTTGACGTTATCGTGTAATTTATTTGCCTCGGCGCTGGTCAGCGTCTTTTCTAAACTCCTATAATTGAATCTGTAACACCAGCTAATTCTTCCAGTCTTTGGATGCTGAAATTCGTCAATTTTTTTTACATACTCGACAACATCGCCAGCAACATCTCTTACAACCTGCATGATGTCATTTTCATGAGTTCTATCAGCCAAAATACTGCTCTTCGTAACTTCACCGTCAATAATCCAAAAAGATACATCTTTGTAGGTTGCAGGATATTTTGAAAACGGCTTAAACCTCCTGATTTGGTTTATATTTTGGCTTAGACCCTCAAATTGATTCAAGAATCGTTGATCCTGACACCAAAAGAGTCGGATATCGGGAATTTCGAATAGTAACATAGCAATTCTTTCTAGTCCAATTCCAAAAGCCCATCCCAGTCGATTTGGAACATCTGCTTTGATAAGAATATTTTGATTGACAATTCCACAACCAAGAACTTCAAGCCAATCTCCCTGCCAAAATATTTCAAGCTCCCAGGAAGGTAATGTGAAAGGAAAGTATGTTTCTACCCATCGAATCCTCAACGGTTCGTCTGTAAGCTGTGACTCGGTAGAAGCTGCTAATTTGGCCCGAGAAAATACCTCTGCAATGACAAGCTCAAGACTTCGTTTGAGATGAGCTGTCATGGCTTCTACTTCCTCGGATAGATGCACTTTTTGTATAGGATTACGCTCATGGTGCATAAAGCCGGTAGTATCTTCAACCTTCATATTGTGACTCGGGAGCTTTTCGAAATCCTTCCAAATATTAGAAACTGTATCGCTATTGTGAACACCGCTACGCTCCCAAGTCCGTGCTCCCTCCATTTGATGAAATATCGGGTAATGACTTTTATCAATAGCATCTCGGCGATACACGTCTGCACTGATTAAGTAACCTGCACTTAGATTTTTGCGGAATACATCAGCTTGATGTGCCGAAGTGTGTGTCCGAAGGAGAGAAGTGGAGTTGATGTAATACGTATCCGTCTTAGAGCGGCCAGGATGATTAGGGGGAAATCCAAGAGAGTCAAAGTTTTGATGCACACTGACAACAGGTGAGAAGTCATTGTAGTATTTAAAAGTAGGATATGGAAAACACGATTCAATTAGGGAACGAGTTATGGATATAGGGTGATCTAACTGTAGATGAAGGCGACGCAGGGTAGAAGACACAATCTTTGGGGACACATTAGTCCACGAGTCAGTTGGATAGGAGATGCCGTTAATAATTGTATTCCCAGATGCTGTTATCCCAATTAGTGGACGATTGGTTAAGGTCTAAGGGATTGATAACGCGCCTGAAGAGATGCTGCGACGAGATTCGAGGCCTATTCTACTTTTAAAAAAAACGGCGTGAGTAGATTCGATGGGGAAATTGTATGTATCAAAACATATGGGCAAACGACGAAGGATCCTACGTAATTGCATTGTGACAGGCAAGTAAGTCATTTGGACCCGTTGATTTGGCCATCAGATTAATCCAAGCATCCCAGACGGTACCAAGATTTTCCGTTCCGAAAAGCTTGCACTGGCCCCATTTGTATGAAAACTTTTGTCCTCATAACTCAGCTAGTATCTCGCCGCAGGACGGCCCGTAAGCAAGGAGCAATTATCCTTGACGAAAATTCTGCCGCTCGGTCGACGCGATCCAACTACGTGTTTGACACCTTAAAGCCACCGGTTGATTTGGTCGGCCGTTGTACTGGACAGCACCTGCCACGACATCCTCAACCGAAGGAGCGCCACGCGATATGGCCAGGGAACCCGCGGCAAAACTGATCATGTCGTCGTCGTCAACACTGCCCTCGACGATCTCGCCATCGACAGCTACGATTGGCGAGAGGCCGATTAAGTATCCGTTTTGGTTTGGTGGTAGTTCGAGCTGTTTCGCCGCATGCGGTACGCACCCGTTTGATTTGGGTGAGTCTCCCAACGCTACGTTCCAAGTTTGAGGGCTAACCAGAGCGCCTCAGTCAAGGTAATCTTTGCCCGACTCACTTACCCAAAGCAGTAGAGCCTCTAACTAGAATGCCCCTAGGTCCGCATGCAAACCCGTAAACATCCCGCGGCACCTCGATCTATGATGGCTACTTTTGCATACATCTTGCGCCATGAAAGAATCCCTGGACTGTACAACGGCCTTCCGGCTTCTCTCGTCCGACAGATGACCTATTCCACCACCCGATTTGGCATGTATGAGTCTCTCAAGTCAAACCTATCGCCCCATGGCACCCCTATGACCCACTTACTAGCTATTGCCTCTATCTCTGGCTTCGTCGGCGGTATCGTGGGAAATCCGGCGGACGTGTTGAATGTGCGTATGCAGCACGATACAGCCCTCCCAGTGAGCGAAAGGCGAAACTACAGGAGCGCACTAGATGGCCTATTACGAATGAAAAGAGAGGAAGGTTGGAAGAGTCTTTACAAGGGTGTATGGCCGAATAGTCTCAGGGCCATGCTCATGACTGCTTCTCAGTTAGCCTCATATGACGGCTTTAAGCAGGCGCTCATGGCACATACCCCCCTCGAGGATAGTCTTACTACCCATTTCTCTGCTTCCCTTTTAGCAGGCTTTGTTGCTACGACCGTATGTAGTCCGATCGATGTCATTAAGACACGGATCATGAGTTCTAGTACCAATAGAAGCTTCTTACAGCAGCTGCTTGACATCTGCCGCAACGAAGGTATAGGATGGGCACTACGAGGCTGGGTGCCCAGCTTTATACGACTCGGACCACAAACAATATTTACATTTTTATTCCTCGAACAACACAAAAGAATCTACAAACAAATTATCAGCTAACAAATAGACTCGTGTTGAAAATTTTCGCATGATCTTAATTACTTGCAAGGAATTGGTACTTTGGTCTGTTACAAAAATACTTTAATTGTAGAAATGGTTGACGGTGTTCCGGGAGGGGCATTTTGACGGACGAGGTTTCGATGGGGTTTACATGAAAAGTTTTATCCGGATGAGAGACACAATTAATGGAATAGAATAGGTACGATAATTCAATTACTGATGAGCCCTTGGCATCTAGAGTTTCTTTTTTTCTACCCAATTTTTTGACCCATGGACAACAAAAAACCCAAGCCTGAATGTTCCTCCAACGCCTGCTGTCCTCGTTAATAAATTAACATTGATGGTGTACATGGTGAGACATCCGAGCGGTCTCTGAGATGAATTTTTGTTGGTGCGCTATAATTTCGTGAGTATGTAGTGAGTGGTTGCTCATCATTCTGGTTAGAGCAATGGCACAGCAGTAGCCAGCAATTAGGAGGCTTAAGGTATTTACCAAAATTACTCTGAGGGTCGTAGCTGAGCTACTATCATGAATATTTGCTGGAGTCAACTAGTATCCGTTTTGGCCATACGGAGTGGCACCATAAGGAGTTGTTGAGCCAGCCCCCCATTGTCCAGCTGGACCTCCACCACCAAAGGGGGTTGTATAGCCTTGGTCCTGCCATCCTAAACCATTCATATTTTCTGGGCTTCGAGGCGCATCGTATCCATTGAGACCGATCGCGTTTGGTCCATCTCCTCCTTCCGTGAGATCCTTGATTACACTTGCTAGTTTTTGTTGGAGGACTTTTATACCTTGTTGGATAATCTGATCTGGTTCCAGATTACCGGCACCCTCAACTTCGAAGTAAAAGCGCTCGGGCGCCGCATCGTAATCGAATGGTTCACCTTCTTGCGGTGGCTCCTCCCATGACGCATAGTTACTCTTCGGCCTAGTATGGGTGAGTGAAGATTTGATTGAGCTCATGGTAAACACTTACCATTCCTTAGCTGCATCATGCTCGTACCATAAATCTGTATGCCGCAATTTATTGTGAGGATCGTATTCAAAGCCAACGGCAGCACAGGGTGACCATTTTGCATGTTCTTTAGCAATGCCCTTTTTCGCGATGCATTTCATCCTGAGTTCTTGGCCTTTTCTAAGTTTGCAAATGACTGTTCCCAGGCCTTCGGGATCGGTAATAACAGGATTCCCAACCCATGGGTTTGCTCTCGTATTGTCCACCACCAAATCACGCGCGTATACTTTCATTATTTCATCGCTCGTACATTTAGCCTGTAATGATAGAGTGACGCTGCAGAGTTCACAATATTGGTCACACTCGCAATCTCGGGAATAGATAACGTCGTCAACATTTTTGGATATTAGGGGGATAAGACCGATACGATGAGAGAGAAGTTCGTCGGGCAGGACTGAAGTATTCGCTTCTACCTCAACGATGTCGACTGCGAGGGTCGGGACCTCAGCCAGCACGACGCGGCGCAGCGAGTTGGCAAAGCCAAGATCAACATTCTGTAGTTCGAAGTTGACATGATTTGGACCGGCCTACAATTGCATAAGCCCAGTAGATGTGGCGTGGGCCGAGAGTCTTTGTTACCTGATGAATTTTAACTGCTGGACCCACGTTCTCCGTGTCCATTACCATAGGATCATAATCCATCTTGAGGGTCGGAGGTCCCAAATCGGGCCACGACACAGGATGCAAATTTGATTCAACACTGCACCTCCGTGTACGCGCGCTGTGAGACGGATCAGAACCTTGAGATTTGTAACGTTACAAGGCTGAAGAGACGCCAGGCAGGTGGATACGCACACACTGCGTCGCAAGGACGATGAAAAAAATTTGTTCTTTTGACCTGTATCACGTGGTATCGTCAGGGAGTAGCGCTGGAGCTGATGAATCACTGCAGAGGATGGAAGGCGTGGGTGCGATGAGGAAGATTACGTGTTGAGACGGGCGCGTAGGACTGGATTTTTCACGGATGTTGTTCAAAGGGGTGGTCACGAGCTGGGAAAAGGTAGAGCTCGCGCGCGATGGCCAGAGACAGGCAACGAAGGAGAGGTTGGGGCAGGGGTTAAGCTAGTTCTAGCACTACAGTGTTCGCGAAAGGTCGCTTGTTTGTGAAGGGATGAGCTGCAGATGTGAGGCATTGCCCCGCTTAGATGCCAGCCAGATGGTAGGCAGGTCAAACTCGCATCATCTTATGCTTTCCGAAATCCGCCCGGACGAGGAGATTGACGGAAATAATACTTTATTGCCGGCGCAGGTTGTGGAGAGGGGCGGAAGGGATGAGAATGAAGAAATTTGGTGGAATAGGTCGTTCGCAGAGAGCTGCGCCCTCCATCTAGTCCTGGCCAGAGTACTATAAAATCATTTCCTTGGTTGGCCCAGTCGGCCGTGTTAGAATGATGTAAACAAAGGACGGGCGAAAATTTGGAAGGTGGCTGAGTCGACATTCGATCCGGTCAAAGATTTGGCGCTCCATCCTCCATAGCCACCCCCATCATCCCTGACTTCGGCGGCCCTCCGGTGGTGGCAGCTTGGAGACAAAAAGCAATGTATTAGCGTTAGTTTAATTGCATTGCTAAGCCTCGTTTGCCTGCTGTCCGGAAGGATAAGCACAACTTGTACCATGCCGTCACATGTGCCATGCGATGTATATGAGTTGCCCTCCATCCCAAATCGGCCATCTCAAGAAACCAAAACTTCTACTACGTCAACAATCTTGCTGACTCAGTCTACTCCTACCTCTTCCCAATTGTCCAAATCACTTCCATCGCTAGCCAACACTCTACGGCTTCCCACCATATCGTCGACTACAACGTTAGAAATGTCTACAGAATCTACACCACCATCATCACGTCCAAGGTCGCGTGCCTCACGGAAATCTTTAACAATAGACCTGTCGTCACTACCACCTCCAAATCTCCCAACTCCTCCCTCCAACACCCTTATCATCACGAATCTATACAACCCGCTCGTCTTCAGCGTCAGCAGCTTACAAGAAATCAAGACAATCATCAACAATGCTGCTCCCATCCACTCCTGGGCTCCACTGAAGTCATTTCACCGTATCATCGTCTCCTTTATGGATATTGACGCCGCAACACTAATCCGCCGATTACTCGATGGAAAAATCATTATGGGAGACAAAGTTCGAGTGTATTTTGGCCAGTCTACGTCTATTGAACCCAAAGAAGAACATCTAAACCTCCCTGATGCAGGCAAACTATTTTTCATCTCGCCGCCTCCTAGTCCCCCACATGGATGGTCAGCCAAGCTTGAAGATGCCCCGAATAAGCAGGTTATGGCTGAAGATTTGGTCGAAGCCCTCTCCAAGTTGCATGCAGGATCCGGTCCCTGTTTTCCAGACAGTCCTATCAGTGACCAGTGCCGCACTACAGAGGTTCGCACACGAAGTGGCAGCTCAACTACAATCTACCGACCAGAGGAACATGGCTGTAGTCCAAATCTACCTGCCATTAATGTAGAGGACACGACAGGTGACAACTCAGAAATCAGTCCTATTGAGGAAGAAAAGCCAATTTTTGCGCACACCTTTCGTCCTCCGGTGGAATTAATGCAAGTTGGTGAATAGATTAATGCCTACAGTAGGCTTGGTATAGGGCGTTTTGGAGCTATAAGGTGCTGGGGTTTAGAAGTTGCATGAGCTTTCGTTAATACGGGACTCAGTAGAGCGCTCTGTAGCTGATCTTTTTTTGTTTAATGATCAGGCTTGATTAAATGTCCTAAAATTCATAGCGAAATTAAAAACTTATCCGATCATGTCAAGTTGTCCTTATTTCCCCGAGACCATTGTCAAAACATTCTAGGCACTCGGGTAATTTAGATCATATTAAACAGGTCGCAGCCTATACTATTTGATAACAGGCTACTGTTTAGTCAGAATTACTCCTCAGCAACCGAATGGGTCCTATGGCTCATGACCATGACTTGAATCAACGGTTGTGATATTATATGTGATTGATTGAAGCAAGACTAACTAGGCACTTCCAAATGCTTCCTCTAATCTCAGCAAAATTATCATGCAGCTAATTAATTCGTATCCTTATGCTCCAAGTGTCGATGCCATTAGAATCTGTTGTAAATTAAGTAAGACACATGGTCCATGCTGGGACAAGAAGGACCAGAGGCCGTTTAGATGATCATTCGACGGGGCTCCCCTGTCCATGCTTCCGAGCTTGCCATAACCTTAACTCCACGACAGGCTAGAGAATGACAATTTGTGCATCCAAGAACTCATCACCCAGCGTGGTAACCAGAAAATGGAGTCGCAAAGACTGGTCTTGAGGCTAGCCTGGATGTAATCTCGTGACAACGGAGGAGAATCCCTGTAGTTTTTGTTAGCCTGGAGACTCTCATATTCCTGGCATCGGGGTGTAACAGAGCAACAGGTACCTATTCCCCCCAAGCACCCCGGATTCAACGACACCTGTACCACCGAATCCTGCCTCGCTGGCAGCTGCAACTTGTGGGGAAATGTTGGGATGTTGCCATTGTCTCCATCATTCCTCTTCTCACACTTAATGTCTGAGCAGCTCGGGCGTGTACTCCCGTCGAAGCAGGAGATAGCTACTTTGAATACACCATGGCTCGTGCTCGTGTGTGGCATGTCAAAGGCAATCTTGGATGACCTATAGTCTTGAAACTTCTCCGTCGTCGTCAATTCACGGACGAGGGGTGACTACGTGATGTGAAGATGCATGCATCATGATGTTGATTGCGACTGACACTCCCGTTTTGAGTGTCCTTCACGGCCAAGATCGCTAAGCAGGCACAAAAGTTGTTGATGATTTGACAGGACAAAGGTCGATCATGTGGCGACAATGACGTTCTGGGACCTGAAACTGAAATGCCCTACCAGTGCCGAGGTATGGCTGTAATATCGCATTGACGCTATGGTTATTGTAGGAACATTGGCGTTTGGTTGTGAATGGATGGGCATTCAGGGATTATTTGTTTTATTTGGTTGTTTGATTACGAACCGACGTGTCAGCTGAATAGCATCCCTAGCCGACCCGAAGCTCGGCCCGAGTCGCGCCAAATCGGATATTTGGGGGTTATGGGCCAGGGCCGGTTGGTTGTGGCTGGGCGGTGTATGGCTATAGAGCCCATCCTTGTCTTCGGGCGCAAGCAGGTTTGTTTGTTTTTTTATTTAACGTCATGCTAGCTCACAACATAACCATATGTTTCGTGCTGACCAGTTCAGTCTACAGAAACCACCCAAAGTGCTAGACCTTTTTACCAAGCCCGACATGTAATCCTTGGGCCAAGGCCACCCTATCGTGCGCTCCAAACTATCAAAAGACGTCAAAAGTGCTCCTTCACTGAGACTTTTGATTTTCAGAAAGTTACAGGATAATTGTCTATATGCAGGAAGAAATATCCATCACTTACACCAATTGCCTACTAATATAGTCTATCTCGTATTAGTCGAATAGACTACATATTACTGACGACATTAAATCTCTTAGAAGAAACTAATATCATGACGCCATTAGATAAAGACAATTGCCCCTTCAGGAGAGTCTAGAATCCATGGAATTCCCGGTGTTGGATGTTTAGTTCCGCCACTGAGCCGGCACCAGGAGAAGTGATTAGGAGATTTTTCCTGCCCGCAAGCGCAGGTCAGAAGAGCGTCCGAATAGTTAACGCGGTCGTGGTAGTCAGCAAAGTCCCCGTGGCCTGAACGAGCTGCGAGGAGATGACCAAGAGCGTAACGATTAAGGCACTTTATTTCAGGGGAACTGCCAATGTTGGCATTAATTCTCAGCTGATAGTGCTTTTTGGGAGTATTTTGGGCCCAGTATCTATCTACAGAGGATTTGTATGATAATGTGATATCTCTCTTTGCTCGGGAGATCGATTAAGATAGGGGGCGCGCAATAGCTTTGCATGCCTGTTTAGCCAGCGCGTCCGCTCTTTCATTGCCTAGTCCAGCGGAATGGCTAGATTCTCTTCCTGTCCACATGGTTGTGACTTCTCTAAAATGAGCGATACGAAGCGAACTGCTTGCAATAGGAGTGTCCAGAAGGAGACGTAGGGTGGCCTCTCGGTTGTTTAGACATAGCGTGTCATTTGTGGGAAGAGGGATTATTCTCAAAGCCTGTCAGTGGTGTCCCCTACGAACCTCCAGCGTTCAATGTAGAGTCTGCAGAGCCGAGATTTAGCAACACTGTCTTCACTTCGATGAGGATTCTCAATCGCTTTCGCCGTCTGTATCATCTTCATCCCTAAGCACAGCCCTGCTATCACCATTATCATGAAGCTAGTCACGAACAGATCATTTGGCAGGGTCGAAGCCCCTCTCGTCACCAGCCCTTGATCATGGAGAAGCCATTCGATCAGTTTCTGAAGCGTGCCCAGCACCCGATACGGAGATGGTGGATTGAATTAAGTCGGTCTCGAATATTACAGAGAAGAGAGATGTAGATGAATATGCGCACCTCAGATGGCTCCGGTATCTAGACCTCGCCTGGCTGAGGCTCCAGGTTTTTTGAGACTTTTCCCCGCGCACGCAGTTTCCATTGCTACCATTTTTGTTTTTATTTTTTGGGTAGAAGTTTCCGTGGAAAAGATGGCTCAATTCAACGGATAATCACCGAGCTAAATGGCTATTCATCACGGGTAATATATCAGGGATCTTTTAAGCAACGAAATAGGATAGGAGCACTGTACAGGGTGTGGCCTGGGCCAGAAAGGAGCTCAATGTGCTAGATAGTCTATGACTCAAGTAGTACAGTGAACACACCTTGTTTTGAAATATGTCACCCACTACTTAGTTTGTGGACTTGTTGGTAGAGGGAAGCTTTTGCAATAATGAAGGATAAAAGGAAGTCAATTCGACTGCTCTTCCAAACACAGGAAATATGAAAAAAAAAAATCAACAACCAAACCCTTCATCAATAAATTCCATTAAGCACCACTTGACTTATCTCTGTACTCCATATTTACAACACCTCTGCATTTTCTATCTGGGCGATAAATTTTCAGCCTGAAAAATCGCGACAGAGGCCTCGTATTGGGAGTGAGGGCAAGACTGAACACCTGTACGCGGTGTCCTCTGCGAACCTGAGAGTGAAATATTCTCCCAGAGCGAAATTCAGCGAAATTTTGCAATATCTAAAAAGCTGGTCCATGAGGCAATGATTCAAAACAATCCATGTCAAATTTTCAACCCACGAGATTGATTCCTACCAAAGTTTCATCAAGTCTACAAGTATGACCTAACAGTGCAGGCAATACTTTAGACACCGTCATGGTTGGATGGTGCAGTGGTACAACATCCTGGCCGTTTTCACTAGTAAGGTCTGGATAGCTAGGACACATATCCCACCCGAGACAGGAGACCGCTGGTTCGCATCCGGCAAAACAATGCTACAATTGTCGCGGCGCAAGTATGAATGCATGACGAAGGCATGCTTGGATAGTCAAAGGTTTTGAATTTTCCTTTGCTGGGTACTGACGGAGGAGGGTCGACTGTTTGTGTAAGCGAAAATACCTCAAAGGGGTATTTGCAAATGAAATCCAGAGTATGAGCGTCTCTAATTTCAAAAGAGTCATTCTACATGTATACATAGTACCGGTCATGCGTCATAGCTTTATAGCTGCATACACATTAAATGATTTAAAAAAAATACGACCTAGTACATCCTCATTCCAATGACAATACCTCTCTTCGACTCTCCTTGGCCTCATCTGGTCACCGAACACATGCCCACGCCGATATTTATATCCGCAGGGGGAGGTAAAGTGTAGCGCACAAATCTGGGAGACAGCTCTATGGGATGGACTTGGATGGATCAGGACAAGTTTACAAGATGATACAAAGGATAGACACAATCTCGTCGAGTGGGAAATTTTGAATTTTGGCAAAGAGTTTCACAGGTTGAGCTCTGTGTGCGCGCTAAGACTTTGCTTGCGAGAGTGCCGCTGACACAATATACACGAGTTAACGATAGAAGAACTGTGGTCTGCCTCCTGGTGGTGTTCTCTGGTATAGTTTGAGTAGGCTGGGCACCTACTCCACTCGGGAAGGAGACACCGAAGACTACATTTCGCGCGGAGAAAACTCAGAAGACAATGGAGGCATGTCTGGATGACACAGGGTTTTTGAAAATGCTCCCTGGGCGGGTATTCACAGATGAGGGTTGACTTGAGGTGAAGAAAAAGCCGGTGCAACTTCGCAGTGATAACAGCCAGTGAAATCCGAGGCATGAGTGCTCTTCTAGTACATTGTGTCATCTTTTCTGTACCTTTTCTCCGATATTGTGTCATATTAAATCAAATCATTAAATCATTTTATTGTCCTGTCTGAGTCTATGACTATATAGGACATGCAGGTCCTCTCTGCCTACAGGCCAAGGATACCTATACCAGTAATATATCCCCTCCTATGCCTCCCACACAGCTCCCCTCAAACAGTACCACCCCTCACAAGCCCTCATTCGATCATATACTTAGAGGAGCCCTTTGCCCTTCATTATCTCCCCTCTCCAACCAACGAAACGATGGCCATTTGCGGGTGTATGGCAGCCGGGAAAAATTGCAAAAACCACTGGGTGCGGAGCTCTCCTAATACCGACATTAGGACTAAATCCAAAGACATAGTGCCCCTTCTGAAGCGTTCGAAGAGGCCGGCCAGCTGGGCGCTGCAGACTTGTGGGTACCTCGAGAAATTCACCCTCTGCCTTTCTAGCCTCCTTCCAACTCCTTCCCAAAATTCCAGGTGAAATGTCAGGAAAGTCTTGACAGAGCGTGATTGCTGTATGGTAGCTTAGCCTAACTTCTTTTGTGCCGTCCAGGGCGCTGGGGAGTGCCGTTGACTCATCGACAAAAGAAGCCCTCCTGGCTAATTAGCCGAATTCTCGGTCTTGGCGCCCACAATCGTTCCAAAGTTGAAAACCCCTCGAAAATGTCAGTCCCAGCATCGTCTTCAGAGACCTGTTCCCCCTCTCGCACCGCATCTCAGCCGCCTATCCTTCCTCAAGATGTAGAACTCCATTAGAGCATCAGTCCCCCATAAACCATGACCCGAGCTTTGTATATTATGACTTGATTTCCTCCTTGCGGGTATACGTAGCGTCGTAAATTTGTAGTGAGTGATGGCCGGTGATCAATGAGGCAAGCTCCTGTTTGCAATTGGAGTAACTTCTTTATTGGTTGTTGAGGCGAGGTGAGGCGTGGTTGGAAAGAGGTTGAGGACTCAGATGAGAATGTGAAAAAAGACATTGTCGAGAGGTCGTCAAATGGAGATATGCTTGAGGTTGCTTTCGACTTCGATTCGGATGCGATTCTTCTTTGCTATCCCAGATATGCAGAGCATACTGAGCGATTACACCGGCACCACTGGAAGGTGAAGAATTCGTCTTTGCCGGCTATATTGTGTCATAGCTAGCTAGCTGCATGCACAATTAAAATCTGATGCAAAAAAAAGAAAGTTAAATGGAGAGTGCTAATATTAGAGCTGGAGCTGCAGAGGTGTCGCTAGTGAGCGCGTCGGTAACCTCGTTTTTAATAATACCTGCATGGCCCGGACGCCATCTAAGCGCCGCAGCAGAATCCTTTGTTAGTTGACATACGTCGTGAGAGCGCACAACAAGTTTCCCAAGGTTGATTGTTGGTCAGCTCAGTCTACATGGACAACCCCTCGCGCCCGGGCTGCGAATCTATAGCCTTCCATGGTCTACCATCTGCTCTAACTCGATCCTTTGATCGCTGCTATCGAGTCATATCGAGTCAAGTGCCCTTTAAGTGTGTTCGCCGACCAGCAGGGTGACACTCATCAGAACGCCTGGATGATGGAAATGAAGCATTTCGCAGAAGAATTGGCGGGAAACTTCCGACAAGGACAAGCCCAAGTTAGGGCATAATTTAAGTGTACTAGAGGAGAAGCCAAGCTAATCATCCTTCAGCACATGGACCCCAACATCAGTGGAGGCCTCGACAGAGCGGCAGACGTCCTCAACGCTTTGGACCAACATTTTTTCGATCACAATCTCTTGAAATCTAGACGTACCATACTCAACTGCACGCAATGCGGGTAGATGAGGATTACTTATCTTCGATCCCTACCAGCTTTGACGAGGTCTTCGTTGGTAATGATCTCGGTGGAGGGAATATTATTCGATTACGTAGTCAGAATACAATGTTTATATCTAAGCGATGTAGAAAATAGATTGATAATTAGACGAGACTTTAATCGAATACTTTTAATAAGTTTATTAAACTAAATCCTCACTGATCCTAATATTCTATCTCTGATCCTGAAATTCCCTATGTCTTAGAACCCACACGGTGTTGACTTGACGGTCAACGTTCACTTCTATCATTCCAGATACCTCCCGAAATTTAATACCATCATGCGAAAGCTGCTAAATCCAAGTACCAATAGCTCGTGATGGGCAGCATGACTTACCACGAGTTCCGCACGAAGTTGACCAATAGTACGAGAACTGACAAGATTGCGCATTCCCGTTGCTTTGAGGATGTCTGGGAGGAAATCTTCCCGGCCTTGAAAAGAAATGTCAGGATCGAGAAATACAAGATGAACGGTAGTTACGCGATCTTGGATGAATTGTTGGCCGTCGCTGACTGTGAGTCGCGTAACATCGCCATCGAAGAAAGCCACGTGGTCCGCAAGGTGATCGCCGACTTTGTCACAAGCCCGGGCACAGGATACAAAACTGTCCTGACGTTCTGAGGCATCGATAGATGGAATAGAAGTCTGCAGCCCTGCAGTTGGACGAGGGCGGAACTTCGGAAGAACTTCCGGAAAATTATTAAGCCGTTGTAAAGACTCCCACTACGGTAAAGGCCGTGATTTGTGGAAGGACTTGGATTTTGATTATCCTTCTCTCCTTGAAGGATATCAGTTTCTAGTGAACATAGAATTAGTTTGAAATGGAAATTATATCAAAACTAGTGTATAAATCGATGGTGAAGCAAATATCTTCGGTGCTATCAGTACCCTGTTGGCCTCCCAACTTCTCTCCTTGTTCCGAATCTTATTTCTCACACTTCCTAAGAGCCAATCTTCCCCACTGGCTACGACGGCTGTTCTGGGAAACCAATAACTTCTGCTGTCTTCCTCACCCTTACAATTGATAAGCGACAAATCAACTTCCCTCTTCTAATCTCTGACGTTGGTAGTACCGACATTCTTATCAGTCGGAAATTAACAGAAATTTACAATCTCAGGCTAGACTACGCTGGATGGAAGAGTCGAATCCACAGGCCAGATGATATGCTAGCTGTCCCTTACTATTGTAGGACTACTCTCGCATACAGTACCCTAATCATGATTGGAGTAAACTTAACCCTGAAACTGATGAGGTAAGAGCTTTGGATTAGTCATGCATTGGTCACAGAAGGAAAGGTGGCCAGAGCTGTCGTGGAAAACTTTTACTATGTTGAGTTCCTTTAGATAGCAGTCCTAGGATAGAGATAGTCGGTATACATAAACTTCATATAATTTATTTGTTAACTTGCCCCAAAGAAAACCTACAGTAGCTACTGTTCTGATATTGAGAAACAACGAATATGATCGCAGATTGTTCCCCTGCATCGATAAGGGACCTCACAGCGTGGATCCCAATTGATGGAAAACCGAGCGTGCGAATTGTGCGCTGTAGTTTGGCTCACGTGGTGCAAGGGGAATAATTGAATGAGTGGACGAGCCTGTATCGTAGAAATCATTAACGTATTTTTTAGTCTCAAGCTCTACTCATATTTATTGTTGACTAGTGTTGGAAATGGAGACACAGAGTGTTGTGGACGTGTGGGCTCTTCATTTCGTCTAGGTTCCCGACACGATCTTGTGTGTAATTTAAAGATTAGAATGGGTAATATGAGGGCGCTTCAGGCTACAAATTGGATATAATAGCGGCTGTATGGCGTGGGTACAAGCAGCTTATTGGGGGTTTTCTATGCCTACATAGCGCCACGTTCGTATATGCTGTGGATTAGACTCTGCGTCACCTACACTCGTACTTCTAGCGCATACTTCTAGCGCATACTTCTGCCTTTTTTAGCAGTGATCCGAACATGACACTCTTTAAGTCGATTTCGTCTTTCGTTCCACAAATATTGTACTCATTTCATTGCGCGAAAATCCCAAGAATTAGTCGGAGCCACGAGACACCTGCGTGAAATCATTTTGACCATAAATCGACCAACCAAAAGCCACAACAGTACCAATGCCGATCATCAAGCAGACGTCACCCGACGAGACAGCCAGATGAAAGCTATCGAGGAAGCAGAACTTTCGGGATTACAACTGACTAGTGACCCCGTATCACCATCATGTTTCTTAAGAGACATGCGGAACCGCCTATCGAATACGGAGGAGTGGCTCTAGAGATCAAATTTATGCAGTCCTCTCTTGAGTTCTCCGACTCATGGGCTAGAATTACCTGTCGAATCGCCCGCCTTGCCTCCTAGCCCAAGCCACACAGCACATACTCGACGAAAATTTCCATGATCTCGGCGTCATGAATGTGTGGGCTCTACCTGAGAAGCCCTGCTCAAATATCTCGTTATGCCCCTACAAAGAACAATTCTACCTTGGCCCCTTCAGTAAATGAAATCGATATCGAGATCAAGCGAAGAAAGGATGAATTGAACTTTCAAAATAAAGTCGGAGTCGCGGCCCTAGATAGTAAACTATCCTCGTAGGAATCTCTGGAGGTCAAATACCAAACGGACGAGGATATGGTGGAAGACAAGCTCATACCTCAATATCAAGCTTTCCAAAACCTCTTCTCTCAGAGAGCCTTAGTTAGGCTCCCGTCTCACAGGCCCAATGTCAACCACAAAATCGACTCACCAGCTGGAAAAAACTTGCCTATAGAACCATTGCGCTGAATGATTAATGAAAAAAAAAACTCGGAAACCAAGCGGTACATCCTAGAGAACTTCCATAAAGGTTTCATTGCCCCTTCGAACGCTCTGCACGCCACACCAGTCCTCTTTGCGGAGAAAGTCGACGGCAGCCTGCGCCTGTGTGTTGACAATCGAAAGCTCAACGAGATAACCGCAAAAGACCCGTACCTGATTCCCTTGATTGACGAAATAATGGCACGTAATTCAAAGGTAAAGATCTTCACGGAGCTGGACATCCAACTGTTACGACTGACCTGAGGATGATATGAGTCTCTAAGTAGAAGTTGCATTTGGACATTAAGCTACGATACCTAGATAGAAGAAAAGACAAGGAGAAAGCAAGTACTAGGGGCTGCGACCTTTAGATAAGCTCAGCCAATGCTCCACCTTAGCCCGGCCCACTTCAGCGTTATCCATTCTCACGTGATCCCGGCTTCTTCCACCAGACTGCCTAACAGATCCCTAGCAAGTCTCACCGTAAAATCCAACAAGCCTTTCACCGCATCAGAATGACCGAAGATTCTCAAGATTACACGACCTTCTGCACTCGGTATGGAAAATACAAGTTGAAGGTAGTACCATTTGGTCTGACGAACAGACCAGCCACTTTTCAGCGTTTCATCAACGATATTATCATGGATCATTTAAAAAATTTCTACCTTTGGTCACGGTTTCAGCACATAATACATGGGAAATCTTGCAGGTACAGGATATTAATGGTAATTCTCTGGGAAGAGGACTACTTGAGCTAAAGACTATCTATACTTATAAACTCTGAATTATTGCCCTTCGAGAAGATTCTCCCTGTGACCTGAATTACTGAGACTCTTCGACATATCAAGGTGGTCAAGGCAAAAGAGGAGTATACTATAATGGTACTATGCCGCAAACACCCGTACAGATAGCCTTTGGTTCTAACCCTTTCCAAAATTATGTTGTCATAGCTCCAGTAGATTCTGCAAGAGCGAACTCAAGAAACCAATTTCAGCCAGACTTTACCAAAGTAACCGAAGTAGGCTGGAGCAGCTTGTCTGATAGTGACTCAAATACTTGACAGGCGGGAAATTAGCTTCTCCTAATTACAGGCACGATTGAAGCAAAGCAGAAGAGAGAAAGGAACTATTAGATTAGACATCCTGTATATTATCAGAAAGATTTCCCCTACAAATAAACTCTGTAGGAAATCACAACTTGTTATCAATCAAAAGCTCTATCTCGCCTAGGTGCAATATAAATTATACTTTGAAAACAGCTACGCTCGTAGGTAGTGGCTACGCTGCATTGGCCTTTTTCG
This sequence comes from Blumeria hordei DH14, assembly GCA_900239735.1. Lineage (NCBI taxonomy): Eukaryota > Fungi > Ascomycota > Leotiomycetes > Helotiales > Erysiphaceae > Blumeria > Blumeria hordei. The sequence continues at coordinate 5,617,928 of OENG01000009.1, forward strand.
ACCGGAAACTGGTACAAAAAATGACATTGAAATGTTTCCTCTGCCCAGACCATAGCGCATTATTGCGGTAGATAGTACAGCATCCGACACAGCCTCGCAGCGCCTTTCTGCACACGTCACTGTTTGGCATTACACCGAGAAGATACCATATATTATTATCAAGCTCAGTCCTGACAAGCCAGTCATCCTTTGCATGCAATGGCTTCAACATCACAGCCCAAATATAGCTTGGCCTACAATGCAACTTTCCTTTACAGGTATCCTTTGCAAAAATCATTGTCTTCCAGTCGAGTTGTCAGCATTTTTGGCACGTGCTTCTAGAGAGAAAACTGCAGGGATTAAACAATTACCTACCCCTTCTAAAATACATTACAATTACAGTAAATCATTGTTGGAAGACCTTCCAGATAAGGGATTACAGAAAAAAATATGATAAAGCACCGGAGCTTAGTATCTCTCTGGCGCTGATGGTGAAGCAACATCAAAACCAAATCCATAGTCCAAAGTCAGGGCAAATTGATAATGGAGAACATAGTAAAATTATGATCCCTAGTATGAGTCGTACGAAGATCCCGCCTGCTGATCTCGTAGCTGGACGCCTACAAGTTGTACCAAATCCTCAAAAATCTGCACGCACACCTTTGAGTGCGGAAATTTCAGAGGTTTTACCTAGAAACCCACCTGACATGGGTCCCAGGCCAGATTTATTCCAAATTCAACTGATTGGCGTAACAGGCTTTGTGCAGTTTTTCAAATCACCTGCTGTTGAAGCAGCGACAATTACGTGGGAAGAGCTTGATAACGCTTCCACCATGATGGAGAAACAAAAGCGGGAAGGTATACCATTCACAGAAGAGGCTTATCGATAGGTTTTAATAAGCCAGGGAGATTGCAAAACGATCAGCGAGTATATAGATTCAAAATACCATGAGTTTACTATAGATTGCTTCAATACCATCACTCTGCAACGAGTTACAGAAGCTGAAATATATAAATTCTTTAAAGGAAAAACACCTCTGACATCAGACTAGATACATTAAAAGCTATCTTATTGGTTACAAGACAGAGCTAGCGGACACTTTGCCCCCCGCCACGTTGTGAGCAACTAGAAGAGAGCACGGACTAAAAATGACAATATCGAATCAAATAGGGACACAAATCAGGAATATAAATCGTAGGATTCTAAACTAAACAAATAAAGAAAAGATATTTAAAAATACCAAACATAACAATATTTGTACATAATTTGTGCCCGAAAAACATCACAAAATACCACATGACAAACACAAAAGTTATGAAATACACCCAAGTTAGAAAACACAGGGCCGTAACAGACGTGCTTCGGATTACAAGATTGACCTTGTACCTGGCCAGGAACCTGCGTACCAGAAAATTAGATCACTTTCGCCACGAGGGCTAGATGTTGTCCAAAAATGGTTAGACAATGATTTACAGAAGGGTTTTATCGGGGAATTTAGAGCACGATGTGCTGCTCCCCTTGTGCTTGTGTACAAGCCTGGCGGGGGTGCACAAGTTTGTCAGGGCTAAAGAGGCCTGAAAAGTATTACGATCAAGAACCGACACCCACTACTACTTTTACGAGAAACTCTGGATGAATTGTCTATTGCAAAGCTCTACACGAAATTAGAAATCATCTCGGCATTCAATAACTTACGTATTGTGGAAGAGCATGAATGGAAATAGCCTTCATCACCCGATTCGGTCTCTTCAGGCAGCTTGTTGTGCCATTTAGGCTCTGTAACGCACTTGCAGCATTCCAAAATTACATCAAAAACACGCTTTTTGACTTCAACAAATTTGCTACCGCATATCTAGACGAAGACTTTATATACTTCAAGACAAAGAAAGAGCATCGCTAAAAAGTTCAACTGATATTGCAGTGGCTACACGAAGCAGGACTAAAGATAGATATTGGCAAATGCGGATTTGAGACAACTCGTACAAAGTACCCGGGCCTCGTCATCATCACTGACAGATTGTCTTTAGACCCCGAAGATTTAAAAGCAATTACATCATGGAATGTGCTGCAGTTATTACGCACGCCCCAACGCTTCTTAGACTTGGCAAACTTCTATGGGCGCTTCATCCGAGAATTCTCTAAGATTTGTAAACCACTGTATGAGCTCTTAAAAAATGAAACAGGATGGCAGTGGACGGCTAGTCACCAGAAAGCTTTTGATGCGTTTAAAAATGCATGATCACTGCACCTGTTCTAGCCTAGCACGACTTTACCAAGCAGAGCGTTCTGGAAACAGATGAATCGGACTGGACAGCGGGAGGTGTGTTATATCAACTTTCGGACGACGGCCTTCTCCGGCCTGTAGCTTTCTTCTCTTCAAAGCATACTTAACCAGAATAGAATTACGAGATATATGGTTAGGAACTACTTGCAATCATCAAGTATTTGGAGGATTTGAGACCAGAGCTTCAAGACACTGCTGAGCCATTTAAAATAATCACGCACCACAAAATCTCTCAGTCAACGCCAGGTCCGATGGTCTGAGTTCTTATCTCAATTCAACTTTCGAATCATATATAGACCAGGTAATTAAGCAGTTCTGCCTGATGATCTAAGCCGTAGAGGAGAAGATTGCCTGGACAAGTACTCGTCAGAAGAAAGACTGAAAGATAGATAATGGGCTCTACTTCAACTAGAGGTATTCGATCATGCTGTTCGAAACACGTTTAGGAAGAACTTCGGGCCAGAAATAGTCTCGTGAGCTATGGAATACCCTGATATACGACTTCAACTAATCAACAATATTTCAGGTGCATACAAGTATTGTGAGGTTAATGATCGAGAGGGATTTCGGGCTATTAGAGAGAATGGGAGTGTGTTATTCGAGCACAGGGGCAGGTGAAGGGAGCTTTAGATATAAAGCTGTGAAGTCGACAAGAGGAGCAATGAATATAGCCTTCAGAGATATTCAGTTAATCCAACGAACTGAAGACCTCTGGAGGTAGGAGAGACTACACTTATATACAGGAACCAAACTTGGTATGACTAAAGTTGGGGGATTGTGACGGAAAACGGGTTGGCGATGAATAAATCGATTTATTAAACTGTATGAAGAGAAAAGAAATCTACAGCTACTACTAACAGGTACTTACAACGTTTGATCTGCTGACTGATAACTCTCCCCTAGGCCTAAAGCTTATTACCAAGCCAAGTATTATCAAGAGCCATTACGCTATGATTTTACTTCGACATCCTCGTTAGTAGTGCTATTTAATCTATATTTTTCCACCCTTCCTCTTTCAGTCTTATCGTAATTATTCCTAATTAAACGCTTAAGTATCCTCTTAAGCTTAAACAACGGTCAAACCGTAACAGATTCATGAGGTACGTTCCAATGTCTCAACTTGTCAACATTATCCAAATGACTTTATAGCCTTGTATTTTAGTGAGCCCTCACAACTAAGACAAGAAACAGACGTGACTACATTAAACATGGAATCAGGTTACAAGTGAATTAAGAATTGCATGTTGTTGAGCAGAATTTCCTTTTTTTTCCTTTATTTTTTTATATTTTTTTAAATCATTTAATGTGTATACAGCTATTAAGCTATGACACATGACCGGTGCTATATATACATGTCGGATGTCTCTTTTGACGTTAGAAACACTCATACTCTGGATTTCATTTGCAAATACCACTATGAGGTATGTTCGCTTGCACAAACAGTTGACGCTCCTCCGTAAGTACCCACCAAAGGGAAATTTAAAACTTTTGACTATCCAAGCATGCCTTCGTCATCCATGCATACTAGCGCCGCGAGAAATGTAGTTAAGTTTTGCCGGATTCGAACCAGCGGTCTCCTGTCTCGGGTGGGATATGTGTCCTAGCTATCCAGACCTTACTTGAGAAACCGGCCAAGATGATGTACCACCGCACCATCCAACCACGGCGGTGTTTATAGTGTCGCCCGCACTCTCGCAACCGAAGCCTTGGCGTACGCACAAAGCTCGATTCGAAAACTCGTTGTTAAAATTCTAAAATTCACGCCCGTCGAGATCGTTTCCATCCTCTGCATCATCTTGTGAACTTGTCCTAATCCCTCCCACGCCCATCCCAAAGAACTGTCTCCCAGGTTTGTGCGCCACGCTTTGCTTCCTCCGTCGGGTGTAAATATCGGCGTGGGAGTGTACGTGGTGGTCAATTCAGGCTAGAGAAGGTCGACTAGAGGTGTGATCCTTGAAATGAGGATGTACTAAGTCGTACCTGCAAACTTGATGAAGTTTTGGTGGTGATTGATCTCGTCAGGTATGAAAATTTGATTAGGTGGAGAGGCTTGAATCATTGCCTCATAGGCCAACTTGTTCGGTATTGCGAAATTTGACTGAACTTGGCTCTGGGAGAATATTTCACTCCCAGATTCGTAGAGGGCACCGCGTACAGGTGTCAGTCTTGCCCTCCGGAATTTCCTTTAGTTTGGGTTACATGTTAGTGAATTTATGGTTGTTTATTCTGGTGAATTTGCAAGGTAGTATTCACTTGAGTAATGTATCGGAGTTAGTGGAAAGTCGGGAAGGGACATGGTATTGACCGGAGGTCGAGTTAGCCATGGGAACTCCGATGAAAGAGATCTAATGTCATTAGTTCCTGACATGGGGTCGGGATTGGCAAAGTATTCAAAAGTGAAGTAGTCTAGATTCAGGCCAAAGGGTGAGATCGGAGTTTGGGGGATGTGATGTAAATGTATGGTGATGAGGCATAGCTTGAGAAAAAACAAGAACTTCCTTTCTCAAACATCCTGACGGTGTCTTTTTGATTGACACATATAGTAGTGCATAGATAGAGATCCTGCATCAATACTGATGCAGAACTAGTTTATTACAACAACAAGCCCGTTGTCGAGCTTGTAACTACAGCATACGAAGAATCTGAGCTAGCTTCAGTAATTTTGAAAGCTCTTTTAGATCCGAGATTCAAACGCTGGCCGCAAGTCATTCCGAAAGAAATCCGTTTTGCAAAGGTGGACTGCAAAGTATTTGTGATATAATCATGCTGTGATGTAATTGTGTTGTAATGTTATCTTGTTGTGATATAATTGTCATGGGAGAATGAAGATGTAGTTGGAAAAGATACTGGGTTAATGTTAGAGTATGCTGACTAGGCGGAGCTTTATTTCTGGTATAAATATTCAACAATGGATACATTGTAACGATGTGGATATAGTTAGAGAAGAGTAATATAATATACCACCAACAGCTCTCTCGTCACTTCCAGACCTCATCAACGGCTCAACATCCGTTCTCACGTGCATGTGAAAATATCATCCTCTAGCTCATATCCATAAGAAAGGTGGTTGACAACAAAATCTATTGCCGGCAAAGACGAATCCTTCACCTTCCAGTGGTGCCGGTGTAATCGCTCAGTATGCTCTGCATATCTGGGATAGCAAAGAAGAATCGCATCCGAATCGAATTCGAAAGCAACCTCAAGCATATCTCCATTTGATGACCTCTCCACAATTCCTTTCTTACTATTCTCATCTCAGTCCTCAACCTCCTTTTAACCACGCCTCATCTCGCCTCAACAGCCAATAAAGAAGTTACTCCAATTGCAAACAGGAGCTTGCCCCATTAATTACCGGCCATCACCGACTACAAATTTACGACGCTACGTATACCCGCAAGGAGGAAATCAAGTCATAATATACAAAGATGGGTCATGGTTTATGGGGGACTGGTGCTCTAATGGGGCTCTCCATCTTGAGGAAGGATAGGCGGCTGAGATGTGGTGCGAGAGGGGGGACAGGTCTCTGAAGACGTTGCTAGGACTGACATTTTTGAGGAGTTTTCAACTTTGGAACGTTTGTGGGCGCCAAGACCGAGATTTCGGCTAATTAGCCAGGAGGGCTTCTTTTGTCGATGAGTCAACGGCACCAAAGAAGCTGGGCTAAGCTACCGTATAGCTATCACGCTCTGTCAAGACGTTTCTGAAATTCCAGCACGACCTTCGGGAAGGAGTTGGAAGGAGGCTAGAAAGGCAGAGGGTGAATTTCTCGAGGTACCCACAAGTCTGCAGCGCCCAGCTGGCCGGCCTCTTCGAACGCTTCAGAAGGGGCACTATGTCTTCGGATTTAGTCCTAATGTCGGTATTAGGAGAGCTCCGCACCTAGTGGTTTTTGCGATTTTTCCCGGCTGCCATACACCCGCAAATGGCCATCGTTTCGTTGGCTGGAGAGGGGAGATAATGAAGGGCGAAGGGCTCCTCTAAGTATATGATCGAATGAGGGCTTGTGAGGGGTGGTACTGTTTGAGGGGAGCTGTGTGGGAGGCATAGGAGGGGATATATTACTGGCATAGGTATCCTTGGCCTGTAGGCAGAGAGGACCTGCATGTCCTACTTAGTCTTAGACTCAGACAGGACAATAAAATGATTTAATAATAATAATAATAATAATAATAATAATAATCATAACAAAATCTATTTTAAGGATAGATTATTTGTGCCACCATCAGATACACTGCGAACACAGATCATTTTTCGAGCGCGTTCTACAGGGCCAGCAGGACACCCTAGGTAAATATAATTCCGGGGCTAATCATCGGAAACATATTGATGGCACGAGTTATCTGTGACGTACAAACCAAATGAAGAGCGCATATGCCTCATTCCTCATTCAGAAGATATGTAACTACAGTTAGATAGTTTTACCAAAGTAGCGACTGGCCTAAAAAGAAGGACAAGACTGCACACCTGTACGTGGTTTCCTCTACGAACCTGAGAGTGAAATATTCTCCCTGAGCCAAGTTCAGTCAAATGTCGCAATATGAAAGAAGTTGACTCACGAGGCAATGATTCAGAATACTCCGCCATGTCAAATTTTCGCTACCAACGAGTTCGACTCCTACCTTAGTCTCATCAAGTCTGCAAGTACGGTCCATTACATCCTCATTTCAATGACCAAACCTCTCGTCGACTTTCCCCGGTCTCAGCTGGTCGCCAATACACGCCCACGCCGATATTTATATCCGCGGGAAGAAGCGAATCGTAGCGCACAATTCTGGGAGACAGGTCTTTGGGATGGACGCGAGAGGGATCAGCACCAGTTCACAAGATGATGCAAAGGAAGGATTTAACCTCGATGGGCGTGAATTTTTGAATTTTGGCAAGGAGTTTCACAAATTGAACATTATTCGCGGAAAGACTTCCCTTGCGAGAGTGAAACTGACACTATAAAAAAACGCAAACGATGGAAGGTGACGTGGTCCGCCTCCTGGTGGTATTCTCTGGTATAATTTGACTAGCCTGAGCATTTACTCCACTTGGGAAGGAGACACCCCAAATCACATTACGCGGGGAGGAAATTCAGTGGATGACGAAGGCATGTCTAGATAACTCAGGGTTTTTAAGGCGTTTACCTGGGTGGGTATTCACAGATGAGGGTTGACTTGGGTGAAGAAAAAGCCACCATAACTTCGCAGTGGTACTTGCAAATGAAATCCGAGGCATGAGTGCTCTTCTTTTATATTGAGTCATATTTTCTGTACTTTTTCTCCGATAGTTTGTCATAGCTAGGTAGCTGCATACGCAATTAAAATCTGATGCACAAAATTGGTGTCGGCGTGCCCGTACTCAGTGCTGGATTAGATTTTCGAGCAGGATCCGCGAGGCTCTTCTTGAAAACTTCCTCTAACGCCATCGTCTTCTCCACGATAGCAAAAGTCCTCGGGTACATTTCCGTCCAGGCCCTTTTGTGAGCATTGAATGTCCCCACAGCTTCGTTAACATCCTCCATAAATGGTAAGCCCTCCTTATCCATCTCACCCATCACAATAAGTCTCAACTTTTTAAGTAGTTTCCCAAGGATTTCTAAATTCCTATCCTGTGAAGCTGTATGCGCTCCGCAGCTGTTGCTTTTTGCGACGCGTCGAACCCTCTGGATTTACCCACATCAGCATCTACACCGGCCATGTTGAAGCACGGAAAGCAAAATGGCTGGAGGCAGGGAAAGGAAATGAAAAAATAAGTTTCAACCTTGTCAAATTTATAATGATCGTGGTGTCGAAAGCTGCGCAGCTTTCTGGCAAAAATAAATCATTATTTCTTTTTAAAAAGAAAACAAAAAGATCTGTCTTCCTGCCTCTTGTTCAATATCCGAAGGACAATGCAGGCAACACTATAGACACCGCCATGGTTGGATGGTGCGGTGGTACATCATCTTGGCCGGTTTCTCAAGTAAGGTCTGGATAGCTAGGACACATATCCCACCCGAGACAGGAGACCGCTGGTTTGAATCCGGCAAAACTTAACTACGTTTCTCGCGGCGCTGGTATGCATGGATGACGAAGGCATGCTTGGATAGTCAAAGGTTTTGAATTTCCCTTTGGTGGGTACTTACGGAGGAGGGTTGACTGTTTGTGTAAGCGAACATACCTCATAGTGGTATTTGCAAATGAAATCCAGAGTATGAGTGTTTCTAACGTCAAAAGAGTCATCCTACATGTATACATAGCACCGGTCATGTGTCATAGCTTTAAAGCTGCATACACATTAAATGATTTAAAAAAACAGGGAGATTATTTTACTTATAGGTCTGCAGAGGGCACGCTAGATAGGTTTTTAGTGTTCGTTTTCGACTGGATTGTTGAGTCTCTGTGTAACTCGATACAGGGGATTTCTGGTCCTAATCTAATAATGCTTGACTAAATTACTCACTGTACTCATGTAATTGTTGATGAATGCATACCTTGAAAGCCTAAATTCTTCGTACTCCCCTTTGCAGAGTGCTCACGAACGATAGACGACAGTTTGTTAATAACATTTTTACCTCAAATTACAATGTACGAAAAAAATAGCAAGTGAGAGTGCCTCACTAGTGAAAATAGCAACTCAGTAGGTGGGTATGACAATCAGAACCTTGTTATGAGATCGTAGATAGCCGAACATTAGCCGATCAGATAAACAAGAGACTGGCTTATAGGTAAACATGATTGGTCAAAAGTTGTGGGGTGTCAGACTTGCTTGACACCAGCTGAGTATGCGCGACTCCGTCGTAGCTCCTACATGATTTTTCATGAAAACATAGGCATATGTTCAAATCCAGAAACTTCTGTTAGGAGCCATCTCACAATGCCATGCCTCTGCACGTTCAATGTCTTACGCTCATTCATAACTACCATAACAGAACTAAACCCCAACATAGCTGCGACTAGTATTCGAATTTCAACCTCTCAGCCCTCACGCGCTTTAGTGCGAAGATCACAACCAGGAACAAACTTTCTCCATTCATCTACTAAGAAATACATCACTTCCTGCTCATCAGCATATCAGAAAAATACTGGCACCTCTGTAGTAGAAGATCAAGAAAGAGATGGCAATGTGCGCGCAGCTACTTCCTCTACGAACGTTAACGACTCAATTGTGGACTTTTCGGCTGATAATATCGAAAAACTTGTCGCTGAAATAGATAAAAACAGTAGATCAAAAAGGAACATGCAAACGATGCAACCGAAAATCTCTGACCCAGTTAATCAAAATAGTAGCCCTAGCCTCGATAAACAAGTAAACACGCCTATGAGAGATCTCATGCGGGATATTCCCAAAAAGAAACAATCTAGCCCTGATTTGAAAACAAGGCTCACTCGAATCAATGAAACCAACCACCCTGCAAATATAAAGATAACTACCCAAAATGAAGTGCTAAAAGATGAATGGACGTCACTACCCCGTGAGCCATGGATGAAAGAAAAGGAGAGAACCAAGCAGAAATATCCAGATGGATATCAACCGCTCAAGAGACTTTCACCAGATGCGATTGAGGGGATTAGAGCTCTACATGCACAAATGCCAGGTAAGTTTCTGATTATTCAAAAGTTTAGATCTTGACGTTAACCAGCGCCTCAGAGCGTTTCACAACAGCTGTACTTGCGAATGAATTCAAAGTTTCCCCGGAAGCCATCCGACGTATTCTTAAATCAAAGTGGAGACCCAATATTGATGAAGCCATGGACCGGGAGGCAAGATGGTTTCGTCGGGGTAAACAAGTTTGGTCTCGATGGGCTGAACTTGGAGCTACCCCGCCATCAAAGTACAGGCGGCAAGGGATTGGTGAGAAACCACCGTTGAATCGCTATCAACCAGATCCTCTACCAGAGCTTATAACGACTGCTGCACGGGGTAGAGTTCCCAAGAATCCAGAGCCAGGCTTTAACCCAGATGAAGGTGGTATTTTATAACAATGCTTCAGTGAAGTAAAGAGATATAAATGCTTACCATCACATGATTAAATTACCGCTAAGCTACAATTTTAGTAGAATTCTTAGGACGGTTCTTAATCCGTGAGATAGCTCGGGCTGTATGATTTGTCGCATGAAAGTTGCCCAGTTAAAAATAATAAAATAAAAATTGACAAACCCAACGCCCAATCCTCTACCTAGTGCATCAGATGTTTCTCAAACTAACTGCAAGCAATCCTTATCACACATTTTGACAGAGTAGTTGTAGAAGTGAGTCAAATGAAGTTTTTGCAATTTCAAAATCAATCTATGCCACCGCGCAATAACTCTGCGCGGCAGCACTAGCCCTATGAGGCCTTTTGTAAAAGTTGGTCAGGATCATTAATCCCTGCCGTTGACAATACCTTTGGGCCAAATTTTATGGCTCTTAGACCGCCACTATCGGGCGGAAAAAGAAAATCCCTTGTATTCCCAGCCATTGTAAACGCTAGTGATCTTAATTAGGTCGATGCTAAATTCTACGTCGGCATACAGACGAAAATCTTCACGAAAACAGCAATTCTAATTTCGGCGACCTCACAGAATCGTTCGGCGTGATAATTTAGCAGGCTAGACACTGCATCTATACATCTCGCCTCTTGATTACTACAAACCTGGCGACGCGGTCAAGGCCCGTGTGCAGGTTCTAAAAAATCTGAGTGCCGTATTATTGGCTTATACTGTCTCCAAAATTCACCAGTCTCCAGACTAGACTGGCCTACTAAATATACGCTTGCGGCCACGATTCATAGATTTATTTTTACCCAATTCATGGCAGAATATGTCTTACACTACTCCTTCAAGCCGTACAAGCACCAACCTACTAAAAGTAACACCATCCAGTTCTCAAAATTCCCGAGCACTTCGCTCGCCCAACAAACCACGAGGGCTTTCCGAGATGAGCCTGTCTTTAAAGAGAATAATCGGAACAACTGTGTCTTCCCCCAATGCTTTTGATGCATCGGAATCCTCAAGTATTTATGCATACACTGCTGGAGCAGCAGCAGTCGTGGTGAACGCAAACGACGCTGAATATGTGCAAAGATTCTTCAGGGCACGGCCAACAGCTGTCGCGTTTAATTCCACCGCTTGTTCGCTTGTCTCCACTACGACCGGGGCTCATGATGGAAAGAGTAGAACGGTTGGAGGCAATCGAGATCTTTCACTTCCAAACCCACAGTACAGCTCGTATGATGCATCTGAATGGCTCGAAACTACTAGCTCAAAGACTTGGTCAAGCCGAGAAAGGATAAAGGCCGCGACAAGTCTGTCTATCAGTAGGGACAGTCGGTTCTTGGCGGTTGGTGAAGTATAAATAACTCAAAGGCGCTTAGAGGCTCAATCTGACATAATCATAGACTGGCTATTCCCCACGCGTTTTAATCTTTTCATTACAGGAAAGTTCCTCCGACTACCCCCTCACTATTATCAACGAGCACACCTATGGTGTACGTGCAGTAGTTTTCAGCCCAGACACTAGCTACTTGGCAAGTTTGGGAAATATAAATGATGGATTCCTCTACATCTGGAAAATTAATCCGAGAACTGGAGCAGCGAAACTTCATTCTAGCAATAAATGTACGAGTGCAGTTAAACAAATGATATGGTTGGGAGGAAATAGTGTCGTTACGGTTGGAACTCGACATATTAAGATATGGAGAGTTGTTGACGCTCGCCGAAATTTATCACCAGCCAAGCAGAAAAATCATGCAGAATGTGCATCATCTATCAGTCAAACGCAAAGTCTGCCATCCACTTTGATTGGACGCAACGTACTTCTTGGCCCATTAGTAGAAGCTACCTTCACGGCTATCGTTGCGATATCTGATCATCAGGCATTTGTTTGTTCTGAGAAAGGTGATATTTGCCTCATGGATGATAGCGAGGGCCCTAAGCTTGTGAGGCTTGTGAACATACGCTTCTCCATCACCTGTATAGCATACGATCTTGAGGCTCGAAAAATTAAAATTGGAGGGAAGAATGGGAAGAGAAAATCGATAAACGTTGATTCATTAATCTCTCAGACGATGTCTACAATATCTCCTCAACCTGAAGAGGAAGTATCTGATTATGATTCTGGACACATTTGTGCCATGGGATATGCTGGACGAAGCCTTGTGAGTATTGACTCAAACCATTCCATTGAGATTTCTCGTCGTGATTCTTCATCTGTCGACTTTGAACGCATACGGACTCCTTTGGCCGCTCACAGCGACGCTGTTCTCGGTGTTTGTCTTATATCCGAGAGCAAACAGAAGATCAAGTTTCTAACCTGGTCGGCTGATGGTACAATTGTATTTTGGGACATTGATGGCAGCATTAAAAGTACAATAAAGGTCAAACTAGAGCAACTCGCGTCTGCCGATGATGACGTAACTAATCAGTGTACTGTTGTTCGTGCATCTAACGAAGCGGAGTTTCTAGTCTACGGGGATCGATATGGAGTATTAAGAATTGTCAATCTAATTGATCAAGAATCTTTATTTGAAACAAGAGCCCACTCATCAGATATTAATGGCATTGCACTTTACGAGTCTACCGACCTTACCTTACTTGCAACATGTGGCCGTGACCACATGGTACAAATATTCCAACTTAGCCTGATGAAATGGACACTTGTCCAGACTCTAAATGATCATACGGCTGGAGTAACAAATCTTTTTTTCGTGGAGGGAGATAAACTTGTGTCTTCCTCGACAGACAGAACTGTTCATATTCGTCAAATATCTAGGAAAGTAGTTGACGGGCAAGAAATTTTGGTTGTTCTTCCTCTTCGCATTATCACGGTAAAGGCATCACCAGTCTTTATCGAGCCATATTTTGCCGACCAGGGGCTTTATATAATTATCTCATTGCTGGATAGGACTATCGCAACATATGAAATGCTAACTGGGCGTCTGGTTATGTCATTTAAAGCCTCTGACAGTGACGGTAGCGAAGCTGTTTCACTAGATTCCCTCGCATTAGGTGCCTCTCAACCAAGCTTAGGATCTTCTGCTATTCTTGCTGGGGTCTCTAGTATGGACAAGTCCATTCGAGTCTATGACATTAACTCCGGCCTGTTTCTCGATAGAGAGTGGGGACACACTACCAACATCACTGATGTAGCTTTTTTTAATGATCCTGACACAAATTTGAAGACAATAATTAGCACAGGATCCGATGGGACTATCATGATATGGTCTCTATCTTCAAAGTTGAAAAACTCTCCAGATAACTTTGAGGCTAGCTCGTCCATTCATGATTTCTCATCTCCTAAAGAGACTCCAACCTATCGAGCACCATTAAGACGTGTAATATCTAGAGCAGATCTAGCTGAATTTCAAAGAATGTCTCCAGCAGCAATCTCTGAAGAGAATGAATTGTCGCCAAAAATACGGAGAAAAATATCAAAGTATAAACTATCATCTACCCAAGCCCCTCCGTCTATATCGTCCCTTGGCTCTAGAAAACTATCTTCTACAGCACCTGATGACGCGTCAACGCGCCGGTCTATCACTCGACCGCGTTCACAAAGCCCTCCCTCAACGAGGCCAGTTAACAGCGATGCCAGACGTCCCTCCTTCGCAACTTACTCCAAAAGCAAGACTAAGACCAAGAGTACTCCCCTTTTCAATGAGTATTGTACGCTGAATACGGCCACAGAACAGGCATGTCGTATACTTCGAACATATCGAAAGAAATTACTATCTTCCGAGTCGCTCAAGGACTCGGCGATTAAGGAGCTAGACCATGAGTTACGTCTGACGGCTGTAGCACTCGGTGAGAAAAGCCAGAAGTCACAGACAATCAGTGAAAAGGTTCTAGCCGGCCTACTTGACGAATATTCTGACCGACTCGTATCCCTCTTTGACAAGAAGCTACACCTCTCTTCACGACTATCGTTAACTGACTCTGATGGGGCGCCTGTCCATCATTGCTCATCCACAGACTGCGCGAGTGTCCAACCTTCACCCTGATTTAGCATCTGCGCGCACTTTACTGTTAATGGTTAAGATTTTGCGCCTCTTCGAAGCACTCAGCCCTCAAACGTAACTACTTACGCGTAGTCTTCATGATTCTACAGCCCATGTTGCTGCTTAATATCGCTAGCTTTCCGCGTTAGCCTGTGCAACCTCTGAGCTAAACTCTCACCGAATTACTTGTTGACCCAAGTAGCAGAATATCTGACACATCGCAAAGTCAGTCGCCGGAAAATCAAATACGACCCGTTTGCCAGTGATTTAGAGCCCTCAAAAGCACTAAGGAAGATATAGAGAATAGATTAATCACAGTTAGGACGACGGACCCGGCTGCAAGGAATCAGGGCGTTTCGGCTACTAATAGCTATAAATACGATCTAACCAAAATAAACTACAAATACACGCCAAAAAAATTTACGCGCTAAACTTTATTTAGAAGCGGCATATTCAATCTTGTACAATTGCCTGTATGACCACAGCAACTAATAATAGAGCCTGGAACCTTCAATGCTACTGCCAATGTATGTCATGGTTAAGACAATCTCAGATGTACCAATGCTAAATACTAATAAACCTGATCTAGTGACCTGTATTAATGCACCTTCTTTTATTGCCTATATGGTGAAATTTCTGCCCGTACTCTTGGTGCATTACTGAACTGTCTTCACCACAGCTATTATGACTGTTAGTGGAACTAACGAAGCTTTCGGTATCACAATCATCATCGCTGCACCACAAATTCTCATCACAACGACCTTGATCTACGCCTTCAAAATTAGTAATATCAGCAGCCCGGTCGCCAAGCCAGTATCTAGCTCTTTTCATCGCTCCACTTTCGTCACCATTTGTACACCTTTTGGAATCCCCGCCGTATTTATTTGAGCAAGGCGTTGTTGCCGGGATAGCTCTCACATGCATGTAAGCAACACGTTTAAGCTCTTTATTAAAGAAGAAGTAGTTCAAACTCCATATTGAGCCTTCATCGCCGTCAAACGGCTCGTCGCGTGGCGCCCAACAGTAAACAGAGCAATCCCTAAGTACCATCTCCTTATCAATTATGGACCACATTTGTGGACCCCACGTATGAGAATTTGGTAGCGAAGTAGCGGTGTAGCCAGTCTTGGGAAAAGCTTTGGTAGTACCGCCTGAGTGAGATTTTAAGTTATTAAGGGTTGAATCTATAGTGCTTATTACAGCCTCTATACTTGTTTCTTTACGAAAATCTGCAGGCCGAAGTACGTGGGAAAAATCGTAATCTGGATGGCTGGCGTTGAGAGTGGCAATAAGGTAAGCAAAAATACGGCGACTTGACACTTCGGTAAGTGAGCCGAATGGACTAGGTCGAGGTTGTTGGAGATGATGTGAAAGGTCGGGTTCGGGGGCTGATGCCGACGCTGATAATTTGCGAGTATTTGTTTGTCTAGACTCAAGAGAGTTCTCGATATTTCGGTAGAGCTTTTTGTCAGAGCCAGCAGCTTTAGTTGTATAGAGATCGCACCCTCCGATGACATGGCAAATAGGAGAAGAGAAATTGAGCGCACTTGTCACCTCGTCGAAGAGAGGAATAAACTTCATTTTAATTGATTCATATGATCCAGACGTCAGTTTAGTGTTTGTATTGGGTAAAAAGTAGGGATACAACAGGTTTTAGATGGGACTTGGAAACCGAAGCTTGAGAATAAACGTGGTGATTCTCTTGTTGGAGGCGCTTCTACAAGTACAGGAGGATCCGCTGACCTTAAGTCCTACACAACTCCATTGATTGCGTCATCTGTGTGATTCTGAACTAATGTTCATCGAGCCACGATTGCAGGGAAGCCGATGTCGCACCACCAAACAAAGACAGAAGGCTATCGTGCTTTCACCAATGGGAAATGTGACTGTGTCGCAAGATTTCCGAATAAGAGAACGTACTTCGTATCAGCTTCACAATCTTTGGATGCATTGCGGGCGTGGTACGGCTGACGTTGCGGTTGCATCTTGCGGCAGGGATACAAACCTGTGCACGGACATTGGTACATCTTACTCCATAAAACATCCAGCTCACGGGCAGCTGACTACCACACGTTCGGATTTGCGTTGGAAAGTTTATATTCCACATGGTTGGAGATAGCCCTCGCTATTTTTGGGGGGCGCAATTAGCCTTGGCATTCTGTATTCAATTCACACTATAAGACATATTTGACTGAGCCCACTAGCTTCGTAGCCGCATGAAGTACATGGTATCACTAACGACCAGTCGCATTATCAAAAGCAAGATTGCGAACTGAATGCAGGATAACTCAATGGTTGGCTAGATGGTGTTCAGGTGCAGCCGAGATTTTATGAAAGCAGGCCATGCAAGCTTCTACCAAGTTTTGGCGATGACTTAATTTACACCCTAAGCTGTAACTATGATTGTACGTTTTCCCATGAGAACGGAATGTAGAATACCAAATAAAATTGTTATTGCCCACATAGCAGGATTAACTTTTCGAGCGTTTTACACTTGTTTACGCAGGAAAACTTCCCGACACGACTGGATACATTATTGGTCTGTGGTGCAAACATTTAGACTGGCAATAAATGGTATTGTCGCTGATTCTTTCAGTTCCAGACCTATAAAGCACTGGGTCGGAATATAATCCCATTAATCTTCTCATCATGAAACCCATAAAATAGATTGCTCGGTTCCACAATCATTTAGAAATAAATTTAGCCTTGTCATATTTGAAGGACCGATACTCATAATGTCGTGAGTTTATGGAGTCGTGTCTTATTTGTCTTGGAATCGTTAGAGGCTGGCGATTCTTTAATGCGATTAGAGGATGCCAGTATCTCGCAATCCTTGAACGAATCTATCGTCATCCTAAAAGAACGACCGAAAGGTATTAGTGAACGAGTAAAATTAGGTTCTTTGATCGCAAGATGCATCCCGTCGCATGTAGACACTGTTCCCTCATCTCTGCTCTGTATCCAAGCTATAGATTACATGATCCTTGTGACCTCATCATCAACCTGGTGAAGAGGAAATCATGTTAGTGCCTGAGAGCATAAAATGCCACGCGATCAGAGGGAAAAAATATATAAGGCTATGGTCAGGATAATAAGTGTAAAACTCACCTCAGTGTCTTCAATAGCATCCTGAGCTGAAATTACTCGTAAAACGTTTTTCTTACTACTCTCTTGTAACTCTCCAGCTAATAGGAGCTCGTCGAGTATAAAGTATGCTTTTTGAAAGTTAAATATCAGGTTGGTGTTAGCGTATAACTCGAGTGAAATCTAGAGTGTGTCTCACTATATCAAGCTACCAATCTGTTAGGATAAACTTGAAGAAGCGTGGCGCAGTGTTGAGTTACCTCGCAGACATTTCCGTAATATTTGTCCATTTGCTCTACATATCTGTGAACTATTTCAAGCGTGATAAGCTCGTTGTCCGTAGAAGCACAGCCTGCGATAAAGAAAAGTGATGCATAGCGACGATAAACAATTTTGGAATCTATCACGTATTAGATATAGACCACTACGCTGAGTTCGGGAGTCTAACCCCTATATTCAAGGAAATTGCACATCCGCGTACGACGTGCGAGGACTAGCTGAGAAACATCTTTAATTATTTTTGCCTTATCCTTGGGTGAAAGAGTTGTGAACCACTTTGCTAGTCTCTGTGGATATACTTGTTAGAGTATATGGATATGAGCGCTCATTGGGAACCTACTACTTTTCCCTGCCGCGAAAGTAGTATGAGGTAACTAGAATATCGATAAGCAAGCGGTCTTCCATGCCCTAGAAGAAGCTAGGCTCACTGAATGGCCATTTCAATAGGACAACGTTCGTAAATAGAAGCGAATTCAGACTCAATGATGTTAAAAGCAACTAAACCAGAGAATAAATTTGGAATATAGCGATTGTTTCTGGCAGTGGAAGCTATGGGCAGAAGTCAACGTAGCGTTGCAGGGATAGGTTGGGAGTAGATCGCGGAATTGTATGAGACTACCACAAAACGTTCAAGCGAATTGACACACAATTTAGATAGTAAAACAAAACAGGCAACCCCCTTGATAAACTCTTCATAAACCTTTACAAATAACCCACCAATATTCTTAAATGAAACACTTGATTAATGTACACTTGTATCAATCCTCCTGTACTCAGGATACCGCAACTAGCAAACTGAAGCCACACTGCTTACCCAAGCACCGAGAACAACTATTGTATCTTCTGCTTCTAGTGTGAAATAGCCTAAATCAATTTTCCACATACCAACATCTTCAAAGCCTTTTATCCACAGGAACACCTGAACTTAGACGAACCCTGGGATTAGTCGTGGGAAAAATTATGAGCGATAACTTAATTCAGTATTAAACTGCCCACCTCGACGTGATGGGTACATGAGGCACCGCCAAAATCAATGCCTAGCACTCAGAGACTTTTGGAAAGATTTGAAGTACACCAAATAACTGATAAAAGGCTTCTCCAGATTGGCTGAAGAAGGGGGAAAATGACGGTTGAACGGCAACCCTAAAGTTTCCCTTGTAAAAAGATCTTCATTATTGCTGCTTGGCAGATAGTACAAAAGAAACACAAGTTATAAAGCTCTTCAGGGTATAGAACAGATTAGAATCTAAGCTCATAATGAGCCTATCAGTATGAAGGACTGGTAAAGCTATCTTACAAGCCCCAAGAAAAAAGTACTAATTATATTTGATCTGTTCAATATATTCTGATAGACGCTAAGGGTCATGCCCTGTCTGAGGTGTAGGAACTCCAGGCATGTAAGTAGAAGGAATCTATATTTCTGTATAACCTCCAAAAACAATTTAAACTGTTGAGATAAAAAGATTAGTTCCACCTAATATTGTTCTGTTCTTCTTCGGAAGAGTAGCAAAGTGTGATACGTTTTTTCCATGCAAAGAAACATTCATTTTATTGGTTATAGCTCTTAACTATGAGTAACACTCCGGAGGACAAAGACTGAATACCTGTACGCGCTGTCCCCTACGAACCTGGTAGTGAAATATGCGCCCAGAGCCAAGTTTTGTCAAATTTGGTAATACTAAAGCTGCCCCACCAGGCAATGATTCAAAATACTCCACCATATCAACCTCACTCTCCAAACGAGATTGATTCCTACCCAGGCCTCATCAAGTCTGCAGGTACGACATAGTACATTATCATTTGGACGACAAAACCTCTTATCGACTGGCTACAGCTAGGGTCAAATGTGACAAGGAGGAAAAGGCGGAGCGGAGCAATCATTGGCTTAGAAATCTTCCTGCAGAGACGCTGTGTGTCTACTCTGATGGGTCGTCGACGGGGCCAGCATGCTCAGCCTATGGCTATGCCAACTATAGCGACGGAGAACTCATAGCGAGTGGTGGGAAATTTCTCCCGGAAGCAGAGGTCTTTGATTCAGAAATAGTTGGGGCAGTTCGAGGCCTAGAAGCGGCGTTAGAAATTGGGGGCAATACAGGTATCAAGGTGCTCCTCGACAATCAAGAGGCGGTCAGAGCCCTCGTAAATGGTGGAACGAGTTCCACACAGTCTGAGGTAAGGAATTTTATGGAACTAACCAAGGCTCAAGTTGCCGTAGAAGTCCGCTGGGTTCCGGGACACAGTGGTGTTAAAGGGAACGAGAAGGCCGATGCAATGGCAAAGGCAGCCCTTGCATCAACGACTATGGAAGAAAGTATCCCGAGACCAGAGTGCATCAGGAAGGAATCTCACGAAGTCCTGACATTTGCAGCACTCAAGCGCCAAGTCACAATACGCGTACAGAAGCTTGCGGAAGATTGGTGGCAAAAGAATAGATCAGAGAGGTATCAAGACCTGGACCTACTGATGCGAAGAGAACGCCCTCGGGAGCTAGCTTTACCTCGATGAGCATATCACCGCCTCGTTGCGGCAAGGACTGGGCATGGTGACTTCACTTGCTATCACAGACGATTTTAACATCCAAATGAAGAAATGCTCTGCAAATGCGGACGTGAGAAACGGCCATGGCATTTTGCAGAATGTCGTCAGGCAATACAGAAATGGAGGACGGAAACAAAGGAACCACCACCCATGATAAGGGACATGATAGGACAAGAAGGATGGCAGAAATTCTTGCGGTACTTAGCTGTAACAAAATGTTACAGCAAGATTGTATTATAAACAGGGGGTGTAAAGATCATCTGCAATACTTCTCGGGCCGGGCTAATGTGTGGCATGAGTATTAAGGTGTAGTGCAGGGCACTAGCACTTTCGAAATTGTCATTTCGTTTTTTGAATTTGATTTCATTTAACCTGATTTGGCGCCCTATGGGCCCATGCAGGTGGTTATAAACCTATCTATATATTTACATATGAGGAAACCTTACGGTGAAAACCCCCCAAGCTTTCTGGTTTAATTCTTAAAGTTTGCAATTTATCCTGCAGGAAGTACAGTTACACTGTGAGGCCGTCGATGTGAACCAATCACGTTCCTTCTATCAACCTCAACTTTGTACATGTTACGTCTCGTTCCCTGAGCTGCATTTCAACTGCATTTGTCATGCGGAATTGTTCTATCCAACCATGATTAATAATCCATTCTGTGATTCTTTTCATATCGCTGGAATTGTTGGTCATTGCTTCAAAGGATCGATTTCGGGCTTGTCTCCAGATTTCTCCTCTACCAATTGACCACTTACGGTAGGACATGATCATGTGCTTGGGATTTTGTGATTGGTAGCCACACGGATAACTTGGGTGATAAACTCCTGTTACTTTTCTTCTGTACAAATAAGAATTGAGCCCGATATGCTCGCTTCGAATTTGGATTGCAAAGTTACTTTGGGCCCTTGTCATTTCGTTTGTTTTATGTTTTTTGCGTATCTGGTTCCTATGAACCAATCATGTAGGTAGCGAAGAGTCTTATATGGATCTGGACTACCCGTACCATGCCCCCTGGGTGCTGGGGTAGTACCCGGTCACGGTAAAAATATCATCATCACCTCTTATCGACTATTCTCTAGCTATAGCTGACCACTCTATCAACGCCCGTGACAATACGAATACCCGCTGGATGACAAAAATCGCGGGGTAAAAGTTTAGAAGACGTTTCTTTGAGATGGGCGTGAGAGAAGTCGGGACAAGCTTACAAGGTGACGCAAAGGAAGGATACAGTCTCTGAGGGGCTGACATTTCGAATTCTGGCAAGGAGTTTTACGAATTGAGTATTGTGCGTGTTAATACTTCGACCTCGATAGTGCGGCTGACACTATAAATGAAAGTCAAAGATGGAAGCTGCCGTGGTCCGCCTCCTGGTGGTGTTCTCCGGTATAGTTTGAGTAGCCTGGCTACCTTCTTCACTTGGGAAGGAGACGCCTAAGACCACATTTCGCGCGGAGAAATGGGAATGGATGATGGCGGAACGTCTGGATAACTAACGATTTTTTAGACGTTTCCCTGGGTGGGTATTCACGGATGAGGGTTGACTTGGGGCGGAGAAAAAGCCGCCATAACTTCGCAGTGGTACTTGCAAATCAAATCCGAGGCTTGGATGCTCTTCCATATATTGAATCATCTATTATGCACCTTTTCTCTGGTATTGTGTCATAGCTACAGAGTTGTATACTCTCTTTACATCTGGTACAAAATATAGCAAGTGAGCAAACTCGTACATAATATCGTGCCTGTCGTGTGGGTCTCGTGTCCCGTGACTTGTGGTCGCGTATATTCTTCGACACAACGCTTGCGGCTTGAGAAACGGGATAGACACTAAATAATATACTTTACAAAAATTCTTACTTCTATTAACAATTGTAAGCAGTCGTTAAACAATTCATTTTATGTTAGTTACGAGACTTGAACCCACAGTCGCAGGAATTAGATTAATATCGCGTATCAGGCGACCTTAACAAGTTAAAGCAGTGGAATGGTATTTGCCCGTTCTTTCAGCCCGACGGGATCTGAGGATATGTCATGATAGCCTTTCGGCAGAAAGTATAAGTATATAATATTAATATAATCTGGGAATAGCACCTTCACGCCCCAGGACAATTATTTGTTATTGATCTTTGTGAAGCCTTGGCGTTTCATCTTTCCCCTAAACGCAAATGTACACAAGATGGAAAGACCTCGACGCTCATTGGCTGCCATAAGATTTAATTACT
Organism: Blumeria hordei DH14; assembly: GCA_900239735.1. NCBI lineage: Eukaryota > Fungi > Ascomycota > Leotiomycetes > Helotiales > Erysiphaceae > Blumeria > Blumeria hordei. Next base: position 5,640,256 of record OENG01000009.1, read on the forward strand.
CTCTGCTATCATTTCCGGGTATTAACAGTGTTCACGCATCCAAGAATCGAGATAAATGCGTTTAATGCGGATGATTAACTTCAACGGCTTCCCACTTTTTAAGCTAGGGGGGAATTCTTGCAGGTAATGGACTAGATTAAAATTAAATAAAGTCGAAATTTTCATCCCAAGAGCGGAACATTTCTCTTACTAAACTAAGTTAGTGCCAGTGCACCCTCTATCAATGCCGTCACTCATTTTATATTAAATTTATTGAAATTGACTCAATACATTTTTAAGTCTTCCTTTAAATCATACTACTGATAGGTATAAGGGCATAAGCGTACGTGTGATGAACCGTGTAATTTAAGAATAGAGTCAATGTAGAGTATGTTCATCAAATAGACTGTGCAGAAGGTCATACTCAGACTTAGTTAGAGGCTTCGGGTAGATTTACATTTTTTCGGGAGGGTGAAATTAGAGCGTATGTTAGTCTTTGGGCCATTGTCTATTGCAAGAGCTTGACCCTTAATACATGTGAGAATAACGTATGACATATTTCAATTATAAATTTATTAAATGCAACTACAGTATGATAAGTCAGATTCCTTGAGTCCCCAAAGTCTTCGAACCAGTAGAGACTATAATATAAATCTAATCTGATTGTCTTCTGCACCATTGGCCCAGCTCGTTTGAAGTCAGATTAAAGTCCGGCCTTGACAAATTTTCGCTACGGTTGTGGTATGTACCCTTAGCAGGTCCCAATTATCTTGGCTTGCATTTAGGTTTAAAAGAAAATTGAGGATTGCACAGTGCTGTGGTAGCCCCATTTTCCAGTTAAGAAAAATACACTGTTAGATCGTGCAATTCTATTAACTAGTACTTGTGTCGGATGGTCAGTGAGCGGAGAATCGACGTGCACCACACACGGTGGTCGTGAGCATCATGGCGGAAATATACCAACAACTTTGAACGTACCGGCATATCATATCATTTTAATAAAACTTGCCAGCATATAAATCTGTAGATTTTCATCAAGTAAATTACCTGACACAAATTGGTGGTTTGGTTTACATCGTCCTCAAGTCATTGGATGTCCAGTACATAGGGCTATCCTATTACCCAGGCTTCATATTTGACTGTAATCCTATACTCTTTTGCCAAGAAAATAGATATATTTGTGGATTGTTGGTAACTGAGTAAGCGACGGCGACATTGATCATGCATTTTGCACCACGATGCGAGTTTAATAATCTAGTTCCTGACACATTTACCATTTAAGCGAATTCTTCAGAGGCAGAGAGGACAGGGACTTAGCACCGCGCTAACATTTAGCGTCCACTTTTTAGCTATACAAATTTCGAAACGAGCCTGGCCCTTGATTTTGCACTGATAGACATTTCGACACCGGTCGATTCTCGTTCAGACCAGGTGACGATCCATAAACATACGGGACCTTGATCGTTTCTCCCAAGTAGCTCGACATGGCTGAACAACCTAGCATATCATCTATACTTGCTGCTCTAGGTAAAAGTTTTAACCAAATAATAATTACTCCGGATGACAACTAACAGAAATTATTCAGCCGCTCAAAGGCCGAATGCAACTCCTTCTAACCAAAACCAACAACCTAATTTCCAACAAGCTCCCCCACAGCCTCCTAATCAATATGGACTCCCACCTGGAGGATACTCACTTCCCCAACCAACTAGCTCCGGTAGTGTTGACTTGAGCAGTATTAAACCTGTTAACTCTGGATCTGTAAGCATAACCGATGCGATTGCAAAAGCCAGGGAAATTGCGGCGCAAAAAGGTGTCCCATACGACAGAACGACATCTTACATTCCCCAGCAAGACATCCGAACACAGGGTGGTAGGCCTTATGGGGCATCTAGATCTCGATCCCGATCACCATCAGCTTGGAGAGATGCGTTCCGTGATAACTTCAATTCTTACCGTGACGACAGACGAAGTGATAGAGTGCCAGCTGGACGTGATTTTCGCGAGCGTTCTTATTCTCCGGGCCCTAGAGGTAGGGCTCAATCAGGTGGCTTCTCGCCTGTTCACATCAATAGCTATTCCGTACGAGATAGATCCCCTGCAAGGTGTGGTGATGACAACTCTGAGTCGCTTTCAATTGAATCTAATCTTGTTGGCCTGATAATTGGTAGGTCTGGTGAGAATTTGAGACGTGTTGAGGCCGATTCTGGATCAAGAGTACAGTTTATTACAGGCCCTGAAGAGACCGGACCATATAGACAGTGCAAAATTTCTGGTTCCAGGGCAAGTCGTATGAAAGCTAAGGCGGAAATAAACCGCATTATTGATGATAGTGGAATGGCAGCAAACGCTCGTGCTGCCGCCGAGCGAATGAAAGAAGTACCGTCCGGTCGTGCCTTTTCACATCAGCCTGCACTACGTGATGGTGAAGACAGTATGCAGATAATGGTTCCTGACAAAACTGTCGGACTAATAATAGGTCGCGGTGGTGAAACTATTAGAGATTTACAAGAACGAAGCGGCTGCCATGTTAATATTGTTGGTGAACAAAAGAGTGTAAATGGTCTACGACCCGTGAACTTGATTGGGTCCCGAGAAGCTGCAGCGCGTGCTAAAGACTTGATCATGGAGATTGTTGAAAGTGACAGCAAAACCGCTACAGGTAAGGATCGAAATTCCAGCCAGAGAGAAATTCCCAGAGACTCTGGAATGGCAAGTAATGGCAATGGATTAAATGTCTCTGGAGGTGAAAAAACTAGTGATTCTATATTCGTTCCATCCGAAGCAGTTGGAATGATCATTGGGAAGGGAGGAGAAACCATTAAAGACATACAGACCAGTACCGCATGCAAAATCAACGTTTCACCCCAATCTGGACCTGGAGAAGTGGAGCGTGAAATTGGCCTTGTCGGTACCCGTGACTCCATAAACGCAGCAAAACGAGCCATTGAAGAGAAGGTTGAGGCGGTGGTGAGAGCTTATCCTGTGACTAAAAATTCGAGCTTATTGATAATAGGCAATGAAGAACGGCGGTGGCCGAACACGAAACGCCTCGCAAAATGAGTTTAGTGATAGAGGAGCTGCGTCCTTTGTCCAGACGTCAGCTTCGTCATCATATGCTCAGATACAACAGGCACAGCCGCCGAACGCAATACAACCCACGTCGTCATCTGGTTCCGAAGACCCATACGCAGCTTGTAAGACCCATATCACAACTGGTGTTTCTTCAAACCTCATACTGACATTACATAGACGGAGGATACCAAAACTATGTTGCGCTCTGGTATCAAGCGATAGCCCAACAACAACAAGGTGGTGTTCAGCCCCAAAGAGACCCAAGCAAACCGCCCGGAACCTCGTAATCAATCAGCGTTCATCATTCCTTTGACCCTCTCCTGGATACCCGACATCATGTCTATTATTGACTGCTTGATATGCACACCTCTTCAATCCTACTGAGACCATGACTGACTCACTATCGACCGATATGACATGCATGCGTGCACACAGATGATGATAATTTTGATTTAAAAAGTCTAGTCTTGCCTGGTTTTATCCAATGATCTTCCTCTCTCGCTCGCTCGCTCGCTTGTTTCCTTATACAAAGATTTCCTGGACTATGACTCACTCAACACTAAAGTTTGATGATAATTATGCCAAGTGCTACAGCTCTTACCTACTGGAAATTCTTAGAGCATTGACTTCATTATAACACCGATCTAACCTTGACTAATTTGATCTTACTTTTACGGCTACAACATTAAGTGCATGATGGTAAAATTTTGGACATTGTCCTTGCATCGTACATCGAACTTAGCTGTATTCGCGACATCGGTCAAGTAATTGAACCACATGGATTGACAATTCGTCATTAATAGTGCTTACCCTGGTTGTTCGCAACTATGTGTGCCGTGCTTGTATGACTCAAATGCCGTCTATCCCTGCATTGAATTCCTCAATGCCGTTAACATCTAGAGTAATCTTTCCATGACATTATCAGTATAGGGAATTCTCGGTAAGTACAAAGGATTACGGGCAGGATCGTTTCATGTATAATTAGTTGCTGGAGTGAAATTGAATATTATCACCGTGCTCAGAAAAGTACCTGTGTGAATGCTTAAAACCCAATTAAGCTCTACTTTTGCCACCGTACCTTGGCGGGCTTTCAAGTCACTTATTAGCGGAGCTCCTCTTTCCAATACTTCCAATCCCTATTGATATGACTTAACTATTATATAAATCGTGGGAAAGGGATGCGGAATCAACACTAGTCGGCGATACTCCTCACAAACTCTCAGCTTTTGTTGGGGGTCTGCAGAGCCCAAATACAGCACCACATTTGTCAAGAGAGCCGCGTGTCTAGCAGTAGTAACAAGTTTTACCGCTAGCCATACATTCGTAAGTGGCCAGCCTTTTAAAGTGGGAAAATTACAACCTATTCTGGAGGACGAAAAATATGTTTGGGGTTTGAGGGACTAGAATTACATTGAAAGGTTTGCCATGTATTAAAAAATGGCCTATGTTGTGGCTGTGAGCACTACTTTTATAAAATAAATCGATTGCGTTAAAGCTATCTAGCTTTGACACACGATCGGTGCTATGTGTACATGTTCAATGACTCTTTTGACGTTATAGACACTCTTACTCTGGATCTCATTTGCAAATACCACTATGAGGTATGTTTGCTTACACAAACAGTCGATCCTCCGTAAGTACCCACCAAAGGGAAATTCAAAACCTTTGATTATCCAAGCATGCCTTCATCATCCATGCATGTTAGCGCCACGAAAAATGTGGTTATGTTTTGCTGGCTTCGAACCAGCGGTCTCCTGTCTCGGGTGGGATATGTGTCCTAGCTATCCAGACCTCACTTGAGGGACCGGCCCAGATGATGCAGCATCGCACTTTCCATCGTTAATTTTTTTTTGCAGCAGATCTTTTTCACAAACTGATAATTTCTAATTACATTATGGGTCGGATGGTGCAGTGGTACATTATTCGGGCCGTCTCCCAGGTAGATTCTGGGTAGCCTGAACACCTACCCCGTTTGAGTCAGGAGAAAGCTAGTTCGAATCCAGTAAATCTCACATATCACACTCTCTCTCGCGGTGTTATTGTATTTGTGGGATGACGAAAGCTAACTCGGTTAACCATAGGGTTTTCACGCTTTTCCCTTTGGTGGGTATGCACGAAAGAAATTATACTTCGTGAGGGTTGACCTCGAATGCTGTCCGCAAAAGACATCTGAGTGTGAGTGTTCTAGACGTCAATTTATTCATCCTACTTAAAGTGGCATATCTTTCGATAAAACCTGCATGAGCCTCCAGGCGCCAAATCAGGAAACATTGAATAACTTTGAATTTATTGATTGTATTGAATTCGTACTAGGCGAAAGCCCTACACTCAAGAGGTATGATGCGGGTGTGTGATCCCTGGAGGCTCACTTCTACTTACTCGACCGGCTTTCTAGGCTGAGTGAGTACATGAAAGAATAGATAAAGAGAATTGCCTAGAAAGAATCCGGCCCGCGCCTTGCCCACCACGAAATGATATTATGATTTAGACCAATAGATTTATAATAACTGGATCACATTATATGTGGAGTATATCAAATTCGGAGGGCAAGGGTGAACTTTCGTCTATGACATCCTCTAATCCCTGGAAGTGAAATATTCTCCTAGAGCCAAGCTCAGTCAAATTTGGTAATACTAAAGAAGCTGCCCCGCTACGCAATGATTCAAAATACTCCACCATATCAATCTCACTCTCCAAACTAGATTGATTCCTACCTAGGCCTCATCAAGTCTGCAGGTATGACATAATACATTCTCATTTGGACGACAAAACCTCTTATCGACTATTCTCTAGCTATAGCTGACCACTGTATCAACGCCCGCGACAGTGCGAATTCCTGCTGGATGATTAAAAATCGCGGTGCTCAAGTTTAGAAGACATTTCTTTGAGATGGGCGTGAGAGAAGTCGGGACAAGCTTACAAGGTGACGCAAAGGAAGGATACAGTCTCTGAGGGGTTGACATTTCGAATTCCGGCAAGGAGGTTTACATGTAGAGGGGTATCGTGCGTGCTAATACTTCGATTTCGAGAGTGCGGTTGACGCTATAAATAAAAGCCAACGATGAAAAGCACTGTGGTTCGCCTCCTCGTAGTTGATTCCTGTATGGTTTGAGTAGCCTGGGCGCATACTCTACTTGGAAGGAGATGCCTTGGACCACATTTCGCGCGGAGATAAGTTAATGGATGATGGGCGCACGTCTGGATAACCTTGAGTTTCCGAGACTTTTCCCCATGTGGGTACTCACGGATGAGGGCTGACGTAAGGTGAGAAAAAGCTGCCATAATTTTGCAGTGGTACTTGCAAATGAAATCGGAGGCATGAGTACTCTAGATTTAAATTTAGTTATTTTTATTTTTCCTCTGATATTATTCCATGGCTAGATAATTGCACACAGAATTAGAATATGATGCAAAAAAACACTTCACGAAGTTTTTAGGGAAAATTGTAGTATATCAAAGTATACAGTAGGTGAAAGTTGTAATTAAGCCCCGCGATCTAAGTCATCAAATTTATCAATTGTTTTCCTGGTCCGTGTCGACGCGCCTTCAAATTATATTCATATATCGTGCGTCTTCTTTCCCAAATTTTATTATCTGACTTCACACAGCTCCACCACTACGCTTGTTGACTTATTTAATCGGAAAATAATCTTGCATCATTCATTATGGCTCAGCCATCAAAGTCAGTTCAAGTGAGCGAAGTCAAAGGAAATACACGCGATAGTCGCACGGCCGTGCATACACACATCAAAGGTCTTGGTCTCCGATCTGATGGTAGCGCCGAGAAACAGGCCAGTGGGTTTGTAGGTCAGACCTCAGCGCGTGAGGTAAGCTCTGGTTTGAAGTTTTCTGAGTATCATTTGCCTGACAAAAAGCAATAGGCATGTGGTGTCGTTGTAGATCTCATTCGCGCGCAGAAGATGGCTGGACGAGCTATTCTACTAGCTGGTGGTCCTGGTACTGGAAAAACAGCACTTGCTCTTGCCATAAGCCAGGAACTTGGGACGAAAGTACCTTTCTGTCCCATTACAGGAAGTGAGGTTTATTCAACGGAGGTAAAGAAAACGGAAGCACTTATGGAGAATTTCCGTAGAGCCATTGGCCTAAAAGTTCGCGAGACGAAGGAAGTTTACGAGGGCGAGGTTACCGAGCTAACTCCTGAGGAAGCTGAGAACCCTCTTGGTAGTTATGGGAAGACTATCAGTACCCTACTTATTGGGCTCAAGAGTGCAAAGGGTCAGAAAAAACTTCGCCTCGACCCTAGTATATACGAGGCCATACAAAAAGAAAGAGTAACAGTGGGAGATGTGATCTACATTGAGGCCAATACTGGAGCATGTAAGCGTGTGGGAAGATCCGATGCTTACGCCACCGAATTTGATCTGGAGGCCGAAGAATACGTACCAATTCCAAAAGGTGAAGTCCATAAGAAGAAAGAAATAGTGCAAAATATTACTCTCCACGATCTTGACGTAGCAAATGCTAGGCCCCAGGGTGGACAAGACATTATGAGTATGATGGGACAATTGATGAAGCCAAAAATGACCGAGATTACGGAGAAACTGCGATCAGAAATCAACAAGGTTGTTAACAAATATATTGACCAAGGAGTTGCCGAGCTCGTTCCCGGCGTCCTTTTCATAGATGAGGTATGTACTAAATGGCTAGAAGCTAGTGCCATACTGATAAAGGTTAATAGTGCCACATGCTTGACATTGAATGTTTTACCTACCTCAACAGAGCTCTTGAGTCGAGTATCTCTCCGATTGTTATACTAGCATCAAACCGTGGAATGTGTACTATTCGAGGTACTGAGGATTTGGTTTCGGCACATGGCGTTCCACCCGATCTTTTGGCTCGATTACTCATCATTCCTACTTGCGCATACCAGCCTGATGAAATTAAGAGGATCATCCGGACACGGGTTAGTACAGAACAGCTCGGCATCACAGAAGCTGCTCTCGACAAAGTTTCCGAACAGGGCTGTCAAGTTAGTCTCAGGTATGCTTTGCAGCTCTTAACACCTGCAAGCATTGTAGCTCGGGTTAATGGCCGAAAACAAATTGATGTCATGGACATTGAAGAGTGCCAAGATTTGTTTATTGACGCAAGAAGAAGTGCAGCTATCGTAAATAGTGAGATTAGCAGTAGCTTCATCTCATAGAGCAGATTACACGTATCCTACCGCTTCTTGTACAAATTTACAAGCTTCCAAATATTTGGATAAATCTAGGTACCACCGGAGTATCCTTCGCAAAGTTTCTCGCTGGTTTACTGAAAGTTAGAATAAGGATCAAATTTCCATCCTCACTCAAGGCGGTGCCGGACGCTTATTTAGAGACAAGGGAATTTCGATTATATCGAGATATGGCACCGTGGTCATCAAATTTGCTACATGAAAGTATCGTGGGGTTTTAACCCGCGCAGGCACAATTTACACCAGGAATGAATGCATAAGTTTAAGATGTCTTAAAGCGAAAAAGCACAAGGCAGAAAATATGTTTGCAAATTTGGATCTTGTCAACAAAGTTGTACCTTGAGTTATGGACTAGGCTCTATAAGAGATTACATTGGATGTCCATAACTTTATTAATAATATTACTGTACATTCTTAGATATGAGCGCATGTGAGCTACTCAACTCCTAAAGTATTCTAACGCAAATCGATCTTTCTGCCAGGCCCTGAATATATTATAATTGATTAATATGGTGCACCTTCACGAAAATATTATGACTGAGATGGTACCAAAGGCTACCAGTGTCACAAATTTACACAGAACAAATCTAATACCTTCTATTCAGTCAAATCTGCGATTTAGAACACATGCCTTAAAGGCCAGAGTTACTCGACACACCACTGTTTAGTTTCGGATAACAAGAATCCTCTTATGTGCTCAAAACTCTATGTGTTCTGCTTTTATCCACTCTTATCTGCGCAAAAGTATCAGCGCTTTCCTTAGGGGCTTACTGCTGCTTAAATCTCATTCGAATATAGAGGCTCTATCCAATGCGAGGACACGAGATGTAGTTGGGGAATTCTGAAATTTAAGCTGTTCTGGCTCGACTTATCTAGACCCTCGCTCCTTGAAGGATAAATACTTTTACATGAAATGATGAAGTAGGTAGTTCAGTTGTGAAGGACCCTAAAATGAGTTTAGTCAAATTTAAGTATACTTATTTCCAGTGAAATTCTGGTGCTTATTTTAAAACATATCCTACTACTTGGTTCGTGGACCTGTTGGTAAAGGGAAGATTATGCAAACATGAAGGATAAAAGAATGACAATTCGACTTCTCTTCTAAACACAGGTACTAGACACCTTTTAATTCCAATATATAGCCTGTGAGGGATCTCCTATTAACAGTAGTAAACAACGTTAGCACATGGTATACGCAATCTCTTTTCGCCAAACACCAGTCGGTCGGGACTATTAATTGTCGAGCCCAGTAGGATTGACGAAGTGAATCCCAGCACAGAAATGATAGAAAACCCAACAACCAAACCCTTCATCAATAGCTGCCATTAACCATCACCTGACTTATCTCTGTACTCCACAGTTTAAACAACTTGTTTCTTATACGAAGTATTTCTATACAATCTTTGGTACCATAGAAACCTCCTTGTACCCACACAAATATATCTCCCCAAGATTACCTTGCAGAATGCACCATCAGTAGTTCGGTAGTTGTGACGAAGAATCCGAAAGTAAAGGCTACATTTTATCGTAAATAGCGATATGCATTCATAATTGCGTGTCCAAAAATATCTGAAATTTACCCGATGAGGGGTGCGAAAACTGCACCTATAAGATTTCTTTCAATGGACCTACAGCTCTCATCGTTATGCTTCTCGAGCCGAGATTGGGACACGGCTACGCAACTTTGAAGCGGGTTATCTAACCCTCCCTCAAGTTTATGTACCGAAATCTACTATGAAGACCAAGGCTGTAACAATAATGTTGGCAAATAAAAAAGCACTATGAAAACCATTAAAGGACTATTGGCCATTGACAGAGAGACTTTACTTTTTTTCAGTTAATACCTAGGCGTGTGAAAGAATGCAGTATATCACTGGATAAAGTGGTATAAAGGAATTAATAATAGTATTGACTGAGTAGGTCCGGGGCTACAGCAAAGATTCCATAATGGGTTCAGGACCTGAGTAGCTGGTGGTGATCATTTCGAACGGGCCCAACTCATTCCGACTGCATGAATGCTCACATTAAATGTATGTTTGTTTGTTGCAGAACCAGATTATATGAATATCTAGCACATTGGGCTCCACTCTGTCCCAAGCCATATCTTGTACAATGTTACTATCCTCTTTTGTTACTTGTAAGATCATTGATGTATTGCCCTTGACAAATAGCCATTCAGCTCAGTATTTACCCGTGGAGTTCAGCCATCTTTTCCACGGAAACTTCTACCCAAAAAATAAAAACAAAAATGGTAGCAATGGAAACTGCGTGCGCGGGGAAAAGTCTCAAAAAACCTGGAGCCCCAGCCAGGCGAGGTCTAGATACCGGAGCCATCTGAGGTGCGCATATTCATCTATATCTCTCTTCTCTGTAATATTCGAGACCGACTTAATTCAATCCACCATCGTCATATCGGGTGCTGGGTAAGCTCCGGAAACTCATCGGATGGCTTTTTCTCCATGATCGAGGTATGGTGACGAGAAGGGCTCCGACTCTACCATCTGATCTGATCGTGGTTAGCTTCATGATAATGGTGATAGGGGGATGTGCTTATGGATGAAAACGATACAGACCGCGAAAGCGACTGGGAATCCTCATCGAAGTGAGGACTTTGTTACTCAAACTCGGCTCTGCAGACTCTACAGTGAGAGCTGGAGGCTCGTAGGGGACACCACTGACAGGTGTTGAGAATAGTCCCCCAAAGAATCTAAGTGATCTAGTTACAATTCGAGATCGAGCCAAAAACGTTTACAGATTAGATTCTACTCTAATCCTATCTGAGTCTATAACCATGGAGGACCTCTAGAATCTACATGGCAAACCAATTATGTTTGATTTATGTCACCATGATAAATTTGTATTATTCTCTCGTAGAGAGTGAGGTTCAAGTCATGACCATTTCCAAGATAATACATGAAAAGTCGTTGAATCACTCGGTCAATCGGCTACAGTCAAAACTCTTCGAACTATCCACCGAGACTGCGTAAAAATAGTCACAGGAGCTTTTGATCGACCAGCACGAAGTGCTCGAACACGAAACTACTACCCTCCCAATAAAAATCTACCTGTTGCAGAAAAGTCCCCAATGTGTTGGTCGCTCGAATAACCTACCAGTTCGCAAGATGATATAATCTGCCGGTAGTAATTATTAAGCTGCCCAAACGAAGGAGAGAAGACATCCGTGCAAATAATAGGAGATTAGATGTGAAAAACTGGGTGGAAATTCGTGGGCAAGTCCAATGTGAAAAGCGACAGAAAGAGTCAGTAAAAGTTGCATCAAACCAAGAATCGGCTGAATCCTAGCCAAATCAAAAGCGTACCCAATAACTATGACAACTAGCCATCGCTGGACCCAAAACCTGAGAAGTTGAGTGCAATGGGGACGGAAGTCGGGCCGATGTAAAGTAAGTCTCCAGGAATCTCCATACTTCCTCCACCGAAATCTCAAAACGACCCAAAACCGTCTAGCGATGAAAATCCGAATGAGCACACGGGGCTGAGCTCGTATTTCTGCAGAAGAAAGTAGCTAAAGTCTACAGTCCAAGCTGTCCATGTAGCTTCCAAGCGCAGAATCCCAGGCATATGATTGTGTATTGCCCTCGGCAGGTTTCATGGATAAACGTTGTGGAAGCTAGGATGGTGTCTCATGGGGAGTTCCATGCCAAAACAAAACTATATGTTTGATCGAGTTCCTAAACAACAAGGACAGAATCAGGAACGTAGACCCGTTTCATAGGAATTGCGTAATAACACTGTTCGAGACAGAGCTTAGGACTGTCCTATTATCTGATGTACATATATACCCAGCGTGAAAGAGTTTTCCCCTCCACACAACGTCTTCTGTTTATCCTTATCCCTATTGTTCACATACTTATCTCTTCTCTAAAGAAGACTGCCGTTATTCTGCCATCCTCACCTATTACTTACTTCACCTTTACCTCTTTCATGAACCCTATACCTAACACTGACTTTATACCTTCTCATGTGAATCATCAATATGCTCCACATCTATAACCAACTCGTACCCTACGGAATATTGATAAAATAGCGCCTTGAGAATAGTCAAAGGGTAAAGGAAAGATTTGGGCCAAGCCCAAGATCGGTCCTACGAAGCTAAAATAAATAATCCTGACGACATCAAAAGGATTATACAATGGATCCCAAATCATGGCTGAATAGAGCAATTCCAGACGATAAAGGCAGTCGAAATGCTACTGAGGGAAAGAAATAGGCCGAGCGATTCTTGGGGTCAATAGAGAGGATGTGATTAGCTTACGTGGAGGACACTGTCGTATAACTGCGCATCCTGAAGGATAAATTGAGAAAAATACGACAAAAAACAGAAAGGCCGGGGGTTCTTGTTGTGAATATCGTAAGTATGACTTGTAAATGTCTATTTACGACAGGTACAAGGTCTATGACAGGTACCTTGGCAGGTGCGGCAAACCACCACGCATGACGAGTTTGAGGCAGAGTCATATATATGCTCGGGTGAAGCATCCGGGTCAGGAAGTAGCGGCCAAGGAGTATCACATATACTTAGCGTTGTGTCGTAGTTGTGAAGATAGGGTTTAGTGATACGTAGGCAACGGAAGATGTAACTGAGTCAATGAGTCTCAGTTTACGATCAGGTAATACTGGCGTAGTCATGCGGGATAAAGGCTAGCACAAGAGACTTGTATATGATATAGCAATATCTTTATGTTCAGATCGATGTAATCCACCAAGCAATCAATCAAATATCATCAGAATCATTATTCATGTCATTCTGGTATCATAAATTACTCGATAATATTCCGATAGTTCTCACCAGAGTGTTTCCTGCCATGAAGGTACTACAGTTCATAGACACTTGTATGGGCTCATAGGACGCCAAATCAGGATAATGAAATCAAATTCATAATAATTTAAAAAAGGAGTTCATATGTGCCAAGACTTGGATTATGAGAGTGCAGGCGACACTGTAATCAATACCAAGGTTGGATAGTGCGGTAGTATATCATTTGGACCAATATCCAGAGTAGATTCCGGATAGCTAGGGCACATATCTCACTCGAGACAGGAGACCGCTATTTCGAATCCGGCAAAACAACGCCACATTTCTCGCGGTGCTGTTGTGCTTGAATGACGAAGAAATGCCTGGATAATCAAAGGTTTTGAAAAGTTCCTTTGGTGGCTACATACGCAGGAGGTTTGATTGTTTGTGTAAGCAAACATACCTCATAGTGGTATTTGCGAATGAAATCCATCGTATGAGTATCCCTAACGTCAAAAGAGTCATTGAACATGTAAACATAGCCCTGACCGTGTGTCATAGCTAGATTGCTGGATTTGTGTTTGATGATATTTTAAAAAAAAGAGAAAGTAATAAACCATATCATTGTCAACATTTCACCTCGGCCACCACGCGCCCAAACTTCGGTCCCTTTCGCTAATTCCGTGCCAAAACACCTAGGCTATCCATTAATGACCTCCCGGTCGTAAGGATTTCCACCATTCCTCGATCAGCCAGCTGATATATTCCGCTGTCCAAAACGTGCTTTCCAATCAGCCACTATCCGCTTGATCCGAGCAGGACTTCCAACGGTTGCGCACTCCGCCTTCCGCTTCTCATTCGCTACGTCGCCAGTGCTTTTATACACCGGACAAGTTCACACAATGAGTTTCTGCCAGCGTTACATTAAATTTTGGCTATCGTATGATTGAAGAAATGGTTGTTTGCTGCGGAGTTCGTGTTCAGCCCGACTAGCGATCAGTCGCACATTTAATGCATTTGGATGCGCAAATTTTGGCGGCTTCTTGTGCTCTACTACTTCTACTCACCTAGACTTACTTATTCTAGGTGTTAAGATTACGTTCGCAATGGGGTAGTTGAGCGCCTCTACTGCGCTCATCTTCCAGCGTTATTTTAACATATCTGTAAGTACTGAAAAGCTACAAGCTACCACTGTATTAAACCCTTCTAAAGTTGTAGGATTAGGATGAAGCAAAAATTTAGGCAGTGTCTTTCATCGGTTGCAGGAAATATCATTTGCCGCTTACACTTGCCGTGTTATGAGCCCGAACTCAAGATTCTGGGAGAAGTAAGAGTCTGTAGAAACTTTTTATCTAGAAAGTATTATCGTTATATGAATGAGATATATTGAGCACAGGTTCGAAAATGATTATTTATTTTTATCGTTTTGTCAAAGTTTTGAGAGTCGTGTCCAGGCAGAACAGGAGACTGTAGACCACACACTTGCTAGCTCAGTCTTTTTGAATAACCCAACATTCTAAAAAATATAGAAACCACCTGTCAAAGAATACAGGTCCATGTACTATGTCGGACCTAGAAATCGAGACGTCTTGTCAAGGACGGTGTTCTTCGCCGTTCCCACGCGTAGTGCCCTCACAGTCATTGAGACTACCTCAAATTTGCCCACATATTTCTTGTGATTAAGCATCTATCATTCCTAATACCGCCAGCTTCATTGTCTTCAATAGAATTTTGTAGCTGGTCATCCAAAATATTCTTTCTTGGTATGTGCTCCAAAAGATCAACTTCATTCGAACGATTCAAAGCTTCTATTGCCTGGAAGATCATCTTTTGTTGAATAGGAGGTTGAAAATAATGTCGCGAGTGGTGTTATATTTGTAACCTTGTTTGTTAGAGATGGAGCGATCATTGTTTAGATTATTATAAAAGGCAGAACTGTTTCTCAATAAAGCCTCATACCAATTTAACTGATAGGAAGATATAAAAGTTTTTGTCCCGTCTCTTGATTCCTCGAATATTTGTTGTGTGGGACTTTGACTAAACTGTGTGAATAAGTCTCTTTTTGAGCGATTACTTACGGAGAATCTTTGAAAGAAAACTCATAGGTAAAAACTAGATATGAGTTGTAAGACAATATCCTATTTTCAGGATCGTAGAAGACATGGTGGATAGCTGCCCAGTCGATGTATGTGGAATATGAGGCCGGAAGGAAAGATTTGTGCATCTGATATCATAATTTCACGTGCTATAACATATGGGTCTCTTTTAAAATTACAACATTGGACTCACTATTACTTACCACACTACCAGGCCAGCGCTCACTAGAGCCCATAATTGAACTCGAATGTTTACCACGTTATTCAGATCAATACAGAAATTCCCTAGAGTCTCACCACGACAACTATTCGAAATCAAGAGGGTACACCTTCAAGTACTATCTGTGTCGCCGAATAGCAAAATAAAATTTTCAACTAAATCTCAATGTAAAATTGAAGAGCGAAAAGCGCAGCCGGATGATGGAAAGCAAACAGAGAAAAGTAAAGAAGATACTAAAGATGAGCAGGTTAAAGGTAGTGATCAGGATGAGCCAGCTGCGAGGCCGAGCCATCAACCCCTCACTCGACGAGCAAAGAGTGGATTTGGGTCAAAGTTAAAAAGGTCCCGTCATAGTGATAGCCACGGACTACCTCCAATTGTATTGCCAGAATGGTTTTTGCAGAGAAATATTCACATTAAATGGGACAATAAAACGCAGAAACCTATCGAAAAAACGCGAATTGACAAAGATTCTGTACATCACAAAAATACCGATGTACAAGAAAATCTAAACCTTACTACGATTGAGGAAAATTACCACTCACCTGACGAGCCATATGCGCTCAATCAGAGCGTATACACAGAAGTGCTGACAACCCTTAAAGCCGGACTTGACCTAAAACCACCCAAAAATAATTCTACGAGGGCTGCCCTTCGACCAATCAGTGTTCTACAATGCCCAAAAGATGGTGCATCGTTATACCTAGATCAAATAGTCCTCAAGGTATCTTCAGATCTAGGTGCTGATCTAATTCAACTCGATGCCCAAGATTTTGCCCAAATAGTAGGCTCATACTTAAACGAAAATCTCGCATGGAATTATGCTTCCACTTCACTTTACGGCTATAATGCTCAAAAAGTTGCCGGTAACTTGGAGAGCTATGATGACTTAAAGAATAGTGATCAAGAATCACAGCATGGTTTTCATGGGCCGGAAGAAAATATGACATCTGTAACTGGGAATATTGGCAATACGCCGTTAGCCGGTGACGAATTTTCAAAGTTACTTCATGTTTTTGTTCAGAAGCCACGCGATAATTTAAAGTCGGTTTCATGGTTAAATAATGAAAGTATTAATAATTCCAGAACACTTGATCTGGGTTCAGAGGATCGAAGCAAAGACGCATCCCAGGTCACGTGGAATGATCTAAAAGCAAATGCCATCTTAAAAGCCTTGGTTGAGGCTGCAGACCACAAACGAACTTCTTTTCAAGCTCAAAGCAGCATGCAAACGGTGGCAGAAGATAGTCAAATTGAAGAGACCAAAGTCGAGATCAGCTCTAATTCAGCTTCGGAGGGGTCTGAACACTACCAACATGAAACTGAATACCAACCCTTGATTATACAGATTAAAGATTACCAGGAACTTCGATCTATTGATGGTGGCTCGGAACTATTGCAAAAACTATACAAGATTGTCAACCAAAAATGGCAACGTGGTCGTAAAATAATCTGTATCGGAACCACCGAGGGGCTAGAAGCAGTCCACGACAAGCGTAGTATACAAATGCTCCAAGAAGATACTGTAGGATCGGATAGACGTACGATACTTATACCCCCAGGTGTCAAGAACGAACAAAGTTTGCAGTTTAAATCAGACAATAAATCTCGAATCAGGCGCATTAATATACGACATCTCGAGGATATGATCTTGAAGCTCTGTGAAGGAAGTGAAGGACCGCTAATTATTGACCTGGAAAAAAAACTAAGCCCAATCACCGTCGCAAGCTCTGGACTAGAAGATAACGTATGGACTTATGGCCGCGTTCATAGAATATCAAGCACTATAGTTGGAGTTCTTAGCCTTTCATCGACAATATCTCTTAATATTGACGGAATTATTTTAAGTGAGGCGTTAAATATTCTTGCACGAAGTGACGAGGCCAAGTTTGCGTGGGGCTTGGAAGAATCAAAAGACTGTGAGGCCTTAGCCGCTCGAGATATAAAGGAAAACAAGCCCCTTAAGTTTGCCTGTAACACATATGAAAAGAAATTACTGAATGGTGTGATTGCACCCGAAAAGATACGAACTTCGTTTTCAAATATTCGAGTATCAAAGGAAACTATTGAAGCCCTTCAATCTATGACCAGTCTCTCTCTATCTCGCCCGGAAGCTTTTACATATGGAATTCTTCGTAGAGACAAGATCCCCGGTGTTTTACTTTATGGTCCGCCTGGGACTGGTAAGACTCTTCTCGCAAAAGCTGTAGCAAAAGAGTGTGGGGCCACTGTCTTAGAAGTAACTGCAGCTGACCTTAATAATATGTATGTCGGAGAAGGAGAAAAGAATGTGAAAGCTGTATTCACATTAGCGAAAAAACTCTCTCCTTGTGTCATATTCATCGATGAAGCCGATAGTATGTTTGGTAGTCGTGAAGGTTCACGTCAAAAGACTAGCCACCGTGAGATGATAAATCAATTTTTACGAGAGTGGAACGAGATCAATGAGTTCACTGGCTTCATAATGGTCGCCACAAACCGTCCATACGATTTAGATGATGCCATATTACGAAGACTACCAAGAAGGATTCTTGTAGATCTTCCAGATGAACAGGATCGTGTAGAAATCCTCAAAATTCATCTTCAAGATGAAGTCCTTGCTGACTCGGTGTGCCTCGCTGCTTTGGCCAGGGAAACCCCTTACTATTCTGGCTCAGACCTCAATAACCTTGCGGTTGCAGCGGCCCTGGCGTGCGTTCGTGAAGAGAGTCTGACGGTCGACAAGCCCGCAAACTCAACTCCGCGCATTCTTGAAAAACGGCACTTTGACCAGGCGTTGGGAGAAATTAGTGCAAGCATCGATGAAGATATGCATTCACTAGTTGCCATTAAGAAATTCGATGAAAAATACGGCGATCGCAAGGGCCGCCGGAAGAAAGGTCCCGGACTTGGTTTTGGTTCTTCGATACTAGTTGAGAGAGATTCTAATGCAGCGCGAGTGCGACCACCGCTAAGTCTCACATAAGCACCTATGTTTTTATCTAAGTCCTTGGCACCACTATGGAGAATAATTTCACTGTAACTGTACACAACTGGGTTAAATGTGAGACTGGCGTTCTGGTAGGTCTTATCGAAAATTTCATTTTTTATATGCCAGCGGGCAATAGATTAGTGTGCGACAGGTGTGTAACACTTAAAAATATATTTATCATTGTAATGACGAATAAATACCTGTGACCAACTCCGTAAGCAAACCTAACTACCCCTTCGATACTATATTCCTGTATGAGCCAGTTATCCATCAATTCTTCCACTTTTTGGAGTTTAGGCACTAATGAGAGTATTGAATGATCACAGTTAAAGTATTTTCCACCTAAATCTCTCCAATAATTATGCTTAGCCTCAATTCCCGTGAACACATTTTAAACGAGTGAAGAGCACTGAACCTCTGCTCTCCTCAATAGTGAAATTGGGGCTCTGTTTGGTGAAGTCAGGGAATAAATTCCTTCCCACATAGTGATATTCCTTGTAGGTACTAAGCTCTGGACTTTTCTTACCGATAAGATGGGGATTTGTAATAGAAAGTTGCATTATTGCTACTAATTATTGACTAAGATTAGAGATGAACGCGTGTGTGGAAGGCTGATATTGACTAAAACCTCAGTAAAGCTTTGTGTTTAGACAATCGTAAAATTCTTGTAGCAAGTTAGCGATTAGTAATCAAGAACCATGCGGATGGTCTTAGTCTATGAAAAGGATGTGAAACTGCAAATTTTATTATTTATTTTAAATTATTAGCTCATGTATTAGTAAATTTTTAATAGCCGGAATTTCCAGATCCTCGGTATTTCCAAAGAAAACTTCATAGGCTTTTATTTCTTGCGTGAGAACTTCACCTAGCGTGCTCTCAAACCATAGCTCCGCGCTCAACTCCCGTGACCGTGTTTTTACAATGATGCCAAATTTTGAATCGTCAATAAATTGCCAACAATCCTGGATTTCTCTCTCAAAAAAATTGACGAATTCCGTTGTATATCGCCCCCGCGTTAAGCTATATTCCAGGATTTCGCTTTGCTGATATGTTTCCCCGTCAGTAAAACATTTAAGTGAAGAGTAAATAAATTTATTAAAATGATCTGTGACTGTTGTTATGGTTTCAATCAGTTGTGGCCTTCTTTCTATATACTGGCATAAGCTGGGAGCAATTTGCATCCAGAATTGAAAGACTACTGATAGTATGCCTCGATGATTTTTATGAGCACCCCTAAGGTCTTGTGGAGAACTTTGTGCGAGACGACTAGTACAACTCAAAATAATTTTGAGGTTATTAATAAGCTGCTCAAACATCCAGATCGATTCAGAACCATTGGTTTCCAAAATTCGGCTGACTCGATAGCTTATAGCGGGTAGAAAGGTGGCGCATAATATCCATGCACTTAAATTAAATCCAACTTCCAAGATAGCTGGTACAAATTCTACAAGCATGAATTTCGTAAAATTTTTACACCGCATTCCATGACGTATATGATGTTTGTATTCTTTCAAATGGTTAGTTATAAGTGCGTTAGTCCATCCATTATAGATATAGTAGAGCAACTCAAAGGAAGTTCTTTTTGTTAGTTGACTGAGCCTAACACTGTACGAAACGATACCAGCCACATAAAGATTAGGATCATCATCATTTGGCCAATAGTGTTTAGATGGGTGAATAAAAAATTCAGTGATTTTTCTGAATCCACTTGCATAGCTTCTAATATTTGTGACTATACTTCGTGCGAAGGCTAGATATTTGATATGCGCGTCAGAGTTCACCTTTACGGTTTCAAGAGTGTTTTGAATAAATCTCAAGCCTTCACCAAGTATATGCGAAAAGTATTGCTGCGCTTGTTTCTGTGTTAGACCAGCCTTTACTTCTGTTAAATTCTCGACAAGAAGGTTACTCATCTCACAGACGATAGCTAGCATTTATTAGCTCCAGGTGCTTTTATGTCCAGCATTATTTACCTTTAATTATTTGGGTTCGATCAAGTTTATAAAGTTCAGGTGTGTTACATAAATAATAACCTTTTTGTTGCAGTTGAAATGTGAGCATTGTTTCTGGCGTGGAGATTGGTTCTAATTTAACTAGTGCTAAAAACCATTCGAGACCTATGTCAACACCACAAAACTTATCGCGTTAATATATTTCATAATATGTGCGATTCAGAAGACAAACTTTAAGGTCCTGTAACGATTTCCCGTAATATAGAAGCTTTGCGATAAAGAGTGACCAACAATCTAAATTACTGGTAAGTCTCCGACGACTTTCGAATACAGTATTCATATCAACTGAAAAGAGTTTTTGAAATCTCTAAATAAAGGTTAGGTTATATTTTTAGCGTTAAGAAACAGGACCTTGCCTCAACTTCGTTTTCAGTCACGATAGAGATCAGCCGCCCGTAACAATCAATTAGTCGGGTAGCTAAAAGGCGGTCAGCTTCTTTGTTGGCCTTTGTTTCAACAACAGTTTTTAAAACCGGCCGTAGAGGACCGAGCAAAGATTCTAGTGGCTGACACAGATTAGCTGCCTTGTATCAACTGCGATTGCAGTGTGTGTGTAATTCTACATACAGAAATCATTTCCAAGCGATCCCAGTTCACTATATCAAGGCTATCCTGGCTTTCCTGATTTGTAGAAATTTCATTTAAAGACTCAGTAAGTGATACCGGATAAATCCTGTCAACCTGATCCATATAACTAGTTATTACCTGTATCACTTCCTTCAGAGGAGTATTTAGAAGTCGATCTTTGGCGTAAATATTGGAGTCTAAAGCCTTTAATAGTATCTCTAATCAAGTCAAATACTAGTATCTCTAACTAGGATAAAAGCTAACTTACCGTTATTCAAAGAAATTTTTATAATTGATTCACACTTAGCAACTTTGATGATATTCTCCATGGCTTCTATGGATTTACACATTGTTACAAGGATGTTTCTTTTATTTTTCATGATTATATCTGCCATGTGAGCTTCGACTACTGAGTCTATTTTACTTTCGGTCATTTCTTTTAGCTGATGCATTGCTTCTGACTCTGCCTCATTGTATTGATTATACATGCTCATGAAAAATGTAGATTGCCAATCTTTAAAAGGCTGATACACTGTTGGATCAGTTGTAGTTGTAACAATGAATCGTGTTAAATTTTCCCATGATCTGAGGTTTATAAGACAAGCTTCTTTATGTGAAAGATCAGGAACAACGAGCTCTTGTATGAAAGAAATCGAAGGTCTCTCGTCTGATGGCATTGACCAAAATAATGTACAAAGTAGATCATGGTGATTCCTTAACGATGCCAAATCTCGCTGATAAATATCTTCCTCTTTAGGATATTGTCGGTCATGATTTGGAAGTAGTCTTGCCCCCAGGTTTCGAATGCTTTTCAGATCATTTTCTAGACGTAAATTTTGAAATTCTAAAGCAACAATTTTGAGAAATATATGAAAACAGCAGTCCTCTGGCTCTATAGCTAACGATGGCATTGTATCGAGTTTTTCAAGAAATTGCGGTGAGTGATAAACTTCTTCGTTGCGAAGGTGTGATAGATTTTGTGAGGCAAAGAAGTCGAATATTGACCCAATTATAGATGAGGATTTTCGCCATCCCCAGTCAACCATTAAATTGTAACATCTCGTTAGAAGAGTTCTACAATACTTGTTAAAGCCAGGAAATTGACGTTGGTTCAATTTATACAAAGTAAACACTCTTTTGAGTATCTGTTTTGGGAGGGCCCAGTTCTCCTGAGATATTGTATATCGTTTGCCAGTTACAACTTGTCCGATTTCATCAAATTCAGTGAGTGGTAGTAGAGTGTACATGGAGTACCATAATTTCTCGATGGTTTCAGCATCAAAGACATTGT
This sequence comes from Blumeria hordei DH14, assembly GCA_900239735.1. Lineage (NCBI taxonomy): Eukaryota > Fungi > Ascomycota > Leotiomycetes > Helotiales > Erysiphaceae > Blumeria > Blumeria hordei. Next base: position 5,662,420 of record OENG01000009.1, read on the forward strand.
TGATCTCACTTAACTGAAGCCTAGAATTTGTCACTTCCCAAAACGAAGCTCTAGGTATACAGGCCACACTAAGAGCAGTCATAATTATAACCCATCCTTGGATAGGGTAGTCTTTATTGCTAATCCCTGATACCCGAAATGAATAGTACTGAGTATCGTCATATATTTTTTGAATATTTTCTAGTCCTTGAAGTAGTAGAGTATAGGTACAAAAAGACGCTATGTTTTTGAGAGATTCTTCGAGCTCCATTATCAAGGTTGGAGCTTCAACATTAGTGCGAGCTTTTTGCAACAAATCAAGTATGAGAACAGAACATATAGAGAGCACCTCAAGAAACTGATTTAGCTGCACCATTGTTGGTTGTAAGTTTAGTTTTATTCGAGACGAAAATTCCTGGAGAATTTGCGACATTCTTAGAAGAAAATTCTCTTGGCCAAGTAGCCCATCAAACGAAACATATTGTTGCGTATAATCTAGGACAAAAATAGCTATTTCCTTAACTTCTGTTGAAGGAAACCTTGAATTTTCACACTCTATAAGCCAATCTGAAAGTATGTCGAAACAAATTCCTACTTCTGAAGCAGAAGTTTCATTCCAAGTATTCCAGGAGAAGCTTCTCTCCGTTAGTCTAAGCGTGATTGTCCCTCCCGAAAAATTTTGTCTCAGCGAGGGCTGAGTAGTCATTCTTAGTCGGCCGGAACCGATAAATGTATTATGTTGAAAGTGGGTTCCTTGCCGTAATGGGAATACATTAAAATAGAGTGGATTTTCCGTGCTAAGTTTTGCTAAGCCTGAAAGTTTGTTATCAGATACACTAGTAATATTTCCTGGCTCGAAGAATCTCGGAATTATAGTATTCCTAAGTTGTCGATATTTTGCAGCGCTAGTATCGATTCTTTTAGGTGGTCTTTTCTGCCGTCGAGGAATACTTATGGATGGCAGTTGTTGCTTTGAGCTGATATCTCCGAGAGATTTGAGATCAGAATCTGTTTCTACTGCCGGAAATGAAGGCTTGCTATTTAGAAAATAGTTGACTTGGGATTTGATACTCGTCTCGGGCCGTCTCTGGAGATTATGCCAAGTTTCATCAAGTTTTGCTTTTTGAAGTTTAAATGCTACGGTATCGTTGTGAATAGAATTTTCATGACAAGATGATTCAAGTTGGGCGGGACGTACAATACGAGTGGCTGTAGGTTTATTTTTAAGAGTAGATCTATGTCGGTGAGAAAATTTTAGTGGTTGAGAAAATCTAGAGAGTATTGGGGCATTTCGAACGGACACAAACTTATACATAGACTGCTGGATATTTCTGCTGTTGAAGATAAATTCCCGCGGATTTTTACACAAGATCTCATTCATCTCTGGTTCATGTGAATTTTTAGTATGTTGGATAGTGTTCTTGCATCCTGATGAATCCTCCAATTTTCTTGAAAATTTGTCTAGTATTTTTAGCGATGGCTTCCGGATTATTTTCCCCTCTTTCCAGTCATTAATTATAGAGTTAACATCATTAGTATCTTCCTCGGTTGAAAGTCGGATATATTTTAGGGAGGGATAATGTCTACCTCGATCCTTCCTCAAATTTACCGTGCGGGCCGCAATTTTAATAAAATCAGGAGTACTTTGGGTTTCCCCAACACTGTAATCAGGGACATCAAGAATACTGAGTTTTTGTGTTTTTGTACGCTTCGGTAGTGCAGGTTTTCTCATATCAAACTGTAGATTTTCGGCTTCACCTGTTTTACGCCTTTTACTTGGTTTGATTGATTTCCCTATATCACTTTCACGAAGCCTCTTGAATCTTTTGGTCGTCTTAGCATGGTATCTCGAGCTTTGGGGGGCTATCGCTTTGTAATGGTGCCGTAAATTGCTGGATGACTGACGTACATGTGACGGCAATAAATCATCGATCGACTCGTCCGAACAGCTGAAATAATTTAAGAAATGAGTAGGTTTTAGTACTGGTGATATCGTTTGCTGAATAAAGTTGGGTGTCTTGCCTTGTCTTTGTTCATACTCCGATTCATCCGTACTATCAGTGAAGACTAGTGGCTCTTGATTAAGTGAAGCAGAAAAAATATTCTTGTTATTTTGAGCTTTAGGAACTGCAACGCCTTTTCGAGATTGACTATATAGATTGGATTTATTGAGAAAGCTTCGAGAATCTCGAACTGGAGCTCGAGATTTTTTGAAAGTATCCAGCCGTAGATGAGATGCGGGAAGTACCCCACGAAACCTCTTTCCGACCTTACGAATTTGTACAGATTCATCTGAAGATGCATCACATGGCACTGGTTCCGAGACATTAGCAAACGGTCCATCCAAGTTAAGATCTGAGTCAGAATCAAGCATGATAGGATCCGTAGATGATTTGATGGTGTTACTGGCCAGTTTTTGAACATTTGTCTGAATTTCTAGATCTAGCCTGCTCCCATCAGAACATCTTCTTTTAGTTTCTGAGGGGGGCCTTGAAAATTCTGATTCCGACAAAGAGTAGGTTTTTGGCGTTAGAGCCGGTTCCGGTTTCTTTTCTCCAGAAATTGTTTGAACCTTGTTATCAAAATCAGTGGAAGCACCAGAATGAGATTTATCTGGTGGGGAGCTGCTGATTGGAGGGATTAGACCTTCAATTTTACTGGAATAGGTCGAGTGATTTTGCAATTTCTTTACCTTCCTGAAATATCTCCCTCCAGACTGGGTTTTAAGTCGATCTGGGGATTTTTCACAATTCCTGATGGTAATAGTTGATTTTGGAGATTCACTAAGATTACTCAAAGTTTTAGGATTTTCCACAGATCTAATTGAGCAGGATGGTGATATTGGGATCCAATCTTGACCATCGGAAATATTAGGTGATAGAGGCAAAATCCCAAGTTCCTGTGATTCTTCTTCTTCATATTCATTACTGAATAATGTATCCTGATAGGATCTTTGGTTTCGATTATCCTGGGACGGAAACATCATTATAGGAGCGACACCTCTGGCCCTTAGAGTTTGTCTATACTTTTCCTGTTCCATAATGTACGGATGCAATTGAATCGGATTTCGATGTCGAAGAGCACGTCTCATTGGGTATTCAAGATTATTGACCGATTCAGACTCAAAATTATTCGCCTCAGGCAAAGCTTTAACATTTTCTTCCACAAAGGCTTCCCTTACTCCTTCATTTATATCGGGGCTTCTTGTTGTTTGATATTCGTAGAAATCTGGTAATGAGCTCGGTGGAGATGACAAAATACTCGAAGCTGGGGAGGTAATTTGTACGTAGCTTCTGGAGAAACCATCAGTTAAAGATATATCTTGACTGCAAGTGTCAATTTTACTCCCAATTTCTCGATCATCTTCCCAAAATGGTTCTGGATTTTTGAAAAATGTAGGTTGTGAGAATGATGAAACTTGACTGTTTGAGTAAGCCTCTTCTTGAGCTTTATCTGTTGTAGTTGGGCATAAGTCGGCTTTAGAGCCCGACCATCCGCCAGAGGTTGACAGATTTTGTTGATCAGTTGCAGCTACAGGGCTGGCTTCCGTTATTGTGTGGTTCATCTCATTTAATTTTTTGACTTCCATAGTACTGGGTGTGCATGAATTGTATCCGTCTTTTTCGCCCAACTCAAGGATACGTAATGTTGGTGAAACATGAACTTCATAATTATTTGTATCCTGATTGAGAGGGAATGGTTTACAATCTAACTGTCTTAATTGTTCTTGATCATTCATATTTTTCGACGCATTTCTTTCAGCAGTGTTGTTATGGGCTCCAGCAGACCCGCCAGGTTCATTTTGTAGCTGCTTTATTATGCATTTGCAGTGTAATTTCTCTTGTGTATCTTGGGTAAATTCACTTTCATCGTCTGTGTCAGGAACAAAACCTTGCTCTTTCCAGTTGGCCATGGAGTTGGGATCTCGATACTTGTTATCCTTATTTGCCTTTCGCACCCAGTATTTACCAGCGCGTATTATCAAAGTTGACTAATCAGAATCTCCAGTCACGCGCAACATGAAACACATACGTCCCATGCTTTAGGATCTTAAAAACATTGAAAATATGAGTAGACGTGGAGTATTTCCTCTTTTCATAGCCATAGGATTCGGAGTAATAAATGGTGTGTCATTGTTACTTATGAAATATAAGCATACCACCTAACGGGCATCAGGAATATGGGCTTTTGGGCCAGCACTCAAGGAGGGGCAATCGCAAGCACATGATATCAGGTAAAGTTATATCATATGTTATTCTCATGTACTTCATGCTCACATTTCCTAAGTAAATCAATTTATCCATCACCTCCATCTAAAGACTTCAACAGCAAGACAACATCACACTCAGATTTACAACACGAATCTAATCATCAGAATGATGAACCTTCCAAAATAAGGCACGACACGCTCCAGTCGACTAATGATCAGCATGACAAAAAAATGGTATCTCCGAAAGAAGATTTTGTGGTGAAATCAAATAATAATTGAAAAAAACTTTTATCAACAAAAGAGAGTATACGATCTATAACCTTTTCACTTGAGCTAAATACGACAAAAATCTATGTATTAGTCGCAAAAAATCAATTTATCTTTGGGTATGCGTAAAGCAGCCATTTATTCAACTCGATTAAATTTTTTATTAAAGATGTTCCTGGAGAGCTCTACCGTTTCGAAAAAATGTCATGGAGATGTTCAAAGTAATTTTAAATTTCTAAATTTTTTAGGCTGCCATACTTTTTCATTCTAACACGGTCTCATATCTTATTTAATTATAGATATTAGGATCTATTATGCCTCTCTTTTTGAAATTAGAGGTCAGACATTTTTCATGAAGAAATTTTATTATATAACAAATATTTCAAGAAATGAATCAACGAGTACAAAAAACGAGGTATCCCTCATTTTAAAACTCTAATTATAGTTTTTACTACATTCTAACTTAATTCCTTCCACATACACTTATACTTGTGTAATCAACGCTGCATAAGATAATGACACTCTTTAACTTGAATCTTAGTTACTGACATTATGCAACTTGCCACATGACTATATAAATATTTGGTAATGTCCTAAATGAGGCTGAGCCTAATTTTCCGACAATTTTCTGGGAGAAGATCTAGGATATACTTCATCAATATTAAACAGTACTTAAATAGTTCTGCGTATAAAGTAGATTGAGGGTATTACAACTCTCATCAGATTTTTTACTAAATACTGCTTTAGGGAACTTTATTGAGCACTAAGTCTAGAAAACAAAAACCTTCATCCATATTTTCCCCTAATCTAACTTCCTCGGATATTTAATATAGTTATGTAATCAGTAGAGAGTGCTTTAAGAACATATGCTTGGGTTTTCTAGCTACAGATGCTTCGATTAGTGCTAAGAATCATTTAAATAAAAATAAAGAGTTCTCGAATAAGTCAGTAGTATCAAGGTATTAGTTAGATGTAACTTATGATAACCTGCAATATTCTGCATCATCGGCCTTTGAGAATTTCAAAGCTCGAAACAAGCTTTTCGAGGGCGTGAAGAAATATACTAGGAAGTTGACAGAAACGGAGTCTTAATATTCTACAGGGCGTCCTACACTGAGCCAGAGCTATGAACATGGGACCTTCAGTGAGAATGCTTTATTACAAAAAGTTCTTGCTGTGATTCGTATTTCTCACCCTAAAAAGGCACACTTTCGATGAAATTTACGACGATGATAATAATAGCAGGTAGGTTCATTAACAAATTCAGTAATATCGAACGAAACTTTCGTTAAGATTCCATATATTCTACAAGCCAGCAAGCCGACAGAAAACCAACGAAAATAAAGTAATAGGGGTTTTCCTCGGAAAAATATATCTTGTATATCCTAGATCCTATGATTTTTCTAGCTGGGAGGGGGACTATTCTCAACATCTGTCAGTAGTATTCCATACAAGCCTCTAGCTCTCACTGCAGATTCTGCAGAGCGGAGATTGATTAACACCGTCTTTACTTCGATAAGGATTCCCAATCGCCTTAGCTATCTATATCGTCTTCATCTCTCAACACATCCCCCTATCACCATTATCATAAAGCTACTCACGATCAGATCAGATGATAGGGTCAAAGCCCTACCCATCACTCACCCTCGGTCATGAAGAAGAAGCCATCCGATGAGTTTCCTGAGCGAAACCAACACCCCATATTGCGATTGTCAATTGGATTAAGTTAGCCACGAATATTACAAAGAAGGAAGATGAAGATGGGTATGCGCATATTCTGTGAAGGGACTTCACATTTGCTGTTCACAATTATGGGTCCAAAAATGAATTTATATTTTATCTACTGAGGAAAACATTAACGGCACGCCCGTAAGATGTTTTCTACAATTCGAGCGCGTTTCCCCGTGACACTAGCGCGCTTTTTTTCATAGCCGGAGCCGGATAGTTCCGGATTCACATACAAGGCTACAGCTTGTAACATCTTCTAAGGCTAGGGCTGCAGATTTTCGAGACTTTTTCCCGCGCACGCAATTTCCATTGCTAGCATTTTAATTTTGTGGGGTAGAAGGTGCCGTGGAGATGATGGTCGAATTCCACAGGTAAGTACTGTGCTGAATGGCTACTCATCAAGGGCAAAAAATCAATGATTTTTCAAGAAACACGAGAGGCAAGGATCACAGTTCAAGGTGTGTCCTTGCGTGACGGGTTTTGCCCGGATTGGGACTGGTCACTAGGACCACTCCGTCTCCGAGGGGGTGTGTGTCCAGGTCACGGGACAAAGGGATGATAACATTAGTGTGGTATGTATTATGTAATCATAGGTTAGCGTGTTTGTAGACTTAGGGAGTTTCTGGTTAGTAAGGAAAAAACAACGAACTTACACTAGACTTAACGAACCCCATAGGCATTCTGCAATCCAAGATTACAGGCGTGCTTTGAGTTCATAGTCGATAGTAAGACATTCGTAATCCATACACAAGAACGCACAGGGGTACGTACCAGATGGGGATTATGATACAGGAGAAGAGTTGTGCCTGGGGAGAAAGGATGATCCTCAGGGGGCCAGTGGAGGGAATTAAGACTAGTCTACGCAGAGCTTGTAACGGATGGGATAGTACGTGGTAGATTTTATTCCCAAGGAAGAAGTTATTAATTTCTAACTGTAAAACTTAGAGGGGCTTCGTGTAAATGTCACGTGAATCATACATTCTTGTATTCGCTGTTACCTTATGACGATTCACGTGACATTTACACGAAGCCCCTCTAAGTTTTACATGGTAGCATTATTCTTGGTTGATTCAAACGAAAATTCGACGGTAGAAGTCTCATCTGGAGCTTTGTTATATCTTGGACGAATTGTTTGTGACGATTATTTAGAAGGGAATTTGATATCTGTGTAAATGTCGTCCTTCGGATTATCGAAGGCGGATCGGGAAATCGCTGCCCAGGGCACCGATTTGAATCAGACTGCTGTGGAAAAGAAGCAGTCGGGGGAAAAATATTGCTGGTCGTTCAGGTCAAGTGCCGGGTAACTTCAGCAATGAGTTCGACTTCATATCGAGCGGAAGCACGAGTGAAAATCTGAGGTCTAGATCAAGAGGAAAAGATTCAGACAAACGATCCTTCGAACAAAAGGATCGGGATGATGACGAATGGTGCAAGAAGTACTCAGAAGAAGCTACATCTTCAAGGAGGTCGGAAGGAGATGGTGATCGCAGAGATGCACCAAATGACGTCGAAGATTTAGGGGCAGGATGGGACAGGCCCGCTAGAACGGGAGCAAACCTTGCTCGAGTGGAACCTTTTCGATTGGAAACCACCTCAGTCAGCCTTTCTGAGAGGAATCAAAAATTGGTCCATTTACCGAGAGGCTGTGTTACTACAGCTAGAGTGTATTGGATACGAAGCAGGGATGAAGTTAACGCCACTAGACGAAGTGAGACTTGCTGCTGTCATCCAGCGAACTACAACGGAGGAGACAGGAAGTCTAGTCGTAGGGATGAAACGAGGCACAGAGATGATGAGGTTGTTCGAACGAACCTATCGTCAGGGTGGTGAAGTCCAACAGGAGGCCGTTTGGGAAACTCTTATCGCCCTCAAGTATGAAGGAGGATACCCTGTGGAGTACGTGACAAAGTTTAAGACACGTGTTAGGGACTACATTTCCACTGGTGGGACTCTAGCAGAGAGACAAATCTCCATTATCTTCAAGCAATCGACGAAGGATAAAGCTGGGAGGTGGAATTCAATGGTCTCCACCATCACCCGTTTTCAAAGCCGGTCAGCAGAAAATCTTATTCAAGATTTTATATCTCACCACTACAACAGGATCGGAGAATCGGGCAAAGAAGAGAGGCCCAGGAAATCTCAGCCGGTTAAGAAATACTTGAACAACGCCCAAGGTGAACAGAATACAAGTGACCAAGGAAAGTCGAGAATAAAGGGAAAAGGAAACAACCCTAAGAAAAAGTTTGCCATCCGTTGCTATAACTGCAAGAAAGAAGGACACATTGCCAAGAACTGTCCTGAGAAAAATGAAAAGGAGGCACAAAACTCTCATGCCGCACACAAAACATTGTCCATCGACATAGGTCCACCGGCTGCTGTCAAGGGTACTAGAGGTGTTCGCATTCCCAGGTTCATGAGTTCGATAATTCAAGGGTTCGACATAAGATAATATTCAATAATTCTAAAGAGTTCCTAAAAATACAAGACCATAATCTACCGAACTAGAGTTATCCCAAAAACCCATTATATACTCCTCTCTATTGTTCTCGAAATTTCCAGTATACTCTGATACAGAATAGAATGGAGTAGTATAGAAAAGCATGGACAAGTACAGATCGGAACAGAACGAAGTAGAATAGAACAGAAAATAATAGAACAGATTAAGGTAGAATAGAACAGAATAGCACACATATCATCGTACATAGTTCCTATTGATTTAGAATAGGCCCTTGGTCCGTGACAGCTGCAATAGCTTACGAATATTGCCAAATTTCCGAAGAATTCTCTGGGAACAGTTATGCTGCTCAAGTAGACCCACAGGTTTACGAAAACATGGTCGATTTCTACGAGAATGAAATGGCGCGTCGTTGTGGCGAGCCAGTAGATGATAAAAAGTTGCTCGAGTCGCAATCCCCAGGAGCTTCCATCAACTTCACACAGCAAATTCTAAGCGAATCTGAAGGGATTGGAGTTGCAAGCCGCTGGCTATTTGATACGGGTGCCGATGTAGATACCACTAACTGTCGGAGAAACTTCAAGCCAGGCACAGTTGTAGAGCTAAAGCCTAACCAATTCCCAATTCAGACTGGGGGTGGAATTGTATGCGCGGAATGCATTGGAAAAGTTTGGCTATCACTCACCGGACCCGGCGGCAACCAAACTTCAATCAGGTTGAAGTATGTGGTACACTTGAAGGTATTTCCTCTAAATATCATCAGTGGAGAACGATTCTATCGAAGTGGTGTTTACCTGGATAAAAATAGGATAGTGAGCCCCAATGGCAAAGTCCTGTCTCATATAAACGCGGAACGTCGAGGATTTTTCTTGTGGTTGTTTAACCAACCAGAACTATTAAAGTTGACAGGCTACAAAAAGGCAGTGAACCTCACCTTGGTGGAAAGCATTCATCAAAGTGAAAAAGAAACCTCCAAACGAGACCCTGAGGTAAAGGAATTTACAGAGGCCTATCAAGATTGTTGGAAGAGTGGTGTTTCCAACATGACCAATGACGTGATGAAAAGCCTGATCCTATGGCACAGGCGCTTATGCCACCCTAGCGCTGAACGACTTAAATGGACGATTAAAAATACAGTTGGTATTGACCTACTGCCATCACAAGTTGAAAATTTGCCATGCGAAGCGTGCGACATGGGCAAATCAATAAAATATAAAACTTGCGAAAGACAGCCTAGAATGAGAAACATCGGTGAAGGTTGGCATTGCGATGTAGGAACCTTAAATCCGGTCACAATGGAGGACTATGGATACTTCTGCCTCACGACAGATGACGTTTCGAGGTACAGAATATTCCGGGCCTTGAAAAAAAAGAGCGACGCCGCTGACGAGCTAAAGTCAATTCTGTCGAAAACAAACTCCGAATTGAGACAGCGCCATGGACTTCGGGTGAAACGCCTAACAATTAATGGGGGTCGTGATTGGGGTCTAAACACTCTCCAAGACTTTGCTGCAAAAGAACAAATTGATGTGATCATCTCCGCACCAAATAACCAGTATCAGAATGGTGTATCAGAGAGAGGAATCCGTTTCGTGCAGGACGCAGCACGATGTTGCAGCATTCAAATGAAAGTTCCATCGATTTTCTGGAACCATATGTTGGAAATGGTGTGCTACACCTTAAACTGTACATCTCAAAGCTCGGTAGAAGACAAGAAGACGCCATGGCAAGTATATTGGTCACAGATTGAACCTGATTGCGCAAAAACCAAAGTGGATCACTTGTGGATACCAGGAACCTTATGCATCACCCACGTCGACGAAAATCATCGTGTTGCGAGCGAAAAACTTGACGCCAACGGCACAAAAAGTATCTTCCTCGGCTACAGAGGAAGAAAGAACAAACTTGTTTGGTTACTCGACGGTGGAAGATTTATCGTGTCGCCTCAAGTAACGGCGTATGAAAATGTCGGTCCAGGCTTTGGCTGGGCAGCAGACCCAAGAGAAATTGTTCGATCGCTCCCTAAGCATGTTCAGGATAGGCTGAAATCTAGAAAGAAAGATTATGCAAGAAATGAGGATTACAACACTCCCCAGGATGACAATCAGCAGCCAATATTGCCAAGAGGGCGTGGTCATCCTAAGCGCACCATCGAGCGGCCCTACGACAATCAGCAGATGTTAACTCTTGATGCTCCGCTTAATACGGACAATGAGATGGCAATAGTGCTGCTTGAACTTAAAAATGGTGAGAATCCTGCAAAATCCCCTGAAGAGATATGCGACGCAGTAACAGGACAAAACTTTGGGAAAATGAATTTGGCCTCCACATCCAACAAGATGGACCTATTTCACATGACTTGGAAAGCCATCGATGGACAGGAATTTGGCCTGCACAGCGATGGTGACGAAATCTTCCGCATAATGGTCAACCACTCTGGCGCGTCCTCATACCTACTCGAATCATCACTCGATGAACCTACGTTTTCCGACGCTATTAAAGGCCCGATAGACGCGAGTTGATAGAAGCCATCAATCAAGAGATTGAAGGTTGTTTGTCTCGTGGAACCTTTAAGTTTGTACCACGAACAGCTGTGAAAGATAGAGGGCGTCTGGTTGCATCCAAATGGGTATTGAAAAAGAAATATAAGTCAAACATGGAACGTGACAAGTTCAAGGCCAGAGTGGTGGCTAAAGGCTTCACGCAGACAAAAGGAGTAGACTTCAACGACACCACTTCAACAACAGCTAGGTCAGCTAGTTGGAGATGCCTAATGGCATTAGCCTCGCTGAAGAGCTGGTATATCCTCCAAGCTGATTTCATAGCTGCATATCTTGCAGGTGATTTGAAGGAAACTGTTTTCATGGAACAGTTATCACGTCTGAAAGAGTATTTCGAGGTAAACCCAGAAGCCGCAAGGAGGTTTGGCTATTCATGCACCAGTGTCATCGAGCTCAAAAGACCCTCGTATGGTCTGAAGCAGTCAGCGGCTTGTTGGCAAGATAAAGTCAGGCGCATCATGATGGATAGAGGCTACAAACATTTGATTTCTGATAACGCCATTTATATAGGCAAGACAAAGGGGATCATTGTGGCCTCTTATGTCGACGATTTCCTGATTTTCGGTCCAAATATGGACGACCTCAAGTCACTATCACAATCTCTGAACAGCGAAGTCCCATTAAACGACTTAGGTGAGGCACACTGGTTCTTAGGCGTCAGAATCCATAGATCATCGCCAACTGGATGCGTAAGATAAGACCAGGAACAATACCTCGAGAGATCCTTCCAAGAATTCGGGATTTCTAGAAAATTTATCGAAACCCCAATGTCACCAGGTAGCAGGGCAGAAATGAGAAGAAACACAAGTAAGGCAACTGCAAAAGACCTGAACGAGTTCCAAAGGCTAGTTGGCAAGTACAACTTCTCCTCCTGTATGGTTCGATGCGACACATCTCAGGCCACATCTCAGATGGCACGATTCATGTGCAACCCATCGCCTCAACACAAGCACCACATGTTGAGGATTCCTCACTACCTATCTGGTTGCGCAGACAGGGGTTTATTCTATGAGAAAAATCACCGGCACCTAAATGAGTTTGGAGAACATGGATTGTTTTGTGCGGTGGATTCTAGATTTGCGGATGACCACGATACAGCAAAATCCACGACTGGATACGTAATATTCATGGCTGGAGGTCCCGTAATTTGGAGATCAAAATTGCAGAGTATAGTTTCCACACTGACCTGTGAGGCCGATTATGTGGCCATGTGCGAAGCTGCAAAGGATTGCGCCTGGATTCGAAGCTTCTTGAGCGAACTGGGTGTGATGCCTGATGGCCCTATACCAATTTTAGAGGATAACACGGGTGCTATCAAGTGGGCTACAAGCGATGGCATGACATCGGGCCGACGCCACATACGCGTCAATTACCATTACATTGTACAAGAAATTCGTGATCGCAACATTGCTATTCGACAGATCGAATCCAGAAATAACCCTGCAGACGGATTGACAAAACCCCTTAGCGCCGATTTATTCCGGCGCTTCACTGGACAACTAGGGTTGATGGATGGACTTTCGCTTAAAGACTGAGAGGGCGTGTAAGCAGACCTATGCTTGTCTGGGTTTCGTGCCAGTCCAAAAGCGAAAGTAAGATCTACGCGTACAGATGTTTGGCTACTGGCAATACTCAAGGGAGCGTACAAGGGGATAAATAAATAAATTATTCAATTGTCCTGATTTGGCGCCTTCTTGGCCCATGCAGGTATAGACTTCGGTCAGATACAATGATGATATAGTTGTGATGAACATCATGCCTCAGATATCATTTGCAAGTCTTGTTGAAAGTCATGTGATAGCTCTGTAATTGTATCGCGTGTCTCGCTTAGTATTCCACACTTTCTGTAATTGTAAAGTGTTTAGATTGTAGAATAATCAACAGGATAAGAGTTGTAGTTATAATACACACAATAAATTCCATATTAAAGTATATTATCAGGAATCTGATTTTGAGATCAAGTATCCACACGCAGCTGAATTAATAGCTGGTATGCAGTATACTCTTAACTCCACTGTCGCATAAATTACAACAAGTCTCACTACGGCTGTGACAAGGCGGCTTTTTCTTCACCGCTGTCGAACTATGCCCTCCGTGAAACTCACCCAAGGGAAACCTCTCAAAAAACCGTGGGTTATCCAGACATGCCACCATCATCAATGTAGCTAACTTCAGTAAGGTGAGTTCTACTGGAGTCGAACCAGCGATCTTCTATCTCAGGTGGGATAGATGTTCAGGCCGTCGAGACCCTACTTAGAAGACCGGCCCGGATAGTTTACCGCTACACCATCCGACCTCCGTACAAGGGGATACTCACACAATATAGTTCTAGGCTCGACTCGTAGTAGTAAATAATTCCATACTTTCACTCTCACATTCTTGACGATTCACGTGACATTTACACGAAGTCCCTCTAAGATTTACACCAACGAGTTATTGTCTTTCAAGTACATCTGAATTCATTAAACCCTTACACCTTGGTCAGAATAGATCCTAATGCGCTAGATAGTCTTTGATTAAAGTAGCACATTAACATATCATATCGTTAGGGGAACTATTCTCAACACCTGTCAGTGGTATCCCCTACGAACCCCCAGCTCTCACTGTAGAGTCTGTAGAGCCGAGATTGAGTAACACTTTTCAACTTTGAGCTGGGTTATCTCCCCTTCTGTAAAAGATACGCTTCCGATACCACATAAGGCGACCAAGACGATGATAATGCGTTACCAAACGCTACAACGGTAGTCAGAGAAGCCCTAGTTATGTTACAACATGTGCTACCCACCGGCAGGCAAACAAAAATCCCATGAAAACAAAGTAAAAGACCCTTCCGCCCTCAAGAAAAGCAGATTTCGACTCGTCAAAAATATCGTCCCTTCTAACCTTTGATTCCGAATCTACTAGCTAGGAGGGCATCTGGAATACATGAGTTACTCGACGACCCCACGTCCGTAACGACTTTCGATGCTAGTCTAGGCTCCTTCACGACAGTCACTCTCGCTCAAGAATTTTCTGACATCCTTTCACGATCTTCGGTTTGTCCTGCGGCATGAATCAGGAAAAGAGGAAGGAGGAGGCTAGGAAAGTTGAGAGACGCTCTTAGGTATACACAGGTCTGCTGCGCCCGGCTGGCCGGCCTTTTCGTCATAGGAAAGCCCGGCACCCAGTGGCTTATGAGAATTTTCCCTGCAGCTACACACCCGTAAATGGCTATCGTTTCATTGGCTGGAAAGAGGAGATATTGACGGGATGACGGCTCCTTTTAGTGTGTACTCGAATGAAGACCTGTGGGGGTATTACTGCTGGAAAGAAGTCGTGAAGGGGGCATAGGAGGGAGTACACTACCCGAGGCATAGATACTCCCGGCCTGTAGGCAGAAAGGACCTACATGTCCTTACAAAGCCATAGGCTATATTGGACAATAAACATAACCAAAAAACAAACAAACGCACATTTCGAGAAATTCGAAAATCCCCATTTTCCCATTTTCTATTCCTATGATCACTTCTGTGCTTTACCTCTCGAATTGTTAATCGTCGCGAGGTATTTAATATGCTTCCGGTGAGAAAAAATCGCCCAAAGCCAACATCTTCAGTCGGCTTTGAACGGACACCATTGTGTCCAAAACCTACTGGCCTCGCGCAAAAATTATCAAGCCTATTTGCGAGTGAGGCCTTTGTCCCAGGGAAGTCAACAAATCTTCCCGATCAAGAGATGACTGATTCTGAACCGATCAGAGCAGAAAACAATGGTCCCAAGACCAAAATCCCCGCCGAGCTGGCCCCAGTGGCAAGCAGCTCCAGGAAAGAAAAGGAAGTTGTTCGAGAAAAGACAACCGAACGTGCAGAATCATCTGCAGGAAACAATGCTGTGCCAGCCTCTAAAGGCACAGCATCGAAACCAGCAATGGAATTTCCACCAGAGCTGCAATCTGTGATGGAGGCCGAAAAGCGTCGCACGACGCAAATAAACGCCTGACTCGCAATCTGCTCGACTGCAATCAGCAGTGTCGAAGCAGCACTTTCGCCTCTTTCGATTGGCGATAATAAAGAATTTGTAGACGGAATCAAAGTCTATCTTCGAGCGGCCATCGGCCAGTTCGTACAATCTATCCCAGGGAGCACACGACCAGTTCTCCCTGCTCGCCCTGCCAACCCTCTTCCGCCGAGGGCACCAGAAATAGGGGTTCCTAACCCTCCAACAACCCAGGCTCCGGCCCAAAAAGTAACTTGGGCTACCGTAGCTCGGGGAGGCCTAGCCCGCAGCGCTGGGCAGTCGACAAAAAAAGCAGCACCGCCCGCTCCCAAAGCAAAGAGTGCCAACCCGAGGACAAAAGTCGATTCACGACTTTTCTGCGACTCGACTACTTCCACCCCCACCGTCTCCTCTCCCCAGCTGGCATTAGGTCAGCTGTGTCTCTGGCGCTGGGAACCGCTGCTAATGATATTACGTTGGTTCAGCGGGTAAAAACCGGCTTTGCTATTACAGCAAAGAACGAAGCTTCTCGAAAGGAGCTCTTGGATTCCTCTGCACTGCGGAGAGATCTAGAAATACACCTGGAACCAGCGTCAAATCTGGTTGCCATGCAAATTGCCACCGTTCCGGAGACAATTCGAACACTTGCTGGCCCCATCGCCGTGACAGCAAAGATGGTTGCCGACGAAGTCACGCGAGTGACCAAGCTGGTTCCCTTTCTGGTTCGTCCTCATGGGACTAGCAAACCAGAGGCGCCCTACTCAAATTGGCAAGCGCTCTTTCCCCGAAAATCCGCTCCTCGTCCCGGATTCCGCCTTTTTGACGACTCTGGAGCTGCAAAGCTCTTCCGACCTCGTCGCAAAATCGAACAATGCAAAATGTGTCTTGAGTTTCACGCCACCCATGGTTGTTTCCGCGCTCCAGCTTGCTGGAACTGCGAATCAAATATACACTCCGAAATAGAGTGCAAGGCCCTCACACGCTGTTGCAACTGTGGGGGACCTCACCGATCTGACTCTCGGGCCTGCCAAATTGAACAAGGGGAATTCTCAAAGGTGGCACGAGCCAGGGCTGCAGCCAAAAAGGCCGAAGAAGCTATCATCGCCGCGGCGAAGGATGTCTCGATGGCCGAGGCAACAGGTTTCGGAGCTCTGGGATCTGAAGAAGAAGTTTGAGGACACAACAACCTCGACGATGTCCCCTTTTGGGGCATCTACTAACCAATAGCAGGATACCGGCTGGATCAAAGGTGCCTGCTAACTCATCTCTTGCTCTCAGCGGAGATTGAATAAATTTTGTCATTTGGAAGGTGTGACGGACGACGGAATGTGTGAGAAGCACACTGCTTGGGTCCAATGAGGAGGAATCTTCTGGTTTTCGGAGGTGTTTTGTTTTTCTTGATTTTTCGTTTCAGTTCAATCAGCTGCACTTTTGGTAGCGATTCACGAGGTTGGAACGAGTTAGGCTGTAGGAAAAGTTACAGGGAACCCTGCCGGATCCGCCGGTCCTTGACCCAATGTGGAAAACATTGCTTTAGCTTAGGACCAAAAGTAAATAATAAAAAAAACATATCACATCAGTATAGTACGGAATCAATATAACGATATAGTTCCGTGCCGCTATTTTATTACGTTATAACGTTTTGGTGGTGCGCAGTGTCCTCTACGAACCTGGGAGTGAAATATTCTCCCAGAGCCAAGTTCAGTCAAATTTTGCAATACCGAACAAGTTGGCCCACGAGTCAATGATTCAAAATTCTCCGCCATGTCAAATTTTCGCTCCCAACGAGTTCGACTCCTACCTAAGTCTCATCAAGGTTACATTTACGACTTATTACATCCTCATTTTCATGACCACACCTCTCATCAACTATTCTCTGGCCTCAGCTAGCCACCAAATACACGCCCACGCCGATATGTACACCCGACGGAGGAAGCAAAGCGTGGCGCACAAATCTGGGAGATAGTTCTTTGGGAAGGACGTGAGAGGGATCAGGACAATTTTTCAAGATGATGCAGAGGATGGATGTAATCTCGACGGGCGTTTAATGTTGAATTTCGGCAAGGAGTTTTACGAATTGAGCTCTGTGCGCGCCAAGACTTCGCTTGCGAGAGTGCAGCGGACACTATAAAAACAAGTCAACGATGAAAGGTACCGTGGTCCGCCTCCTGGTGGTGTTCTCTGGTATAGTTTGAGTAGCCTAGGCACCTACTCCACTTGGGAAGGAGACACTGAAGACTACATTTCGCGTGGAGTCAAGGATATAGATGATGAAGGCATGTCTAGATAATTCAGGGGTTTTGAGACGTTCCCCTGAGTGGGTATTCACGGATAAGGGTTGACTTTTGGTGAAGAAAAAGCCGCCATAACTTCGCAGTGGTACTTGCAAATGAAATCCGAGGCTTGGGTGCTCTTCCATATATTGAATCATCTATTATACACTTTTCTTTAATTTTGTGTTATAGCCAGATAGCTGCATACGCAGTCAAAATTTGAAGCAAAAAAAAGACAGATTGGAGAGCGGATTGCAAATGAAACTTGGAACGCACTTGACAATAGATCCAATGCGATCTTCTACTTGATTTAAAGTTCCTGAGAGAGAGTTCTTGATAGAGTCGGCGTGTTCCATTGAAACTTACAGCGAATCCTCGGGCAAAAATGTCATGCTAAATCTACTTTAGATGGGGGAAATGGAGGCGATATCATCTTTGAGGCCAGGTATGATTTTCATGAGAGCTCCATTGACAGCTTTAGCATCTGCTCTAAAGAGGGGCGCTCCATCAATCAAGCGGAATATTGCTCTAGGGCCCTTATATTTTACTGCGGGCTTTTGCACAATTATGCGAAGGTTTGGATTTTTGGAGATAGATTTGGCCGGAGCTGAGGGAATAGTGGCGTAAGGGCCTGCGGCGGTCGCTATACAGTTATGAGGATGGTTTAACAAGGGAGCAGGAGATCGTGAGGGGATATTTTGACTGGGCTTAGGTTAGAGCTCGCCGGCTTGGGCTGTCTTGGAGTGTCGTGCCACATAGGTTGCCCTGAAACAACTGCGAGGATAAATACGCCATATGCTCGTGCACAAAGGATTTTAAAACAAGGTCGGCTTCTTCAATGGCTGTCTAAAACTTGGTATGGAAGTTTGGAAACCATGTAGTTCGACCTTTTTCCGCGCGCTGAGCCAAAAGGGGAGAATGTTGTGACTTTGTCATCAAAAGCACGATGACCAGATTCGAAAAGAATTTAATCAGATTACAAGCAATATAGGTTTGTATGGTGAATTGGTACACCAGTCAGGCCGTTTTCACAAGTCGATTCTGGGGAGCTTGAACACCTATTCCATTCGAGACGGGAGAAAGCTAGTTCGAATCCAGTGAAACCCACACAACAATCTCTCTCGTAGTGGTATTGTATTCGTGGGATGATGAAAGCAAACTCTGTTAACCATGGGGTTTTCACGCTTTTCCCTGTAGTGGGTATGCACGGAAGAGATTATACGCCGTAAGGGTTAACCTCGAAAGCTGTCTGCAAAAGAAATTTGAGTGTGAGTATTCTAGACGCCAACTTGGGTCGTCCTACTTAAAGTGCATATCTCTCGATAAAACCTGCATGGGCCTCCAGGCGCCAAATCAGGAAAGATTGAATTATTTATTAAATGTAAACGTTATGTGCTCATTCTCGTACTACAACAAAACAAGTATATTTCTTTACCAAGGTTCAACCATAAAGACCACTCTTCTTAGGTGTATGTACGCATGGATCATCTTCAATACATGCATAACTCCCACTCCTCATGTATTACTTGACCCCATAACTAGAATTTGAATTTGGATTCTTTTACATGCAGGAAGAACCCTACATTTACCTAGACGAGACACGAATAGATGGGCTCTAAGAGCTCATTGCTACCTATATGACCGGCATTCAAGCTAGAAGCGACAAAAGAAAAGAGAGAAAAAAAGGTACAGTAAATGTCTAAGTTGCGGTGCCCTGCGCCACATCCCTATCTTCCAAACACATCTCCTCTCAAGTCAGAAACAATCTCAGTATGGGCACCTCCTACCCTATTCATTCTTCGGCAGACTATAAAATCTGCTTCTAGCCAGGAATTAGATGAACTTCTGCCATCCCTTCTCCCCTATCATTTCCCTGGCACCAGGCGGCGCCCTTTTCTCGCAGCTTCTCCAACTTTCTAAAGCAGGTCGGCACTCTGAAAAATGCAAGGGCCTTTTCTCTCGGCCGCAAACGCAATTCAGATCTTCATGCTAGGGGTTGAAACATCGATGGTAGTCGGCGTAGTCCCCGTGGCCTATTCTTGCCCCGATAAGACGATGATACTCCCATCTTGGTAGAGCCAGTTCCGGCGGCTGTTTGCAGCGCATGAAAGGTTCCAGACCTTCGTATCGTTTGGGCCGATTCTTCTGCCACCACTCTTCCACGAGTTCTTGGCCGCGCTGATTAACCCACCTCCTTAATGCCGCAAAAGTTAGATTATTTTCTTCTCCGCTGGGCGCAGTTGGGGCAGTGTCCGGTTGTTGAGGATTCCCAAGGCCGATTTGGCCAGCTTATTGGCCTCTTCATTACCATAGATCCCCACATGACCTGGTATCCAGTGTATGTCCACACGCTTATTGTCTCAGCGAAGAAAACTTGTCCACCACCGACTGCGAGGAGTTAGATCTTCCTCGGTAGAGCGCTCAGGTGGCCGCTTGGTTGTCCAGAAGAATGCAGATCGGTAAGTCTTCTCCAACTACTATTGCAGCCTCCAAGGCTTTTCTGGCGCCAACAACTTCCGCGTCGAATACATCTGCTCCAGGAAGTGGACAAGAACCACTTCTGGCTAGCTTGCCTCCTTGGTATACTACATATCCCCAAGTTGAATGTTCGGGACCGGATGAAGATCCATCAGAGACGGCCACGACTGTATTGGCTCATAGGGAAGTTGGCTATCGTTTGATGCTTTCTGATCTGGCTTCTTTTTCTCGAGTGCATGGAGTCGATGCTTAGGGACCATTCGGAAAGCAGAGCTTTCTAGGGCCTTCGGCTATGGGAACTTGTGACAAGCTCATTTTCAAGCGTGTCATGTACCTTTCTGGCTGTCGGAAGAAGCGATCTCATTGTCCCAATCTAAGACTTAAACGTCTTATTGTATTTTTCGGGCTCTCAGCCGCTCGAAGGGCGAGAGGGTGTCAGGCATCCATTCTTCGCATGCGAGCTGCCGATCCCAGCTTATTTTGCTGCAGAATTAAGGATGCGGGGGGTATTCCCGCTTCACGATGAAGAGTGCTACTCGGAGGGATACGACACGCTGGGAGTGCTACTCGAATAGCTTTCATTAACGTTTTGTCCAACAGAGATGTATGCCAGCCTACTCCAGTGCCAACTTCTCTATCTCGCAGTGTGGTTATTCAAGTAAGACTCGGCCACCACGCTTCTGCCACGTAAAGAGCTGTGCTCAGAACGCATGTCTATACTGCACGAATTAGGGGTCCAGGAGCCACACTGCGTTGAACTACGTTTTGTTGGAAATATCGCGCAATGAAATGGGCGCAATATTTATGGAACGAAAGTAGAAGTTGACTAAAAGAGTGTCATGTTCGGATTACAGCTAAAAGTGTGGAAAGTGTGCGCTACAAGTACAAGTGTAAGCGACACGTTGCCTAAGCCACAGCATAAACGAGTGTGGCGCCATCTAGGCATAGAAAAACTCCAATAACCTCCTTGTGCCCACGCCATACAGCCGCTCATATATCTAATAGGTAGCCTGAAGCGCTACCATATTACCCATTCCAACCTCTTAAATACACATAAGATCGTGTCGGGAACCTAGACGAAATGGAGGGCCCATACGTCCACAACACACTGTGTCTCCATTTCCAACACGTTTATATGTCGTAAGAAATGGACTACACGAATAGCTTTTCCAGTCCATTCCTGTACATGCTGCTTGAAGCTCAGCTGGGTACCAAGCCAGACTCCTAGCCATCAGATGTGGGGTGACGGTTCGATCCGGCAATCTTTCACCAAGATCGAATGGTCAGCCGTGTTGATTTTCTTTCTAGGTACTCCTCCGGTCACTAGAAGTTCTGAATTTGCTAGGTCAAATTCGATCCGATGTTCTCTCGCGAGAAGGATAAGGCTGTCGAGGTAATTTTGGACTGAGGAGACAGCTTCCGCCGCGGTATTTCACCTGGAATTTGCGTTGGCAAAGAAAGGTCTGCATAAACTGGCACAGTGATAGTGGCCAGCTTTTTTCTCGAAGGCGTTTGATCAGTCGGCTATGGAGGACTGCATCAAATGCACCTTGGATATCTTGTGTGACCACAGCCGCACACTTACTACTTTTCATGGCCGCCTCGGCATCGTGGATTACGCAAGATGCAAGGGAGACTGCAGATCGTGCTGTAATAGAGTCGAATAATTGTGGGTGAACAACTTGGTGACTTATCGTCAGCCCTGCCATTCTCTTACCAACTAGGCGTTCGAGTCTTTTGCGTAAACTTGACAGCAGCGAGATCGGTCGCCAGCCCTTGGCGGTGGACAGATTTCGTCCCGGTTTGGGAAGAAGCACAACCTCTGCTACCCTGAAAGCCGTGAGAAAGCGGCCGATATTCAGACAGGTCTGGTAGAGATCCTTGACCAGAGTTCCTAGATGGTACCAACAGGCTTTAAGTAAACGTACCGTTATCTTGTCACCGTCTGGTGCCGTGTCGTTGATAGAGATGGTAGCGCTAGTCACATCTTCAGGTGATATTTTTGTATCCCATGGGATGCGCTCCTCCTGTCCATTATCCCAAGTTGAGAAATTGTTCTCGCCGCTAAACCTTGCCAAGAGAACGTCTCGTAGCGCACTAGCTCGCTGTCGCGGGTCAGATAGCCACCGGTTCTCGTCAATCTGCTGGGGGGGGGGGGGGGATTTCAGCTGCTGGTCGGGGCTTAGTCCATCTCATGATCTTGAATACCTGTGCGTCAGTAGTAACTGCCTCCACTTGCTTCTTCCAGTACTCTCGCATGGCTCTTCTCACAACGACTCTAAAGCTTTTCCGTGCCTGTTTTGCAATTTTCCGGATTGTATTTTGCCGCCTTTTAATCCAGCCATTTTATGCCACATTCATCGCTCCATCAGGATCCGGTTTTTTCTCTTTCAATCTCTGTGGCTTTGCCCACGATCTTCGCCGTATCTTCGAGTGATTGAAGGAGGGCATTAGTGAATTTTTCGATCTCCATAACACTATGAAGAGGGCCAGGTTTGGTCCATTGGCTGACACATCGGCTAAACTCCTTAAGATAGACGTCACTGACCCGAATATTCCTTATGATTCCAGAGAGATCTGACACTGTAGGATTTAGTACGGTACCCCTGATGGTCAGGTGACATGAGGTTCGGTGGTAACGTGTGGAGACTGATGGTATTGCGGCTATGTTACTCCAGGTTAAGTCCAGCAAGTTTCCATCTCTGTGCGTTGGCTCTCCGACAATACTGACTAGATCCATATTGTGAGCTAATACCCATTCCATAATCTGGTTACCATTTCTATACTGATTTGTCGTTAGCGTCAGCCAATGCTGTGACACAGAGTTGAAATCTCCTCCAACCACCACTGGTCCTATAACTTCCCACTGGAGTAGGGGCTCCAAGGTTCCACTAGTGCCTGGGGCACGACATACGTTGATAAAGGTCAGACCGCCCATCTTTACAAAACAGTAGTCGGAGGTCGGGACTGATGAGGGTGGAAACATTTGAGTCGCATGACTACCTTTGCGCGTGAAAGTAATCGAGCGGAGTAGGACGTCTGTTCTTCCAAATAGTATATGTCTATTGTAGTCAGAGTGACTTTTTGTGATAAAACCCCCCTCTTTCTTTCTCGTCCATGGCTCTTGTACCATGACTACATTTGCACCGGCATCCCATGCCTGTTTCAATGCTATATCCATGTATTCTCCACCCCTTCCAACATTCACTTGGTGAAAGTGGAGGGTGTTGTACTTGTCTTTTGGTGCTTTTGTTGAGGGGTTTCCTAACATGAACACGGCATTGTTGAATCCTAGGCAATGACGGTTTCAACCGCTTTGCCTTTTCTTTCCGAGTCCGCTAGAGCAGCATTATAATCACGGTGTCCGCTTTCTTTGATGATGTGGAGTTCTGCAGGAGTATGAGGCAGAATTATCCCGTTTGCTTGTCTTGTACGAGCCATGCAGCTGCCCTCATTTGAGTGGTGAGGTCCCGCACAGTTCGAGCACTTTAACACCTTGGATTGGCACTCTGATGTCTCATGGATTCCCCCACATCTTCCATATCGTTGGCTCTAGGTGGAGAAACGCGTTGTGTAGAGTCCCCAGTAACGTTGGCATTGCTCTATCGGTCGTCGGCGTGAAAGTTGGTTTGCCGGCCCGCTGTCATTAAATAGACGAAACTTTGTGTTGGCTGGTTTCTGTTGGAAACGTATAATCCAGCTCGTTGAGTATTGCCCAAGCTTTGCTTCAGTGGGCCGAGACTGGATTGGTGTGGCGCCACATAATGCCTGGCACTCATTCTTCACCATGTCGTTGGTGATTTGGATACTACCTTCGAATGTCCTGATGTGCAATGGTACATGAGGTACTAACAATGACGTCCATATGGACGCTTCCTCAATCATAGTGTTGTCTTCTTGTATGGAAGGTGCAATTCTCATGATTGTATCTCTCGATGCATCTGACGCGCATTCTAGAGCAATCTCCGACCTGACTAGGTACATTGAGGTGATAGCAGAGGCTGCTATTCCAGCTTTGTCGGTAATCATTTTATTGATGGTGACTGGCGATAGCTGGTGCCAGTGGTGATCCCCCTCCGATCAAAGGAATAGGCGTTTGTCCTACTTTGGGGTCGTCTGTGGCTTCGTGTGGCTTGATGGAGCAGGCCTTCGCTGGTATTGCATATTTTGTGGCGTCGGTAGCTTGGATGCTTTGCGAGCTACTGTCACCCAGGGCAAGCTAGTGTCTTGAGGTTTTGACGGTAAGGCGTGGCTGTGATACTCAACAGCTGAATTGTTCCTAGGCGCGACCGGTCTGGGAGTGCTTGCCAATGTGGGGAACTTCTTACTTGAGAAAGTCTTTATTTCTACCTGATCTACTGCAAAGGCAGTTATGACAGGCGTAATCTTTTCCATCAGCGTCGCTACGACCGCTACGGCTTGCTTACATCCTTTGCTCTTAGCCCAGTTGTCGATTAGTTCAAGAAATTCTAGGGCTATGCCCAATCTTTCCTTTTTTCTTGTTCTGATTTTTGCATTGCATTCACATTACCAAGCAGGCATGGATGAGGTTGCTCTCACAGATTGGAGGACGGTGACGATGCCGATGCAATGGCCCCAGCCTTTGCACCGGATGGAAATTCATGAAATAGGATCGTGGGGAATACGATATGGGCTGGGACGAAAAAAATGGATTACCGCATAGTTGGAGCTGATTGTAGTTAAATACACATTCGCTCACATTATTTTATTAACACATGGACTTCTATGTATGGTATGCGGTCGGCGTATTTGAAGTTGTAGGTGATAATATACTGAGGGTAACGCCTCAACCAGTAATAGACTTTGAACTTATTATATGTTTATGACTTATTACACGTGATACTCTCCACAATTATGTGCGTCTTGAATACCAATATCACTAGGCCCTTATTGTACATGTTTTTTTTTTAATAATTTAATGCGTATTCAGCTATTCAGCTATGACACATGACCGGTACTTTGTTTACATGTAGGATGACTCTTCTTTTGTGATCTGTTAGGTGTATATTATGTATCTCTAATAGCTACTACTCAACAGAGGTGGTTTGTGTGCAATAGTTATTCCGAACCTTACACGGGGGTACTATGATCCGAATCTTCTGGATCCACAATTATATGCACGATTGAATAATGTGGCATGCTGCGGGTTGCGATGTCCCTACGCACTAAGACTATGCCTCCTTATAGCAATTTTGGCCGTTTACAACTTCGAACAGAAAAATTATTCTCGAAAGTAAAGTTACCATATCTAGATCATTAAACTCGGCTACATATCTTTTTAGCAATTTTAGGTTAGTCTCGACTGTTATTCACGCTTATGAAATAGAATGATCCTTTACGTTGATATCAGAAGGGATACTGCTATGCCTTCCTACTATTGAAACAGCGAAATATGTCGAGCCAAGAAGATCATGTTCGTGAAGATGCACATCAACATACACTCAGTGTCATCCTTTCGCCGGAAGAAAGAGTTGAGCTTTTCTCCCTCACTACCGTTATTATGGCTACTATAAGAGCTAGGATTTTAGAAAGTTTTGATGATAACGATATGAATAAAAAGACATCGACTGAAATTTCGAATTATTGTACGGAGTATTTTGACAATTGGCAAGATGGAGTTATCGAGATAGTCGGCGCAGCTATCAATTACCGTAGCGACGTCGCTCTAGAAGTGGAAAGATCCCCCTCAGATAGAGTGACTCAAGTGTCTAAAGATGTACAGCCCGTTGGTGAGTACTCCGTTGGTTACATGTTTATGTGAAAATAGTTTGCTAATTTATCTGGTTCAGCTTATCATGATACAGCCGCAGACGAAGTACTCTTAACCGAGTATCCACCTATTCCAACATTACTTTGCGCTCTCCCAAACAATAAGCGTCTTCTATTGTTGGAAGGAATGTTATTACAGCTTCTATTTCTAAATAAATATACTGCCCATTCCCGCATTTTTCTTCTTTACCTTACTTCGTCTCTTCAATTTCCTCTCAGTGTTCTTGTGGACGACGAGATCAGAGTGGCGCAATACTTAATCAAGACAGCAAAATTAATGTCTGGTTCCAACGAAATTGAGAAACGTAGTGAATCAAATAAGATATCGCGTAGGTGGAAAATTGGACTTGCTGGAGTCGCTGGCGCCACAGTCATGGGGGTGACTGGGGGTCTCGCCGCACCCTTGGTTGCTGGAGCAATAGGATCTTTAATGGGTGGTATAGGACTCGGTACAACGGCTGCAGCGGGCTTACTCGGAGCTCTTGCCGAGAGCGGCATAATTGCTGGTAGTCTTTTTGGAGCGTATGGGGCACGCATGACAAGTAATGCTGTCAAATCTTATGCTAAAGAAGTTAACGACTTTGCATTCCTACCATTGAAAAATCCGACAAACCAGAATATTATGCAAGGAGATCATCGCCTTCGGGTCACAATTGCCATAAGTGGTTGGTTGGTCACAGAAGAAGATATCATTAATCCTTGGTTGAACCTTGGTCATCAGAGTGAAACTTTTGCATTAAGGTGGGAAGTAGAAGCTCTTGCAAGCCTTGGTACTGCCATGCAATCACTTGTCAAGAGCACAGCCTGGAATTTGGCTAAAAAAGAGATAATTTCTCAAACCGTATTTTCGTCACTCGCCCAAGCACTTTGGCCTATGGCTCTCCTTAAAATTGCTAAAGTACTGGACAATCCTTTTAGCGTATGCATGAACAGAGCAGATAAAGCCGGTGTGATTCTTGCTGACGCAATTATTAATAGAGTTCAAGGTGAGAGGCCACTGACTTTATTAGGCTACAGTTTTGGTGCAAGATTAATATACTCGTGTTTGAAAACACTCTCCGAACGTCGTGAGTTTGGACTCATTGAGAATGTTGTAATGCTTGGATCACCAGTTCCATCAGATATAACTGCCTGGAAAGCAATGCGTTCTGTCGTTGCTGGTCGCCTTGTAAATGTTTATTCTACGCATGATTACATTCTTAGTTTTCTTTACCGAACCTCAAAAATTCAATATGGCATTGCTGGTATCCAGCCAATAACGTCTGTTAACAGAATTGAGAATTTAGAAGTAAGTGACATAGTCAATGGCCACCTGAAATATCGAGACGTTGTGGGCACTATCCTCCAAAAACTCAAATGGGAGGGAATTGATCACGATAAGATTGTAAATCAAGATGATTGTTCTGTTCTGTACTCAGATGTAAAACCAGAATAAAACAAGTTTTTGAACAATTTCAATAACGCTTCAGAAGGAATTTATATATGTGATATACCTTGTAAATTTATGATAATTTCCTACAAAGGATAGTCTCATATGACAAGAATATCACAAAAAGTCATTCGCTGTTCTAATTAATTCATTCACTCAAGGACATTAACTACTATAAAATGAGTAAGATACTGCCACATCCAGCAAGTCAGAAGAAGGTGAAGGTACTTATTTTTGTTGGAAGTGCAGGTCTTTTAAATCATGCATGAGACGAGTCTATATTTCTGTAGAAGTAACTAGATTGGCGTCGAACTGATAGATTACGTCAGTTAGTTCCTTAACAGCTACTCTAGAGAGAGCATTCTCTCATATTCTTGCTGCATCACGCCCGGTATGGTTTCAGTATCTGCTCCAGACTTGACTGTAAAATATTTTTCGCCATTCATCTCCGTGACATTTAACGATGCGCCAAGTACATCCCAGTCCGCCATTTTAGGCGGCTCTTGACTTTGTCGCCTTCGAGGACGCGCACATTTGCCACTGTAAGACTCATGTGATAAGGCGGCCTTCAGATCCGCCAATCCGATGGTGGAGGCGCGACGGCCAGCGTCAGTTTCATTTCGTAAGCAAACAAACGGAGCAACGCCTGACGTGTCTACGCGCTGAATAGCTTGCACAAAGCGTAGCTGGGTGAGAAGGGTCGTGCGGATGCATTGAGCCTGCGATGAATCGGGTTGCGGTAGGGCCGAGAGGCGTATTAGATTTTGTAGCTCCGCATCCGAAACTTCTGGAGTCGTGGAATCCGAGTCGGCTAACATTGTATGAACAGACCAGCTGGGTTGAGCAAGAAAATTATCAATAGAATCGAGATGGGTACTATCCGCATTGGGCTGTGGGCGTGAGAGGTTCGGAGTCGCAGGATTTGATAGCTTGCTGATGGCATCGCTTCTAGGCTGGTCCACAGGAAGTGTGGTTGCATTATTGTGAGTCCGAAAGCTTCGCGTAGCCTGTTTCTTAGAGATAAAGCCCATCCATGTTTGGACTCTGAGGAAGCCGACGCCAGTGCGTTGAAGCATATTATCGATTGGTGTGAGCAATTGTGGGGGAAATGAAAGGGAACGGGTCAGAGTGGTTACAGGCGCGTGGATTTATTAGCCGAGACTTTCATTGAAAATATCTATTTTTTTGCAAAACTGCGGAGTAAACATCATCACATAAATTTTATTTCGAATAATATTTGTCAAAAATCTAGAGTTAGACATCATTTAGAAAAATACATAAATTAAGTTAATTCACCATCAAAAGTGCTCGAAAGTATCTCGGCGGTAGATTGTTGTAACTGACATAGCTTAAAAAGTGTGCTATTACCTCTACATGACCTTGAGCTCACGTGATTACAAAAAATCGCATCCTAGTAATTTTATGGACTCAGCGCGTCGCGTGAATTTTGCGTAACGCAATGGAGCCCATGAATGGTTCTCACCCCTTAGATATCCTGAGGGAATTATAGTTGATTTTTTTCAGGATATAGACCCTTTCTTGTGGCAAGGTAAGATACGAGCAGATTTGAGTATTCAGGATTTAATCACCATAAGATGAATGGCTCTTCTTGCAGTTTTTATTCGTTGTAAATCGATAACAAAGGTGATTCGAAGGCGAGAAGTCATGAATTTGAAAAAGGATCGTTTGCTTCAGGTAAACGTTATCCCAAGGGCCTTCTTCCATAAAAGAATCTAATCATCAAGTCAAATTATTCTTCCTGACAAAACGTCCTAATGCCGGGCCTAGCTCATCTGTCTTCTCGGCCAACCTCTTTTGCACCTTAGAATTTTGATTCTTCCTCAATTCTTCGATACGTAATCTCCTCTCATCAATTACATTTCTTGATCCCTGCTTTCTCAAATATTTCCGTAGACTACTGTTCTTTCCTCGCCCGCGATTTTTAATCATGGCAATCGGATCCACTTCTTTCTTGTCAAGGTTTTTATCTGCCTTACGTTGTTCTGCTGTTGATATATCTAGGTTACCGATGATGTTCGGATTGAGAGAAATCATTTCGGGTTGAAGTTTATTCAGTAGAGATCGAACCTCATTATCCTGCCGCTGCTTGGTATTTTCGTATGGGTTAACTTCGTAGGCGTCAAAATTTGGTTCACCAGATCCAGGTACGATGAGTGAAGAGAATCCATGATCATGAGAGACCCCAAGTAAGTCTTCAAAGGGGCACCATCTCACTCGCTCAATCCGTTTTCCTTGTCCACTCCAGGACATATAGGGATCACGGACTTTTTCTTGCTCTGCTGCAGATTTTTGGAATAACCCTCGCCATATTGATGTTTGTGTTCCCCAACCTACAGCAGTTAAACCACGATCTGAGATTGCTACAGATGACCCTGGCTGCTTCAATGTATAACTGTTAACCTCCTTAAAAGTTCGTATATCCCATACACACATTTTTAGATCTTGTCCGGTGGAAACCATATATCTTCCTTCACGATCGATTCCCAAAGCCCTAACCGGACCCCGATGAGCAAGAAGTTTGACCAAAGGCGTTGTAGAATTGGGTGACCAGAGTGTAACATTTCCATTTTGGTGACCCATATGAAGTATGGCGTTTTGTGGATTTTGAGTAAGGGATGTTGGGGACCCAAGACGAGTCGGTAATTCAACAACTATT
Organism: Blumeria hordei DH14; assembly: GCA_900239735.1. NCBI lineage: Eukaryota > Fungi > Ascomycota > Leotiomycetes > Helotiales > Erysiphaceae > Blumeria > Blumeria hordei. Next base: position 5,692,242 of record OENG01000009.1, read on the forward strand.
TTCCCAGTGGAAACATCTTGGTACTTAAGGCATCCAGCATTACCCTAACACTTTGTTAGCTAAAGTATTGTCAATTGAAGGGAATATATTACAGCTGTTGCTAGAAGATAGTGATATGGAAGAAATTCCATGTTGGTGACTTCGATGTGCTTTTTCAAGCAATGTATTTCAACCCCGACCCGGTCATATATGTAAACATACTTTTTTTGAGCTAAAGCGAATAATTGGTTGTTATGTAACCATTTGGCATCTCTTATAGTTTCTCCTAGCTGTAACTCACAACCCAGCCTGCCTTCCCTCCAGTCCATGGTTGCAATGTGTCCCTTTCTACCCGCAAGTAAGAGTTCTCTTCCATTTCGGGTATAATCGAATACATATGGACCTAAAGCATCTAGTTTAAGGTCGAATTTTTTTTTCGCAGTTTCAACTGCTACCTCGGCCTGAATCTCATCTTGCCTGACTTTGTATGTACGTTCCATTTCATTCTCTGGCTGCAGGAATCCTGCTTCATTTTCAAGTAGAATTTCTGCATCTTTTGCCTGGAGCGTGGCTATTTTGTGTTTATCCTCGAGGGCTTTTAGGTTACCGCGAAGTTTTCTGTCCTTGATCCCCCTCACCACAGATTGTTAGCTTTTTTGAGGTGAGCTAGAAGCAAATTCACATACATGGAATTTTTCTACCCCTTCCGTATAATTTTTCTGCTTCTCTCTGTTTTCGAACTTTGGCGGCATCCTCAGGAGTTGATAAAAAAATTTTTTGTGGTTTAACCGCAACTGCACCGTTCGAATGCGCAATCGTGGTCCTTTGAACACCTTCATCCGCTCCAAGTTGACTTCCGTGAGTAGCTATCATCCGATCGTCCATTATGAAATTTTGCGACTGAATTGTCCGACTGTTGTGACTGCCACAAAAGCGGCTGTAACGACTAGGGTAGGCGCAAATCAATTACCCCATGTTCTTCACGATAAGCGATAAGGCGCACACAAATTTGGGGTATTACATAGTGCGCCCACTTTGAGGAATGACTTAAAGAGGTAGAAAACTTTTAAATAGAGTCAAAAAGCTGCCCCATTGCGCTCCAGAGATATTTGAAGGCGAATCATACAATGCCTTCAAAACTAGAATCGCATTCTCACAGGAGTACTACCAAGGTGGTTCACAAGCCTTTCAAGTCTAGGAAGGCAACAAAGGGTTTTTTGAAAGAAATCAAAAAAGGTTTGCGCAAAGTCTTATTAAAAATGGCAAAAGTTAATGCGACCAGGGAAAATGAACGATTTAAGTCATCGAAAGACACCTCATCAGCTAGCTATGTCAAAACTTGACCGTCGAAACCATAACAAGCAAAAACAATTAGCCAAGCATAGAGAACACCTAAAAGAAGCCGGCATATTTTCTGGTAGAAATGGAGCGCCACGTATAGTAGCAATCATTCCGCTAAGCTCAAACGTTAGTGCAGCAGCAGCAGCTCGGTCTCTTAGCCAAAGCCTTGATATTACCTGCGAAGTCCCAGAAGAGGGGCAACTTCAAATTGAAATTGATCGTTTTAAGCAAAAAGTGCAATTTGTTTTGGTCCCAGCCGAGCTTATGGCATGCCTAGATGCAGGAAGAGTTGCGGACTTTGTCATATTCATACTGTCAGCAGAACAGGAAGTTAATGAAGAAGGAGAGAATATCATTCGTAGCGTGGAAAGCCAGGGGATATCTACGCTACTGACTACAGTCCAAGGGCTCGATAATATTGAGCCTCCAAAAAAGAGAGTTGGCGTTTTGAGCTCTCTTAAATCCTTTATAAAACATTTCCATCCCGAACAAGAAAAAGTGCATAACTTGGATTCAAGGCAAGAATGTGCAAACCTTATGAGGTCAATTTGTACGACTTCACCCAAAGGAGTTCGATGGCGAGATGAACGAAGCTGGATGCTAGTCGATGAAGTTAAATGGCCAGCGACTCCACAAGAAAGTGTGGCCTTTACTGGCACTATAAGAGGGAAAGGATTAAAGGCAGATAGACTAATTCAGGTTGGAGAGTGGGGGGATTATCAAATTGAGAAAATTGTTGCAGCCCCTTTAAATTCTTCCGAAAAAAGATCTAGCGATTCGACTGACGCATCTAAAGCTGAAATCATTCTGGAAATACCAGGAGATGATCAAGATGACCTAGCGGAACTAGCCCTCGAAGAGACTATCATGCAAGATGTATCGGAAAAAAGTGGATCATTTGAAACGACCGAAAAGCGTGGTGTCTTACTGGACGATCACCATTACTTCTCTGATGAAGAAAAGCACAAACTCACAGTACCAAAGAGATTACCTCAGGGTACATCCGCATATCAAGCTGCATGGTACTTGGGGGACGAGATTTCAGATTCCGATTCAGACATCGACGAGACTGATGAACTGGATACTGAAATGGAAATTACACCACTACCTCAAGATGGAACCGAAGGCCTTGCTAGGCCAGAACCAACCGAAATAGACCCGACAACGTATGCACAATCAGAGATCTTCCTAGATCCCAATCTAGATGATGAACACGAAGCAGAGCAACTGGCTGCATTTCGACGTCGAAAACATGATGAAGCTGAAGACGATCGCGAATTTCCCGATGAGATAGAGCTGCATCCACAAGTGCTAGCACGAGAAAGATTAGCTCGGTATCGAGGACTAAAGAGTCTTCGGTCTAGTCCATGGGAAGAAAGTGAGGATCGAGCACATGAGCCCGAAGAATGGCGGAGACTTCTTCAAGTACCAAATTATAAGTCAGCAAGGAGTCGAGCCACCCGAGAGGCTCTAGTAGGTGGCGTTGCTCCCGGAACACGAGTTCATATATATCTGAGAAATGTACCTCTCTCTTTGAAAACTCATTACGACAGTTCGCGGCCATTAAACCTCTTTTCATTGCTCCGTCATGAACATAAAAGGGCGGTTCTTAACTTCAATATTAACCTCAGCTCTGACTACCCAGAGCCCATCAAGTCTAAAACCGAGTTAATACTACAGTGCGGACCTCGTCGTTTCGTGATTAATCCGCTCTTTTCCCAAGGAGGCCACACGAGCAATGATGTTCATAAATTTGACCGTTATCTCCACCCAGGAACGTCAGCTGTGGCTACTTTCATTGCACCGTTAACCTGGGGTTCTGTTCCTACCCTTGTATTCAAACGTACCAGGCAACCACAAGAAATTCCGGACAAAAGCAAAAATTCTATAATCCCTCTAACGCTTATAGCAACAGGAACATCTCTTCCTCCATCTTCAACAAGGGTAATTGCTAAGCGCGTTATTCTAACTGGCCACCCATACAAAATCCATAAAAAGTTGGTTACAATTCGATACATGTTTTTCAATCGTGAAGACGTTGAATGGTTCAAGGCACTGCAACTATGGACGAAAAGGGGAAGAAGTGGCTACATCAAGGAAAGCCTGGGTACGCACGGATATTTTAAGGCTACTTTTGATGCGAAAATTAATCCCCAAGATTCAGTTGGTGTTAGTTTGTACAAACGCGTATGGCCGAGGTTAGCCCGGACCTGGAATGATCTTCAAGAAGAGATAATCGCCAATGAAGCAGACGATATTATCATGGGCTCTTAAATGATTCTTCTGGTCGAGCACTTTAATAACAATAGGTCAACATTTGAAATTCAGCTCACTAAGGCCTTGGTTCCAAGCTAAGCTTTTATTTTTCTCACATCCTCAAAGTGGTTTAAAGTCTATTATCATGCACTGCATGTATGGGGGCCTCACAAGTAGCCAGTCATCAACTTGACGTCCGCAATAGACTTAGCATTGGGTTAAAAAAATTAACGATAATATATGCTGCAGGTTTAAATGTACAGCGTAGAAACTTCTCTGCGATAACGTCCAATCCTTCAATCGGACAACATGATCAAAGGATTCAAATCAACTACAAAATTTTTGAACTCGATATGAGTGACTAATGGTACCTCTTCAGTCTCTCTATAGACAATTCACATTGAGCAGAACCTTCAGGTATAGATACAACGAAAGTGCATCTAGTTATAGCTATTTGGATCCGATCATGGCGGGAATCATTTGGGCGAAGTTTTCCGTCTACTAGTTTTCGGGACGTAAGGAAAGTGAAGGCAGCAAACTATACCGAAGCCAAGACTAGATGTTTGCCTAAACCCATATTTAGAATGAAACGAAAATTTGAGGCTTAGTGATATCCCCGCTATTTTTTATTATCTAATAACTTTCATTTGCCGCTCTACATTTCACGCTCTTACGAAAAGTATGTTAAGTGATAAAATTATAAGCTTCACCAATTTGATAAAATTGGACTGCTTTATTTTCCCTCTATAACCCGAAGTTTATATCAATGAGGTTCTTAGCTAGCAAAATTATCTTAGGGGTCAAGGAAGATATGTTATATCTGTGAAAACAGTAAATGATTAAAATTGACGATTTACGAGTGTTCTATGCTTCCCTGTCGGCGATACCAGATGCATGATAGAAAGCTGTGTAAACTGGTCATTATTTCCTCAGTTTATGTTCACGCCACCTTTGCTACTGGCTACCACTAAATTTTTTCCAATGTCTCTCTTTCTCTGACGTATTCCGCTCATGCTTACTTCTGATGTCGTTAGTTGATGTCCGGACTTTATCAATCAGCGTGGCGCTAGGCGCACGGACGTTCCATGATTTCGGTGCCTGGAACCTCGACTATTCCCTTTCCCAGTTTAGAGCTGGCCCTAGCTCATTGCATATGGGTTAGGGATGATTGGGATTAGATTCTCATTATCCTTTTAATGTTCCGTCTATGTAGATCCAATATTTTCCGGCTGTCTTACCATAGACTTTGAACCGGTTGTCTGTCGTAAACGTAAGCCGGGAATAAGTTCGTCCCGTTGTATCTATTTACCAGTTTGTATCTCCCTGGCGAGATAAGTGAATATGTGTTTTTGGCATGAGAGGCTGAGATAGCATAAGGTCCATTGTAGAAGGGCTGGAGGACTATTTTCACCACCTGTCAGTGGTGTTCCCTACGTGCCCCAGCCCGCACTGTACAGTCTGCAGAGCCGAGATTGAGTAACAAAGTCCTCACTTCGATAAGGATTCCCAATCGCTTTCGCGGTCTGTATCGTCTTCATCCATAATCATATCCGTCTATCACCATTATCGTGAAGCTAACCACGATCAGATCAGATGGTAGGGTCTGAGCCCTACTCATCACCAACCCTTGGTCATGGAGGAAAAGTGTATGAATATTGGCGTTGGTAGGGTACCTATGGGAGAAGTATACGGATATTAGTCACGTGGTGTCAGTGCGACGTTGGGGTTTACTTCCGTTCTGTATTCATGATAGAGATAGATAGATATACGTTTTTTAGATCAATAACTCAGTTACCCACTCTTTGTGCTAGCACATAATCTTGAACCGGTGATAATCCGACAAAAAGCCATCCGATGAGTTTCCGGAGCGTACCCAGCACCCGATACGGAGATGGTAGATTGGATCAAGTCGGCCTCGACTGTTACAAAGAAGGGAGATATAGATGAATATGCGCACCTCATGTGGTCCCGGTGTCTAGGCCTCGCCGAGCTGGGGCTGCAGGTTTTTGGAGACTTTTTCCCGCGCACGCAGTTTTCATTACTACCAATTTTTTTTGGGTAGAAGGTTCCGTGGAAAAGGTGGCCGAATTCCATAGGCAAACACTGAGCTGAATGGCTATTCATCAAGGGCAACATATCAATGACCTTTCAAGAAACAAAAGAGGCAAGGAGCACTGTACAAGGTGTGACCTGGGTCGGAGAGGAGCCCAATGTGCTAGATAGTCTAAATACATTCGCCCAACACCAAGAATATCATTCCAAATTCTTCTTTACACATACTATCCTAACACCATACTTATCCACCTGACCTCGTAATCATAACACCTTTACCTAACTTTAAGTACCCAGTCTCCCACTGCAAAAGTTCAAATAAAAGCCTTGGATTCTTGCAAATACTTACGATTTTACGCTCAGCTGCCCAACCTCGAAAAAATTTCAGAGCTGCTGTCAAATCAGCCAAAAGACAACACTAGAGGAAGATATTTGAAATACTACCAGAGATGCGCAGGTATTTAAGCTGATATAATGGGCTAAGCCTAAGTTGTGTCGACAGCCCCCAATAAGAGTTACCGAAGACAGGTGGCTTTCTAACCCACTGGAGAAGGCGGAGAGCCTGAGAGATACTTTGACGGCTCGTTTTGACGCAGAGCAAGATCTCTCCACACGGGAGCTGCAACAACCTGAGATTATCCCTTGGGGAAATGCATTAATATTGCTAGATGTTACAGAATGCACTTATTCGCGGCGGGAACACCACCCCAGTTACTGATAAACTAACGGTGAGATTGCACAAGACATGCTGGATAGTAACTGAAATACATGTGAGAAACATATTCCTGGCGTGTATTGATGATGGGAACTTTTCAATGGCGTTTCAAGCCGCAGAAGTAGTCCTGCTTCCAAAGCCAAGATGAGATCTATCCACTCCTAAGTGGCAGCAACCTATCTTCCTTCTCTCGTGTTTAGGTAAAAGATTAGAGCGCATAATGGCCAAAAGAATGACGTGTTCAGCTCTCGAGCACCAAGTAGTTTCCCAACAACTTTTTGGTGCACTACCTGGACGCTCAGCTGTCGATCTTATTTCCTATGTAATTCACGATGCCGAGGCAACAATGAGGAACAACAAGGTCATAGCCATGATCACAATGGATGTGTAAGGAGCATTTGATGCAGTACTTCACAAGCGCCTATTGCGTAGAATGGGGGACCAGGGGTTAGCACTCTCACCACTCCTTTTCCTATATATTGCCGTCTTAGTTCAAGATGAAAAGGGGAAAGCATACGGATATGCTGATGACCTCGCCATCCTTGGAATAGGCCGCATTTCTGTCGAAGCTATCTTATCGGCCCAGGAAGAAGTAGACAGACTTGTTAAGCTGGCAGAAGAGCACAAGATCAACTTTGACTCTGCAAAGACAGAGCTTCTAAGAATAGGTGGTGGGCCAAGGAAAACAGTGAAAACCTCAGGCTTTAGAGTCCAGGTGAAAGGTCTCCATATCTCTCCATCCCCACATTTGAGGTGGATATGAATATGGCTTGACACTCAGCTGAAGTTTAGGCAACATATGAAAGAATGGTGCGGGAAAGCTCAGCGTGTAACGCAGCTCATACGTTAAATTAACATTGTTCAGCGCAGTGTAGCACAGGGACCGATGATTAAAGCGGTCTACGTATGTGTCCTCGCTACGGCACGATATGGAGCGGAGGCCTAGTGGCCAGGCCTATACCGTATTATCACTAGGCTAGACAATAAATTTAGCACAGGCGTTGGCTGGCATGTAGAGTTACTTGACGTAACAATTTTAAAGGCAGCTAGAGCAGCACTATCTGCTTGGTGTATAACTCCAAATTTGGCTCTCCAAAGAGAGTCAGGCATTTCACCAGCAGCAACCCTTCTGGACCAGGAAAGACTACGGTCAGCAGCATGTTTTCAACGCCTGGACGCATGGCACCCACTTGCATTGAGATCTAGGGAGGCTCCAAAAGATATGATGGAGCGTCTTGAGCTCCGAGCATACCAGACAACTCGAGCTGTCACTATCCTGGAGCGCTATCTGACACGACTCCAGAATTGTGCTCTGAATGTACGGATCACAGAAGGCCCTGGAAAAATTCCATACCCAAAAACCAATGCGGCCAGGCTTCTACCAAGTCTTGATAGGGAAATGGGATCGGACTATGCAAAGTTATGGATAGAAAATCACTCGCCTGAGACTGTATGCGCCTATTCAGACGGCTCGTCAAGCGGCCTAGCGAGATCTGCATGGGGGTACACCTTATATAAAGGAAGCAGGCTGATCGGAAGCGGTGCTGGTATGATTCTTGGAGCAGAGGTGTACGACACAGAACTTTTAGGCGCTCAGAAAGCCCTAGAAGAAGCTATAATATTGGCAGAAAACTTCCATATTAAGGTACTCCTCGATAATTCTGAAGCTGTCCACCCCATCAGAATAGGCCGAAGCAGTTCGTCTCAAACCACAGTCGACCAATTTACAACTCTATCCCGCACTAACGGATAAGTAGAGATACGATAAATCCCAGGCCAATCTGACATTCTTGGAAACATCCATGCTGATAAACTGGCCAAACCAGCTCTGAAAGATGCTCCAGTTTTCATAAATGCATTGGTTATCTTGAGGTAAAACCAAGGACAAAGTTTCACTTTTGCAGCGCTAAACCTATACTTCGGAGATCATTGTGATGAGTCTGTCGAAACCTGGTGGCGTAAAAATAGACCTAGTCGATATAAAGACCTAGATTTACTGATGAACCTAAAACGTCCACCAGAGTTAGCTCTCCCAAGATGGGAGTACTATCATCTAATAGCAGCCAGGACTGTTCATGGAAACTTCTCCAAATATCACAAAAGGTTTCACCACGAAGGAAAAGTTTGTAGGTGAAAATGTGGCCGAGAAAGGCGCCCGTGGTATTTTTCGGAATGCCGGATAGCGCTAAATCAATGGCGAAAAACAACGAAGGAATCAGCGCCAAGTGGATTAACACTGTTAGGAGAGAGGGGGTGGGTGTAATTCTATTGATTTCTCACTGTGACTGGATGTTATATGGAGCATAGTTAGACTGGAGAGACCGAGGTGTTTTGGGATACAAATAATACAGGGAAACTGTAATAAGAAAGCCGTTTAGGCGCAGGGCGTCGAGTCAGGGCATCAGAAATTTCCCTCGATATTTTTGTTTCATCTCATTCATATAGATTCTTAGCTATACAAAGCTAGCTTCAGTGGTAGTTGTGGGTTCTCCGGAGACACGCTCCCGTGTCAAGCCTCCTGGATGTAGGGCTTCAGCCAAATACGCTAAATTAATCAATTCAATTCAATTCATAATCTGGTCTAAATCACTCCATCATGCAATACTTACCACCGTAACGAGATGTTAGGGAGGGCAATTTTTACATCAAGAGGGTTAATCTATCTCGAGAGACTATAACCTCTTAGCAAGTCAATATTAAAGTTGACAAGGTGCAGAGCGACTTTTGCTTACGCAATTTCGTTTATTCATTCACGTACTTACTCAGCCTAGAAAGCTGGTAAGATGGGTAGTATTGAGTCTCCAGGGATCACATACCCGCATCGTGCCTCTTGTGTGTAGGGCTTTTGCCTGATACAAAATTTATACATACATACACACGATACTTACCTTAAATTTACGAAACTTTTATTCTCAAGACTAGTAGCTGCCCTCCAGAAAAGGCCCTGATATCAGCGTGCGAGCTAATTATAAATAAAGCTGTGACTACGGGAAATGTCCGACTTTGAACACCAGCGTTGCTCAGCGCTGATGTAATGAAATGCCTACGCTGTATAGCACAGGTTGCAGGTACCCTTTCGGCTTACTAGCCGTCACAATGGGTAGTATATCAAAGGTCTTTTTTTGACAACAAAAGAAGATAGAAGCAATGTACAAGGTGTGGCCCTAGCCAGAGAGAAACCCAATGTGCTGAATAGTAACATTCGGAGGTGAAACAGTAATCCAATCCATTTTCTTACTTCCTAACCTCTCAGCTTTTTTAAGTTAATTTATCTATTATGGAACTTTTCTCTGATATTTTGTCATAGCTAGATAGCTGCACGTGCAATTAAAATCTGATGCAAAAACCATTAAAAATACCTCTCAATTCACGATACAGCCAATCGATGTGCGGAAGAGTGTGCGAGTATTTCGGTCTATGCTCATGGACTTAATTAGTACACTTGCGAGCTTTGGCTAGGAAGGATAGCTCCGATGTTTACTACAGTTACGTGGTGTGCGCGGGCCCGCACCAAATGATGGTTGATGTAATTGAGCTCATAGCATCTTTGATTACTAATTGAATTTCTATGGCAATACAACCAGGATGCTCGTCATGGGTAACTTTTCACGTATCACAAGTTACATTTTTGTACCACATACTTTCACAAGGTAAGTTTATTTGAACTACGGCAGCTTTATTTATCCTTCTCCACGGCCGGAACTCGAATCAATACTTTCACTATGACTACTGAACCACCAACGCCAATGGCTATGCTGATTGGTACCGCGATTATTGCTGGCATAAGTGGGTATATGATCGGTATGGCGGCATCTCTGGGGCTTGTGCCCAACCCGCTCTCATGGCTTTTTGGCATTTCTGACGCTGATTCGATTGCCGACGACGCGAGTATTGAAAGCGAGGCGCAAGACATTGACGATAGTCTGCTTGATCATGCACCGAACTGGACCAATTCTACCGCTGCGGATGAGAAGGATGGCTTACGCACGCCGGTAACTGCGCGTCTGGCCCCGCTGTCGAATGATGAGGAGTGTAAGCTCGTGCTCCTGGTTCGCACTGATCTCGGTATGACTAAAGGTAAGCCGAGCCATGGTGCACCCCTCTTACAGAATCATCAACTGACAATGTACGGTTCACAGGCAAAATCGCGGCCCAATGTTCGCATGCCACACTCGCCTGCTACAAGCATCACTTGCGCGCCAAAAATCCTTCGCCTCTGCTCCGTCAATGGGAGCGGCAGGGCCAAGCTAAGATAGCCTTGCAAGTCAAGAGCGAAGGCGAACTGTCTCTCCTTCAAGATAAGGCCTTAAGTCTCGGCTTGGTTGCTGAGGTCATTACAGACGCAGGTCGTACCCAAATCGCCAGCGGCTCTCAAACCGTGCTAGGTATTGGCCCCGCGCCCAAAAGTATCATTGATCAGGTTACTGGCCACTTGAAATTGCTTTGAGGATTGGGTCGGAGGCTCTGACTGATGGAATTCTAGCTGGCGTTTGCGGTTGATTGGCTCATAGTATATACGGATGAAAGATGAAAAGAGTAATCAGGAATGAGGGTAGACGGTTAGGCGTTCGAATTCACGAGGCGCAAGTAGAATCTTCGGTCAGAAACGCAGAGGTATTGGCAAAGTTTTCAACATAATCTGGCAAGACGGGCAAAAAGCACTCTTCATAATTAAAATAAATAGCAGCCATAGTGTATGAGAATCTCAAAATCAAATGATGATTCTCTGGTCATTGCTAGAGTCGTCGCTCGGCACCTTGATTCTCGGCCAACTTTTGTTTTCTGTCTAATCGTTCCCTTCAAAACGCCCTTAGATGGGCGTGGGGAATCACTGGAGGTTTATCTTGAGCAACGCGAACTGGTGGATTCTTGCTAATGAATAGCCGCGAGCTCATTACTCAAGCCACGCGAACATGCTCAACTTCTCGAATCCATGTCATCCATCAAAGGCTTGCCCGAGCCTACTATCTGGAAGCAGGCATCGGCAGATCAGTAATTGACCTACTGCTGGCTCTGTCTGCTCCTGTTTCTTCAGATAACGATTCTAGATCACTCAGAAGCCCCTTCTCCCCAAAATATCAAGTCGATTCGGCATGGGACCTTGCCAACCAGCCAGTTTTCTTGCTCAGCGAGCAGCCAGCCTGTCATAGCCTAATAGAGCCGGTAACGCTAAAACTCGACGAACTTTGTGGATCACGCTTGGGAATGATTCCACCACACGGAACCCGAGCCATCTCTTTGTAATCAGGGGCCAATTCAACTGCTTCCGGCTGGTATATATTTTTGCCATGGTCCACGTCGAGCCCGCACATTGAAATTGAGTCACTCGTTTTCCTGACAATTAATGTCTATGTGGCTTTTGTAGTAGCGGGGACCAGTCTTTGGCGCAAATGTCGCGTGGATTCTTTGAACTTCAGACACTCATACACTGGATTTCAATCGCCAATACAAGTCAGGGTCGCTTCTTAAAAAAATCATGTATTGAGCTCAATAGCCATGCGATTAAATTTAGTTATTAATAAGTTGAAACATGATATCTATAAATGCCCAATAAATCCTCTAAATACATACCCATTTCCATAACTTGTGTTCCTATTCCAACCCCTTTGTTAACTGACATACGCTTGGAGAAGTTTCACTCGTTAATACTACAGCTAGCCATGGCGTCAGAGGGGGAGGGGGTTAGAACATAAACACGTGACTAATGTACGTAACTATAAGCGAGGATATTTAGATCTAGATCTCTGCTGATAAATCGGGATGGTTTTACGCATAACTACAAATATAAATTCTACATATGCGAGTATCCACACACTGACAACCAGTGAAACATGAGGCTGTATGGTGTAGCGGTACACTGTCTGAGCCACTCTCAAGTAGAATCTAGATAGCTTTGTCACCTATTACATTCGGCATGGGAGACTGCCAGATTAAAACCAGCAAATTCCGACAATATTCCTCGCAGTGCTGGTGGGTATGACTGTAGAAGGCTTGCATGGTTAAATAGAGGTGAGAAACTTGCGTTGAGAACACCTGTGACCGGTGACCGACTGTACAGCATAAAAAAAATATACCTCAAAGTGTGTATAGATAAGATATGGGGTACGAATTTCTCAAGAGTCAAGCGTCCATAAGGATGAACAGGTGACGTCAATTGGTTCTTAGAGCCTTATTTCTAAATAAATCTTAGATTTTTTAGATACACAATTTCGTTGTTGAGATTGATAGGGCCAAAACCTTCATTTATGACAAGCTCGAAGCGGATATCTCGACCGTTACCGAACCCGCTGTTTGCTTATGAAGATAATTTGAACATCTTCGCATACTAGCAGAGGCTGCCGGCAAGCTATGCATGTGGGCCGAACAGAATTTCCTCTAGACCACTAAGCTATTTTTGGTGCGATTTTTATCCATACCCAGGTTCATGTTACCCTAGGGGCTCCAGATACTCGAGTTACTCACTGGCTAATTTTCTGCTGGTTTAATTGTACCGGCACATGTTATCGGAAACAGATGTGTCGTTTTGATGGGGTTACGGGGCTGAGTTAAGTCTCTTTAATCAGAAGTATATTTCATCCCGCGACCGTTGGAACGGTAAAGATATTAAGGTTGTCTGGCATCATGCGCAGTATAGATAGTCAAGTTATTTCCTTTTTAACTTTTCAATGTCTCTACGGACTTCCTTGCATTCCTTATCAAGCTCGACATGTTTATCAGCAATACTTTGCATTATTTTTTTCTTTTCTCCATCCGGTTGTCCGAACCCGTAGCCCTCGAGAATCTTCTCTAGTTCTCTTTTCTTCTCCTTTAAGCGCTCTCTCGAATCATGGAGCGACAGCCGATATTCACTTAGAGCACTCTTCACATCATCAGTGTAAACCATTTTATAGCCTCTGATGTATTTGCTCGTTGCCTCCAGTTCAAGCTGCTGAGCCGTCAGACCCAAATACTCGGACTTTATCTTCAGTCGTCGAGCAACTGAGCCATACATGACCTGCTCTAAATGATTTATGACTAGCTCTGATGCATGATGGTGAAGTGATAATAAGGTCCTAACTTTTCCAACAAGCAAGACGCGCCTCAAGTCCAATTCTTGACTTTTGTCCTTGATCGTTTTCTGCCGGGCTTCCACCGTAGACACCAGTTTTGGAATCGCTCGGTGAAGGAAAGATGCGTTAGAGTTGGGATTTGATATGCGACAGAGGGCGATAGCCTGTGTTTGTAGATGAGAGGAAAGTAGTACACCAATCTGAGGCAGCTGGCTAGAAATAGAGGTCCAGAGTATAGATGTTTCGAGAAGCTTTGTTGATGAGGATGAAAGAGGCACCGAGTTGTGACGGAGAATACTAGATAGGAGTATAATCGACTCGACAAGCTCGGATGGATGTTGTTTAAATATTGCGGAAGAGCGGGCCGTAGCTAAGGTAGCAGTCGGCGCTGGAGAGATATCCAGATTGCCGAGAGCCGACTGGAGCAAATGTGACTTTGCAGCACGACGATAACCGAGTTCCAGTGCCTAGAGCAAAAGTACGAATCAGTTTCAATGCTAAGGTCTGTGGAGGGAATGCAGGCTGGTTAGTACCAACCTCTGTCACTGCTTTCCGTTCTTTCTGGGCGGCATGAAATTTTGTTGTACCATCGGGGCAAAGAAATTCACTCTGCAGAGATGTGTATAGTGTAGCAAAATTTGGATTCTCCACTAGGATTGTATCTTCGACGGGCGGCAACATATTGGATAAATAATTAGAGGCTAATATGCACTAGAGAAGCTTTTTCGTTGTTGACATTATTGACCGTCACGAGGTGAAGCATTACAAGGATCGGATTTTGTGTCTTCTTGTTACGTATCAGATAAGTCCATATCTGCACTTGAGCTTGGCATGTAAAAGATATGAGACTATCTTTGTACTTGGTCGGATATTTGTCGGTGTCGGTAGTGATTGTGGGCCGATGACATGTGATTCTGAGAATTAGGGCCCGACAGTACTACGGTTGCTTAAGTCAATAAAGATGCAGTAGGGTCTAATTACAAATTGTCATCATACAACCTTTTTCTCCCAATTCTAAGCTGAATCAAGCCGTTTTAGTCATTCTTGCGCCGAAAAGGAACAAATATACAAATATCAAACCACAATCCCTACTTTTATCTCTGAAGTCGCAAAAAATATCACCTCCCATTGTTAGGCCTCCGTCCGATCCAAATCGAGCCTTGCGTGCTCCGGCCCCAAGTGCCGCCTCTGTGAATCCTCAATATATCCGGAAGAAGGACTTTGAAATAATCGCGGCGCTCCAGGGCAACACCTGTGCCATAGAAGGTGCATCCACTGCCACGGAACTCACCATGCAGATGACGGCAAAAGAGCTGTTTGATGCGGTAACTTGCACCAGGCAGAAGACTGCTACAACGCCCTATGCATCAGCTCTCGAAGCTTTTTTACTGATCAAATTTTATGACTACTGCAGATGATTATATTGACAGATTTCTAGCTGTTATCCAGAGCGTCTATAACGCAGCGGACGCATTACCGTCGCATGCTGCGCCAAAGCGCTCTGGTTATTATATTTGAGATGGTCAGGCCGCAGCTATATTTGTGATGGGAACTAAGAGAATAGAGTGGTTGAACGACTGGAGGGACACCAGAATATATGAGCCCAACAATGAATATGTTCCATTGCAGAAATGACGTCATCACTATGTTCTGTTGTAGGAAATCGGATGCTGCCAGCCCAAGTGGCGCATGCAACATCCGCTCCCATTACACGGAACGTAGATGCTGAGGCAATCTGCAAGCAGTGTCATCACAGACACTAGAATAAAAATTGTTTTAGACAACACCCCGAACTTGTATCTAGAAACAGTTGGGGTAGCAAAAATTCTAGCGGAGGGAGAAATAGAGTAGCGGCAACTTATGATATTGAAGATGGTGACGCAGAATTTATTATAGCTGCAAATTCTCAAGTCAATGAAAGCCGTACAATCTATGACACTGTTGCTTCGCACCATTTACTGCCACATGAATCTTCTTTTGAATATATCAACAAAACTACTAAGCCATTTAGATTTGATCAAGTAGTAGGATCATCATCACTTCACAATCCCGGAGCTGCACGTATCAAGATTGGTCAACTCAGACTAAAGCTACATGACGCCTTGCACTCACTAGATTCGTCATGCAACATCATATCTACTGGTAGATTAGAGAGAATATCTCGCATTATACTAGATTACAAAAGAATGGTTTTAGTGTTGCAATGCCTGCATAAGGAGAGTGAGTGAGTGGTTTGTTTATTGTACTACTTGAGTCTTCGACTATCTAGCACATTGGACTCCTCTCTGGCCCAGGCCACACCTTGTACAGTGCTCCTGTCCTCTCTTGTTACTTGTAAGATCATTGATATATTGCCCGTGATGAATAGCCATTCAGCTCAGGATTTACCCGTGGAATTCAGCCACCTTTTCCACCGAACCTTCTACCCAAAAAAAATCAAAATGGTAGCAATGGAAACTGCGTGCGCGGGAAAAAGTCTCAAAAAACCTGCAGCCCCAGCCAGGCGAGGCCTAGACACCGGGACCACATGAGGTGCGCATATTCATCTATATCTCCCTTCTTTGTAGCATTCGAGGCCATCTTGATCCAATCCACCATCTCCGTATCGGGTGCTGGGTACTCTCCGAAACTCATCGGATGGCGGAATTTCCTCCATAATCAAGGGTTGGTGATGAGTAGGGCTCCAACCCTACCATCTGATCTGATCGTGGTTAGCTTCATGATAATTGTGATAGGGGGACGTGTTGAGAGATGAAGACGATATAGACCGCGAAAGTGATTGGGATTCCTCATCGAAGTATGACTTTGTCACTTAATCTTAGCTTTGTAGACTTCACAGTGCGGGCTGGGGGCACGTAGGGAACACCACTGACATGTGTTGAGAATAGCCCCCCAGTTTTTTAATTTTTTTGCATCAGATTTTAATTGCGTATGCAGCTATCTAGCTATGACACAATATCAGAGAAAATATATAGAAAAGAGGTTTTGCTTGTTCATTAAGGTGCTAGGTACAGTGATTCCCATCGCACTCCTATTGGAGCTTGAGCACGGGTTGGCCGGGCTGGATCAGGTTGACTACCATTAGGTACATCTACCTCGTCCCACCTAAATGACCGGACCACCTCCGACTTAACCATATATTAAATGTCAAGCCCAACCGTCCAGAGAACCCTCTTTTGACGCGCCGCAGCGCAAATTCCTCCTCAGCCTCGGCCACCACGCGCCCGAGCCCCTGACACCTTCGCGATCTATAACTTCTCTTTTCCATTCAGTCCCAGCTTTGGCTCATCTCAGCATCTCCTCATCTCATCCAGGGGTTCTTTACTTCATTGGACGCCACATCCAGTCGCCCACCATGGTCTCACGAGTTTATATCCCTTTTTTTTCCCCATACAGAATCCCTTTGTCCTTTGGTCAGCCTCGTCATTCCAGAAACTTTGTCGAATGTTCAAACCTCCGGCCTTGCCACGTCGTTGCCATATCCCTTACCGTAGAGGTTGAAAACTTGACTGAGAGGTCATGACCGAGCCACCGGTGCCTCAGCCTTTGTCAAACGCTCTAGTTGGTATGCCAGCGAATCGTCGCAGGTTAGGTTATTGGTGCCCTTGGCCGAGGTGAGGAGGCATTTAAGGCCGGTATTTCGACCGAACCTTCACAGCGACTGTAATCTAGTTATAAGGTTATGTACGACATCTTGGAGTCGGGACTTTAACAGCCTGTGGAACTGAGGATAGAGGAAGGTGTGTAGATTAGGTCAATTATAATCTAGATGTATGCGTATATGTATATAATAAAGGATTCTAACTGACCTAATCTACACACCTTCCTCTATCCTCAGTTCCACAGGCTGTTAAGGTCCCGACTCCAAGACGTCGTACATAACCTTATATCTATAATAGATTATGAGCCCGGGCTCTTCTAATCAATCAGACTACACCCAAAAGATGTCTAGCAACAAGAAAGTGATCCTAGAGTCAGGAGTTTCATTCAGCAGATGGAAATCAGGCCTGCTTCCAAAGCTTTCAAGGCGCAATATCATTGGATATGTGTTCCAAGACCTAGAGGACATAACTCCAGCTACCAGACCCGTACGGCCTACGAGACTAGAAAACGACACCGAAAGCTCATTTGCCGAAAAATAAAAAGCATACAGAGAGGTATTGCAGGCATGAAAAATGGGCTAATTCGAGGCCAAGGAAATCATCATGGAAAGGCTTTCAGCAGATATCTGGCCTGAAAACCATGAACACCTAACGGCGGCGCAGCTCTACGAAGATATTTCTCGGTCAAGGGAAGCAACGGCAGTCGCGCCACATGTCGCAGCACTAGAGTCCTTCATCAGTGTCAGATTCACCAGCACAGTAGACGACTACTGCAATAGATTCCTGACACAATATCAAAGCTTGTGCAACTCATCGACAGCAATGGCGCAGCTTGACTCGGTTGTGATCGACCCCAGTGCCAACAAATACATGATCTCAAAAGAGGTTGCAGCAGGTTTGTTCCTCATAGGCACAAAAGACGTCGAGTGGTTGAGCAACTGGCGCGACACGAAGGCCATTGGTCCGGATAATCGTCCAACATCTCTTGAAACAATGACGTCGACCATCCGTACAGCTAGAGGGAACCGTCCCCAAGATAAGCCAAGAATGTTAGTTGCAGCAGATCCGGATACTAGCAGTGCTTACCCAGAGGTAATTTGCCTCCAATGCTGGCATAAACATAGGAATAAGGAATGCTTCAAGCAGCACCCAGAACTTCTTAATGGAGAAAATGGCAAGGGTAGGGCCGAAGGAAAAATACGGATAGAAAAGGAGACCTCGCCGCTGCCTTATTATCCGCCGATGTCTTTGGGCATGTCTTCCATAATATCAAAGGCATCGACCTAGAAATTAAACCATCACAACCAAACGCGGTCAAGAAAGAAGAGGCAATAAAGGACGAACTAGCCAAGTATGAAACGGCCAAGCAGGAGTACAAAGACAATTTACGAGCTTGGGTTAAAGGCGAATTCCAAGCCGTAAACATAATCTTACAATGTCTAGATAATACCAAGAAGCCCCTAAACTACCACAGATACACCGCCAAGCAGCTGTATGACATGATAGCATCATCAAATGAAGTCGCCGACCTACTACCACACTCAAAAGCTTTCAACATCTTTCTAGCCACAAAATTCACCACAACCGCTGAGGACTACTGTACAAGGTTTCTTCAAGCTCTTCAAAACGTCAACAATGCAGCAGACTCCTTGACAAGTGGAAAAATCTCAGCAGACAGGTATAAGGTTACTGATGAATTAGCTTCTGTGTTCTTTGTAAGGAGCACAAATCATATCAACTGATTTGATATTTGGAGGGAGACCAAGGCTGTAAGTATGTCCCAGTAAGCTCCACTCAGATCTATGGTCACATCCTTGAGAGCAACTGCGGACACAAAGAAACTTGCCTCTGGGGACCATATATCATTGACAGAAGAGTTATCCTACCAACCACATGCAGCTGCCGCAACCAATAATGTTGAAAACTATCCAAACGATTGGTGCAGGAGATGTAAGCATAAGTACAGGAATAAAGATTGCTTCAAACTATATTCAGAGAAGCACAATCAAGACAATCGACCAAAAAGGCAGTGGGAGGGGAAGGTGAGAGATCTCCGACTCCCAACAGATGAGGCAAAGGATTCTCTGTCGTTATAATTAATCAATTTATTGTTCTGGATATTCATTTAATTGATAGTGTTCGGAATACCGGCGCATCTGCTTAGGTAAACAGCATGGATTTGATTACTAAGACTCAAATATGTATTACTATTAAAATTATACGCAGTGGATCGATTGATATCTCATAAGCTATATTACATTTAACAATACAATTACAATAAAAACATCATCATTTTGAAAAATCTGCCCCCATCGATTTTAATCCCGTGAAGTTGCAGTCTTATCCTAACAGTGATGGAGAGTAATCCTACCAAGGATTCTCACAGTAGAAAGTCCCACACGGCCCCGAGAGCCGGAAACGACGCGTCGAACAATGCCACAGATACTGATACAGCCTTAAAGAGGTTCAAGAAAGCAGTTGAAGGAGATGAGCTCTCAACCAGAGCATACAAGAAGATCATTAACGAAGCAATACGCGTAATTGAAGGAATTCGCGACGCGAAAGCGCAATCAACCCACAAAGCTAGTGATGAAAGTCCAACAATAGCTAAGATCCTTCAGGAAATCCAAAACATTAAAGCTTCAATCTCACTGACAAAAGCCTCAGCTCCTACACAAGGACATTCCTGGGCACAAGTAGCTGGAAAAGCTGAAGTTGCCAGCACCACGATCAGAATTCATGATGAAGATGAAAAGAAAGCAATCGCCAGACTCTCGAGCGAGGAGCTGGTAAAGAAGATGGGAATAAATGAGGTTATAGCAGCGAAGCAGATGTCTAATGGACAAGTAAAAGTGTTTTTCACGGGTCAAGAATCGAAGGAAATGGTCGAGAAACAGAAG
Organism: Blumeria hordei DH14; assembly: GCA_900239735.1. Lineage (NCBI taxonomy): Eukaryota > Fungi > Ascomycota > Leotiomycetes > Helotiales > Erysiphaceae > Blumeria > Blumeria hordei. The sequence goes on from OENG01000009.1 coordinate 5,712,136, forward strand.
GAGTGGACCACAAAGCTTGCACCTACAGCACAGGTAGCAAGTCCTATGTACCAAGTCCTAGTTCACGATATGCCGCTATCATTTGAGCCGGAAAGTCATGACCAAATCAAACTACTCCAACAAGCAAATGCCTTATACCTACAAGGTATCAGAATACAAAAGGCCGCATGGTTAAAGAGATCTTCTATCCTGGGAAAATCATCGGGATCATTGATTCTGTGGTTCGATGAAGCGGAATCAGCAGACAGAGCAATCAAAAAGGGAGTAATGTGGCGATACGAAGTCAAACCGGCAGAGCTCTTCCGGTCTGGGTTTCGCGCCATGCAATGCTTCAACTGCCAGAAGTACGGGCACATAGCAAAAGTCTGCACTGCAGAAGCGAAGTGCGGTCAATGTGCAAAAGCACATAACACGAGAGTCTGTACAGGAAAACAAGAGGCGAGATGCAGCAACTGCAGTAGATGTCACGAAGCATGGAACCAAAGCTGCCCAGTAAGGATCGCAGCTAAAGCAAAGGCAATTCAAAATCGGACACAGGATCCGGGAACTTATAAACGCCCTGAGTTACCATCGAGGGAAGCAGAGGCCGAATGGCAGATTGTAGGATCTAGGAAAAGACGGGCCGGTACTGCAGGTCCTCAACTCATCGGCGCAGACGGTGAAGTTATCGTTCGCCGAGGCCCTGGAAGACCACGAAAATCTCCAACTTCTGGAGATTTGCCAGCAACATGGGCTAAGATGCCAACAAAAACGGATCTGATGTTTTCAAATGCTCAGACTAATCCCCGGACTGTGACACGGGAGGAACAAGCAGAGGGAAGCGATGCACCGCTGTGCGATATGACACAATGAAAGGTACAAACACATGGAACATAATACAGTACAATGTCAACAAAAGTAAAAATAAAGTACAGCATCACTTCCTTCAAGAGCTGAACCCCGAGGAACACCATATAGTAGCGGTCCAAGAACCTTGGCGAAACCCGCTGAACAATCTTACCCTGAAGCACCCCGGATACCATTTGGTATCCTCAAACAAACCGAACAGCCGAACCTGCATATACGTCAGTAAACGGCTGGCTACAGATAAATGGAGGGTCGAAACTGTCCCCGAAGAAGTTGGTGGAGATATAACTTCGATCAGCCTCCAGACGGAACAGGGAAAAATGAGGGTACACAATATCTACAACCCTCCGCCTAAATCCCATAGCAGTACAGAGCTAGGGACGCTACAATATATTCCCCAAATGCTAGCACAAGATGGCCAACACGTTCTGGTTGGAGACTTCAACCTACACCACCCAAGGTGGGGAGGCCAGGCAACTACAACACACCATAGATCTTCGGAAACACTGTTGAAAATCCTACATGAGGCTAATATGGAATTAATACTGCCGGAAGGAACAATTACTTGGAAAAGCAGAGGGAGCCAAAGCACTATTGACCTAACCTTCATCTCAAAGGAACTTGTAAATACCATCATTGCATGCCAACCAGCCAACAACCTCGAGTCATCTTCCGATCATATCCCTATCGGCACTCAACTGCGTATACAGCCAATCACACAGACAACACCGGAACCACAGCCACAATGGAAAAGGGTAGACTGGGAAGCCTTCAACAAAAGGCTAGCTGCTATTCTTCACCAGACAACGGAAACTAATCTCCTCGACTCCCACCTAGCCATTGACCACAGAGTCACGACAATCACCAAATCAATTAAGCAGACAATTGAGGAAATGATACCTCGAGCAGTGCCATCTCAGCATTCCAAACCATATTGGACCAAGGAATGTTCGGTAGCGGTTAAAGCAGCTAGAATGGCAAGAAGAAAGTGGACCTATACCTGCAACGAGGAAAACTGGACTAAATATCAAAAGGCGACAAACCAGAAAAAAGGCACTATTAAAAAAGCTAAAACCGTAGGATGGAGAGCAATTGTGGCCGAAGCAACAGACGACCCTAACAAAATCTGGAAGCTGGCAAAGTGGGCGAGAAGAAGTTCTGAAGGTAATAGCATGCCAGCTCTAATCCCCGACATTAAAGGTAATGATGGATATACCGCCACAGAAGACAAGGAAAAGGTCATGATCATGGCAGGCCACTTCTTTCCAAAACCTGCTCAAGCAGACATCGATGATATCGCGGGTACAAAATACCCTGAAGAAATCGACTCAATCTCATGTACTATCACTGAAGAAGAAGTCGACAGGGTTATCAGAACATTGCCGAGCAATAAAGCTTCCGGTCCAGATGGAATACCTAACAGAGTTCTAAAGGAATGTAGGAAAACCTTAGGTAATTTACTCACTACCCTTTTCAATGCTTGCCTCGCAATAGGCTATCATCCAAAAGGGTATAAAGAATCAACTACTCTTGTTCTGAGGAAGCCTCAAAAGCCCAGATACGATACTCCAAAGGCTTATAGACCAATTGCGCTCCTCAATACTATGGGTAAAATCCTCGAAAAATTGGTAGCAGGTCGCCTCTCCAAAGCAGCAGAACACCACAACCTCCTTCCCGACAAGCAGATGGGAGCTCGACCACAGAGATCTACAATATCTGCAGTCGAGCTACTAACAGAACAGATACACACAATCTGGGGCAAAGATAAAAAGAGGGTGGCATCTCTCCTCAGCTTGGATATATCTGGGGCCTTTGATAATGTGTCACACGAACGACTCATTCATAATCTCAGGGAAAAAGGAATTCCAAAGTGGATGAGCCTATACATAAAGTCCTTCCTCGAAGACAGAACAACGTCAATAATGTTGGGATCATTCAAAGGGGACCGAATGTCTACCAGCACCGGGATACCGCAAGGCTCAGCTCTCTCGCCAATACTCTTTCTCTTTTTTGTTAGCACACTTCTCCCGATGCTCGAGACAAGAACTACGACAGCAGTTGGATTCGTAGATGACACTAACATACTAACATGGTCAAACTCGACCGAAGAAAACTGCCGAAAGTTGGAGGAAAAACACCAAGTATGTGAACAGTGGGCAAGAAGACATGGGGTCAGATTCGCGCCTGAAAAGTATCAGCTGATGCACTTCTCCCGAGCCAGAAAACGACACAACCTCAAAGCGACAATTGAAATCCAAGGCCATACCTCAGTCCCACAGCCTTCCCTTCGAGTTCTCGGAATCTACTTTGATCCCAAGCTGCGCTGGGGAGCTCACATCAAGAGCCTTCAACTGAGGGCTGAGATGCAGGTTCAGGGTCTCAGTAGGCTAGCTCAATCAACGTGGGGAGCCACATTTCACAAGTCAAAGATACTCTACAGCACGATTGTGAGGCCGGCTCTAACATACGGGTCACCGGTTTGGGCTGAGGTCGGGCCGGGTGGAAAAATACCAGAAAGGATAGTAAGACCTCTAAGAAGTATACAGAGGAATTGTCTGAAAATTGTCACCGGGGCTTACAAGTCCACGAGCACGAGAGTGCTGGAACACGAAACAGCCACCCTTCCGATCGAAATATTCTTGAAGCAACAAAGGCTTCAATATTTAGGTCGCACAAAGGACTTACCTGTCCAGAAGACAATACAGTCCGCCTGTAATAAAATCAAGCTGCCCAGAAAAGGGAGAGAAGATGTACGAACAGTTAACAGGAGGATAGATCTTGCCAACTGGACGGGAATGTGCGGTGAACAACAATCCAAGAAGACACATACAGGGATAGTGAAAATTAGGGCATACCAAGAGTGGGCGAAATCCTGGGCCAAGCAGACACAAACTCAAAAGCCTCGGCGGTTAGCAACTGCAGATCCCGAAACTTGGAGAGCAGCCACATGTTACCAAAGTAGAGAGTCTGGACGGCAAAAACTGAGTTTTCAAGGCTCACCATTCTTCCTTCACCGTAACCTGACAAGGGCCCAAAGCAGTTTGGCAATGCAAATACGAAGTGAGCACATGGGGCTTAACTCGTATTTGCACAGAAGAAACGTACCCGGAGTATTAAGCCCAGGTTGTCCATGCGGCTACCAATCACAGAACCCAAAGCACATGATTATGTCCTGCCCCCAATGGTCAAATGGTAGAGCTGAGATCTGGAGACAAGCCAAAGATCGATCCTATGAAGCGATGTTAAATAATCCTGGAGACATAAAAAGGATAACACAGTGGATCCTAAACCATGGTTGGATAGAGCAATTCCAGATGACAAAAGCGGTCGAAATACTGCTGAGGGAAAGGAAAAGGTCAAACAATGCTGGGAGAGGATAGAGATGATCTGGTTAGTTTACATGGATGGCACTATAGTGTAACTGCGCTTCCTGAAGAAAATATGTGAGGACTATAGACAACAAATAGAAAGGTGTGGGAGGTTTTCACCATAAAGGTTTCCTCCCGGGTAAATATTATAGACTGTAGACACCTGCATGGGCCCATAGGGCGCCAAATCAGGATAATGAAATCAAATTCAAATTCAATACAATTACAATTAAAAATCAAAAAACATCACCATTTCTAAAAATCGACCCCATTGATTTTTACCTAGTGAAGTTCCATCATGGTCATGTCTGAGGTCACGAGTAATCCATTGGAGGATCCCCATCGTAAAAAGTCACCAACGGACCACAGCGGCGAAGACGACGCATCGAAGAAGCCACAAGAAACAGGCGCAGCCCTACAAAAGTTGAAGAAAGCAATTGAAAGCGAAGAGCTTTCCAGCAGAGCATACAAGAAGCTGATATCAGAGGCCATTCTCATTATTGAAAGCCTTTGCGACGCGAACTTTAACCCAGCCCCAAAAGCTAGCAATGAAAATACAGAGATAGCTAAGATCCTACAGGAAATAAAATCTATTAAAGCAGCAATCGCTCAACCCCAAGGCTCGACTCAAGGATGGAAACAATCATGGACAAAGATAGCAAGCAAGCCTGAAGTTGCAGGTACTACAATAAGAATACTGGATGAAAATGGGAAGATAGAAGTCGCAAAGCTCTCCAGCGAAGAGTTAGTGAAAAAAATTGGTAGCAACGAAATTTTCGGAGCTAGGCAGATGTCAAATGGACAGGTGAATGTTTACTACGCGGGCCAAGAAGCCAAAGAAATGATGGAGAGGAGAAAAGAATGGACGACAAAGCTGGCAGCTACAGCACAAATAGCTCATCCTACATACCAAACACTAGTACACGATATGCCTCGGTCATTCGACCCAGGAAATTCGGAACACCTCAGGGAGCTAGAAAAATCAAACGCAGTATACATACAAGGCATACGGATACAGAGGGTTACATGGCTGAAAAAATATTCGCAGCCAGAGAAAGCTGCAGGTTCTCTAATCGTCTGGTTTGAACAGGCAGAAATAGCAGATAAAGCAATTGCAAAAGGGATAATGTGGAAGTATGAACTGAAAGCAACAGAAATCTTTCGATCAGGATTCCGCGCCATGCAGTTCTTTGACTGCCAGAGGTACGGCCACATTGCAAAGGTTTGCATCGCCGCCTCTAAATGTGGCCAGTGTGCCGGTAGCCACAACACCAGAGAATGCTCAGGTAACCCAGAGACAAGATGCGGCAATTGTGCAAGGCACCACCATTCGTGGGACTCTAGCTGTCCAGTTAGAATCTCAGCCAAAGCTAAAGCTGTCCTCAACAGGACACAAGGCCCAGGAAGATTCATGGCGCATGGGAAACAACCAGAAAGTCAAGATATAGGCTGGCAGTTTGTAGGAAGCAGGAAAAGAAGAGCGGGAGTAGTAGGCTCACAAGTTGTTGGAGCCGATGGTGAAGTCATCGAACGCCGAGGTCCAGGAAGGCCACGAAAGATCGTCGCTCAACAAAACCTGACTGCAACATCAACAAACGCTTCAAGCCTCAGGAGTATGTCGTCTTCGACAATTCAAGAGAATCCCCGGCCTGTGACACGGGAAAATTTAGTAGAGATTAGCGAAGCACCGCAGTGCACAATGAGCCAATGAAGGGCACAAATACGCTAATTATCATACAGTATAACGTCAACAGAAGCAAAAACATAGTACAACATCACTTTCTCCAAGCGTTAGATCCAACGAAGCACCATGTGGTGGCAATACAAGAACCATGGCGTCACCCAACAGAATATACCACAGTCAAACATCCAGCGTACTACCTGGTGTTTTCAAGAGGAAACAAATGTAGAACATGCATATACGTAAGCAAATACCTCGCGGTCAATAAGTGGAAGATGGAAAAGAGCCCAGAGGAAGCCGATGGAGATATAACTACCATCAGCATTCAAACCAATGGAGGTCTGGTATACATTACTAATATATACAACCCTCCTCCTCTCTCTCATAGCAGCAAAAATCTAGGAACCCTAAAGCATCTCCCAGAAATACTCTCGAAAAGCGGTCAACATATCCTCATAGGAGACTTCAACCTACACCATCCTAGATGGGGAGGTCAAACGGTACTTAGCCACCATAAACTTGCAGATGACTTAATCGAAATGTTAGGAAGTAAAGATATGGAGCTAGTACTTCCTGAGGGGACAATAACATGGAGTAAAAGGGGAAGTGAGAGTACTCTCGATCTTGTCTTCCTATCTAAAGAGCTAGAAGACGCAGTTACATGCTGCCAACCCGCCGTCGAGCTAGAGGCGTCCTCTGACCACATTCCGATTCATACGCAGCTGTCAATTAAATCGAGCCTTAGAGAAGCGATCGTTCCGTGTCGTCAATGGAAAAAAGCAAACTGGGATGAAGTCAACAAGATACTCAATGCCGAACTACTAACACTGACAGAAAATCATAGTGACCTTAACTCTCGCCATTCCATCGATCATAGTGAGACTTTGGTCACCTCAACTATCCAGAAGGTAATAAGGGACACTATACCTAACGCCAACCTATCAAGATATGCCAAGCCGCACTGGACTAACCAATGCTCCGAGGCGGTAAAGGAAACTCGAAAGGCAAGGAGAAATTGGAAAAAGTTGGGCACCGAAGAAAGCTGGATAGAAAACCAGAAGTTCACTAGTAGGAAAAAGGCCCAAATAAAAAGAGCGAAGACCATTGGATGGAGAATAGCCGTGGCAGAGGCGACGAGAGACCCTGGAAAAATCTGGAAACTTGCCAAATGGTCGAGAAAAGATCCCGAGGAGAAATAGAGGCTACCTCAGATAGTGGATATCAAAGATACTGACGGAAGAGTTCATACTGAAGCTCCGGAAATAGCCCGAGTCATGGCAGAACATTTCTTCCCCAAACCCGCGGTAGCAAACACATCAGAGATCGCAGCAACCCTCTACCCCAAAGAGTTGGAAAATATCTCCGACACCATTACCAGTGCCGAGGTTGAAGAAATCCTGGGAAAGCTGCCTAGCGATAAGGCTCCAGATCCAGACGGGATTCCAAATCGACTACTCAAGGAATGTAGGGCAACTCTGAGTAAATATCTCGCTGAGCTATTCAATGCTTGTCTTTCTATCGGATATCATCCAAAGGGATTCAAAGAATCGAAGACGATTATCCTTCAAAAGCCACAGAAGCCTAGATACGACTCACTGAAGTCATATCGACCGATAGCACTTCTCAACACAATGGGTAAGCTTCTCGAAAAATTGGTAGCAAACCGGATCTCAAAGGCGGCCGAAGACTTTAACCTCCTCTCAGATGAGCAGATGGGAGCTTGACCCATAAGATCTACGATATCAGCAGTTGAGCTTATCACTGAGCAGATACACACTATTTGGGGAAGAAACAAAAACCAGGTCGCTTCCCTCCTCAGCCTTGATATATCAGGAGCCTTTGACAATGTGTCCCACGAACGGGTAATCCACAACCTAAGAGTGAAAGGTATTCCAGGGTGGATCAGTAGATTTGTAAAATCATTCCTAGAAGAGAGAACTACCTCGGTAGTCCTCGGTACATACAGAGGAAATCAGATCCCCACCAGCACAGGAATACCTTAAGGGTCTTCTTTATCACCAATTCTTTTTCTGTTCTTTGTTAGCACGCTCCTGCCGATACTACTATTGAAAGGCTGAGGGCGATGTATAGGAAGACGTCACCTTGTGAGTAGAATACTGATAGGTATGGCAGAATTCAATAGATCACTTGGACAGAGTAAGATGATTGAATGGTAGTGAATTGTAGATGTGGATGTGGATTGATGGATACTAAGGGTAAAAAGGTCCTATCTATATACAGGAGTTCCAACCCTTGTTCCTCCATATGTTATTGTCTATGATAGCTAGAGTAACTACAATGGTGTTATTATTATAGTGAACACGATGTTAGTATGTAGTAATCAGGAGGCAATTGTGATCAGATTCTAAGGGGTTAACTTAATTGGTGCACGGTTATCCCCTGATGGTGTGTGCAGTTATGAACTCAGATTTTTACAACAACTACAAACTCCTTCTTCTTCTGCTGTGGGATTCGTAGACGATACTAACATACTAACATGGTCAAGTACTACCGAAGAGAACTGCAAAAAGTTAGAAGAACAGCACGGGATATGCGAGGCGTGGGCAGAAAAGAACGGTGTGAAGTTTGCGCCAGAGAAGTACCAGCTCATGCACTTCACACGAACAAGGAAGCGACACAACTTCGAAGCAACTGTCAGCATACAAGGACATTTGACATCTCCACAGTCCTCCCTCAGAGTCCTCGGAATCTACTTCGACCCTAAGCTTCAATGGGGCTCCCACATAAAGCAAATTGTACAAAAGTCACACACCCAAGTATAGTCGATAAGTAGATTGACGCAATCAACTTGGGGTGCAACATGCAAGAAATCAAAGCTTTTATATAGTGCGATTGTGAGACCAGCCCTGACCTACGGGTGTTCAATATGGGCTGCAGCTGGGCCAATGGGTAGAATACCAGAAAGGATAGTTAAACCATTGCGAAGTATCCAAAGAAAATGCTTGAAGCTGGTCACAGGGGCATATAATTCCACCAGCAGTAGAGCTTTAGACCACGAATGCTCAATCCTTCCACTAGACATCTACCTCAAACAAATGAGTGTTCAACATATCGGACTTTCGGAAGGACAACCTATTAAGCAGACGATTCTATTCGCATGTAGTAAAATATCGCAGGCTCATAGCCTGAGAGAAAATAGCCACGCTAAAAATCGAAACCGAGACACTAGCCAGTGGAATAAAATCTGCAGGAACGAAAATGTGAGGCGTAGACAAAAAGAAGCGGGTAAGATAGCAGCATTCCAGGAGTGGGAAAGCGCATGGAAAACGTTTAAGAAAGAGCGACTATCTTCTCACCAGGCGTCGGCAGACCCAGAACATTGGAAAGCAGCAAGTATAAGCACCGACAAGAGAACAGGCAGAAAAAGAATCACCTACAGAAACACACCCTCTAACATCCACCGAAACCTGAGCAGGGCCCAAAGTAGTATTGCAATACAGATGAGAAGTGAGTACATCTGCCTCAACTCTTATCTCTACAGAAGAAAGGTCCCTGGAGTGGCAAATCCAAAGTGCCAGTGTGGACATCCGTCACAAAACGTGAAACATATGGTCATGGCTTGTCCTCAATGGGCTAAGGGAAGAGGAGAGGTGCTGCAACGGGCAAAAGATAGGTCTTTCGAAGCTATGATGAACAGCCCGGAAGACATGAAGAGAATTACAGAATGGATACTTACAAACGGCTGGCTCGAGCAGTTCCGGCTGGCAGAAGAAGTTGAGACAGCAGTCAGCGAAAGGATTGAGCGATCTGGAAAAGGATAGGACGGTATTCACACTGGACGTACAGTGTAAACGCAATTCCTGTAGGAAACCTCTGAAAACAAATAGACACGAGATAGACAGTTGTTTGGGGTTTTTACCGAATTTGGTTTCCTCCTATGTAAATATGATAGCTATATATACCTGCATGGGCCCATAGGGTACCTGAACGGGCTAAATGAAATCAAAATCAAATACAATTACATATCTTGATAGTGCGATCTTCGCCTAGAGGATCGACCCTGACTTCACGTGACAACGTAGACTTGACCTGAACTTGTTTATTTCAACAATTACTAGCTTTCGTTGGATAGAATAGAGAATCAAGTTATTTTATATATATTTATACCATCACCTAAGTGAAGTCACATTATCCATGGTAATGAATGATAGCTCGCCATTTGACAGTGACAACGAAGGCCAAATCTTCATTACCACATAATTTCCATCTCACTATTACTCTAGCAAGACATCAAAGAGCAAACAGTCGACCTATACTAAAACACCACCGATCACCCACAGCCATTTGGCAGTCACTAACTTCAGTTCTGGTCCTACAACCACCGTTACAAAAGCGCCACTTAACCAGTCAACTAAAGTCATCAAACCCACATCGAGTGGATGGAGTTATCCAGCATTTATGGAAACTCACCATCAGGGCGATTTCTAAACCTCACCTGAGTGAACACGACCTATACAATTTGGCCGCCATCACCAGGAAGGTTGTTGTACCAGCTCATGAGCTCATCTGCATTAGCCTCACCTCATATAAAATGGAGAGTAACCATCAGGGGGATTGCAAGGCCAGTCCATGGGTACATAAGTGTAGAACTCACCTCGCACAAGGTGGTAGAGCGTGCTTACCATCAGGGGGAGTGTTGTGCTGGCTCGGTTGAGTTGTTAGGAGACAGGGGAACGTAGAATGAGCTGCTGTATTAGGAAAGGGTGGGAAATACAGGCTGGTGCACAGAAGCTGTTCATGTACTCTACAATTTCTTCACTTGCCGAGTTTAGTAAATTAATCTGTCCAAATAATATCATACTTCACATCATCCATTACATTATATTATCAAACGTTGGGATGCGCATCTAGCATCACCTTCATAGATCATCATTGTCAGTAAGAGTTCACATTTGATACCTACTGACACCCATTGGCCACAGTGATACGCACTCAGTGTCCATTGTGCCATGACCCAGCGTGAGCGCGCCATCTCCGCGACTAACCACTTCACATGAGCCCGTGCCACTCCACCGACGGACAGCAGAGTCATATAATCGCTATACACTTCTCAGCTCATAACCACAACAGACTGGCAGTTGCGAAGGTTCGGATATCCTCTTACTTATTTGTTGGCGATTTGACTTTTGGAGGTACAAGATTGCTTCGGTTGGTGGTGAGATGATTGTGGAGAGGGCCGCGAGATGATTTTGGTAGGAAATGATTTTCCAGAGAAAGAAATTAAGACCTCAAAGGTGTCGGTTGTTTTAATACGAACGTCAGACAGGTTATAGCCTGTCTGCGGTTCGTACCTGGGGTGTAGATGGTTGGTGTCGTTGAGTTTTGCAGTCATGAAATCTCTGCAAGTCGGATTTTCGACAAAAAATGAGCCAACACCACTCCTCCCGATCGCCGACTCGATGAAAACTTTCAAATTCACCCTTTTGTCGTGACTGAATCTCGGCTCTGGGGAAACATCTCACCCCTAGGTTCGTAGAGGACACCACTGACAGGTATTCAGCCTTCGTCTTATAAGGCTGTATGCATGGCAAAATTGTGACATTCCGAGACGTTGCGTTAGCCGGCGACTATGCATTGACTGGGCAAAAAAAGCAGGCACATCAGGGTTCTCATCCGTAAATATTTTCACTTGACGAGTGCATATGCCTCCTACAGGAATCGAACCTGTGATCTTAGCATTGCACGTTACATACAAGTGCTACGCGTTACCACTGCGCCAAAGAGGCTCTTGAGTTTTAGGATTGTTAACTGACTATAGTGTTAGTAGAAGCTGTAAAATATTAGAGTGCATTCATCTATTTATCCAATCAGTTCTTCTATGTGTTGTTCTTTAATACATTTTAATGTCCTGTCTGAGTCTATGAATTTGCAGAACATGCAGGTCGTCTCTACCTATAGGCCAAGGATACCTATGCCGCTAGTACATAACCTTATCTGCCTCCCATACAGCTCTAATGTGTGATTAAATTGCAAATATTTTTACGGAAATTTTATGGTAGACGTGAGTTTCCTAGTGGTTGGAATGTGTAAAAAGTGAGATAAGCTTAGCTTCACGATGGTGTGGGTTACGGGTGTCTCGTGGCTCCAAACTACCAATATGTTTAGTGGAGCTTAAGACCAGATGTAACTTGATTTTTTATTGATGTAGGGTATCGTCTAAATGAGTACAGTATTCCTTAACTTGCGCCCGGACTCCGACGTGAACAACATTACCTAAGGATATTATTTATCATCGCCTCGTACTTACCTAGAGATCTGTCAATTAGGGATCCTTAGATGGTCCATTGGGTCAAGCCCTGATAATTTTTCTAGTCACCTTTTTTTGCATCAGATTTTAGTTGCGTATGCAGCTATCTAGCTATGGCAAGATATCTGAGAAAATGTACAGAAAAACTGATTCAATATATAAGAAGAGTACTTATGACTCGGATTTCATCTGCAAGTATCACTGCGAGGTTATGGCGGCTTTTTCTTCACCCCAAGTCAACCCTCATCCGTGAATACCCACCCAGGGTAACGTCAAAAACCCTGGGTTATGCAGCATGCCTTCACCATCCACTCAATTTTCTCAGCGACAAATGTAGTCTGAGGTGTCTCCTTCCCAAGTAGAGTTGGTGCCCAGGCTACTCAAACTATACTAGAGAACATCACCTTGAGGCGGACCACGGTACCTTCCATTATTGGCTTGTTTTTGTAGTGTCATCTGAACTCTCGCAAGCTAGGTCTTGGCCCACACAAAGCCCAATTCGTGAAGCTCCTTACCAAAATTCAAAATCACACGCCCATCGAGATTGTATCCATCTTCCGTGTCATCTTGTAACCTTGTTCTGATCCCTCTCATATCCACCCCAAAAAACTGTATCCCAGGTTTGTGCGCCACACTTTACTTCCTCCGTGGGGTATAAATATCGGTGTGGGCGTGTGTTTGATGGCCAACTTAGGCCAGGGAATATTCGATGAGAGGTGTGGTCATTGAGACGAGGATTTACTAGGCCATACTGGTAAACTTGATGGGGTTTCTGTGGAGATCGATCTCGTTTGGTGGGAGAGATTGATTTCGTAAAGAGTCTTGGATCATTGTCTGGTGGGCCAACTTCTTCGGATTTGCGAAATTTGACTGAAGTTGGCTCTGTAATAATATTTCACACTCGGGTTCGGAGAGGGCACCGCGATTAGGTATTAAGACTTGCCCTCCTTCCGGTCAACTTGGTAGTACTGAGTCTTCCGGAATTAACTAACCGTGTCATGTCAAATAAGATATAGGGCTTGCTCCCGGCACGTTAAAATAACAATCAATAAAACTCAGTAGACCATCTTCTGCACAGCAAAATCTGGTAGCAACTCGAATGTGGAAGAAAATCTCAAGTTGTCTGTTGAACGGGCCCTTGACAAGTGTTAATCCCTGTCTCCAGTGATACACGCGTAAAATGTAGTAACTATCGTAGCTCTGTGGATGGCCTAGAGAGTGGAGGAATTATGACTTCGTAAAGGAGTTTTATCAGATGATAGATGATGAGAGATAGACTACTTGGCAGCTTCGGCGAATATTTTAGCCAGAACTCGTAGAGAATCTTGAGGAAGCATTGTGGCCGTCAACGCCTCTAGAGGACTATGTAGGACTTTTTTATCAAGGAGACGGATTCTCCTTTTATGGCTTGATATTTCAAGAAATCATGAGGGTAATAATGCTCTTCCTGTGCTTCCTTAGAATAAACCAAGTTTTGAGGCCCCGATATGGGGTACATTAGTCAACAATCAATGCCACTCATCAGTCAACGTTCCAGTTCTTCCATGCTATCTTGATGAGAGGGCCCAGGCCACAAGTGGACATTTACTTACTGTGTTAAGTGTCAACATGTGCGATATAATTTGATGGCTCTGAGTCTGTATACGCAACAACAGAGCGGTCAGGCTGATCGAACAATAATAATGTGCACTTCTCTAGAAAACACGGCAGCAATTTTGTATTGAATACCTCTTGCCACAAGGCTCGCCGAGCATTGATACTGCTGAGCAATGATCTTATCTTGTGCAGTGTATCAATCAAATTGGATTATTTCGTGATGGCGATCGTTGATAGTTGTGCCTGAGGTGTTAGAGCAAGGCAGTAGAATCTAAAATACTTGAGCCTCGCGCCAGACAACGACATTTATCAGCGTCCCTAACTCTACACGCATATAGCGCAGCTACAATCCGAAAAACTTAGGCTTCTAAAATGTCTCTCATCGCACGCTTCAATCCGATCAATGTCCAATGCCGAGGTTTCAGCGGGACTGCCACCGTGCTAGCTAAATCAACCAAACAACGTCTTAAGTTTGAACATAGCGCCGTGCCGCCTTATCCTTACGGACCATCTCAGATTTACAAGCAGTCCAATTTTGGACTTTATGGCACGCAAAAGATTCGCTTTGGGAACATGGTGTCAGAACGCAATGAGATAAAAACTCGGCGGCACTGGCGGCCAAACGTGCACCAGAAAGAACTCTACAGTGCAAGTCTAGAGAAAAATATAAAGATTCGTATCACCACACGCGTACTACGAACAGTCAGAAAGGTTGGTGGTCTTGATGAGTATCTGCTGGGCGAGAAGGCTGCGCGCATCAAAGAGCTTGGCATGGGTGGCTGGAAACTCCGCTGGCGAATAATGCAGACCCCGACAATCCGCGATCGATTCAATAAACAGCGCAAAGAACTTGGTCTACCACTCGTAGGCCTGTCGCCCGGGGCGTCAGATGAGCTTCCCGAGAATGGGCAAGTGATAGCCGAAGAAATCAAAACGATAGATGAACAGTTACTGCAGGGCACTACCATAAATATGGGTCAGGAGGAAGATTTGTGTGAACCAGAGCATCCTACAGCGATTCAAAGCCCACTCTGAGAATTTAAGGCGGAGGAAACGGCACTCACTCTACCCAACTACTGGTCGACAGCTTCCCCCAGGTTTCGGCCGATTTCAAGAAAACCTAAATTTCTGAGACTCAAGTGTTGAGTCTCATCAAAAACCAGGCGAATTCTAGGAGGAGTTTTGTTTAATTAAATTCGTTGATCAAATGCAATTTCTAACCCCTCAACCCTCATCTATTATCTCACTTCATAGCGACTAATCAAATGACACGTCGCTTTATAAATGCGCCATACATATTTTCAAACCATGCACGATTAAGATCTTGTTCACATCCAATACAGGGCTTGTGTGAAATTGTTGTCAGATGTAGCTTAAGGAAACGAAGGCTGGGGAGGAAATCGTGATAGGTATTTAACCTAGCCTCTAATATTAATAAATATGGGGCAGGGCTTAAACAGAGTATAATAATTCTATATCCCTCAAACTTTAGAGTATACATGAAGCGAAATACATCAATCTCTCGCTAATTTCAAATTTCAATGACACAGCCCGTCGCAGGTATGTGAGCGTGACCAGGTAGGATCAATTATGTACCGAATAAAGGCTGTACAATGTTAAGTATGTATTTCGACTGTATTCAAATTCAATTCGTCCCATATCCTGATAAAATATGCACAGTATTAAAATTGCTATTCATCCCATACCTGAACTAACCTCAACTCAAAAACGATGATACGAATCAAGTTTTTATGCTAGCCTCTGTATTGCTAGCCTGTATGAAAAATTGGGGATTTATCTGTAGATAGATAAAGACGTTGTAGCCCTTTGATAGTTGGGAGAAGTCTTCTACCAAACAATTTCAGAATTAATCCTAGCCCCTCATTAAGAAATCTCATAAACCTATTTCCGTATCCATTACAATAGACCAATGCACTAAATTGATCTGTAGGTCGATCAACGAATACGATCTCAGACCTTTATTTGAGAGAGTCGGAGTCGATAACCTTTTTTCCCTGGGCCTGCCTCGCGAATATACTCTGCACATACCTAATTAGCTTCCAGTAATCATATGAAAAAGTAAAGGCATGGATTATATCTAGACATGGATCTCGACGGTGTACCATTACTGCACGGGGAAATGCCATATCAAGAGGAGTTGAAGAGTATTTCTGGGGGCTTCAGGCCGAGCTTGCTTTCATGGCACTTGCTCTGACCTGACATTACTCTGATGCCCCGTTAATATCAACTTGACGATTCTCATGCAGCACTCGTGGTCAAACTCTTATATCCTAGTCCACTAGAGATGATGCTAGTTGTAAGAGCGGAAAATCACTTCATCTTCGGTCCGGTAGTCTCATGACATAGTGTCGTACCTCACTTTATGTTAAGAGTTTTCTCGCTTCTAGTTGTCTGGGCTAACCTGCGTGCCCAGTCTTGCAAAAAATCAGGACCTGGCGACAGGCTGGGCCTTTCGCATAGAACGAGGTCTTTCGATAGTTCTTGTGAAAGGCGATCTAGGGACTATTCTCAACACCTATCAGTGGTGTCCCCTACGAGCCTCCAGCTCTCATTGTAGAGTCTGCAGAGCCGAGATTGAGTAACAACTTTCAACTTTGAGCTGGGTTATCTCCCCTTCTGTCAAAGATACGCTTCCGATAACACATAAGGCGACCAAGACGATGATAATGATGCTGGGGAGGTAGGAAATACACTGCGGTACCAAACGCTACAACGGTAGTCAGAGGGGCCCTCGTTATATCACAGCATTTGCTAATCACCGGCGGGCAAACAAAAAGCCCACGGAAGCAAAGTAAAAGACCCTCCTGCCATCAAGAAAAGCAGATTTCGACTCGTCAATAATATCGTCCCTTCTAATCTTTACATCCGAATCTACTAGCCAGTTGGGCATCTGAAATACATGAGCTACTCGATGACCCCACGTCCGTAACGACTTTCGATGCTGGGCTAGGCTCCTTCACGACAGTCACTCTCGCTCAAGACTTTTCTGACATCCTTTCACGATCTTCGGTTTGTCCTGCGGCATGAATCAGGAATAGAGGAAGGAGGAGGCTAGGAAAGTTGAGAGATGCTCTTAGGTATACACAAGTCTGCTGCGCCCGGCTGGCCGGCCTTTTCGTCATAGGAGAGCCCGGCACCAAGTGGCTTATGAGAATTTTCCCTGCAGCTACACACCCGTAAATGGCCATCGTTTCGTTGGCTGGAGAGGGGAGATATTGAAGATCTGTGGGGGTATTACTGGTGGAAAGAAGTTGTGAAAGAGGCATAGATACTCCTAGCCTGTAGGTAGCAAGGACAATAAATACATACATACATATGTAAAGTGATCGTTAGGGCACACCTTGTGTCCACACAATCCAGTTGTAGTTATCTCTTCTATAGAATAATATTAATTATTTTATGATATTGCTTGCGCACACTGTCCGTCTGTTTTAACCGTCACCACTTTAACCCAGTCATTCACAATCATAGACTCAGTAGGGACTGCATGAAATCCAATTCAGTCTAGGCCGATGGGAGCCTTCTCGGCCCATATTTCGCAAGTCATAGCTTGCAAGGTCACGGAGATTCCTGGACCCATAGCTGGTGGCTGTATGCACTGCTACCAAAAAAAATCCAGTGTTATCGAGGCCCATCAGGCTAGTGTGCGTATTTTTATCGATTTTGACCTTCAGGCGAATATCAAATTCCGCCGGTAACGAGGATTTTATCGTTGAAATTTTGGTAAGACCAGATCGAGTATTGTCTGGCTTTTCAAAGGGCAAATTCATTATCTCTCCTACCTGATAGCTAGAATTTTGTACACATTTTTCAATAGCGTGAGTAGCTCCACATCCTCGAGCGGGTTTAATTTTTCCATGTAGTGTTGAGCTAAGTTTTTCACTTTGATCGATTGATATGCTTCAAGTTTCTCCTGAGTCCTAAACTCCCAAAAACTACCCTAGGGATTATCTAATCAGTTCGTTAATTTGTGGGTTAGATTTCTAATATGAAGATTTGCTGCTGTGACAGGGTCAATCTCTGTGATATCACAGGTAATGACGGGTTTGCTACTTTAAAAGTGGTGGCTGATTAAGATGTATGTTTATGTATGTGTATATCTATCGAGGCCGCCAAAGCGTCAATACTATCTGTATCCACGTTTGTGCCTAAGTCATAGATACAACCTATTTTTTTTATTTTTTTAGAATCATTTAATTTGTATTCAGCTATTCAGCTATGACACATGACCAGTGCTATGTATACATTTAGAATGACTCTTTTGACGTTAGAGACGCTCATACTCTGGATTTCATTTGCAAATACCACTATGAGGTATGTTTGCTTACACATACAGCTGACCCTCCTCCGTAAGTACCCACCAAAGGGAAATTTAAGACCTTTGATTATCCAAGCATGCTTTCATCATCCATTCATACCAGCGCCGCCTGAAATGTAGTTTAGTTTTGCCGGATTCGAACCAGCGGTCTCCTGTCTCGGGTGGGATATGTGTCTTAGCTATCCAGACCTTACTTGAGAAACCGGCCAAGATGATGTACCACTGCACTATCCAACCATAGCAGTGTTTGAAGTGTTGCCTGGACTGGTACTCTACATCGTGACGCTTGTAAATTTCGAGAGCTTTTTTTTTTTTTTTTTTTTTTT
The DNA here is from genome assembly GCA_900239735.1 of Blumeria hordei DH14. Classification (NCBI taxonomy): domain Eukaryota; kingdom Fungi; phylum Ascomycota; class Leotiomycetes; order Helotiales; family Erysiphaceae; genus Blumeria; species Blumeria hordei. The sequence continues at coordinate 5,730,560 of OENG01000009.1, forward strand.
TTTTTTTTTTAAATCATTTAATGTGTTTTCAGCTATCTAGCTATGACACATGACCGGTACTATGTATACATATTGGATGACTCTTTTGACGTTAGAGACACTCATACTCTGGATTTCATTCGCAAATACCACTATGAGGTATGTTTGCTTACACAAACAGTCGACCCTCCTCCGTAAGTACCCACCAAAGGGAATTTAAAACCTTTGATTATCCAAGCATGCCTTCATCATCCATGCATACCAGCGCCGCGAGAAATGTAGTTAGGTTTTACCGGATTCGAACCAGCGGTCTCCTGTCTCGGGTGGGATATGTGTCCTTGCTATCCAGACCTTACTTGGGAAACCGGCCAAGATGATGTACCACCGCACCATCCAACCACGGCGGTGTTTATAGTGTCGCCCGCACTCTCGCAACCGAAGTCTTGGCGCACGCACAAAGCTCAATTCGAAAACTCGTTGTCAAAATTCTAAATTTCACGTCCGTCGAGATCGTTTCCACCATCTGCAGCATCTTGTGAGCTTGTCCTAATCTCTCTCACGCCCATCCCAAAGAACTGTCTCCCAGGTTTGTGCGCCACGCTTTGCTTCCTCCGTCGGGTATAAATATCGGCGTGGGCGTGTACGTGGTGGTGAATTGAGGCCAGAGAAAGTCTACGAGAGGTGTGATCATTGACATAAGGATGTACTAAATCGTACTTGCAAACTCGATGAGGTTTTGGTGGTGATTGATCTCGTCAGGTGTGAAAATTTGATTAGGTGGAGAGTCTTGAATCATTGCCTCATGGGCCAACTTGTTCGGTATTGCGAAATTTGACTGAACTTGGCTCTGGGAGAATATTTCACTCCCAGGTTCGTAGAGGGCACCGCGTACAGGTGTCAGTCTTGCCCTCCTTTCGAGAGCTTTGTTGAGTTGTTTTATTTGTCCATTTATTGGGGGATAATATAAGGTTTACAGTCTATGAATGAATGGGAGACGACAACATATCTTTGTTCAAATTTCATCTATGATGCTCTTGCCCAGGCCAAAATCAAGGAATTAGATGCGCCTAGGAGCCGTGAAATGTATGAATGTATTTATTGTCCTACAAAGTCGATGACTATGTAAAGATATGTAAGTCATTTCTGCCTTCAGGTCGGGAGTATCTATGCCTCGGGTGGTGTACTCCCTCCTATGCCTCCTTCACGACTTCTTTTCAGCAGTAATACCCTGTGACGGAAACCAAGTTGGTAATGAATAAATCGATTTAATAAACTATATAAGGAGAAAAGATAACTCTAGCTACTACTAACAGATATTTATAGGCGTTAATCCTCCTCGTGAATCTACAGACTAGTGACTTGTCCTTAGGTACAATAATTATTACCCAGCCACGTATTTCCAGGTGTCACTAAGTTGTAATAATGTTTCCGCCTCCTGACTAGTAGTACCATTTCGTTCACTTTCATCTCCCCCATACAGCCTCATCGTGAGAATTCTCAATATTAGGCTTAGGCATCCGCCTAATCTCAAACAACAGTCAAACCGTAACATACCCCCACAGCTCTTCATTCGAGTACACACTAAGAGGAGCCGTTATCCCTTCACTATCTCCCATCTTCAGTCAACAAATCGACGGCCATTTGCGAAGGTGTTCCTGCAGGGAAAGATCGCAAAAACCACTGGGTTCAGAGCTCTCCTAATACCGAAATTAGGACTAAATCCGAAGACACAGTGACCCTCCTGAATTGTTCAAAGAGTCCGGCCAGCTGGGCGCTGCAGACTTGTGGGTACCTCAAAGAATCCACACTCTGCCTTTCTAGCCTCCTTCCCGAAGGTCGTGCTGATGTGTCAGAAAAGCCAGTTACATACTAGCCTTGAGATTGATTTAGAGATATGATGAATGTCTTTTCTATACGAAGAAGTTTACTGATATTTAATGGATCGTTAATTATTATTGAAATTGCTATAGTTCTACATGTGTGGCGAGGAGTCCCTTTGTATACAAGAAAGCGGGGTTTCCCGCGCACTAGTGTGAACCTCAGCATACTTCCCTATGCAACCTAAATGGGAAGGTTGTTGGAGATCCTAAAGCCTATGTATACCGTCAGGCATCTATTAGCTAATCACTACTCATGCCCATGAGCGATGATATGGTTAATCATATTTCATTGCGCCAGTGCATATTGTTCTAATATGTACTATTTGTCTACTGCAGTCATGTTGCTGCCTTTAATATAACAAAGCCTTTTCATAGCTTGATTACTTTATGGTAGCTGTCGGAATACTGGGGTGGTATTTACATCACAAGCTTTCTATAGCAGTAATAACAATTGGTGGTTAACATATATCTTCTTCTTCTCTTCTAACTAAAGGAAACACGTAAATACAGCAGTTGACCCTCTCTCCTGACGCCATTCCCAAACAGGTAACTCATTACTCATCAACATAATTAGTCATCATTTCTAAGATAATTCATGAAAGGTCATTAAGTCATTAGGTCATTCGACAGTAGCCTAGCCCAACTTCTTTTTGTGCTATCCAGAGCGTTGGTTAGTTCCGAAGAGTCATCGTCACTAGAAGTCGACAAAGCTTGATAGTTGAATATACATTAAATGGTTAAATGAGACAGAGTGCGTCTATCAATATCTAACAATATTAATTTATGTTTGATGCGATAGACAAGCAATCTTTGATGGTCTAGCGGTCATGATTTCCGCTTGTCATTCGGTTCGCGGGAGACCGGGGTTCGACTCCCCGTCAGAGAGCAATTTCACAAGATCAATTCTTTTGGCAGCTGTTGTATTGACCCGACTTCACAACCGCCAATTTCTTTCAAAGCCTTCCTCGTGTAGCATTGAGGTGTGGTTCTCGTAAAGACTAAGGTATTTTGAATGCTGCCAGTAGATAGAAAGATGTCTAAGCTTTCGAAACAACCAGATCAGACTATTGATAATCTTTACATCCGTAACGTACAAGATGAATTTGAACTCTACTGGTAAAGGGTGACTTTTTTTTACACCCGTCAGTGGTGTCCCTTACGAACCTCAAGCTCTCACTGCCGCATCTGCAGAGCCGAGATTGAGTAACACTGTCCCCACTTAGACGAGGATTCCCAGTTGCTGTCTGCATCGTCTTCATCTCTCAACACATCCTACTATCACCATTATCACGGAGCTAACCACCATCGGTTACAATCATAAGGTGAGATAGATGAGTGTTGAGGTAGGACGGTATATATATATATATATATTGCTTCGAAACCAACTTTGACACTCCCCGTGCTTGTGGTTTCAGTACATATCCATCAAGATTGTCGGGTGTCATCTATTCGATACTAGTCACTCCGTCACTTTTTTTCACATTTAATATTCGAGTCTCAAAGACGAGATTAGGACAGTATTCCACAGGGTGTGTATACGGCCCAACGAAGATCTAGGTGGTCGATAAAGGTAATGAGTGGGTCGAAGGGGTGACAGGTCTTTTTTAGGAGGAGACGAATAGGCAGATAATTACGGCATGGGTTACACGTTGGTCTTGCTGATGAAGAGCTGGAAAAGAGATGAATGGTCTTCCCGAAGAAGAGTTGGGTAAACAAATTTATTTGAAAGGTAATTGAAGAAGACGTTGCGTAAAGAATAATGCTTCTTCGCGCCGAGTACTTTTATACATAAAATTACCAAATAGCGCATAGCATATAGCCTCTATGCCAAACAATCTACTACACATACCTAATGAAACTAGCCTAATATTATCAGTCTCCCTTGCTCATTTTAGAAGTGCATTGAGCGACTCTTTAAGTTTTAACCTAGCCTTCCGCATGATATTTTATACTACGCTGTGCCACAATGAACCATGGAATCGAGACTGCGACGAGAATACGCGATAAGCCCACTGCGTAACTGGTTTCAGATCTGTAGTTTGCTCCCTTGTATTCCGTAATGAGACATTACGCCCTAGCCCATGTGATTGCTAGACATCAATGCATATAAACAGTCTCATATCCGTGACTAAAGATTAAGAATTTCGACCCTGCCTTTACTACAAACATAGTTTGTATCTACGGATATCCTTTGGAGATGAGTCTTCGTTTTTCTCCATGATCACTCGAAGGGCTCTGCATATTCTTATTTTTTTTCATTCTACATAAAGAATAATGTGGAATAAATATTGAGGTAGTGAGCGGATTTAATTAGACCATCTGAGGAAAACTAGAAATCTAAAGACGAACGCATAGCCTGCAGAAGAAGCAAATGTACCTGTTTATATAAATTTCTAATTTGCTCTAAAGCCATGCCCCTAGAGTGTCTCATGTACTCGAATAAAGCGTATCGACATTATTTGAATCTTGAGATTCTACTAATTAGCATGATTCACATTTGAGTCATATATTAATATTAGCCTCCATCGATATAGACATGTAAAATAATCACTGAGGCTTTTCTATGAAGCCCTCACGTCCCTGTGCACACAAGAATCATAGCACGATCAGATCAGATGGTAGATTCCAAGGCCTTCTGATCACCAGCCCTCAATCATGTAGAAAAAGTAATCAGATCAGTTTCTGAAGCGTATCCAGCACCTGATATGACGATGGTGGATTTGATCAAGTCGGCCTCTAATGTTAGTAAAAAGGGAGATATGGATGAATATGTGCACTTCCTGTGGTCACGGTGTCTAGGTCTCGCCTGGCTGGGGCTGCAGGTTTTTTGAGACTTTTTCCTTTCTTTTTCTTTTTTTTTTGGGTAGAAGGTTCCGTGGAACAAGTGGCTGAACTCCACGGGCAAATATTGAGCTGAATGGCTAACCATTATAATTAATATGTGAGAGATCTTTCAAGTAATAAGATAGGATAGGAGCATTGTACAAGGTGTGGCCTGTTCAAAGAGGAGCCCACTGTGCAAGTTTTATAGACTCCAGTTGTACGATAAACACACCACTCTCTCAATCTCTGCTGAGAGCTGAAGATAATATGGCGGGTCTCGTCTACAATTGTCGGAACCTCTTCGGATATTTTTAGGCCATTATGACTTGTTCCAGGTGCCTCTAGCACCTCATGCCCGTACTTTGGGGTTCAAGGCCTCATGGCCTACTTCCTCCGACATCATTGTATCATTCGAGGCAGGTTAACTTCCTGCCCTGGCCTTTCTCGCAGCGATCTTTGTACGAGCTACTGCAGCGAGCTCTCGTTGGCTGGTCTATCGAATTGTTGGTACAACGGGGTTCACTTGGTTTAATGCCTTAAAAGTGCTAAAAAACAAGTGGTATATTCTGTCTATCTCTCTTCTGTAACCCTCCTCAAGCATTAATATCTAAAGTACAAAATGAAGCTTAGTGCCCTGATCATATCACGTGATGCACTGACCAATACTTTTGGAAGTAAACGTTTAATACAAGCCCTTTATCCCTACGCCATTCACCTGTGAACCGACACGAATGAAACCCAAGTCTCTTACTTTTTATTGGGTCAGCTTGGTTCGGTCAAGCCAGATAGTCTCGACTATCCGAAAGGTGAGGACCACCAAAGTTGCGACACTAGGTGGTAGATGTGCATTCTACGGCGGAGTGCATTGTTGAGACGCAGTTCCAGTAAGCTGGGACGCGGGACTAGCCATGGGTGTCATTGTGACCGGGGCAGCGTCGACACTGCTCGATTTGGGGCCGATGCTGGAGCTTTGTAGCCATTCCAGACTAGTTGAATGGGCCGAAGCGCTCACGAGGTACGGACTCCTGTGAAAAAAAGAAACTACCAGTTGCGAGTTGGTGTGCCTGAAATGGCACTTCTAGGGTCACTCGAACTCTCTTCTCAGAGACCCACTCTACGTCGACCGTTCAGCGCCCTTCAGTGTGTTAATCTCTACTGGCATATTGGATATGCGGAAGGTAACATGGTTAGAAGATGGTCTGATTTCAGAGTTGAAACTCGCCAGTTTCGAGGAGACATCCAGGAGGCCTTGTCTTGTTAGTCGTCCTTCATCACAATGGCAAAACCGAACTTAGCTCGATGGATGGAGCTAGTTGTAATGGAAAGTCATATAGTATTTTCTAACATTCCGAAAAAGATATCCGCAAGGCACAATATGCTCCATGAGTGGTTGGTATCAAGTCGTAAAAAGTGTCATTTGTCCACTTTTGCCTTGAAAGCCTCTCTTTTTGGGGCTGTAGCCGCAAGTAGCAACATAAATTTCACTATGGAGACTGAATTCTGTAGTCGGCACTAGGACGAAGTGAATAATTATGCTCCTGGTATTGAGAGCCCTCAGGGGAGGATCCACGGCACGGCGAGGGAGGATAGCTGACGTAAAGCCTTAGCCTTTGCTATGTATTGTGCTATGGCGGCAGTAGGTAGAATCTCATTAAATCATTGAGTTGGACCCGGATGAGACAGAGATCCTTCTATGCCCTGTTTCTAGGACAAGGCTACAAAACTTTTGTTTACAAGCCACGGGTTTAGCTTTCCCAAAAACATCGCCCTGTCCGACACCTGTGTGATTCGAACACACGCTCCCGAGGGAAATGCCTGACTTGGTAGCAGGGCATCGCGTTAACCACTCCGCCAAAGTGCCTTGTTGATGATTCAGGAAAAAGTTAGTCTATATCGCAAATTTTAGGTCGTCACTAAGATTAAGAATAGGAGATTGGTATCTACAACGTCATTTATGAAGCTGGCGTTGAAAACATGGATGACAGAAGCAAGTCAATCGTTGGTTGATGGCTGTTATTAATGAAGGGTTTGGTTATGTTTTTATTCTATCTACGTTGGGATACACTTTGTCGATCCAACTAGGCTCGATAATAAGTGGTCCCTACCCATTGGTATGTATGTATTTGTTTATTGTTTTTTAAAGTCTATGACTATATAAGAGTATGTAGGTCCTTATTACCTACAGGCCAAGGATACCTATGCCAGTAGTATATCCACTCCTATGCCTCCCATACAGCTCCCCTCAAACAATACCACCCCTTACAAGTCCTAATTTGATCATACACTTAGAGGAGCCCTTCGCCCTTCATTATCTCCCCTCTCCAGCCAACGAAACGAAGGCCATCTGCGGCTGTATGATAGCCGGAATAAATCGCAAAAGCCACTGGCTGCGGAGCTCTTCTAATACCGACATTAGGACTGAATCCGAAGACATAGTGCCCCTTCTGAAGCGTTCGAAGAGACCGGCCAGCTGGGCGCTGCAGACTTGTGGGTACCTCGGGAAATTCGCTCTCTGCCTTTCTAGCCTCCTTCCAAATCCTTCCAGAGGGTCGTGCTGAAATATCAGAAAAGTCTTGACAGAGCGTGATTGCTGTGTGTTAGCTTAGCCTAACTTTTTTTGTACCGTCCAGGGCCGTGGGGAGTGCCGTTGACTTATCGACAAAAAAAGTCCTCTTGGCTAATTAGCCCAAATCTCGGTCTTGGCGCCCACAAACGTTCCAAAGTTGAATACCCCTCGAAAATATCAGTCCCAGCATCGTCTTCAGAGACCTATTCCCCCTCTCGCACCACATCTCAGCCACCTATCCTTCCTCAAGATGTAGAGCTCCACTAGAGCATCAGTCCCCCATGAACCATGACCCGAGCTTTGTATATTATGACTTGATTTCCTCCTTGCACGTACAAATAGCGTCGTAAACATGTAGTGGATGATGGTCGGTAATGAATGAGGCAAGCTCCTGTTTGCAATAGGGGCGACGCCTTTATCGATAGTTGAGGCGAGATGATGCGTGGTCAGAAAGAGGTCGAGGACTCAGATGAGAACGGTAAGAAAGGCATTATCGAGAAATCGCCAAATGGATATATGCTTGAGGTTGCTTTCGACTTCGATTCGGATGCGATTCTTCTTGGCTATCCCAGATATGCAGAGCATACTGAGCGATTACACCGGCACCACTGGAAGGTGAGGTCTTCGTCTTTGCCGGCTCTCTTTGATGTTAGACAGACAGACAGAATACTGCTAGCTCTTTCTCAGTCTTTACAATCGATCGTGAAACCATCCCGTAGTCTATCCAACACAGAGCCTACAAACTTCTGGATGTCGCGAATAGAATTAGGGGTTAAGAATCCCTGCAAGTAAGTCGCTTTTTCTTAGTCCATAAAAATTATTTCAGTTAAGATAATCAACCCCAAGTGATTTTTTATTTTTTATTTTTTTATTTGTGTTTATTGTCCTATAAAGTCTGCGACTATGTAAGGACATGTAGGTCCTTTCTGCCTACAGGCCGGGAGTATCTATGCCTCGGGTAGTGTACTCCCTCCTATGCCTCCTTCACGACTTCTTTCCAACAGTAATACCCCCACAGGCCTTCATTCGAGTACACACTAAGAGGAGCCGTTATCCCGTCATTATCTCCCCTCTCCAGCCAACGAAACGATGGCCATTTGCGGGTGTGTAGCTGCAGGGAAAAGTCTCAAAAACCACTGGGTGCGGGGCTCTCCTATGACGAAGAGGCCGGCCAGCCGGGCGCAGCAGACCTGTGTATACCTAAGAGCGTCTTTCAACCTTCCTAGCCTCCTCCTTCCTCTATTCCTGATTCATGCCGCAGGACAAATCGAAGATCGTGAAAGGATGTCAGAAAAGTCTTGGTCGAGAGTGACTGTCGTGAAGGAGCCTAGCCTAGCATCCAAAAGTCGTTACGGACGTGGGGTCGTCGGGTAACTCATGTATTTCAGATGCCCTCCTGGCTAGTAGATTCGGAAGTATAGATTAGAAGGGACGATATTTTTGACGAGTCGAAATCTGCTTGTCTTGAGGGCGGAAGGGTCTTTTACTTTGCTTTCGTGGACTTTATGTTCGCCTGCCGGTGGGTAGCACATGTTGTAATATGACGAGGGCTTCTCTGACTACCGTTGTAGCGTTTGGTACCGCATTATCCTTCCTCATTCCTAGCATCATTATCGTCGTGGTCGTCTTATGTGTTATCGGAAGCGTATCTTTGACGGAGGGGGAGATAACTCAGCTCAAAGTTGAAAAGGTGTTACTCAATCTCGGCTCTGCAGACTCTACCGTGAGAGCTGGAGGTTCGTAGGGGACACCACTGACAGGTGTTGAGAATAGTCCCCCAACCCCAAGTGATTAATTTGGTTTATTTATTTATTAATAACATTTAACGTCGCGCCCGCGAACAGTACGTGAGCTCCTCACGTACCGGTTAGCCCAGTGTATATATAACTATCCAACCCTGATTTAAACAATTTTCTCCATTTATTTTATTTTTTGTAAAATCCTTTCTTGATTTAGTACCAGCTGCATAGCATGAGATTCGTTGAAAGGACAACCTTCATATGAACTATAATCTTCGAGCGCAGGATGATAAGATCCTGGCTATCATTTGCTTTGTTGGGTCTATGTAGGCGCTAACACGTCGGGTAGTTTTATTTAGATTGGGCTAATCAGTACGTGAGGAGCTCATGTACTGTTCGCGGGCACGACGTTAAATATTATAAATAAATAAATATATACATTCACACATCCACATTCAACTCCTTTCAAATCGCCATTTAGTTTCAATTTCACTCTTATATCTATGACCGCGAACGATGCCTGACCCCCCTCCTCCCCCTATTCCTCCGTCAGTAGTAGGGGCACCAACGACACTGACAGAAACGCTGAGCCAAGCGACCTCCGCTGCTAACACAAGAACGCAGGAGGCAACTCTTTTGTTTGGCATCTTGGCCGCAGCACTGGACAACGTCACTTGTGGTACGGCTGAATCTACAATTACCTTCATTTGCAGAAAACATATAACGAGTTCTTGACCCGTATGCAAGCTGTTGCACAAGAATTTTTCGAAAATTATGTGTGAGGTGTTGTTACGGGTCCACAACTAATGTCGATCCCTCGCATATTAGCGCGCACTTGGCATATATGTAGAACGTGTTTTCCCTCTGTATTTACCTCTCATTCATCATAGAGAATCTGAATAGACTACTTTCCCTCGTTTGATTGACTAAATCACGACCTGTTTCGTGACATATTCAGATTCTCTATGATGAATGAGAGGTAAATACAGAGGGAAAACACGTTCTACATATATGCCAAGTGCGCGCTAATATGCGAGGGATCGACATTAGTTGTGGACCCGTAACAGGTGTACCGATTCACGAAACAACTATCTGTTGGAAATATCGCGCCATGAAATGGGCGCAATATTCATGGAACGAAAGTAGAAGTTGACTAAAAGAGTGTCATGTTCAGATTACTACTAAGAGTGTGGAAAGTGTGCGCTACAAGTACAAATGTAAGCCACACGTAGCCTAAGCCACACCATAAACGAATGTTGCGCCATCTAGACTTGGAAAACCCCCAATAACCTCCTTGTGCCCACGCCATACAGCCGCTCATATATCTAATAGGTAGCCTGAAGCGCTACCATAATACCCATTCCAACCTCTTAAACACACACAAGATCGTGTCGGGAACCTAGACGAAATGGAGGGCCCATACGTCCACAACACTCCGTGTCTCCATTTCCAACACTATCCACCTTCTGATAGCCCAGCCAAAGCCAGTTGCCCATCCGAAGCCCTCATACGCAAACGTTGCAAGAAAACCGAAGGGCAATGCTGGAGTTAGCACCCCTCAGAAACCGAGACCTACTAATCTCCAAAAACAGGCCAAACCACTGCCTTTGGATGATTGATTATTTCTACGCCTTGATGAAAACGCAACAGAACGCCTGATATCAGCGTATTCACTCCTCCTTCAACTCCGATATTTCCTAGGAGAGAATTCTGCCATGCTGGAAGAAGTGCAACATGTCCCATCTGGCCTGGCCCTCCGTCCATCTTCAGAAGCGGCCTTAACAAGATTATAAGAACTTTTCGTCCAGGGAATGGGAGAAGGGAGGTTTCCAGGTGTACAGGGCATTGACAAAGCTCGAAACCTAGTCAGTTACATAATCACATCTGTACCTCGTACATTCACAATCTTAGACAAAAATAACCGTCTCATCAAAAAGCCTATCACCCCAGAACTCGTTCTAAAGAACCTTAGGGAATAAAATGGGTTTAATCCTACTGTTATAGTCGAGACTAAGGGAAGTATTTTATCTCCCTACGATCCATCCGCCAGATTTATCGCTCGCTTCCCCACGGGCTCTCGTCTCCCAAGAAGGTTCCGTCTTTTCGGGATGGGCATCAACTGCCGTAAACTATCAAAGAAAGTCAATATCGCTCAATGCGGTAGATGTTTTCAATGGCATAATCAGCGTATCTGCGTCCGTGCTCCACGCTGCTGTCTCTGCGGCTCAGTCGAGCATACAGAGGAAACCCACAAGCCATGTGGGCCACACCAACATCCCTGCCCATCTAGATGTATCCACTGTCACGGTCCACATCCAGCTGATGCCCTAGAGTGCCCACTCAGACCCCGACTAAATGGTATAAAGCTGACAAAGGGGCAAGTAGCTCAAATCCGCAGCACATCTACCGCAGCAAGAATAGGCCTATGAACCACTGTAGGCTGCATCTGTGGAAATACCACAAACACTTCAGTAGATGAATAAATGTCTGACATCCCTTCGGGTTAAGCCCCCATCTACACACAAACAATTAACCCCTCTGACACTACCTCCGGTTCATTAATGCTGGAAGGTCCCCCAAGCTCGACCCAGCTTTTTCGGACCACCTCACCTTCACAACCGCGTCCCACAGTTTTCATTGGGAATCGCTACGCTATTCTAGACGTTGAAGATGAATTCTAGACGGCACGAGTCTATAGGGCCACTGCGTCTCCTACAGACCAACGTCTGTAGGGGACCCTCTTCACACGAGCTTGCACTTACCTTTGCGAATGAAGAAAGATTTGACATCTTTCCCATTCAAGGACTCTAAATCTACACTGATCGACAACGCCAGATCACTAGATTCAATTCTAACCATGAGTGCTTTACCCCCACGGATGACTGTTCATCCCGGCCTCGAGTACTCACATATATACGCAAAGGAGCTGGACTACAAGTATGTCAACAACGGCCCCTCCCACTAATAAGTATTGCCGCGAGAGATCTCCTTTTCTTGGAGGTTACCGCGTCATCTGGAGCAAGCCTCTTAGTAGTGAACGTGTACAACGCTCCGGTTGGCTCAAACAATGGGGGTGAGGCCGTCAGAGCCCTCCTCAATCTCACATTTCCAGATCATTCAAACCAAATCTTCCTCACCGGAAACCTAAACCTCAGGCACACATGGTGGCAGGTATCATCCTAAACTACCAGTCCCCTAGCAGAACAGTTTATTGAGTGGACGGACAGACTCAACATCACCTCAATCTCTGAATTAGACATGCCAACCCACACTCGTGGTAGCGTGATAGACCTTGCATTCGCTTCTAGTCCACTGATACTTGCGGGAGTTGAGTCTTCAATAATCCCGGAGCTGGACGTCACATCTGACCATCTCCCTATTGCGTCTTTAATCCCGTGGGACAGCCGCTTTCAGGAGCCAATATCCCGCTTCAAACTCAGCACACTTGACGAAAGACTTTTCCTTTCTTTCCTTGAACTAGAGATAGCAAGGCTCACTGACCTCCCTGAAAATCTGCAGCCTAACTCTCTAGATCTCTTCGCTCAAAGCATCTGCACGGTGAGCCCTTGGAAAAGGGACAGGTCAACCTTGGTGGAACAACGACTGCAGAAACGCTGCGCAGGCCTACCGGACAACCAGAAGAAGCTTAACTGAACAAAACGCTATCACCGCCGGGAAAAAGCTATTGCGTGCAGCTGTCCGCAGGGCAAAGTGAAAGTTTTTTCAGGACAAAATAGATCAAGCCAATACAGCAAAAGATGTGTTTGTGATGGTCAACTGGCACCGAGCGGTAGGGTTATTTCTCACCCCGCCTCTCAAAAATCCAACCAACCCCGGAGCCCCACCTGCAAACACACTTCAAGAGAAGCGCGACGTCCTAGCTCGGAACCTACTGCAAAATGCCTCTGAAGTAGCAGACGTTGCATTAGATGTGCTGTCAGTCGGCACTGCTAACCTTACGCTTCCCGAACTAATGCCGGCTGAAATCAAGGACTCGGTCATCAAAGCAGGCAATACAGTACCCGGTGAAGACGAAATTCCAACGGCAATCCTGAAGATAGGCTGGTCATTAATTGAAACTCGAGTCAGCTGTCTTTTTAGAGGCTGCCTTCAGGCTGGTCACAATCCTGCTTGCTTCAAGACTGCGGTACTGGTCATGTTAAACAAGCCTAATATGTGACGGTCTTAAAGTGGCGTTTTATTCAAACTGAACTCAGAGCTAGATACAAATGAAAATCTTAAAGTCACGAGAAGAGACTTGACTGAAAGCCGCCTATTTATTTACAAGACTATGATCTCGTTCCCTCATTTCATACCATTCTCAAAATAGATCATAGTCTTGTAAATAAATAGGCGGCTTTCAGTCATGTCTCTTCTCGTGACTTTAAGATTTTCATTTGTATCTAGCTCTGAGTTCAGTTTGAATAAAACGCCACTTTAAGACCGTCACATTATCTTAAAGTCACCAAAAAATAAAATAAAACATTAAAAAAATTTATCGAACAGGTATAAATTAAACTGTCAACCAAATAAATTTTAAATTACTTAACATTTAGACTTATCAAAATGTCTACACAAAAACAGCCGCTCCCAACGCACGAACAACTCGTCGACACCATTATCAATATGGATGCCAGATTGGAGAAGCAAACAGCTGTCATGAAAAGCCAAGGTGAGATAATTAACTCACTAAAGAAACAGTTAGAAAAAAAACCAGAATCAAAGAATTTGTCAGGAAGCACAGAGAGACTTCCCACCCTCGAAAAATTCCGAGGAAATAGAAACACATGGGATGAGTGGTATCTTAGTGCTACCCATAAATTAAGTAAAGATGGCCCGGTCATTGGAGATGATTTCGACCAATTTGCATACATCTACTCGAGACTTGAGGGCGAAGCTGCAAGAATGGTATCAACAACCGCAAGACTACTATCAATGGACCGTAAAGGCAATGGCTTTGAATTTTTAACATACCTAGATACAATTTTTGGAGACCCAAACAAAGAAGCTCGGGCACAACAGGAATTGTACAGTTTAAAGCAAAAAGATCGTGAGTCATTTGCCAAGTTTTTACCAAAATTTGAAACAACTTTGGCGACTGCTGGATGGTCGGTTTATGGGGATATCCAGAAGATCTCATTATTAAAGAACGCTCTCTCTAGGGAAATGAGAACCGCGCTAATTGGCAAAAAACTTCCTACCACCTGGAGTGAGTGTACTTCAGAATTGTTAACTATTAGTAGCGAAATTATAGCTATTGATCAACAATTTAAACCGCATTTCGCTGGCATACCGTCAACGTCTAAAACGGTGGAAAATTGAACTGCCATGGATTGGGAACCTATAAAATCCGCATCGACAGAAACTAGAGGTGCTTTCACGAAATGAGCAACTTGGGTTAGCAAGGAAACGCTTACTTTCAGAAAAAAGAAGGGTCTCTGTGTAAGATGTGGTCATAAAGGTCACATAGCACCTAACTGCAAATTACTACCACCTCTAAACAAAAACTTGAACACGAATACATCCCAACTGATATTTGATGAGGAAGAATATTTAATGTTAGCAAAGCCAGAAGAAATTGATGATTTACAGGGAAAAGACGAGCTCCTGTAAAAAGTCACTTGCGGGAGCCACCAACTAGTAGAACCGTTGATAGCCATACGAATAGTAAGACATTAGAAGGCAAATGGAAAACATTTAAGCCCCTTAAAAAAAAAAAATAATGTGACGGTCTTAAAGTGGCGTTTTATTCAAACTGAACTCAGAGCTAGATACAAATGAAAATCTTAAAGTCACGAGAAGAGACATGACTGAAAGCCGCCTATTTATTTACAAGACTATGATCTCGTTCCCTCATTTCATACCATTCTCAAAATAGATCATGACCTGTCCTCCGACAAACACCAGCATCTCCGTCTATTTTAATTTAGCTTCATTTTAATGTTAGCAATTTTAGTTATTAAAATAGTTATGATGCATGTGGCTTAGATGACTCACGAGTGGTGTTCGAGTCGTCCTGTCTGCAATCTAAATTTGTCATTTAAGAATAGATTTGCATGAACTGAGCCAAGGCCTATACTTGGGTCTATTGAGTCGTGGAGGGGTTCATGACATGTATGGTGTTTAACATGGTTGGAAGAGTTCAAGCCTTATTTGTTAGGCAGCAGCCTAATGATAACCAGGTATGAGCCTGTGACATAATAAGCCACATCGATCCAGTCCATCCTCATATCGACCCATCGCTCTCCTCTCGATCCTGGGGAAAGGACTTGAACGGTTGATCGCCCGCCGCCTCTCTTGGATAGCTATTAGGGACAAGATTGTGGCTTCACAACACTTTGGAGCTGTACCTCTTCGCTCGGCCACAGACTTGACAACATGCCTAGTACATGACATCAAAACAGCATTGTGCAGTAAGCTTACCGCCTCCCTCCTGACGCTTGATGTGAAGGGTATATTTGATAGCGTACTCCCCGGTCGACTAGTCCTCCGACTTAGAGACCAAGGGTGGCCTGATAACCTGGTTAGATGGGTCGCTTCCTTACCTCCAACCGCGCTGCCAAGATCCGCCTAGATGGTTCAACTGGTCCCAAATTCGATGTCTCCTGTGGCCTAACTCAAGGCTCTCCAGTATCTCCTATTCTATTCATGCTATACTTTGCCCCTCTTCTCCACATGGGAACCCCTAAAAACATATTTGGATATGCAGATAATATTGCCTTCCTTCACACTTCCCAACCCATCCAAGAAAATGCAGAAAATCTTTCACGGAAACTCCAAGAAGCAATTCGATGTCAGGGGAAGCGTACTGCTTGTGGTGAATTATAAGTTATATTTAATCTAAAGAGAGAAGACTCTCATTGCTACATCGAAATTACATAGAGTACGGAATCCCGGATTAACCTTATGCCGAGTTTAGCCCAATTAGAGTGCATCATTGGGAAGAGACGAGCGCTTAGATATCTACAGGCTACGACTGTCACATTCGATGGGGCTTAGAGCAAGACTTAAAATTTGACGCAGACAAGTACGAGCTCCAACAATTTTCTCGCCGCCGATGTGACCAACAGCCTAGAAATACTCCTGTAAGGATTCTGGAGAAATGCCTCAGGCAGGGTTTATGGGTTCCTTGTTTAGTCCCACTAGGCTTTCTTATCAAGCGAGGACAGTTATGTAGTTTTCATTTCCGAGACTGAGATCTCTACGCTTTGTTTTCTGTCTTTAGGAATAGTTACATAATTCTAATTACATCTCACTCTCGTCCTCTGCCACCCACAGTGACCTACCGTCACCTCCGGCCACCTTACCTAGAACAACTTCCCGCTTTCCCATTTACCACTTCTCTAGAAAGCCCTTCGCGTTCCCACCAGGCGTCCTTCCTCAGTACATCGTACGCTACGCCTTCTCCTACGCCTCGAGTCTTGCGCCTAGTGAACCTGCGCCTGACAACTCCCATGGTAAGAGCTGGCTCTATGACTGTCTCTGAAAATACTGTCCACCCATACACTCACTGGCTTGGAGTACTCTTTGATAAAAAGGCCTCCTTTAAGTAGCATTCCCGAACCCTTGCCTCAAAGGCCTACAAGGTTGGACATGCTCATTTATCCCTCGGAAACACGACAAGAGGGGCTCCACCTTATTTACTGCGTCATGCAGTTGATTCATGTGTCCTCCCCATTGCGTATTACGACTCAGAAACTTGGTGGCCAGGTTGATCTAGACAAGGTCCCAAATCACGCATATCAAACCGTGTAGACTCTCTACTACAGCAGCCTTCAAAGGTAGTACTCACTTCCGCCCGTGCAACACTTCCAGTGTATCGCACCACACCAACAGCGATCCTACACCGTGAATCAGGGTTACAGCAACCGGAAATAGCTCTCCATAGCTGTGTGCTTACAGCTACAGTCAGACTACGCCGTCTAGATCCTCGACATCTGCTCTTACGCCGAGCTAACAGAGTTCTCAGTTGACAGCGTCCTACCTCTCGTTTTGCTCGGCGTGTACTATCTCTTCCAAAATCAGAGCAAATCAATTTAATTGCCATGCCTCCCTGGAATCCACGTGAGTGCCTAGAAGCCGCGCACTCCCGGGTGGCTGGACCGAACAGTGGCTCTGCAGATGAAAACAGACAAGTCTTCCTTGATTTCCTCCATATTATCCAATTTGGAGACATTATTATCTACTCAGACGGCTCGAAGCAACTAAATGGCCTGGAAGGCGCTGGCTTCATCGGATACCAAGGTGGTGTACAAGTTTTACATAATAGTATCTGTCGGAACACTACCAATGGTCAATTCACAAGCTTGTGTGGGGTTACTCAATTCATTCCTATCTCTGTTCTCTATGGGGAGAAATACTATAAATACATTGGTACCTTTTTCTGAATCGCTATTCCCTATAAGGAAAGGTCTCAACTCGACCCTTGTACAAAACATTTTGTGAGCCAGTTCACACAGTATCGCTCTTGGAAAGGGCGTCGAAGTTTTTGATGCGGAAGTGAAAGGCGCCCTAGAAGGGGCAAAATCTGCACTAGCATTCCCAACTGCTAAATTCGCTACAGACCTCTGGATTTGTCTAGATAACTTAGAGGTTGCCACCCGACTCTCGTCTCACTTCTCAGAATCCTCAAAAGCGCAATTTGATGAGTTCCTCACCTTAAGACCCAAGTGGCAAGAACGCTCTCGGCTTGCCCACACTAGATGGGGCCAAATACGGGTTCGATGGGTTCCCAGCCACACATCCATAATTGGAAATGAAGCCGCAGATAAAGCCGCGAAAGATGGCTACCATTTACCAACTTCAGATGACCTAGTTTTCTCATATGCTGGTCTGAAGCGCTGGGCAAATGAGTCCACAACGCAAGCTACTGGCAAACTATGGAGAACTCTTCTCCCCCAGCACATAAGCTATGAGAAACTAGGAATTATATCAGCTCCCTCTAGGCCTAAAGAACTTACCCTCTCGCGTGCCACTCTAGGCCGTATCCTAGCAGCTAGATCTGGACATGGCAATTTCGCCAACTACCACGAACGCTTCAACCACGAGAATGCACCAAAATACTGCCGATGTGGCCGTAAAAAGGCACCAGTACATTTTTTCTTCTGCCACATAGGGAAAAGAAGGTCACGTCTTATGCAAGGCTCACCTTCAAAGATGATCCCGTTCATTCTTGGCACACATAAAGGGGGGCGAAAATTCGGGGAATAGCTACAAGAAACTCGATTCTCTACAGATATGCCCACAAAACACCTTGGAGATTCAAGAGATGCCTAAAGTGAGCTAGCTAAAGAAGAAAGACAAGTATCTTAATGGAGCAACAAAAATTATTTTTTCGGCAGTAGAGGTCAACAGGGAATGTGGACTGACTTATGCAGGGGATGGCGCTTAGCAATCTGCGGGAAGTAGCTCTGTAAATGCACTTTCTATGTATATAAAGTCTCGTATTGTTTTTTTTTCCTCTCCTTTCAAATATGTAGAAGCCCAGGGATTAGACCCTGGCGTCTTTTGTCTCAGTGGGGACTTAATAGGGCCACGCGTCAAGCGCGTGGCTCGCTAGAGGTAAAATGAAGATCACCATCATCACAAATAAATAAATAAATATAGAGTATCGAAACTCAGCAGGAGTTCTGCTTCTCTTTTGTAGACAATCTATTCCACCAGATTTGAACTCGTCGATCTATCTTCGTATACGGTGACACCAACGAGTTCGACTCCTACCTGAGTCTCATCAAGTTTACAAGTACATCCTCATTTCAATGATCACACCTCTCATTGACTAATATCTGGCCTCCGCTACCCGCCAAATTCACGCCAACAGAGGAGACAAAGCGTGGCACACCAATCTGGGAGACTGTTTTTTGGGGATAGACGTGAGAGGGATTGGGACAAGTTTTCAAGATGTTGCAGAAGATGGATACAATGTCGACGGGCGTGTGATTTTGAATTTTGGAAAGGATTTTAACGAATTGAGCTTTTTGCGTGTCAAGGCTTCGATTTCGAGACTGCGGCTGACACTATAAATACAAGCCAACGATAGAAGGTGCTGTGACCCGCCTCCTGGTGGTGTTCTTTGGTATAGTTTGAGTAGCCTGGGCACCTACTCCACTTGGGAAGGAGACACTTCAGACTTCATTTCGCGCGGAAGAAATTCAGAGGATGATGAAAGCATGTCTGGATAACCCAGGGTTTTTGACGTTCCCCTGGGTTGGTATTCACGGATGAGGGTTGACTTGGGGTGAAGAAAAAGCCGCCATAACTTCGCAGTGGTACTTGCAAATGAAATCCGAGGCATGAGTGCTCTTATTGTAAATTGAGTCATCTATTCTGTATATTTTCTCCGATATTGTGTCATAGCTAGTTAGCTGTAGGCGCAATTAAAATCTGATGCAAAAACGAAGGACAGCTAAAGGTTTCTTAAAAGCACTAAAGCTTAATTTAAATCATTCATATGGAAATTTCAAATATTTTCCAATAAATGTTAATGGTCATACACTAATTAGCTGCTCTTTTAGGTAGAGTGTATAACTGCAGGGATGAGACATCACGAAGTTTTCCTGCCACAAAAGCTTGACCAAAAAAATTCCCATCCAGAAACCTCTCTGACGGGGAGTCGAACCCCGGTCTCCCGCGAATCGATTGACAAGCGGAAATCATGACCGCTAGACCATCAAAGATTGCATGCCGGTGAACAACTAAGCCAGCTCATATATATGGTTTAAATTGTGTATTGTGATGTCATAGTCCGTCATTTATGGTTTCAATTTTCTCTCATGTCTTGGTATTAAATGAGATTTTTGATATGCTCCCCATGATGGATAGCAATTTAGGTCAGTATCTATCCATTGAAATTAGTCACCTGTTCCACTGAACCTAGCCCCATAAAAACGCCAAAAAAGAAGGTGGCAATGGAAACTGCGTGCGCGGTGAAAAGTCTCCAAAAACCTGCAACCCCAGCAAGGCGAGACCTAGTCACCGGGACCACATGAGGTACGCATATTCATCTAAATCTCTCTTCTTTGTAACATCAGGGATCAGCTTGACCTAATCCGCCATCTCCGTATGGGGTGCTTGGTACGCTTCAGAAACTCATCTGATGGCGGCATTTCCTCCATAATCAAGGGTTGGTGATGAGTAGGGCTCCAACCCTACCATCTGATCTGATCGTGGTTAGATTCATGATAATGGTGATAGGGGGATGTGTTGATAGATTAAGACGATATAGATTGTGATAGCGATTGTGAATCCTCATCGAAGTAAAGACTGTGTAACTAAATCTTACCTCTGCAGACTCTACAGCGAGAGCTGATGATTCGTAGGGGACACCGCTAACAGATATTGAGTAGTCGTCCCCTCTATTATTGCAGGTAGAATAGAATAGAATTCAAATCCCTACTGAGCCTAAGAAAATGAAGTACTGCAAAATCTATGTTACAAGCTTCAAGTTAATGGTACTTGATGTTATAAGTCTCTACCATATTTTCTAATAGACACTGAGTGACATGCCTTATCCTTGCGGGTAATAAGCTGGTATCTGTGATAGAATATCATCACGAGCCTGACAAATCACTTCACCATGAAAGATAGCAGCAAGAGGAGCTACGTAAGTAAGGGTATCATGGATTCCAGCAAAAGAGAAAGCTCGGATTGTTGGATGTCGCTAGGAAGACGTATGGTCGAATGACTCTCTCCTCATCAGGACGCAAATGTTGCCGCACTGGTGGCACTCGGACCTCCCCAAACACTACGCTGATCTCTAGCTCGACGCGCGGTGCAATGAACCGCCAGAATCGGCGCTCGCTTAATCGCTTCATAAACTGACATGGTACTCCGCTGCATACCGGAGTCGTTTCAGACTTACGGCAGCCGTAATTCACTGCGAGTGTGCCAAAGTTACATTGGCGGGCAACATTTTCCAGCGCAGAAAACATTTGGCAGCAAAGCCACTGAAAATCGAAAGGCTGAGGGCTCCGTAGTTGTGAACTTTTTTCGGACCAAATAGCGTGCGGCTATTCAGGGAGGCCGGATCTATGTGGTGGCTAGTCGGGTGAAGATGGGGATACCTGCGACTGAGAAGTCATAAATCAACAGCCTACAGGGTAAAGCATTGAACGAAGTAACTTGATGAGGTTTAAGCGCTTGGTGATCGAGGCAGAATGATGATTTGCGTTTCTTTCCTTTTCATGTGTATGCAGCTATCTAAGTAACTCACGATCAGTGCCAATTTTACAAGTTACATGACCCTTTTGACGTTAGAAATACTTATGTTCTGGATTTTGTTCGCAAATAGCACTATGAACGAATTTTTCTGTAATGCTAGAGCTGGCTTGGAGGTTTTCTTTAATCAATACTGTGCTGCGGGACCCATGATTTAAGACACAGATTTGTTTCGCCTTGATTAATGTTATTCAGGTGGGATGAGATATTAGTATTTTACGGTAGTTAACCTAAAGTATCTTATGGATAGGAAAAGTAAATGGGTCAAAATGACTGGGGGTAGGGTCCCTGTAAGTATGGATTTGATTGGTTTGGTCTTCATGTAGGCCCATGTTTAATTCGTCCACTAGTTATGCGAGCAAAGGTACTATCCAATGATCTTCTGTGGAAGTCAAATTTAATGGGGATGGTTTTTAACTTTATAAGAAATGTATATGGGTCTGCTTTATAAAATTAAAAAATCAATTGATATTATCTAAAACTACACATCTATTTCAAACATAATTGCACTATGTTACAAAAGTATACATCGAAGCCCTCAGTATGGCTCATAAAAAATGAAAGCATACCACATCTTTTGTATTAGTCTGCTCCATCCCAATACCTTGTGTACCCTCCACTTGCCCTTATCACCGCTTCACATCTTTCGAGTATGTCGACCGCAATTAACGGAGGGTTCTTCCGAGCAATGCATCTGCTGTAACCTCTTTTGTTGAGGGCATCATATAGTAAATGATCACTGCATTCACAGTGGATGAAGGGTCCCATCGCTCGTTCCAAATAGCACATCTGACGATTTTCAAGAGATTCCCGGACAAAAGCCTCAAGCTCATCGAATTTATCCGCGCTCAATTTTGGCGGGCGTCCTTTGCGAGATTTAGGATTCTTATTCTCTCGAGTACATGCACGTCGTAATTGCCTTGTTTTAAAGCCATATTCGTTGGTTATATTTTTTACTTTCAAGCCAAGTTTTCTCAAATTTCTTATTTCGATACATTGATCGCGAGTTAGCTGCTTGGAAACTTTGGTTTCAGATGCAGAATTCTCGAGAGTCATCTTTTGCTAGATTAGAGGATGAATTTATAGTGGTATTAAGCATTAAGGGTTTTGTTGGTTAGGCAGTCAAAGATGTCGTTGAAAATACATTTCTCTGACCAACCATTTGAATTAGATAATAGGACCTCACATCATGGCGCGCGAGGTAATTAGGATATAATGTCTAACCTATTACGAGCTAGCCTAACTGGACCTGCAGGGCTAATCCCATAAACAGCCCAGTTTAAAGCTATACCTTTTCCATCACAGAGGGACTGTAATCCGGCCTGGACCGCACGATTAAGCTACCACCGGATTAGATTGCCCGCCCTAGCTACAGCAATACTCGAAGCCGAAAAACGACGAGCCGCACAAAACGCGGCATATGTGGCACACTACACCGCTACCATCAAGTGCGTAGAAGGAACCCTTTTCCTACTGACCTAAAGGTTATGTAGACCATTCATGGAGTCGATGGGGGTCTACCTACGCGCCGCCTTTGAGCAATCCATGGGAACGGCTCCAGCTACAAGCCCTTTCTTCACGCACCGTGAATCCTCTCACATAGAATCCCAAGACCAGTGGCACAAACACACCCGCTGTCCCAGTTCTGACTGTTAAAAGCACCCGGACTACGATGGCTCGAAATGAACTGCGAAAAAAAGCAGTTACGATAGCGAAAACTGTAATACAATCAGCGGCCACAGCTCCAAATAAAGAGGATATGAAGGTGAAAATCGATAAGCGAATTTTCCTACGCCTCAATAGCAACCACAAATAGCGAAAATTATTCCGACGGGACATTCAATGCGCGACGGAGAAAGTTCAGTGGAGGATGAAGGCATGTCTGGATAACCCAGGGTTTTTGAGACGTTCCCCTGGGTGGGTATTCACGGATGAGGGTTGACTTGGGGTGAAGAAAAAGCCGCCATAACTTCGCAGTGGTACTTGCAAATGAAATCCGAGGCATGAGTGCTCTTATTGTAAATTGAGTCATCTATTCTGTATATTTTCTCTGTTATTGTGTCATAGCTAGATAGCTGTAGGCGCAATTAAAATCTGATGCAAAAAAAGAAAAAAAAGTTCAATGCGCGAGGAATCAACAGTTCCACCACGGCATATTAGATATTAGGAGGGCAAGACTGACACCTGTACGCGGTGCCCTCTACGAACCTGGGAGTGAAATATTCTCCCAGAGCCAAGTTCAGTCAAATTTCGCAATACCGAACAAGTTGGCCCATGAGGCAATGATTCAAGACTCTCCACCTAATCAAATTTTCACACCTGACGAGATCAATCACCAACAAAACCTCATCAAATTTGCAAGTACGACTTAGTACATCCTTATTTCAATGATCACACCTCTCGTCGACTTTCTCTGGCCTCAATTCACCACCACGTACACGCCCACGCCGATATTTACACCCGACTGAGGAAGCAAAGCGTGGCGCACAAACCTGGGAGACAGTTCTTTGGGATGGGCGTGAGAGAGATTAGGACAAGCTCACAAGGTGCTGCAGATGGTGGAAACGATCTCGACGGACGTGAATTTTATAATTTTGACATCGAGTTTTCGAATTGAGCTTTGTGCGTGCGCCAAGACTTCGGTTGCGAGAGTGCGGGCGACACTATAAACACCGCTGTGGTTGGATGGTGCGGTGGTACATCATCTTGGCCGGTTTCTCAAGTAAGGTCTGGATAGCAAGGACACTTATCCCACCCGAGACAGGAGACCGCTGGTTCGAATCCGGCAAAACTTAACTACATTTCTCGCGGCGCTGGTATGCATGGATGATGAAGGCATGCTTGGATAATCAAAGGTTTTAAATTTCCCTTTGGTGGGTACTTACGGAGGAGGGTTGACTGTTTGTGTAAGCAAACATACCTCATAGTGGTATTTGCGAATGAAATCCAGAGTATGAGTGTCTCTAACGTCAAAAGAGTCATCCTATATGTATACATAGCACCGGTCATGTGTCATAGCTAGATAGCTGAAAACACATTAAATGATATAAAAAAAAATATATATATATTAGATATTAGCTCAATTCATCCACTTCGGATAAGCTTTATCATTGTGGTAGAGAACAAAAAATAACTACAAAGCCTCATAGATAGCTCTTCAAAATCGGCGTGTCTAATTGCCAAACCAGAACCACCTTCGGACTTAGTCGTCTTCAGGGTCGTAAATTTGGAAGTAAAGGTTAACTTACCCCAAGGCCATTTTAAGGTCGATGCTTGACAGATCACTACTGAGATCTATCAAGTGACTAATGGGATTCCCATCCAGATACGGCCTCGCGGGACATGTCGCGCAGGTGTATCACGCTGAAACCGGCGTGCTCTTTATTCCCCGAAATTCACCTCTTCGACGAGTCATGTTTGGCCAAGAACCTCAAGTCTAGTTGCTGCATCAAGCAGTGTCGATGTGGCCTCGACCACCACGAAACTCTTGGTCATTCCAAAGCCCTTGTTTGCTGGAACTACGGAATGAAAAGCCGCCACAAGTACCGAAACTATGGTGGTCCACGTCGTTGAGAAAATTGAGGTTACTAAACTCAGCCCACAGGAGCTAGCTCGGTGATAAGTTGTGACTATCTCACTATCTAACAGGCCAGCCAACGACAGCTTGCAGTAGTAGCCCGAACAAAGACTGCTACGAGGAGTCTTAAGGCAGGAAGTCAGCCTGTCTTGGAGAATACAATGATGCCCTCGGGATTGGGCATTTTGGAGTCGAATTCTGAGATTCAATCGTGAGCTGCGAGGAGCCCCTGAAGAAGTCAGTGATGGCTTCAACAAATTTTGAATAAGGGTCGTCGATTGTGGAGAAAACCCGTCAACTCATCTCCTGTTGTCGACGGAGATTGAGCAAGATTTTTATCTAGGTATGACGGAGAAAGTAATGCGCGGGAAGCGCTGTACTTGATTCCAACAAGGAGAAATCCTCGTTTTTCTGGAGTTATTTTGGTTTTCTTCTGTATTTAATCTGTTACGATTTTGGAAGTGGTTCACGCGGTTGAAATGATTTGAGCATGTACATGCTTAACCTCGCCGGCTCCACCGATACTTTACCCACAGTAGACTTAGAGCTTTAGCCAAAGACTTTCAAAATTCAAAAATAAAGTTCAGAATGCCTACGGCATATGCAGCTATCATCAGTCAATAGTTGGTACTAGCAACATGCGGCTTTGAATGAAGGTTTTTTGGTCTCTACTAGACCAGCGATGCGCAAGCATGTCATTGTAATGCAATTTTCGAGGGTCAACAGGTTGATGAAGTCTTGTGCACAATCAGGGTCCCGTCTATTCCCAAAGATCAACTTCAGCCAGGTCCAGAATATCTATATCGCTATTGTAGCATACTCCCAAGAGATGGAGCTATTTTCTTTGTTCTTGTAAGAATTTTGTGATTTTTGCCCTGGAGTCGCCTTATGCGATAAGGAAACTTCATCGATCATCTAAATTTCAAAAAAATTGATTTGGGACCACAGTATGACTATAACTTAGTTATGTAGCTAAAACTGTACACGAGAAAAATACCGACAATAATCCATTGCTAATTGTGGAAATAGAATCTTGATGTGAGGGAGATATAGGATATGTAAAGTTATTTTTTTGAAACACTAAAGCTGCACCGTATATTATGTGTGAGAGTGAGAGGTACTAGGATGAATAATATTTGTTGTGTCGTGAAAACTGAAATCTGCATATGTAGCGGAAGCTAGAATGGGTATACAAGGTTTTCGCCATTCTAAACGTGGCATGATGGGAGCGTGGGTCCTAGAATGACGTTATTGAGGTTAGCGCTGTTTAGAGACGAAACTAACCCCCATAACACAACAGTACTCCCTTCGACGAGCTACATTAAGTACGAGATCGATCCACTGTAAGACTAATTTTTATATTCACATCCGCTCAATATGGCCCAAGATCCTCGTGCGCTCTTACAAAAGGTGGGGTTACGTTCTACCCGTCCCTCTTGTTACCAACTAATCGACTTTAGGCAGAGAAAGCTGTAGTCGCTGCTACAGGTGGATTTAGTTTCTTTGGCGGGAGACAAGAAAAGTGGGAAAATGCAGCAGATCTCTATATGCAAGCTGCTAATGCATTTCGCATGCAGAAACAAAGTCCTCTTTCCCGTCATGCTTGGCATTAACCTATGATCTAACGCACCACCGTAGACAAAGAGGCCGGAGAAGCTTTCGAAAAATGTGCGGAAATACAGACTGAGAAATTGAATGATCTTGATGATGCAGCAAATACTCTCACCGAAGCTTTTAAAGTATACAAGAAGAGCGACCCGAATGATGCCGCACGCTGCCTAGATGTAGCCATCAACCACCATACTTCCAAGGGTAACTTTCGTCGTGCTGCTACACATAAACAAAACATGGCCGAGGTTTACGAGGTTGAACTTGGAGATATGAAGAAAGCTATAGAAAGTTACGAAATAGCTGCAAGCTGGTTTGAGAATGACAATGCAGAGGCCCTAGCAAATAAGCTTTATCTCAAGGTGGCAGACCTGGCGGCTCTCGAAGGTGACTACTATAAGGCCATTGAGCACCTGGAAAAGGTATCGGCAACCTCTGTAAACAATAATTTGATGAAATGGTCAGTAAAGGATTATTTTCTCAAAGCAGGACTGTGTCATCTAGCCGTGGGTGACATGGTAGCCACAGGTCGTGCCATAGAAAAATATCGCGATTTAGATCCATCTTTCATGAGTACTAGAGAGCACCAACTGTTGGTAGATTTGAGTGAAGCGGTCGACGTGGGGGACCAGGAGGCTTTTGCCGATAAATTGTTTCAGTATGATCAGATTAGCAAGTTAGACAAGTGGAAGACGACTCTTTTGTTGAAGATAAAGAATTCTATAGAGGAGAAGGGCGAAGATTTCTCTTGAGCAGGTTCACTCGACTGGCGTTAGGGATACGGGTCAGATGGCAGGAAGTACGGTGATTTCAGGATCAATTTGCATAAAATATTGAAATTTTATCGGATCAATAATAGTTTAAAGTTATCACCAGGGTAATCTTGTCAAACAGACAAGCTCGCAATCTGAAAGTACAGTTCCAAGTAGGTTATGCTACATCGCACTACGGGTCTCATGGTATCAATAAGTTCAGAGAGTTATGTATGACCGCACTAAAACTCTTTACTAACAACTCAAATTAATAATCGAGGTCATGGGTTGCATAGCAAGTAATCTTTCGTTTACTGGAGTGAGTATGTGTTTATTGCGCTATTTAGGTCATGGACTATCCAGCACATGTGGCTCCTCTCTGATCCAGGCCACTTCGTTCACTAGGTTCTCCTCTACTTCATACCAGCCAAAAACTCATTCATTGGTATGAAAGGAGGTCTCTCTACATCAAATTTTTCTTCCCCAGTATCTACTCAGCAATTTGAAGGCTAATCATATTCTATGAACGGAACCGGATGATGTCCAGGCAGTGCAAAGGTCCGGACCGTATGTCTGCAGCTAATAAGTAGGGGCAGCTCGATGGGAATTGTGAATGAATGGAACACTGGGATACACAGACTACAATGGCATCATACTCGTTAATGCAGCGATATAGTTTCTACTGAATTCGATGAAAAAATATCCAGAGTTTAATATTAAGTGTGATTTGTTTGAGCATCGAACTCCCGTTAGGGCGAAGGAGATATTTTTCGAGTTCAGAAAGGCTGTACTGCGTGACTCTTTTTTTACCAATATAAATGACTCCAGTTTTTTTTGCATCAGATTTTTAATTGCGTATGCAGCTATCTAGCTATGGCACAATATCAGAGAAAATGAACAGAAAAGATGACTCAATCTACAAGAAGAGCACTCATGCCTCGGATTTCATTTGCAAGTACCACTGCTAAGTTATGGTGGCTAAATGACTTCAGTTGTGTAGCTATGACACATACACGGCATCTTGTGAACGTGATGGTTGACTATTTCTTATAAAAAGGCACTCATGATCTGAATTTCCCATTCAGATACCATATTGAGTTATGTGAGGTTTCCACAGGATAGTCATTCTGCGTCAGGATGCGCCCACCCTGGGAAATTTCTCGCACCAACATTCATCAGGGAAATTCGATTAGATCTTTATAGCTAGGTTGGATCATGTTTCGGTGTGGTAGATGAGTGAAGCGTTATGCCGGCTTGTACCTACGCAAGGGACGAAGACTGTGACCGGTGTGAATTTACACATAGACGCACACTGTCAAAGGTGTCCGGCTATGAAGCTAAACAACTACATGATCTTCCGCTTTTGTTATTTCGATAGTACTACATAGAGGTTCAGTGATATCTGAGTGAAATAATTATAATGAGTTATCGTGTGATCACTAGCGAGCTGACTAGAAACTGACCGGTATACAGTTCTTCATCAATCATGCACACTGTCTAGGTTGAGTTGTTTGTTACTTAGAAAGGTAATGTAGGCATGTCATGGTTTTTCTTTAACTTCATAAGCCGACGGCCGTCAGTGAAAAGAGGTGGAATATGACGCCTTATAGTATCCGTAACCGAGCTCAGCCGAAGCGAGCTCAGGCTCAAGAAGTATGATTACTCTGAGATTTGTCAATAGGGTAGCACCATATACATGGTAGTGTAAGATACTACTCATCGCCATTGAACTATCGCAGAAATCAACGCTACAATTCAAGAATTGAGCGGACCACTGGATACAAATCTGATGATAATAGGAAGAGGATGGGTGAGACGACTGATATTTATGTAATTAATTAAGTGGGGCATTTCTAGCGCGACGCTAATCCAAAAAGGCAGAGAGCACCGGCCAGCTTGATTATGGTATTGCCTGTTGCTAGCACTCGGCCTTTCGTGATACACCCTATCAGCAGTTCAACATGTCTGACTCAATTTCTATCGAAGAAACGAACCGGATAAGGGTATCCCTCGGGATGAGGCCATTGCCCGTCCCGAACCAGTCAGGTCCGGTATTTGAGGAAGCTCCAGCAGTAGATGTCGGTAGTACACTGGAGTCAAGACAAGCTGAAGGCTATGAAAATTTCCGCAAACTACAAGAACTCGAAGAAATCCGGAAAAAACGAAATGAAAAACTTGAAGCTATTAAGAAAGCTCGAGATACTGCAAAACGATTCTCAAGATTGGAGGGAAAGGGTCTTGCCGATGGGGATGATGAAGATCTGAATGTCAAGAGCTGGCTAATGAAGCAAAAAAAGCGTCAAAAGCAAATCGAAAAAGCAAGAAAGCTAGAAAATGATTTAGCAGAGGCTGAAAAGACAGCGGAATACACGGCAAAAGATCTTTCGGGTATCAAAGTTGGGCACGAAATATCCACATTTGAAGAAGGAGAGGAGCAAATTCTGACATTGAAAGACACAACTATTGACGAAAATGAGGAAGAAGGCGATGAATTAGAAAACGTAGACCTTCGAGCGAAGGAAAAATTAAATGAAACGCTTGAACTGAAAAAAAAAAAGCCTGTCTATAATCCTCTAGACGAAATTGAATCGGGTGGACACGGTATCCTTTCACATTATGACGAGGAAATTGATGGTAAAAAGAAGAAAAATTTTACACTTGACAGCCAGGGCAGTATACTTAAAAATACCATTGATGAACCCTCCCAGAACTTAAATGTTATCAGCCTTGATACTTTTAGTAAGTCTTATTTTAGCCCAAAAATATCAATAAATCTTTCTGATAGTTGCCAGATACAGAACCGATTTCAGATTATCTCGAGATACCCCAGATTAAAATTAAAAAAGTGAAGAATAAGGTTAAGTCAACGCGACGAAAAAAAGTCGATGATGATGATATTCTTCTGCCCAAAGAAGAATCTGTCAACTCGACTGGGCTCTCAAATATAACTACTGATGAACCTGCTTCCAAGAGGCAAAAACTTGTCGATACTTCATTTATTGATGATGATGATTTACAAGGCTCTCTTGCTGCCCAGAGAAAAATTTCCCTCAAGAAACGCCAGAAATATCTTGCCGAACAACTTGTCAGACGCATACGAGAGGGTTCAACGAATGTATCGGCCGAAAATGATGCAAACGATGAAGGATGCGGTCTAATTATTGATGAGACCTCCGAATTTGTCTCCAATCTTCAAAAACCGACAAATAAAGATCGAAAACAACGGTCTTTACTTCGTCAGTCAAAGCCTGAAACAGCTATGAGCGATGACTCGGATGGAGACGGTGATGTCAATATGGAACATTCCTACATTACAGGCGAAGAAGCGCTGCAATCAAAGGCTCATGATTCGGCAGAGGGGCTAGCGTCTACGGATGTGACAAACAACGGGCTAGAGGCAGAAGCTACACTGGACTGTGGTCTTGGATCTACGTTGAAGCTCCTCAAGGGACGGGGAATAATCAAAACCGCTGACTCTGGGGATTTAAATGCTATCTATAGGCAAAAGCAACTATTTTTAGCAGAAAAACAACGCAGGGAAGCAGACGCAGAACTTAAGGCTCGCTCTCAAAGAGAACGCGATCGTACTAATGGCCGCTTGGACCGAATGTCTGCACGAGAAAAGGAGGAATACGCTCGGTCACAAAACACACTCCGTGATCAGATTGAGTCCCGACAACTCGCCGAACATTTCAATAAAGAATATAAACCGAATGTAGAACTCAAGTATATTGACGAATTTGGGAGAAGTATGAACAAGAAGGAGGCTTTTAAGCACCTATCACATCAGTTTCATGGCAAAGGTAGTGGTAAGCAGAAAACTGAAAAAATGCTCAAAAAAATTGAAGACGAGAAGAGGAGGGAGGCTCAGAGTTCTCTGGATGGAAGCCAGATCGGTGGGATGAGCGGTGCGACGGCTCAGCAGCGTAAAAAACAGGGGCAAGCAGGTGTTCGATTGGCCTAAGAAGTCGTCAATGCCTCATCTGAAAGGAATTTAGGGATAAAAAGGTGCTTTTTCCTACCTGTGACGAATACTCTCAAATGCACTGACATAATCCAAAGATTAAATTAACGATTACTCAAGATAATAAACTACAAAAATAAGTAAGTTCTTATGACTACCATTATTTCCCATTACAACGCGGTGGTTCTGTAGCTCAGAGCGTGAAATCTTTTGACAGGTGTCATTCTGTCAGAACTCTTGTTTTCTATTAATCTATTGGGTGGTAATTTTTGTGAAGGCACTGATCGCATTGGTGATTAGTTTGAATCTATGTAATGTAGCATGCAGGGCTAATGAGAGGGAAACAGATTAGTGATAAGTTTGATATCACTGATCGCAATCCTCACCTGTAGAATACTCATAAAAGAGACTAATTCGGCTCTTTCTGGAAGTATGTGTGATTGGTTAATCATCACGTAAATAAATGTAACATGTAGCCATACAAAATAATTTTCGCATCTCTCACTCGTTATTGACATAACCATCCAAGTATATTCCAAGCCCCTTGAGTGGTTTCAACTGTTTAATTAAAGGCACTTAGTGTTCATGACAATAAACACCACCACCCTTCAATAGTAATTCCCTTAAACTTCTGGATTTTTCTTTGCAATCAGCATAGTGGAAAAGGACATTTAAAATTTGAACAGAGGTCAAGATTTGTCAATACATAGCTAACTTCTAATTTGCCGAGTCTAAGGTGGTTAGTAGCATGCAATGCGTGTGACCCTATTCCCCCGTCAGATAGCGTACATTTTATGGGATCTATCTCTTCGAAATCAATCCAATTATGCTGAGTCCATCAGCTGAAACTAAGACTTACCATCAAACTGACCGAATTTCCTCTAACCATTAGCTGCGTCCGGGATATAGAGATGAACAGTGACAATGCTGTTGTATGCGACTGGATAGTATGCAGAGTATGTTTTGCCGTGCTTGGTGGCGGGAGGAAGGGTGACCCAGGAAACTGTAAAGCTTCCAAAACTCCAACCGGCCTCCCATAAACTATGAATCTGTCAGAAGTCTGCAGAGCATGAATCATGATGTGTTCCTCATGAAGCCCCAATGACTTGAGCCTGACAAGCCAATCCTGCCATATTTTTTTGCTACGGGAACAATTCTACTGACATAATTCAGCGGAGAAAATGCAAGAGTGATTAATGCATGTCCCAAATGGTGAATGAAGACAGAGGCGCGCGGGACACCTGAGCAAATGAGGTGAAATATTTGCTATTTTATCTTGGTTCGCATTGAACCCAGCCGTTTGCGCTTGCAAAGAGATACCGAGAATATCTTTCTCATTAGAATTCTAGTAGTTAGCTCGGGCTGATTCTAGAGATTGCTGGTCAGTCTATAGTCTTCGCCTTGGCAGGTCATTACAGTTCGACAGTCAGCTTGATGCTATTAATCAAATTAGAATTTTCAGCCATCTTTATTTTCCGCCCCGAGGTCTAATGCAGGTATATTTGGAAGATATGGATTTTAAGTATGACTTATTTTAACATTGATAACAGTCAAACTCTATTCAATTTATTTATGCCATCTAAAGTTAATCCCTGAAACATGTAATTTACCCAATGAATATCCACCAGAGGATAAGCGCAAGACCTCATGGTAATTTGAGTAAGTATTCGTCACCCTTCAAACACAGCATCGCCGTGAGAGACTTTGGAATGTGGACCATGCCCGATTTAAATCAAGTTTCTTTAATAAATAGTTGAGCGTATATCCAATGCACAGGAGCTTAACTTGGAGCAGCCAGAATAGTGTACCACTGCACTATCCAATCGGAATGCTGCCGACATAACAGAAGCTAGTTTCCTTTATAGATGTCTATCTTTCAGCCAATAACAGTAGACGCGAACATGATTTTGAACCTGAATTAGATCGGGGTTTATAGGAAGTCTAGGTCTCGTTGACCTCATGTTTACTTACTATCTAGGACCGACCCGTGAACAGCTTTGCAAAGGAAACCTGATTCCAACCCCAAGCATTTGATTCCTGCCATCCATCTTGAGTCAACCATTCGCTGTAGGTTTGAAGGTGACTCAAAGAGGAGCCAGCTTCAAGCTCTTTTTGAAAGCTTGGATACTCGCCCTGGCTCCTCGCACGATGGCTGCGTTCCATGCTTTGTATCCTAGCGTTGAATAAGTCGAAGAACTTCCTGTCACTAGAAGCTGTGATACATACATATCTTGCAATCCTGCATTCAATTTAAGGAGAGCCCAACCCAAGAGAGTTGGAGTTAAAGATAGGTGTTGTCCGGTTGCTGCTAGGTGATCAGCGGTGACCTCAGAGATCGTGCTGATTTGTCCCATAATAGCAAGTTCTTTGTGACAAAACTTTTCGTGGTTCTAGCGTTACCAGTTAATATTTATGAGCATCCGACGGGACCGCTATTGAGAGCGCATATTGGTTACACCGACTTCAAATATAGCCACAACAGCTTTTCCAACGTCTTTGGATCCGATTAAGCCGAAAGTAGTATTTTTGCTCAAGCCGGCCTTTAGTATTGCGGCTAGAATGGAGCCGGATAGGTCGTTAAAGTTTTCCATGAAAAATCCCGGACGAATAATACTGTGACGGCGCAAGACATTATCAGTCAGAGAGGCATCTCGTGTAAATATGAGGGCCTCTCACGTCCAGGATAAGCCTTTGGGTCCAAGGTCTTTACAATGGTTTTCGATTGCAGCTTTGGCCTGTCCTGAAAGGGTAAGGAGATGTTCGTATTTCGGCCCGGCCCGGCTTCCACTCGAGTAGATGAATGATTGCACACCGTACTCGAGGGCCAAGTCGGCCAGCATCTAGGGCGCGTTAGATATTCCGGGTCTCCTGTGACGCCTTACCTTGCCTTGCCGTTCCTCGCCATCTGCATTTGTACTCAGACCCGGATACGCTAGAATCACCACCACTCCCCAGAAGCCAGCAGTGCTCTCGGGACTATGCGAATCGGCCTGAGCATTTTTAAAGATTTGGACTATTGATTCAGCATCGTCGAGATCCCCCGTCAAAGCTGTCAGTCGCGGATCGTCGGCCCAGTTAAGTCGGCCGACGTGACGCGTGAGCGCATAGACATGATATTCATGTTCTAGCTTTGTCTCCCCTGGAGTTAGGAAAGCCTGGATGATAGCCCGTCCTTGTTTACCAGTCGCACCAACAACCAGGATTTTGCGCGGCATGGTTAATTGCCCCTTGATGCAACAATGATAAGTATATAGATATACAATAGGGCGGGCGATTTGATGTTCGAAGATGGCGTTGCACTTGGGGGAACAACGGATGAGCGACTAGGACTTATTGTATACTTGTGCCGTAGCAAGAATGTCGAGAATCCAAATGCAATTTGAGAATTGACTCCTTCATGATGTATATGGCATCGGATTGCGCGGACGAATACGAAATGGAGTTCTGTCGTAATCCCTGCCAGTTACAGTTTATGTCATGGTCTAAATGAAGTAGCCTAAGGCAGGTAAGTTTATTTTCATCAGATTTGAATTGTGTGTGTAGCTATTTAGCAATGTCACAATATCAAAAAAAGTACATAATAGATGATTCAATGTAATGAAGAGCACTCATGCCTCGGATTTCATTTGCAAGTACCACTGCGAAGTTATGGCGGCTTTTTCTTCACCCCAAGTCAACCCTCATCCGTGAATACCCACCCAGGGGAACGTCTCAAAAACCCTGAGTTATCCGGACATACCTCCATCATCCACTGAATTTTCTCCGCGCGAAATGGAGTCTGGGGTGTCTCTTTTAGGTACCTTGGCTCATCATGGTAGATGAGGGGTGTCTGGTCATCACTAGGTTTAACAGGCACATGAGACTAGTGGGCGGAGAGCAAGACTGAACACCTGTACGCGATGCTCTCTACGAACCTGGGAGTGAAATATTCTCCCAGAGCCAAGTTCAGTCAAATTTCGCAAAACCGAATAAGTTCACCCAATAGGCAATAATTTCAAATTCTCCGCCATCTCAAATTTTCACTCCCAACGAGACCGAATCCTACCCAAGTCTTAACAAGTCAACGAGTGAAGGCTTCGTGGTCCGCCTCCTGGTGGTGTTCTCCGGTATAGTTTGAGTAGCCTGGGCAACTATTCCACTTGGGAAGGAGACACCAAAGACTACATTTCGCGCGGAGAAAGTTCAGTTGATGATGAAGGCATGTCCGGATAACCCAGGGTTTTTGAGACGATTCCCCTGGGTGGGTATTCACGGATGAGGGTTGACTTGGGGTGAAGAAAAAGCCGCCATACCTTCGCAGTAGTACTTGCAAATGAAATTCGAGGCATGAGTGCTCTTCCTATATATTGAGTCACCCTTTCCGTGCTATTTATCCGATATTGTGTCATAGCTAGATAGCTGCATACGCAATTAAAATCTGATGCAAAAAAAGAGGCCCAACTCATTCCAACCGCTGGACTCGCTACAGAAATAGTAGGCAGTAAATTACGACGCAGACTCCAGCTAGTCTAATTCCTAGATCATAAAATCACTCCTTTAGCCCCTAGATCCAGGTAGCTACAATGTCACGGGAATACTGCCTTGTTTTTGTTTTATTTATTTTGTCCTAAGCTAAAGCTATGTTTTCCACATTGGGTCAAGGACAGGTGGAGCCGGTGAGGATCACTGTATACAGGCCCAACTCATTCCAACCGCGTGAATCGCTACCAAAAGTGCAGCTGATTAAACATAAACGAAAAATCAAGAAAATCAAAATAACTCCGAGAACCAGAAGATTCCTTCATATTTGACCCAAGCAATGCGTTCCTCACACATTCCCTGGTCCGTCACACCTTCCAGATGACAAGTTTGCCCCTTCTCTGCTGAGAGCAAAAGACGGGTTAGCAGGCACCTTTTATCCAGCCGGTATCCTGCTAATAGTTAGTAGATGCCCCGAAAGGGGACATCGTCGAGGTCGCTGTGTCCTCAAACTTCTTCTTCAGATCCCAGCATTCCGAAACCTGTTGCCTCGGCCATTGCGACATCTTTCGCCGCGGCGACGATCGCCTCTTCGGCCTTTTTGGCTGCGGCCCTCGCTCTAGCTGCCGCTGTGAACTTCCCTTGCTCGAGGTGGCGAATCCGCGCGAGCTGCTCTTTGTTCACCGGTCCGGACTTTCTGGGTCTGACTTGGCAGTCCCGATAATCCGATCGGTGGGGTCCCCCACAGTTACGACACTTTGTGAGGGCCTTGCACTCGGCTTCCGAGTGCATGTTGGAACCGCAGTTCCAGCAGGCTG
Organism: Blumeria hordei DH14; assembly: GCA_900239735.1. Classification (NCBI taxonomy): domain Eukaryota; kingdom Fungi; phylum Ascomycota; class Leotiomycetes; order Helotiales; family Erysiphaceae; genus Blumeria; species Blumeria hordei. The sequence goes on from OENG01000009.1 coordinate 5,766,940, forward strand.
GAGCGCGGGAGCAACCACGGGTGGCGTGGAAGCCCAAACAGCGTTTACACTGTTCAATTTGACGAGGCTTGTGAATGGTAGCCATACCAGACTCGTCGAAGATGCGGAAGCCCGCACGAGGGGCGCAGTCCCGGGAAAAGAGGGCATGCCAGTTTTGATACGGTGCCCCAGGTCGACATGTCCCATGAGGTCGGACCTGAATTGGAAACGCGCCGGTCGTACTGAGAATCTTGGCCGAGACCCACCCAGCATCGACCGTCATGGGGCCGTGCACTGTAACTATACTTACAGGTACGTTCGGTATCTGTAAGGCGATAAGATCCGAAGATGCCTCGAGTTTGACGTTTTCACTCGCCAGCTTCGAAGAGGCATCTAACATCTCTTGTCTTAATGTATCGTTCTTTGCTAGCATAGCAAAGCCGGTTCTCACTCGATGGAGTGAGGATATTTGTTGGTTGAAATAGCTGAATTTGTACTCCAACTTGGTTCTCACGCTACTTGTGGACAGTTGTCGCCACGGGTGGTCCTTTTCAAGGCGAAGAAACAGTCGCTTGTCGACTTTCGCCTTGGGGGTTTCTTTTAGTTGGGCTTTGGCCGTAGGTCGCGGCACAGCCTTGGCAGTAAGGACTGCTTTTTGTCGCAGTCCGTTTCTGGCCACCGTGGCCCAGGTGCTTTTTATTGGCAGCGCTGGGACGGCGGGAATCGGTGTGCTCCTGGCGTCGAGAGCCCTTGGGAGAGGGTTGGCCGGGCGAGGAGGGAGGACGGGTGGCGTGGAGGCCGGGCCCGTGGCCATGTATTGTGCGATGGCGGCACGTAGGTAGACTCTCATCGAGTCTACGAATTGTCTGTTTGACCCATTGGTCAAAGGGAGGAGGGTGGCTTCGACGCCAGAAATGGCGGCGGAGCAGAGGGCCAGATTTGCCGCTGTTTCGGCGGCACGTCGTTGCTCGGCTTCGAAAATTGGTCGTAGTTCGGGCGGGCATTCTGCTTTTGTAGCAGCTTTTGGCTGCGACGTTGAATTTGACGCTGATATGGATGCAGCGTTTTCCGACAGTTTGGGCGCGGTCGGAGGAGATTTTGACGATTCTCCAATCCCGTGGGGGACGGAGGGCGGTTGAGAGATTTTCTCAATAGTTTCAACTGACCCGATCATGTCAGTATCGGGCTCAGTGACGGCGGGTAGGGCTTTTTCCTTCCCTTTGATTGGGACCTTGCTCATCTCCGCGCATTTCAGAGACTGGGCAAGGCCAGGTAATTGTTCGAGAGCCCTCGGGTGGACTCTCGTGTTGTCCAACTTGGCGTTGGGACGCTTTTTTCGAACAGGTGGCATGATGAAAATGCCAGTGACTCGAGCACAATTATTTGATTGAATGCGACGAGCGCGAGAGGGAGGGAGAGGGTGAAATGGTGAAGATTCGAAAATTCGAATTTCAAAAATTGCGGTGTGTTTGTACTGTCTGCGCCAGTATGGCAGAGACGGAATCTAGGGTCTAGTCAGCTGTAGGGACTTCCAAAGGTGTAGATAGGAAACGGTTTCTAAGCAACAGAGACTGTTATGATAGGTGTCGTTAGTTTTTAATTTTGAATTTGATTTAATTGACCTGATTTAGCGCCTTATTGGCCCGTACAGGTGGCTGTAAACCTATACTATTTATTTACATGAGTCGGAAACCACTAAGATATAACCCCCCTCGACTTTTCAATTTAGATATACTTTAAAGTTGTGTTACCTTCTCTTAAGAAAGATATGTGGGACACGGTATTGCGTTGTAAATGTTGACTGAAGAACCCTATAGCTACAGATGAAATCTATGTCCTGCTATGAAGGTCATGTGACCTGTCTAGCTTAGTTTACATGAGTAGGTGAAATGTTACCCCTAGGCACACCCCCTTACTTACGAAACTTTACAGGATTTCATCAAGCATCCAAGGTAGTCATATTTAGTTGTCCGACAAACTTTTTAAAAAGAACAGACGACAATGCCTTTGTGAACCCGTCTGCAGCATTTTCTAATCCTGATTTCCATTCCAATTCAATTACTTTGTCGCTTATATATTCCCGCAGTAAGAACACAGGTACATCGTAATGTTTGCTCTTTTGAGTTATGCCCTGTCCTTTTATTTGCCTGTAGCCTGGCTGATTGTCATAGTAGAGGCGGGCTATCTTTGCGTCGTCTGAGTTGTAGTTGATACTTCGAAAAAGATTTCGAAGAAACACAGCCTCCTTAGCTGCTTCAGCCATAGCATAGACTTCTGCCATAGTTGAAGAACAAGTAACTCTCTTCATTTGATACGAACGCCAAGAGAAACAGGCACCTTTCAGGAAGAAAGCCCATCCACCATGAGAGCGTCGCGTTTCAGGATCTTGGGCATAATCGGAGTCAGTAAAACCGTGAAGCTGTAAGTTAGAGCCGGCACCAAAACTAAGACCCAGACGGGTAGTTTTGCAAAGATAGCGGTAAAGATGGCGAACTGCTGCTATATGAATTGGAGAAGGATTAGAAAGAAAACGACAGAGCTGTGTCATGGTATAGGTGATATCTGGTCTTGTTTGAGTAGCAGCATACATTGCAGAGCCAACCATCGACGCATAGAGCTCAATTTCCGCTGTTGAGGCAGTCCCTTCAAAAGGAATCAGGTGCTGTCCTGGAAGCATTGGTGTACTGGTTGGAGTACAATTTTTGAGGCTATACTTTTCAAGAATCTTCTCAAGATAGGCATCTTGATGGAGATAGAGAACTCGATTTGCTCGTTTGCGTACAATACGGACGCCAACATAAAACTCCGCAGGTCCCATATCAACCATTTTGAAAGAATCATGTAGGTGTCTTCGCAATTTCGAAACACCAGCCTCGGGACCAATGAGTAGAAAGTCATCTATATGAGTAACAAGATAAGTTTCATCAGAGTCACTATGATAAACGGAAGAATCAAGAAGTAGAGGCTTATAACCAAATTGGGCAACTTCAGAACGAAGTTTTGATTGCCAGAGATGTGGAGACTGCTTGAGACCATAGAGCGACTTCTTAAGTTTCCACATCCAGCGGTTGAGTGGGGATCCATCTGGAGTAGGCAACCCGTCTGGACATGCCATGTATATATCAGTGTCGATTTCAGGGTTGAGAAAGGCGGTAACTACATCCATTTGTTCAACTTGCCAGTCGTTGGAAGCGGCGAGTGCGAGAAGAGCTTTCCAGACGCTGGAGAGTGCTGTACTGGCAAAAGTGTCTTTGTAGTCTAGGCCTTCCCTTTGATGAAAGCCCTTTGCAACATAGCGTGATTTAAAACGGGTCAGCTGGCCATCTTTCCCTGTCTTTCGCCTATAAACCCATCGTCCTGGAATGATATCACGTCCTGAAGGAAGCTCAGAGCGAGGTAAGAGCTGCGAAGTATCGTTCATTTCAAGAGCTGCCAATTCTTCCCTCATAGATGCTTCCCAAAGAGCAGCACTGGGACCCAGTAGAGCTTCACGAAAGGTCTTTGGATCGCTGTCAGGAATGAGAGCTGATAGATACGACTGATATTCTAAAAGCAGAATAGGATTCTCATCCTGCGGAGTATGCAATGAATTTGAGCCTTTTGCTTTACTGCGAGTGACACGGATATCTGATTCAGGCTTAGAGAGATCGAATGAATTAGGTCCAGCTGTCAACTTGGGCTTATTCTTGGCACCTGGAGGTCGACCACGGCCGCGCTTAGGGAGTTGTGGGAGAGGTGCAAATAAAGGATCTTCTTCAGCAGGCATGTCGTGTCTTGCATCGAGGAGCGGAGGTATTTCATCATCCAAATGTGCACCCCCTACTGAGCCATTTTCTTTGGAATTATCTGAGTCCCCTCCAATTCGTGGAGAATTAGGAAAGGGAATTTCAACCTCATCGACAAACTCAGAAGAGGGCTCAGGTATTTCATCAGGATGGTCTTCAGCAGAAAATTCATTGAAACGTCCCTCAAAGAAACGAACATGAGACGACCGTACAAGCTGATGGCCAAGAGGTCTTGAGGGGATCCAACAACGATAAATATGGTTCCCTTCAAATCCTACTAAGATACCTTCTTCAGCGCGTGCATCCATTTTCTGCGACTTTATTCGACGCTCGTTTGGTATGTATACAAGTACACGAGAGCCTAATACTCTGATTCCAGAATTATCAGGTTTGTGTTCAGAGGTATCGAATCCTGTAGCCCGAGATTGTGCTTCGTAGGGAGTCATATCGTCATAGACCGATGTGGTGATACGATTGAGAATGTAGATGACAGCACGGAATATCTCTGGCCAAAGAGAGAATGGGATACGCATATCTGATATGACACAACGCATTGGATCTAAAACTGTCCTATTTGATCTTTCTTGAGGGCCACCTTGTTCGTGAAAATAGGCTGTCGTAAGCTCGATTGCAATGCCGTACTGCTGACACCAGGCGACCATTTTATCACCCCAAATTCTTTACCACCATCTAAACGAAAACATTTTGGCAGGAAACCATTTTGAGTTCGGAAGAAACGAGTAAAAGTGACCAAAGCATCGAAAGCATTTCTCTTTTCTGGGAAAGTGTAGCCATAACGTCCTCCTGTCTTTCCATCAGTGAAGATCATACCAGCTGTATGGCAATTATAACCGACAGGATTGCAAAAAAAAGACATCTGCGTAAAATCTATCACCCCACTTCGACTCTCGATTACGCGGATAGCGGCGTATAACCTTCTTCGGCTTTGAGAATTCGCATGGATCGCACAATGTGGTTACATCGAGATTGGAATCCGTGTTACGAGGTTTATAAGATAGACCAAGTGTTGCTTTTATTGTTCGCTGGACATTTGGAAAGCTAATGTGTCCTAGACGGCGATGAAGAAGTTCGAGAGTGACAGGGGCTTCATGGATTGCTGCAGGAAAGACATTATCAGCAACTGGAGAGAGAAGGAAGGTTGAGGATCGCATAGACGGATCATTAGTATTAAGAACATATGGAGAAGAGGCGGTGCGCAAGTGTAAACAATTTTGTCCACGAAGAAGCTGGCAAACTTCAGAACCGTCCGCTTCATATAGTACCCGATGTTTATCCCATCCATCCCGAAGATCATGAAGCCACCCAGAATAAATGTTAAGTGGGAAGCCAGGAATGTAGAGAACATTTTCAAGGACAATCTCATTGACTGAATCATCTTGCCGGAGAACGCGAAGCTTGATGTAGCCAAGCCCGACAGGCTGAACTGGACTTCCCCCTGTTTTAACGATAGGCAACCCAGATACTGGCCGATAACGGAAGAACGCATTTATATCATTAGTGATATGAACTGAGGCACCGTCATCATGAAGCCAGATATCACGAGAACTTGCAGCCGGGACTGCTGCAGCAAATGCGGAATTAATTCCAGTTCTGGTCGAGCATAGACGATGATCTTCGTTGCGAAAGTTACATTTATGTTGGCGTAGCTCTATCTGAGATGGGGATACTGTAATCGCCTTTTGTTGACTCTTCGCGAAAGAATTGTAGGTGGGAGTTGAGGGTGTTCTCAAAACTCCCGCGCAACCCTATTGGAAAGGACTTGGATTAAAATCCACAAAATATGGATTAGCAGCTGTACAACTTGAGGATGATTGTGATGGAAAAAGTGCTGGCTGAACGCGGTCGTTGGTATCCTTTCGAAAAGGATCATAGTTCTCAAAACGGGCATCAAAGCCAGAGTAATGAGTGGAAATTTTGCTAGGTGGGTGACGTTTTTGAAACTCAGAACGCCACTTTTTATTTTCGGTATAATTGGCCCTAGGAAATCTCTTCATATACTCGGCACGCTGTTCTGGGTATTTAAAGAAGCATTTCGTGTCATCATGCGGACCAGTACACCATTGGCAGTTGGGACCATCCCACTTCTTGTTTCTCTGAAACTTGGGACCTGTAACATGAGCTTGTGCGAGAGGTACTGGAGTAGGCGCTATGCTCTCAGCCAATCTAATGTGGTCTTGGAGAGTTGTATATAGAGTGTCAAGTGTAGGAGCAGGATTGACAGAAGTTGCAACAGAGAAGTGGTATCTTTGGGTGGATGCCCATTGAGGGTATTTTATGGATACCGCACGGATTAACACCAGACAGTATACGAGAGAGGGAAGAGGTGTACCGAGAGAATGAAGACTAGAGACCATCGATTTATGAGCCAGAATATAAGCCTGGCAGGATGAATACTTCTCAAAGTTCTCTGTGAGGTCGAGGAAGTCGGTGATACTCGTTTCAACAGCAGCGATGCTGTTTCCTTGAAGAAAGCGACAAAGCTTTTTATAGCTGTCGCAGGCTAGATTTTCGGCCATGACAATCTGAATGAATTCCGGATCGACGTTGATTGCCAGTGTCATTTTGACAAGCTCGTTTGAGCTGGACCAATCTTTAGAGCCGGTTTCCTTTTCAGACTTGTAAATAGCTTCAGTTTTTATTGGGTTGATCCAATCTGAGAGAGCGTTTTGTCGCAAGGTCGATTCGATGAGAAGCATCCAGTCTTTCAGGTTAGCGATGCCATGAAGTTTCAACGCTGGAGGGAGTGCCATATCGTTGGCGCGAAGATTAGATGGAGCCATGTTAAAGAGGAATGAAAGATTCAAGATGTGAGAGTGGCGAGCCAGAGATACCTTGTTTGATAAAAACTGAAAGGTAGAGGCGCAGATGTAGATACAAAACAAGGACACCGTAGTATTAGAAACTGATTGGTGAATGGAGTCGTAAACAGAAGAACAACGGAAGAATAAATCTTGATTCCACAGGAAGCGCAAGGGTCATAACCTCTTAAGAAAGATATGTGGGACACGGTATTGCGTTGTAAATGTTGACTGAAGAACCCTATAGCTACAGATGAAATCTATGTACTGCTATGAAGGTCATGTGATCTGTCTAGCTTAGTTTACATGAGTAGGTGAAATGTTACCCCTAGACACCTTCACGAAGCGCAATTGGCCTTTAGTCCGAGACAGAACTAGCTAAAGTTATACTGAGCCTCGTCATTCTTTCCCTGCTCTCACGTGCCGAAGAGTGAAGACTGTGGTATGAAGCACGACCTCGATGGTGCAAATGTTAGACGTGTTGGATTGACCAGGGGCTGTTTGCGCGGGTGTCCTGGCCCTCTCTTGAAGCCTTCTGGCTTTTGGTGGGACACGAGTGTGAATCATTGGTTCTCGCTTGTTTTTGCCGCTGTCTTTGGTATAATTGCCGTTGGTATAGTTTCCTCTTTCCTAAGTTCCGCCGTCCTTTCCATTAGTCCATGCCGTGCCTTTTGGACACTAGCCTTGTAGGAAGCGAAGTTTGGACACGCCCCCCTCTGCCACGACATGTGGGCTTTACCGCAGTTGCAGCAAAGGACCGACTTCCTGGGGCAGTCTCTGGTCTATTGAGTGCCCCCACAATCACCACATCTTTTTGCTCTGTTACATGAGGCTTGAATATGCCCCCATTGGCTGCAGTTGAATCACTGCTTGACTTGTGCCCGGGGTGACCAGAGCTGGGCTGTGTAAAGCATTTAGTTGAGTACAATGCCGTTTCGTATCACCTCGTGTTGAAGAGCCTTCGTCGGCAGGGTGGCGATAACTGACCCTCGAGTATGGCCATTCTTTTTTCATCCATTGGTGCTATTTTCCGTCGGAAAGCCACCTCGCCCTATTGATTTGGATTCCAGGAATCCGAAATTTAATCTCCGTGGTAATTAGATGAATTATTCTGCCGTTGTCGGCGTTCTTTCCTCCCTGTATCATTTTCTCCAACAGGACTCCCAAAATCTTGACAGGATAATCCTGCTTCAAAACGCAAAGCTCCTTTGGCTGAGCCATATTCAGAGCAGCGTCTTGATATGAGACCGACTGCACGAAAACCTCGGTATCATTACTCCGCAACTACCTTACGGCGTACGCTCCCTCAATATATACTTTGCTTTACTGAGCAGCTCTGCCGGCTGCATTTTATCTGCTCCTTCTAATCCTATTCTGACTGCCGCTTCAGTTGCGGGAGATACGACGATCGAAACGTATGTGGGTCGTCCTCCCGTTGTTTGTGCCAACTGTGGAGCCTCCTTGCGCATCGGCTCCTCGAGACTCTTCTTAATTGCCTTCTCTAAGGCTAGCATCCTTTCCTCCATTAGCTTTGCCGACATCTTCGATTGTAACATCTGTGTGTGGGCTTTGAAGGCGTCAAGAGCCTCATCTATTTCCCCCATCGGTGCCGCAGATATATAAGTACCTGAATTCGCCAGTCTGCCTCGGACCTTACTTAAATATGTCCCCTATATCTTAAGGAAATCCATATTGACGCCTGCAGATGTTGCGAAAATATCTACAGCCGTAATTGCGGCGGTTCCGCTGCCCATTGTTGGTTGTGGTGATGCAGTGAAAAAGTATTCAGCCGCAAAATCCACCTTTCTGGCTCCCCAACTCGTCATGCCGAAGCGCAGCGAAAACAATTTGAGGAATCGGGTAAGATGGATGGATTAAGATGAATGCAATAATAAAAACGATGAAATAACGTTCATGGAACGTGGTGCCGCTTTTCGTGAAAAATGATGTTTTTTTCCGGCGTCGTTATTTAAAATCCCTTATGTAAATAGCAAGGTGTATGAGACCTTCTGTCTCTAGATTTCGATAATTAACTGATTTTATTCTGAACTTGCTCTGCTGTATACCAACACCAATTGATCCGGCGATAACAATCTTTCCTCAGAGAAACGACACTTCTCGCCCCGTTCCCTCCCGCGTTATGCATTGTGGCAATGACTAGCTTATCTGATCCCCGTTGAGAGCAGTGGATGAGTGAGCAGGTCGTCTATCAAAACAGCCGGTGTCGTTCTGTTGTTTGTCTCATTTGTCATTTGAGATTATGCCATTTTTTGGCAGGTCAGAAGTGCATCGTCTAATATTTTTCGTATGTAGACCTTTTTTTTTTTTTTGCATCAGATTTTAATTGTGTGTGTAGCTATTTAGCAATGTCACAATATCAAAAAAAGTACATAATAGATGATTCAATATAATGAAGAGCACTCATGCCTCAGATTTCATTTGCAAGTACCACTGCGAAGTTATGGCGGCTTTTTCTTCACCCCAAGTCAACCCTCATCCGTGAATACCCACCCAGGGGAACGTCAAAAACCCTGGGGTTATCCAGACATGCCTTCATCATCAACTGAACTTTCTCCGCGCAAAATGTAGTTTGAGGTGTCTCCTTCTCAAGTGGAGTAGGTGCCCAGGCTACTCAAACTATACCGGAGAACACCACCAGGAGGCGGACCACGACACCTTCCATCGTTTGCGTTTTTTTATACTGTCCGCTGCACTCTCGCAAGCGAAGTATTGGCGCGCACAAAGCTCAATTCGTGAAACTCCTTGCCAAAATTCAAAATTAAACGCCCATCGAGATTGTATCCATCTTCCGTGTCATCTTGTAAACTTGTCCTGATCCCTCTCACGTCCATCCCAAAGAACTATGTCCCAGGTTTGTACGCCACGCTTTGCTTCCTCCGTCGGGTATAAATATCGGCGTGGGCGTGTACGTGGTGGTCAATTGAGGCCAGAGAAAGTCGACGAGAGGTGTGATCATTGAAATGAGAATGTACTAAGTCGTACCTGTGAACTTGATGAAGTTTTGGTGGTGATTGATCTCGTTGGGTGGGAAATTTTGATTAGGTGGAGAGTTTTGAATCATTGCCTCGTGGGCCAATTTTGGTGTTGCGAAATTGACTGAACTTGGCTCTGGGAGAATATTTCACTCCCAGGTTCGTAGAAGACACCGCGTAAAGGTGTTCAGTCTTGCCCTCCGTATGTAGACCTTGTGTATCATCTTCATTGCTTGAAGATTCTCCTTTCTTGTGTTTGATATTTTACAAGATAATTTATTCGTTGTACGTTGACTGGAAATTTCCACGTCTGCACGACGCAAACGTCCAATGTCATAGCTAATTAGGCTGCATACATTTAATGAAATAAAAAATAAGGAGGACTATTCTCAACACCTGTCAGTGGTGTCCCCTACGAACCTCCAGCTCTCACTGTAGAGTCTGCAGAGCCGAGATTGGGTAACAAAGTCCTCACTTCCATGAGGATTCCCAATCGCTTTCGCGGTCTGTATCGTCTTCATCCATAAGCACATCCCCCTATCACCATTATCATGAAGCTAACCACCATCAGATCAGATGGTAGGTTCGGAGCCCTACTCATCACCAACCCTTGATCATGGAGGAAAAGCCATCCGATGAGTTTCCGGAGCGTACCCAGCACCCGATACGGAGATGGTGGATTGGATCAAGTCGGCCTCGACTGTTACAAAGAAGGGAGATATAGATGAATATGCGCACCTCGTGCAGTCCCGGTGTCTAGGCCTCGCCTGGCTGGGGCTGCAGGTTTTTGAGACTTTTTCCCATTCTATTTTCATTTTGTTTTCATTTTTTTTTGGGTAGAAGGTTCCGTGGAAAAGGTGGCTGAATTCCATGGGTAAATACTGAGCTGAATGGCTATTCATCAAGGGCAATATATCAATGATCTTTCAAGAAACATAAGAGGCAAGGAGCACTGTGAGGTTCCTAGTGGATTAGAATGTGTAAAATGTGAGATAAGCTTAGCTTAAAGATCGTGTAGGTTACGGGTGTCTCGTGGCTCCAAACTACCAATATCTTTAGTAGAGCTTGAGACTAGATGTAACTTGATTTTCTATTCATACAGGGTATCGTCTATATAAGTACAGTATTCCTTATCTTACGCCCGGACTCCGACATGACAACATTACATAAGCATTACTATTTATGATAGCCTCGTACTAACCTATAGGTCTATCAATCCGGGATCCTCAACTGTACAAGGTGTGGCCTGGGTCAGAGAGGAGCCCAATGTATTAGATAGTCAATGACTCAAGTAGTACAATAAAAACCCACTCATCACTCACTCAAATAAAAAATAAAAAAATAAAAAGACGAAAATGTCGACCCTGGAACCTTTAACTCATCCCATGCCGGAACCTCACCCGCAATGTTGGCCTGACGTGTAAGTGAAGTCAGGCCAAACTCAACCCTCTGGATCTTGGATAATCCCTGCAATGAGCAGGCATTGGTCAGCCCTTACCGATATGACGAATGGTACGTTTCATTGATCTACAAAGTCTTCAGATAAACGTTTCTCTTGCTAACAGAATCATCTCCTACAAATGCATGGGGCTATATGACGTGCATTAAAGGTGCTTCTCCATACGAAAATAGGCGAGTGCTAAAATCCTCATTGCGATATCATCGCTACTTTTGGGAGACAAATATCTTCAGCAAGGAAAATTTGAATTATATTTGGCAACTTAGAGAAATCTATCCCTAATGACGGTGATAAAATACCCCAGTTTACGTCAAATCCATGGAGTACGGAAGCGGAACACCTGTTAATGGTAAAATGAACGGACCTAGGGATAAGATATTTTCTCGGAGTCAAGATTTAGTCAGGACTAGGCAAGTTTATTAGTGAGTGGCGTTGGCTCGTTATAGGTCAAAACCCCGACTGTAATAGATTTTACGGCTGTATAAAACATCGTTCTCCATTATCTTCACCCCAAACATGAAACATATGTAGGCTCAGACTTTACTGATGTTCATGGTTTGCAGAACTAATGTCCTCTTCCTGTATTTTTCCAGAAAACGTTTTCCAGACAAACTCATCTCGTAACCTACCGAAGTTGTTCAAAATCAGAGGGTCAGAATCATAATCTAAAACGAAAGAGAGTATCAAGCATTCCGCAACTGCTGCGCTACTTCAAGCTATGGTCTTAGCACCGTCCTTGAATGTGTCTACACTTCAGCCAACGGAGCTATTAGCTTGACCTCCAGCAAATTGCCACTCACGAAATAGCAATGAAATTCCACCAACACAACAATTAGAGCATTTTACAAAGCTGATACATCGATATCTCGGCCTTGAGGTCTAATTCTAATGTTCGGCCTCTACGCTCAGGGGCAAGGCCCGAGATTACACAGATATCAAGATTCCGAGGCTGAGATATTTTAATGGAGTAAGGAGACGTAAATTGGTTAACAAAAGGGTGGCGAACTAGAAGAAGCATTTGGCAAGGAAAAGGATATCTGAGAGAGATAAGGAGTTGCGGGAACTGGATAAAGCTATGACTTAACGGAAGGGAAATTCTAAGAACGCTAAGTGTCATGAGATCGGGCGCGTAGTGGCTGAGGAGAAATTTAGGCTCCCATCCCTAAAAAATGTGTGGAGTCCGAAGTGGGATGAGGCCATCTACTTCAAGTTTACTTTACCTAACCAAGCCCCCTCTCGTGCCCAAGCTCCCCAAGAGCGCCGAGTAAGCAAACTGCCTGGTGTATTAAATATATATAATATATATATATATATATATATATATATATTACTAGACCGAGTCTCGCGAATATTCCCGCTTTTTCTATATAATCTGAGGTGCATAGTATCCTAGAAACTCGTATCAAATACAGGTCATTTTCTTCACTGTAAAGCCTCATCCGACTGACAATTTAATCCCTTTTATACTCGCACTTTCTTCATGAATCAGACAATTTATCCGTAGTTAATGTTCGGTTATTATCATAAATTCCCGTCTTGTGCCATCACAGTAATATCATTACCCTTTATACTATATATATGCCTCAGATCTCGATAATGGGATAGTGATGCTAGCATTTATTGAATGAATTTCCGTATCTACAGAAAAGTTATCCTTCATATTGTTTGGATGGCGATACGCCAGATACCCTATATGAGTATTTTTGAGCGACTTCTTGACGAACACAGCATCAGTACATGAATAGTTCGTTTGCACCACAGAGCGTTCTAAGAAGGTTGAACATAATCTTGTTCTCTCTTGGTTGTTATGACTTCTCAAGTATATAGAAAGGTCAGAAGATGGTGAGAAAACTGCATGGAGGATCGTAAGTTTAATATGGAGCCTCTGGGAAAATGTAGGATAATGATGAATGATTCCTATTTGCATATGAGCGATAGATAATGTAGAGTCAATCTACGGTTTGAATTTGAGCTTAATTGACTGGATTGACTGGTTCATATTGTCGTTATGCCTCTGCGGGTCGCAGTCTTGACTCAATGTTATCTCGAACATACTACGGCCGCGTTAATATTTATGCATAAATCTCGGATGTACGATACTAGGCCATCTCCTATGTTAATTGAAATAAAGTTGATGGGTGGTAAGTTAGACTTTCAGACTAGTTTGACAAGTTAATATCGGCGTTATGGATAAATACAAACTGTGACGTGAAGTTATTTATTTAAGCCAACCTTTCCAGAGAATCAGGCGACAGAGCAGGGGGCTGAGCTAATCTGTGCCGTACCAGACGGGCTCCTGAGGTGACAGGATTTGGGTAGCTGGGCACAATTAACCCATCAGAGAGTGCAAATATCCCCGAGTCGCAAGGTTTACGCGCAACGACAGATTTGATGTCAGCGAGGAGCTTGATAAGCCTCATGACCTTGGGGCGGCATAGGTAGGCTATTTGTGATAGGGGAGTTATCGTTGAACGTCTGCAAAGCGTGAAGTATTGTCCTTGAAAACGATGTTGAGCCAGGTCGAGGCCTGTTTGTTTACCTAGAACAAATCGTCAAATTAATGATGTTTAAAGCAGTGGCGCAGTCTCTACATGCTCAGGCCCCGTGTTTGATGATCAGTCAACACACCGTAAGCGGTAGTCTGCTGGTACTAAATCAATACAATTAGGACCTCTTCACTATGGCACCAGGGAGAAGTGAGGATATGAAGCGCTCGGGTCGAAGAGCTTCGTACTTTCCATGGTCGAAAGTTTGTCAGGACAGCATCCCCAAATAGACCATGAACATGCCATCCGCCGTTCTAATTAGACCTCCCGAAAACGCTTCAACAACCGCAAATCCTTTCCTGCTCCTTAGTCATCTACCGGCACATGACCTCCCAAGGAAATCCTCCGCGGCTCCTGCTCTGCTTCAACTTCATCTCCAGCAACATACGCCCAAACCCCTCGTGACCGATGATAAGGTAGAATTTGGCGCCGGTAATGAACCTGTTACTTCCCTCCCACACGAGCCTCGCGTGCCCTTGGATGAAAGGGTAAATGGTAGAATCAAGGCTCTTTTGTGTATGTTCGTACATTTTTATCAGCCTGCTATATTGCATTATGTCTACTACTGATCCGCTCATTCCTTCAATCTTCTCTTCGGCATCAATCCGCTGAAATCTCGGATCGGTCTCTTCATTTATGCCACTTGATTCTCTCAATGTTCCGGATTGAAAGCATCTACGATAGGTAACTTTGAGATTCGGTCATTACTGGATCTTGTTTGGAAAATTAGTGTAAGATCGACTGAACTTAATGGACCGGGAATGAGATGTGGTCGGACTCAATCCCTTTTTGGGTATGCAAATTGTTGGACACATTTTCGCGTGAGGTTTTGCCCCGTGGGCCGACCGTCATCTTGTGACCAATTTTCAAGTCGGGGAGAAAATTTTATGTCTCGGTTCATGGAGGACACTCAGTTTTATCATCACTCTTTGACCTCTAATATTTCTTCGTGTCGTAGCGGCATTGCCCGTTGGTGAGGTGTGGACTCCTATGTTTGCATCATGTGGTCCTTTCCATGTTACCATTAAGGGTTGGGCAGGGCTCTGGTCATGTGACAACATATACAAAGCCTGATTGCCTTTCTTGGATGTGAGACGCTCGCTAATTCCGTATCACGCGCTCTGATCCTATCACGTGACCAAATGTACGCGTGACCAGCCCTGCGGCCAACGTTGTAAGCTTTGATAGCCGAGCTTCAGACTCGGCTGAGCACCTGCGAAGATCAGGTGCGAGATCCCCCGAGGAGAAATAACGAACATTATGTCATCACCAACGGCGATTGTTTACCTTGTTAGCTCTAACAGTCAGCTTCAGCAATGTCTACCTCCTCCGCTGACTTCTCTCCAAACTCAATAATTAATGCTTCAATCAAGTCGCTGCCATGTTACTCATGTTATCCTGATATTTGGGCCCCTCCATCACAACTCCAACATTTCATTCATGTCGCATTTCTTCCGACAGAAACGAATGATCGTCGGCTAAAATCGCAGCAAGCAAGTCCCCAGGGCATGGCGAGGTCTTTCCGATCGGGTAAAAAGTATGCTGCACCACGTAACTGTGCTGTATAGTTATTCAATGCATGGCTGGGCGTCACAAATCTCCGGGTGATCTGGAGCGTGACTTTTATTACGGCACAATGATGCCATTGCCATTAAGCTTTCTACCACTGCATTGATGATACTCCACCATTCACCTATTCTTCTCACCAATTACTCCCGCCTCTAATCTTTGCTGACAGTCATACTTCCAATAAATACCAGTAGAGTCCCATGGCTACCTCAAAGCAGCTTTTTTACTTAACTCACTCGGTCTATCTAAGGCTCGCCGCCAATTATAATTGCTTAACGATACAAACGAGCACGTTTTGATGCGGCCATGTATACTCTAACCACCTTACTCTTATTTGTCCCCCTCACGTATTCGTCTCCTACGTCTTCGCCTCAATATTATTTACGCGAGCTTCCAACTTTGAAAGATGCTGTTGATTCATTCATCGCCACCGAGACCCCAATTGCTCTGTCCAACATACGTTGTAACATTGGCCCAGCGGGAAAATGTGTTCCAGGAGCCCACTCTGGTCTTGTAATTGCTGGGCCTGGCAAGGAAAACCCTGACTGCAAGTGATGATGCAAAAAGCGTCGACTTAATATTGTCACTGACTTGTTTAGATTTTTATACATGGTCTCGTGACTCAGCGTTAACATTCAAGTGTCTGGTGGACATATTTGTCAATGATTACGATCCTTCTCTTCAAGCCCTAATCGAGGACTATATCACCAGCCAAGCATATCTTCAAACTCTCAGCAATCCCTCTGGTGATCTTTCTAGTGGGGCTGGACTCGGTGAGCCCAAGTTTAATGCCGATAGGACACCGTTTACAGCTTCTTGGGGTCGTCCTCAGCGTGATGGGCCCGCTCTACGGGCTACTACGATGATCGCCTACTCCCAATGGCTCATTGAAAATGGCTATAGCTCGACAGCCAGTGAAACTCTATGGCCCATCATTCGAAATGATTTGAACTATATTGCACAATATTGGTGCGTTTTTATCAAATCATCTGAAGGTTCTCGCTAATCTTCCTCCAAGGAATGAGACAGGATTTGATCTTTGGGAAGAGGTAGAAGGCTCCAGTTACTTCACAATCTCATCGCAATACCGTGCACTGGTTGAGGGAAGTACACTGGCCGCAAGTCTAGGAAAAAAATGCGAGTCTTGCGAATCCCAGGCTCCCCAGTTATTATGCTTTCTACAAAGCTTTTGGGACCCCCACCGTGGCTACATGTTAGCAAATATCAATGATGAGTCTGGTCGTAGCGCTATAGACTCCAACACTATATTGGCAGCCATTCATCAGTTTGACTCTGCTTTTGGTTGCGACCGCTTGACCATGCAGCCGTAGGTCCCGTTCCATAACGCTTTGATCTCAAACTGACCCCTAGGAGGTGCTCGGATCTAGCCCTGGCCAATCACAAAATTGTAACGGATTCGTTCCGACCTGTCTACGCTATCAACTCTGAAATTCCTCTTGGTAGGGCGGTATCTGTGGGTAGATATCCCGAGGATGTTTACTATAACGGTAATCCTTGGTATCTTGCCACTTTCGCAGCCGCCGAGCAACTTTACGATGCCCTCTACACTTGGGAAAAGTACCAAGTGATCAATGTTACCGACGTCTCAATTGGATTCTTCCGCGATTTAATCCCAACCATCCGTACTGGAACTTACACAGAAGCATCCTCCGTCTATCACGAAATCATTGATGCCACATTTTCTTACGCTGATGGATTCATGCAAATTGCGGCTACCTACACACCCACAAACGGCTCGCTTTCGGAGCAATACGAAAAGAGCAATGGTAACCCACTTTCGGCTTACGACTTAACATGGTCGTATGTAGCCTTTATTTCAGCTGCGGACCGTCGCTCTAAGGTAGTCCCTCGCTCCTGGGCCCCAGACTCGCCGATCAGCCCGATCCATCAGTTACCATCTGTCTGTATTGCGACTCCAGAAAAAGGTACCTATTTAGCTGCACCAAGTCCAACTTGGCCATTAAATCAAACTCCCATAGGCTACACACCAGACCCAGCCAACAGTTTTCCCACACCGACGCCCACGACTCCATGTAGCCCACAACCTACCGTTCTTGTTATCTTTAGCGAACTTGCCAAGACTATTTATGGTGATACGATAAAAATTTCTGGTTCTATACCTGAATTAGGAAACTGGAATCCGGAACTCGCTGTTACCCTCTCGGCTGATCATTACAGCGCCAATCACCCACTCTGGCAGGGAACAATATTCTTGGGTTCAGGACTCTCATTTGAGTACAAATATATTAACGTTAAATCAGATGGCACTGTCCAATGGGAAGAAGGAATCACACACACATTTAGTGTGCCCACTGGTTGTGAGACAGCGATTTCAGTCGTTAACAAATGGCGGATGTATTAAAATATGAAGGTTATGAATAAGCTAGTGAGGTGAAAACTGCAACTGGACAAGTACCAATAGGTTTTCAAGCGTAAAAATTGATGAGGAGTTATTGCGACCTGATAGAGTATTAATCCGGAGTTACTAAGGGATAGATTCAAAACCGAGGTGCTCAATTAATCACCTTGACCAGCTTAATTGGATTCATTAGAAACTCTGTGCTAGCCGTTACCAAAATTGTATATTGTCAACTTATATCTATAGAATATGCAGAACAAGTCAAGTGATGCATACGATTTGGTCTACTATAATTGGCTGTGCGTTCAACTAAGCTTTAAGTCATTCGGAACCGGGGACTCAGAAAGCTTCTTGTAGTCGTGGTGAGATAGAACTTAAATCACTATCTTCAAACTGAAAGCTGTCGCCCAACCCTTCCTATGCAAAGCTCGAAGTGCCTGGGGTTTTAAGGATAGTCAAAAAAGCCACATTTGTAGATACTAGAGGACAGGGGTACCTTTAACTATGGTGGAAGCGACCCGTGGCTGGTAGTTCTAGAAAAGGAGCGTAAATAAAGAAAAAGACTTGAATCATGGAAAGGTTAGAATACCATAGGAAGTTTTAATAGCGAGGGAAAGCTAGGGGGATCGAGGGCCGAACATCCGTGAGCGGCATTCTAACGAGTCTAGAAGTGAAATATTTTACCAAAACCTAATTTAGCCAAATTTTGTAATAGCAGGGAAGTTAGCTCACGAGGCAATTATCCAAGACTTCCTATCATATAATTCTTCACTCCCAGCAAGATTGGCTTCGACCAAAGATCATAGAGTCTACAAGTATGACCTATGTACTCCCCATCACTGTAGCCACGCTTCTAGAGCTCGAGTATGGATAGACGAATGGATATCTTGACAACCACAGGTTTCGAGTGTTGAAGATTTATTCTGACCACAACTCTGAGCTTGATGATGGCCAGCAAGACGAAGGATATTATGACCTGACATTTGAGACAAAAGGATAATAAGACAATAATCAGAAGATAGGACCAATATAGAAAGGGGTGATTAGCCTAGAATAGGTATGGGCATTGTGAGTGTAGTCGGAAGCATCATCATATTAAAGAGGAGTTAAGTGCGCAATATATATATATATATATATATATACACGTATCATATCCCTCTCAACAATTATCAACCCCGCACTGCCATAAACACTATCAATCTCTGCTATCCATCGCAATCCTGAGTATCAACATGAGTTAGCACTGTACGATATCAACATAGAAATGTTAACATCGAGATTTCCCTTTGGTAGGTCGTCACGGTTCAAGATTTAATATGTCGTTAACGCAAGCGCACCTCATGGCGAATTTTTGACTCAAATCTAGAGTGTGAGTGTCTTCAGTCCAAAGAGTAGTGTGACATGTACACCGAGCCTCATTCTCGTGCCATGACTAAATGACGGCACTCACATTCAACGAATCAGAGAGGAAGATTTCAGGATTAGGTTGAAGCGTAGAACATGCACGAGTCACCCACTCATCTGGCGTCGAGTGATTGCCACTGGGGTAGATAATGATTTCTTTCTATACCCTACCGAGCTCTCCGTGCAACGACAGCCGTATCCCAGAGCGGACATGGTGGCTACGAAAACGTGACATGTAATAAATGTCTCGTAAAGAAGGGAAACGCCTCGAAGATTCCGCAAGATAATGCGAGTGCGCGATAGCGAATGCTCGCACGGCTGCGTCTATTCGTAGATCATATTGCATTCAGCTGGATGGCTAGGACAATTCATAGCTAGATCATGTGGCAAGGTCTGATTTTGACGTGAATCACTGAGCTCCACGGGAGGTGCTATGGAGGTAACGATGCGAGGGACCCAAAAACCCAAGCGTGTGATTGGCTTCTCGCGCCCGCAGGAACGGGTCATGAGAGCACCTACGTGTCGGAGCCCATCTTGATGCGCACAAAGTCACCACGTCCAGTCCGACATTGAATTCGATAGCAGCGAGAGACCCTCGGCCATGGTATGCGCATGCGCTTATATCTCTGCGCAGAGCCTTGATTTGAGGAAGCCCCAAGTCATGTGATACAGATCTCCCGAAAATAACCAGGCGGCCTGACGACGCACACAAGATTCCATCATCAAACTAGTGATGGACACTGGTGGGTGTTGTTTGTTGTAAAGAATAGGTACGATGACTGAGAGGCAATGTTGCTGTTGTCTTGAAGATGAATGAGAGGAAGAGTAAACTTGTTGGAGGGAAGAGGGAGAAGTACGAACGTTGGGGTTTGTACTTATCGAGATGAGAGAGAATGAGTCTTTCTTGTTGTTGTGAAGTTCAATTTAAAGATTGTATTCCTATTTCAAAGAGATTGAGATATCAATTACTACATACTGACAGATGGAAAATTCTACATATCTATAGTGTGCGTCCGTGCACTGATTACAGAAGATTATTCATGCTGATGAGTCATAATATCCTTCCATGATTACGATTCATAGCGCAAGTGTCCATTTGTATGGAGAACTAGACTAGATGCAGTCATGTACCGCTTTTATCTCAACAGTGTTATCTTGGTTTATTTACATTTTCGCATCAGATTTTAAGTGGGTGCGCGGCTATCCAGCTGTGCGACTGTTTGGGAGAAGCGCAGGCAATGGAGGACTCAATTTAGACGGGTTTGGTTTTATTAAACTTCTTGAATCAATGACTATGCAGCCTCTCGATCCTCTTTTGTCACGAAAGGATATCCATGTATCAGCATTTACCCGTAGCATTTAGGGCTTGACTAGGCGTCGGGGTCTATTATTTGTGAGGTTCGTCACGGTTGCTTGGGAGCACTATTCATTAACATAGACATCGGTGGTTAGAACACTATGTATGTGCACAGCGAGTAAAGCACTCTCCTCTAAGTGGCATTCATTTTCCCTGCAAGTTTTGCTCTTTATTCGTCTAAGATTGTGCAGAAAATATGGGACCAGAAGTTTCTGGACCGAATATCCATGTCTCGAGTTCGATCACACTTCACATGCTTCGTTTGCCGCTCCTCTAGTGTCTGAAGAAGTCTGTTGGTGGATATAAAGAGTCTAATCCCTTTGTAACTCAAGGCAACTTGGCCGAGCGGTTATGGCGCCAGTTTCAGGTACAACCAACCTACTGGTTCGAAAGAGCGTGGGTTCGAGTCCCACAGTTGTCAATAAGAACTTTTTTCATTGCCTAATCTCATTAAGATATGGAATGTTGTTTCCAACAGTTTTTAATTGCGTATGCAGCTATCTAGCTATAAAATAATGTTAGAGAAAATGTACTGAAAAGATGACTCAATATACAAGAATAGCGCTCATGCCTCGGATTTCATTAGCAAGTAACACTGCGAAGTTATAGTGGCTTTACTTCACTCCAAGTCAACCCTCATTCGTGAATAGAGCCACCCATGGAAAATTATCAATAACCCCGAGTTATCCAGACATGCCTTCATTATCTGTGAGATTTTCTCCGCGCGAAATGTAGCCTGAGTTGTCTCCTTCCCAAGTTGAGTAGTTGACCAGGCTACTCAAACTATACAAGAGAACACCACCAGGAGGCGGACCGATCAAACATTTTGGTGTGGGGGGTAAAATATTCGGTATTGGAGAAGGCTAGATTGCTAGATAATTACCGAGCTCTTTAACTATCAAACATGGGCATCAGAACATACAGAGAGGTCTGTAAAAGGCCGAGGCTATTGGCCACAGACGATTTGATGACCGGGATTTCCTTCTATTTGGGTTTCATGTAAGTGGATATATGATTATTCAGTTTGGTGAGCTTATTAAATTTTATTCATTTGACTAGGGTAACGGCGTCAGTTGAAAGCCGGTAAGGAAGACGCAGCGAAGGAGTATCATATATACTTAGCATTGTGTCATAGTTGTGAACATAGGGTCTAGTGATACGTAGGCAACGGGAGATGTAACTGAGTCAATGAGTCTCAGTTTACGATCAGGTAGTAACTGGCGTAGTCATGTGGGATAAAAGGCTAGTACGAGAGACTTGTATATGAAATAGTGATATCTTCATGTTCAGATAGATATAACCAAGCAAATAATTAAATATTATCAGAATCATTATTCATATCATTCTAGTATCATCATCCACACGATAATATTCTAATATAGGCTGACGACAGAGAGTGGAATGGAGAAGGGGCGACTTGGTGTATATTTACAGAGATGAGATTAAGACTGATGGATGGGAGACAAATACACCTTTTCTTAAAATATCTGACTGCGTCTATCCATTTGATGTGATACCACTTGGTGAAGCAAATGAAAGATGGAAGAGTCTGAAATTACTCTCACTCAGACACGAAGACCCGCATAAATTATCACCTCCGTTATGAAAATCTAATGGTTGATGGTCATTTAAAAGCTCTTAAATATTAACCTCAACTATTGGGTGTTCAGCTTTGGGTTGGAAAAAAGCCGCCATAACTTCCCAGTGATATTTGCATATGAAACCCGAGGCATGAGTCTTCTTCTTGTCTGTTGAGGAATCTTTTCTGCATTTCTTTTCTGTTATTGTGTCAGAGTTAGATAGCTGCATGTGCAATTCAAATTTGATGCCAAAAAAACGCTCGCACAGGGAATGCGCAACCTCCAATGGCCAAATACCGATCGATCAGAGAGGACAACACTCAACACTTATCAGTGGTGTCCCTCACGAGCCTCCAGCTCTCACTGTAGAGTCTGCAGAGCTGAGATTGAGTAACGCCTTCTCAACATTGAGCTGAGTTATCTCCCCTTCTGTCAAAAATACGCTTCCGATAACACCTAAGACGACGATAATGATGCTGGGAATGAGGAAAGATAATGCGGTACCAAACGCTACAACGGTAGTCAGAGAAGCCCTTGTTATGTTACAACATGTGCTACCCACCGGCGGGCAAACAAAAAGCCCACGAAAATAAAGTAAAAGACCCTTCCGCCCTCAAGAAAAGCGGGTTTCGACTCGCCAATAATATTTTCCCTCCTAATCTACAGTTCAGAATCTACTAGCCAGGTGAGCATCTGAAATACATGAGTTATCCGACAATCCCGCGTCCGCAACAACTTTTGGATTCTAGGCTAGGCTCCTTCACGAAAGTCACTCTCGATCAAGAATTTTCTGACATCCTTTCACGACCTTCGGTTTGTCCTGCAGCATGACTGGGGGAAAAGGAAGGAGAAGGCAAGCAAGGTTGAGCAAGGTGCAGAATCGCCTAAAGGTATACAGTCAGACACCTGTTAAGACGATGTTATCGGGGCCGTGAAAAATATCGTCATATAGAGGATATCGTTTAAAAGGATATGATTATCTAACCCGGCTATCTAGGCTACTTTGTACTTTTGATGCCTCTTTCATACCCCCAATTGCCGTCTCTGATCGCTCTACTACTCTCAAATAGCTCGAATTAAGAGAATCTTGATTCTCAGTATACTCAATCAACACTTTCAGAGCCATTTCGGCCTCTTTTGCTGTCCACAAAGGCTGTTCGTCTTGTACTACCTCTTCTTCTTCGTCTTGATTTGTTCCCAAATATTCTCCTGTTAAGTGACTAGGGATCTGGTATGGAGATATGGTGTTGGATTGGGATACCCACGGAGGTTTGGCGTTATGGAAGCACTGATGACATTTTCATTACTACTCGCTTAAATCTTATTATATATGTAATTCGTAGACAGAGCTTTGCTCTTTAGCTTTATTACCTTTTAAACCTTGAGTTCTTGCTTGCCATATTCTGCGTGTCATAACATTCTCCTATCACCTCTTATAAGATCATTGCCTCGTCAAGCATCAAATTCCCTCCATCTCCCTCCTCAAATAGATTAAGAAAATTGTCTATTGCTATTGAATCTCGTGTGTCTCCTACTCTGACTACTTCATTAAACAATTCAGAAAGTACAGTCGGAAGTACAGATGTAGGAAGAGCAATTGGCTTGGAAATAAGAGTCGATTTCCGAAAGCAATTATGAATCGTTGTATTTGTAACTTCGTTATTCCAACTTCGTAAGATCCAGCGAATTGCTAGTCGAATATTGACCCTTGATTGTAGATCTGTACCCTCTTCAATGGCTTATAGAACAAAGCGGAGCCAGTATTGTCCGTAGAATACTTTGCAGTTCTGAATAAGACCTTGATCAAGAGGTTGGTACCGGCTTGTACTATAAGCTGGAAGCCAACAGATCTTGATATTCGACGGAGCAGGGTATAATTCAACGGCAGAATAATGGGCAGAAAAATTATCCATTGTCAATAGTACATTGCGGGAATTTCCAATGTGGCGATAGAATTCTTGAAGCCATTCGCCCACAATTGCTGTGTTCATTCATGCTTTGGAATTCCATCTCCACTTACCACCCATTGTCTGAATACTAACGTTTTTCAAGGCCCGAGGCGTCTTATATTTACCGATAATCCAAATAGGAAGTCGGTCAGAACCTGTAGCATTCACACAAAAAACAGAGAGAAACTCGGTCCTTGTTTTTCTTGAGCCCGGGTCAAGTTATAACAATAGGCCACGTGAAGGTAGCATATTCCAAAAGAGACCTGACTCGTCTATATTATATATGTTTTCTTCCTCAAACTCTCCTACAATTGTCTGTAAAGCTTTCATTTCGGCTTAGGCAGCCGCTGGAATTGAACCAAACTCATCGTGTCGTATCTGATTCTGAATATGGTTTCGATTCTTGAAATTCTCAAGCCAACGAGCGCTGAATTCAGGGCACGGTTGGCTAGAGTGCTGTGGTAATTGTGTCCAGATCTGCTTTGCCTTCTCACGGAGCAAATCGCCAGTTGTGATCCCTCCTCCTTGTTCAACTCGTATTTGCCACTCCAGGAGAATACTCCCAAGGTCAGTCTAATTTCCAGCTCGCTGTCGTAGCGCAGTAGTACTTGTAGCTTCGTCGAGTTTCGCGAGGGTCTTACTCAAGGACTCGGAGACTATGGACTGGCTTAATTGATGGCCGTACTCATCGAAGAACCACTCAATACACTGTTTTTGTGTTGGTTTTGGGACCTGGCGGTGCGCGCATCGTCGCAGGGCACGTCGTTGCTCTACAGAGATTCCATTTTTGGCGGCATTATTAGCACCAACCTAATAAAAAAACCCTGGTTAAGACGATTTTTAGAGGTTGAAGAACGATAATCAAGTAATCGGTAAATGTATGGGAACGAAGTCCGTTCCGGAAAGAATATGGTATAAACGGCAATATCGGCTTAACCATGATCGTCTCAACAGGGGTCTGACTGTAGACAGGTCTGCTGCGCCCGGCTGGCTGGCCTCTTCGTCATAGGAATGCCTTGCATTCAGTGGTTTATGAAAGTTTTCCCTGCAGGTACACATCCGCAAATAGTCACCGTTTTGTTGGCTGGAGAAGAGAGATACTGAAGACCTGTGGTGGTATTACTGGTGGAAAGAAGTTGTGAAGGAGGCAAAGGATAAAGTATACAACCGGAGGCAAAGATACTCCTGGCCTATACGCAGTAAGGAGCTACATATCCTTACATAGTCATAGACTTTAAAAAACAATAAAAAAAAAATACCAATGGGTAGGGACCACTTATTATCGAGCCTAGTTGGATCGACAAAGGGTATCCCAACGTAGATAGAATAAAAACATAACCAAACCCTTCATTAATAACAGCCATCAACCAACGATTGACTTGCTTCTGTCATCCATGTTTTCAACGCCAGC
Organism: Blumeria hordei DH14; assembly: GCA_900239735.1. NCBI lineage: Eukaryota > Fungi > Ascomycota > Leotiomycetes > Helotiales > Erysiphaceae > Blumeria > Blumeria hordei. The sequence goes on from OENG01000009.1 coordinate 5,792,171, forward strand.
TTCATAAATGACGTTGTAGATACCAATCTCCTATTCTTAATCTTAGTGACGACCTAAAATTTGCGCTATAGACTAACTTTTTCCTGTTTCATCAACAAGGCACTTTGGCGGAGTGGTTAACGCGATGCCCTGCTACCAAGTCAGGCATTTCCTTCGGGAGCGTGTGTTCGAATCACACAGGTGTCGGACATTGTGATGTTTTTGGGAAAGCTAAACCCGTGGCTTGTAAACAAAAGTTTTGTAGCCTTGTCCTAGAAACAGGGCATAGAAGGATCTCTGTCTCATCCGGGTCCAACTCAATGATTTAATGAGATTCTACCTACTGCCGCCATAGCACAATACACAGCAAAGGCTAAGGCTTTACGCCAGCTATCCTCCCTCGCCGTGCCGTGGATCCTCCCCTGAGGGCTCTCAATACCAGGAGCATAATTATTCACTTCATCCTAGTGCCGTCTACAGAATTCAGTCTCCATAGTGAAAGTTATGTCGCTACCTGCGGCTACAGCCCCAAAAAGAGAGGCTTTCAAGGCAAAAGTGGACAAATGACACTTTTTACGACTTGATACCAACCACTCATGGAGCATATTGTGCCTTGCGGATATCTTTTTCGGAATGTTGGAACATACTATATGACTTTCCATTACAACTAGCCCCATACATCGAGCTAAGTTCGGTTTTTCCATTGTGATTAAGAACGACGAAGGAGGGTTAAATTGAACACCTGTACGTGGTCTCCTCTACGAACCTGAGTGTGAAATATTCCCTCGGAGCCAAGTTCAGTCAAGTTTTGCAATACCAAAGATTTTGGCCCAAGAGGCAATGATTTAAAATACTTCGCCATGTCAAATTTTCGCTTCCAACGAGTTTGAATCCTACCTAAGTCTCATCAAATTTACAAGTACGACTTTGTACATCCTCATTTGAATGATCACGCCTCTAATTAACTATTCTCCGGCCTCACTCGACCACCAAATACACGCCCACGCCGATATTTATAGCCGATGGAGAAAACAAAGCGTGGCGCACAAATCTGGGAGACAGTTCTTTGGGATGGATGTGAGAGGGATTGGGACAACTTCACCAAATAACACAGAGGATGGATACTATCTCGACGGGCGTCCAATTTTGAATTTTGGCAAGGAGTTTCACGAATTGATCTTTGTGCGCGCCATGACTTAGCTTGCGAAAGTGTAGCTGGCACTATACACACAAGTCAACGATGGAAGGTGCCGTGGTCCGTCTCCTGGTGGTGTTCTCCGGTATAGTTTGAGTAGCCTGGATACCTACTCCACTTGGGAAGGAGACACCTCAGACTACATTTCGCGCGGAGAAAGTTCAGTGGATGATGAATGCATGTCCGGATAACTCAGGGTTTTTGAGATGTTCCACTGGTTGGGTATTCACGGATGAGGGTTGACTTGGGGTGAAGAAAAAGCCGCCATAACTTCGCAGTGGTACTTGCAAATGAAATCCGAGGCATGAGTGCTCTGCTTGTAAATTTGGTCATCTTTTCTATATATTTTCTCTGATATTATGTCACAGCTAGTTAGCTGCATACGCAATTAAAATCTGATGCAAATCAAAGAACGACGAACAAGACAAGGTTTCCTGGATGTCTCCTCGAAACTGGCGAGCTTCAACGCTGAAATCAGACCATCTTCGAACCATGTTACCTTCCGCATATCCAATATGCCAGTAAAGATTAACACACTGAAGGGCGCTGAACGGTCGACGTAGAGTGGGTCTCTGAGAAGAAAGTTTGAGTGACCCTAGAAGTATTATTTCAAGTACTCCAACTCGCAATTTATAGTGTCTTTTTCCTTGGGAGTCCGTACTTCGTGAGGACTTCCGCATATTAAACTAGTCGGGAATGGCTACAAAGCTCCAGCATCGGTCCCAGATCGAGCAGTGTCGACGCTGCCCCGGTCACAATGACACCCATGGCTAGTCCCGCGCCCCAGCTTACTGGAACTGCGACTCAACAATGCACTTCGCCGTAAAATACATATCTACCACCTAGTGTCGCAACTTTGGTGGTCCTCACTGTTCGGATAGTCGAGACCATCTGGCTTGACCGAGCCTAGCTGACCCAATAACTAGTAAGAGAATTGGGTTTCATTCGATAGACCAGCCAACGAGAGCTCGCTGCAAGAAAGGCAAGGGCAGGAAGTTAACCTGCCTCGAATGATACAATGATGTCGGAGGAACTAGGCCATGAGGCCTTAAACCCCAAGGTACAGGTGTGAGATGCTAGAGGCACCTGAAACAAGTCATAATGGCCTAAAAATATCCGAAGAGGTTCCGACAATTGTAGACGAGACCCGCCATTTCATCTTCAGCTCTCAGCAGAGATTGAATTGAATTGAATTGAAATCTTTTACGTGACAGGTAGAACCTAACATCTATTTAGACGTGACACGGGTAGATGCGCTCTGAAAGCTCATTGCTACCTACATGACCGGCAGTGGAGCCAGAAGCGACAAAAGAAAAGAAATAAAACAAAAGGAACAGTATATGTCTGAGTTACGGTGCCCTGCGCCGCATCCCTATCTTCCACACCCATCTTCTCTCGGGTCAGAAACAATCTCAGTGTGGTCACCTCCCACCCTGTTCATTCTTCGGCAGACTATAACATCTGCTTTTAGTTTATTATTATATTTATTATATTTCTAGTGCCAGGCTTACGCCCTCCATCCAGTGGACATGACACGTATGGAGGACATCTAGAATACAAGTTCCTCCATTTTCCAGCAAAGCCCATCCGGTGCCTGACTTTTCCTGCTACGTACCTCACGCTTGTTACATCAGGTCGAATAGGTAGGAACGCATTCACCATGATCCTCAGACCATGCATTGAGGAAAAACCTTCGTGGGAAAACCTCAATAATTCCTCCTGTACTCTTTCACGACGAGCAGCCGTAGTCCCCCCTTAAACAGGCCGTGTAGGAATCCAACCTACCACTTCTAGAAAGCACATCCAGCACCCGACCAACTGTGCCAACAGCCTGTTGAAAATCACATATTATTCTTCCCAAATTCTCCCCTGCATTGCGCTCAACCCCCATTTTAGAGGGCTGAAATTCCGAAATCGAGAGCTCAAAACCGAGGCATCGGTGCCCCAGCTTTTGTCGTACATTGATCGTTGTCTGTGTGAGGCGTCTTAGTTCGCGCCGTCTTTGGAATGTGTCGAAAAGTTGAGAATGTTGATGTCGCGGTCGAGGTGCCTGTCTAAAATGAGGCCGAGCAAGTGCCCAGTCCTGCACGCAATGTTAGTAAGGTTGAAAGCGAAAGGAATTTTACCTTTGATTTTGGGAGGTTGTTGGTGGGTCGTAAAGTCCTCCCAGTCACACTCAATCGGGAAGTTGTTGAAAGACTGAATAGAAGAGACCCAAACTTTTGATCTATCGTGCCGTGAACGGAACCTAGCCCATTTGTCAACCGAAATCGACTGAGCCACGCTCAGCAAGCTGCCGTTGCTTTTGGTGTTGCACGTTTTGATTAGGCTCATAACCTCGAGTCTGCTTTTAGTTTAGTTTAGTTTAGTTTAAATTTAACGTCGTGCCTGTCTACAGCTCGTGACCTTAGTCACGTGCTGGACGGCCCAGTCCCTACAGAACTGCCCGACGCTCTAACGCGCATTACAACACCTAGAAATTACAAAAAGAGTCCGACCAGCTGTCCGCCACTCTGCTGTCCACTTTGAATGTAGCAAATTTCCCTCTACCAGGAGCTTCACTTTTTTTTTTACAAGTAGTTTTAAATTATGCCCGCAAAACAAGAAAATAGGAGTACACAGTTCCATCTAACAATAACCCCACAATCAATCGTAAAATTTCACTTGGAAATATCTAATGGGCTCTTTGGATTTCGTCGAAGAATTTAGTCACCTCGACCCATTTTCCGAAGGCAAGGGCGCCTTTAGGCGTGCCAAGTACCCATTTGATGCCGGGGCAAGGGTGACGAGATCTACCGCGAAGACGAGCACGGTTTCTTCCTATAGTGCAGAAGAAGAAGTGATCGGGGCTTTTTTCTTCGCCACAGGAGCAAGTCATAAGGGCACCTTCGTGTGCGAAACGTCGATGATAAAGGGCGAAATCTCCGTGACCGGAACGAGCTGCGATGAGCGCTCCAAATGTCCGCCGATTTAAGCTTTTCAGTTCTTGGGTTATTCCTGAGCTGGGACCAATTCCGAGTTCTTTATATCTAGCCGGAGCCTCTCGTTCCCAGAAGACTTCGCTGGAGGCCTTGTATAGTTGAGCCACCTTCCTTTTTGCCCTTGCTATGGACATAGGGAGAGAAGATGTGGGAATTAGACATGCTGACTTGGCTAGAGAGTCTGCTGCTTCGTTCCCGGAGATTCCAGAATGTCCGGGGCACCATCGGACACTAACTGTTCCAACCATAGTGCAGGATGCGCGTTTCCTTTCAGACCAGCTGGCTGCGAGTTTCCGAAATTTCATAATTTGACAGGAACTTGTTGCGGTGGGGGGTAACAGGAGAAGCCGTAGAGCCGCTTCTTGGTTGTCTAGGCAGACAGTTACATTAGTTGCATAAAATGCCATGGGATTGCGGATGGCGGCCGCTAGCCCCTCAGTCGCTCCGGCAATTTCCGCATCATAAACTTCTGCTGAGGTACCTAGAGGTATAGTTCCACAGGCTATCTCGTGTGACGCGCCACGTCGTATCGAATATCCTGCTCCTGCTCGGTTCTCGATTAAAGCACCATCGGAGAAAACAGTGAGGTCCAATAATGATTGCAGAACGGACCAACCGGAGAAGGCATCGACTCCAGCATTACGACCGACTGCCCCGATCTTTTCCAAAGATGTATCCCGATTAACTTTCCAGGGTGGGGGAATAGTATCTTCTGAGAGTTCTGGAGAAATTCTTTGTCGGATCCACAGCATTCTTGTGGAATTCCATCTTCTACGAAGGGGGTGCCTAGGATCTGCCGAGGCTATGCGTACAGCTAGGCGATCTTGGATACGTTCCAGCCAGGCTCGTGCCGGACCCCAACCTGTCTCCCGAAGAAGTACAGCAACTGGCGTCGTTCGGAATACTGGAAGAGCTGCTCGGGCCGCGTCGTTCATCCTTTGTTGTATTCTAAGGACTAGTCCTTTAGGGGTTCCTTTGGAATACCAAGTCTCGGCCCCGTAGAGCAAGGTTGTAAAAGCTGCTCCTTGGAGTGCCTGTCTCAAGAGAAGAGAGCTTATTCCTCGAGTGGTTCTTGAGAGGCTTTTTATGTGGCTCGTGATGGCCAGGGATCTTCCACAGGCTTGTCGCACATGTTCTCTAAACCCGAGGCTCCGATCAAAGATGACTCCAAGCCAGCGCGTGTGGGTGTTTGGAGTGACCTCTACTTCATTAGCGTATACGCTGGGCTCTGTTGGGGATCCATGCTTTCGGTGGAAGTATTGCAGCTCAGTTTTGGACACTTCAAAAGTGATGCCGTTCTCGCGCCCCCATGCGAGGGTTGAGTCTAACTGCTTCTGGAGTAGTTCTGAGCATCGAGTGAGAGATGGCGCAGACGCCATGAGTGCCACATCATCTGCATAACCGAAGCGTTTTGGGTAGAGATTGAGGAGGCCCTCAATTGCCAGTAGAAACAGGATTGGAGAGGCGGGAGACCCTTGCGGAAGACCACAGTGGATTTCAAATGTTGGAGATGTAGTTCCATCAACTATAATTGAGGCTTCTCGCTCAGACATAAAAGAAGACACCCACTGTACCACATTATTGGGCCAGCCTTGACCCCGCAAGCAGTGGCAAAGGCGGCCTTTTTGGATACCATCAAATGCTCCTTTCACATCTACTGTGACCATGCCAGCCACTTCTTTTTTGGACCACGCATCCTGAATATCGCACGACAATGCTGTGGTGAGGTCTGTGGCAGATCTTCGCGGAACTGCGCTACATTGATCCCGAGAGAGAATCTGTAGTTTCAGCGCTAGGAATGAGAGGCGGCGGGCCATTAGTCTCTCGAGTCCCTTACCAAGGCATGACAGAAGAGCAATTGGTCGGTATGACTTTGGTAGAGCCCGATTGCGGTTTCCAGACTTTGGAATTATAATAACATTAGCCTTCTTGAAAACACTCGGGTGTAGTCCTTGCTGATCACACCAGCGGAATAAAGCTATTATCCGAGCCCCGATGAGTGGCCAGGCGCGTCTAAGTACCGTCGTGGTGATACTGTCCGGTCCAGGAGCAGATATTGAGACGACACAGCATGAGTTATAAATCTCTTCGTCCGTTATCGGAGGCCAGGAAATTGATCTTTTTGCCACTACAGGGGCTGTATTATCGATATCTACTTGATTTAGATGTCGGCTGAGAAGGGTCTCTTTAAATAGCTGTGCCTTATCTTCTGGACGGAATACTAGGCCAGTCGGGCTCTCTAACGGGGGGGTGTGATAGTGAGGCACTTTCTTGTGCCAGCGTACTACCTGGTAGGCCTCTTTGAGACTAGAGACTTGTTCTATCTTGTGGTGCCAATATGCCCGCTTAGATTTTCTGACCACTTTACCGAAGGCTCGACGTTCGGAAACCGCCGGAAGACCTGTGCGGCGAGCTCGGCAGAAGCTTAAATGAGCTTCAGTGCACTCCTTGGTCCACCAGCCAGCTTTCGCTACCTGTTTACGGGATCTTGGGCAGGCAGCACGAAGGGCCCCTGAGATGGCACTCACAATCCCTGACGCCTCCTCTTCAATTGTTTGGGAGGGAGCAACGGCTGGGTGGTTCTCAAGAAGGCCTTCGAATATAGACCAGTTACAGGAGGCTAATTGCAGCTTACCTGGTGCAGGAATTTCGACCTCCCAATTATTTACTTGGCAGAGAAGAGTTCTGTGGTCTGAGCCGGCTTCCAGATCTTGTCGAATTTCGCAAAATGCGTTAACATCATTTCGGACGAAGCAGAGATCGATGGCTGCTCCGGCGTCATGAGTGGGAGCTCCCTCATGGTTGAGTAGTCACAGTCCCCGGGAGGCTGTCCATGATAGCAGGGAGTCGCCATCCACGCTATCGGTTCGAGATTTCGGGTCCCAGGATGAGTGGTGAATGTTGAAGTCCCCTGCCAGTATATCTGGTGACCCTGTGCTATTCATTAGATACTTTAGACCTTCCCCGGAGTCAGTTGCTCCGATTGGGGCGTTGTAGACGTTCCAGCATGCGAGCGCACGCTTATTCCTGCGCGGAATAACGACTTGTAATATGTCTCGCGAGTGTAAAGCTGGCTGGAATGGGGATAACCCTTGCTCTTTGCAGACGTAAGTCATCACCCGTGGCCGAATATTCCAGTTGGAAAGTGGAGAGAAACATTGGAATCTTGGGTGAGTCTTTGTTAGTCTACGGGAAAGGTCAGTAGAAACCCAAGGTTCTTGGATTAGTACCACATTAGCCCCACATTTCGAGGCCAGTTCTAGGGCGGCGCCGTGCGCAGAGGCACGTCTACCAACGTTGATCTGGAAGAAGCAGAGGCCTGGGGTTTTCTGCTTTCTTCTGTTCCTGTTACGGTCCCTCATAGTGACTCCTCAAGGGAAATCAGGGGAGCAAACCTAGATGCTGAGCCTATTGTTAGAATAGGAGTTGGAATCGTGGTGCACGAGGGTTGTGTGGAAGGCGACCCAGCGGGGGTTCCGGAGCGGGCGGGGGAGGGTTAAGAGCCAGCCAGGACTTGTGTCCTTCCTGGCGCATTACCCGCATTCTCTCTTTGTCTGGGCGAACAAATACTCCGTTAGCTCGGAAGGGTCTCGCGGGGCATCCAGTGGAAGAGGCCACGTGCGGGCCAGCACAATTAAGACACTTTATGGGTGACGTACAAGGGCCTTTGTGTGAGTCTGACGCACAAAGTCCGCATCGAGCTCTCCGGGTGCAGGCATTGATGTTGTGATATCCATGGCAGCGTTGACAGACCTGGAGGCGTGGGCGATTGTCAGCCGGACGAATTTTGGCGGACCGAGCAAATAGGCGGACGCTGGAGGGGAGTTTGTCTGCGGCTGGCTTTGCCACTACTAGTCGTAGAGTACCTTCCCATTCTGGGGATGCCAGAGAGTTACGTGTCCAGCTGATGGAAAAAATCGATTTTGTGTCGATTTTTGCTGCTGCAAGCTCTTCTCGAATTTCAGCATCAGAAAGGGCTTCGGGAGATCCAGAAGCATTGTACCCATATTTGGGAACTGGGCTGAGGAGGAAATTCTCTCGTTTTTCCTGTCTTTCGATCGGCACAACTCCTGTGACAGGCTGAAGAGCAAGGGCTGCTTGCATGAGTTCTGGGGCTTGATCGGAAGAGGGGGCCACAAGGGTGTCACGGGACCAAGTACCATATTAGGTTAGTGCGTAGTGTTTGGGTATTTGGTTGTTTCTCGTGTACATAGACCTCTCTTACTCTCCCATCGCACAACACAGTCATATCCTCGTTACCTATCCTGATTACTTATCCTTGTGACTCATTCCTGTTACGTATCCAGCAAGCCAGATCTACCGTGTGACAAATGGCTAGCCCAGAAGGGACCGACCTGATGTCCTTGATTAGTTCCGGTTTTTCGAGAAAGCTTCTCAGCTTTGTACGGACCAGAAGAGAATCCTGGAATCTCAGAGGGTGGTCGGGCGCTAGACGTATCATAACTCTAGAGTCCGGCCTGTTTTTCTTCTTTGGACTTGTAACCCTGGGCGTAGCCTTTGGAAGGTGTGCAGGTACGGACAAGTTTTTCTTCGCAGCATTTGCGTAAGTAGAACTTGCAGGTGGTTCTGGTTGTGGGGCTGGTTGTGCGCCAACTTTAACATTTGGAGCAGTTTGGGACTGCTCGAAGACGGGGAGGCCTGCAATGACTTGAGCTGCGCTTCGCGTCACGATAGCCTTGAGGTCCGCCGCGATTGTTGGCGGTAGACCACGTAGATGTTGGGCTCCGGCGTTTTGCCATGCCAACAATGAAGCAGCTATGTTATTTGTCATAGCTGCCGAGGGGTGTTCGATAGTCCGCGCTGTGGTGCGCGCGCTAGATCGCGGGAGAGTTGAGGAAGGTTGCTTCTCAGTTGCAACATTATCCTCGGTGGACGCGTGGATGGAGCTGGAGAGACCCTGGGTGGAATCTCTTCTCAGGGGTTTTTTTTGAGAATGCGATAGGGCCGCTGTTACCGATACGGGAGCTGGCGTTGGAGAGAGGGGAAGGTTTTCCGAGGAAGAGTTGGAAGGAAATTCGGTTTCCAATCCGAGGTCCATGAACTCGTCTTCTGAGTCCATGTAGATGGGTTCAGCTGGAGATTGTTGCTTCTCAGCTGCGGCTGCTAGGATAACTTCCTCCTGAACAGTTGGAAGTGGAGGGCGAGGCCTCGCGCGTTTGACTGCGCGCGAGACAACTCGAACAGGGGACACGAGTGTCGTGGGGATTTTACGCCTCCCGGGGGGCATCTTAACGTCTCGGGACGATGAAAAGTCGAATAAATGAGTCACAAGGTGTATCTTAGCTTGGGAAAACAAAGCGTGGATGGTATTGTGTGTGAGTGGTTTATACAACAGTTACTGTGACAGAAGTAGGAAGCACCTGTGGTGAGTGCGTGATCAGGACTGGGGTACTGAATGTATATATAAGGAAGCAATACTTCCGCAGTTAGATAGAGAATTAACCATCTCACTACTGTCCATTCCAACACATCTTCTCATTACAGCCACATCAATTATATCCGCGCATCCATAATCATCTGCATCCATTTCAGGTATTCATCTGTCCCCTCATGACCTCGTTATTATAACAGGAAGACATCATATCATTGAATAAAAATCATATCTTTACGTACCAGGCTTTCTCACTAATTTAGTCGGTGGAAAGAAATTACTCAGAGCGGGCTGCACAATACACAATGGATATGTTAAGACGTTGAACGGGTCTATCTTATTGTATACTGATTCACGCTGTCTATTAAAAGAAGCGGTAGAGCACTACGCGAATGTAGCCTACCAAGCGGGGCTCTCAGATATACGACCCGACATAAAGCTAATGCATCATCGACTCGGACACATCAGTATTAAAAATTTCAGAGAGACTAGTCAGCTCAACCATGGAATGAAGTACGCAGACAGCATCGACAAGTCTAACGTCCGTCCTGGTGAGTTGTGCGAGGCTTGTGAAATGAGTAAGCAAATTCGTCATGTCAGTAAAGAGGCTAAAGCCAAGCCCAAGAAGACCTTTGATGTAGTGGGTATTGATGTGATAAAGGGGATTCCTGAAGAAATTATGAATCAAAAGTATGCCACCATTTTTACCGACTTGGCCATCAACATGAGATGGGTTAAAACTGTTGCAACTATGACGTCTGGGATGGGTGATCAATGTGTAAGATAGTTGCTGGCAGTAATACTCCAGGTACAAGGTTATATTATGTAATCAGTTAAGCGATTATGTAATTGTACGAACCACAGTATACTAGAATAATAGGAAGAAGGTAACTGCTAATTTTCTGTTTCAATATCGTATACTAGCATACACCTCCCGACTGATACGTACCAACAATAACTCATTCAGAGAATAGAGGAGCTTTTGAAAATATCAAGAACTTCGCCATTGAAACAAGAACTCAAAATGATCGTACAATTAAGAAATTCATCCTGGACGGAGTATTGGAGTTCGGAGGCTCTAAATTGAGTAACCTAATGACAGAATTCGGTATTCACCTTGAAGCTACAACGCTGTACTCGTCATATCAAAATGGGGGCAGTGAAAGACCCAACCGCGTGATACTTAATAATCGGCGAACCGTCATGGTGCATTAGGCTATACCTGAATTTCTTTGGCCAAAATTAATACGTGCTCTGGCTCATATTACAAATTGAACAGCTAGTCGTGTATTTGATAAAACACCATTTGAAATGTTCATGGATCATATCCACCTTACAGATGACAATAAACCATCCATAGCCCATCTTAGAGTGCTTGGATGCAAGGAATATGTTCAAATTCCAAATTCCAAAAGAGCTCACGCAGCCAAACTAGCCCTGAGAGCTGAGGTTGATATATTGGTTGGATATGAAGGGAATAGCATCTATCGACTTTACGTGCCATCGAGAAGCGGAAAGAAGATTATAAGATCCTCCCATGTTCGATTTGATGAATACGGCTAAATATCGGTTGCAACCTTAGAGGAGTTTGGAACTTCCATCGAGGAGGAATCTCGAATTTCTCCTAAATCCACATCCGAGCAGAACTCGTCGGAAACTTGGGAAGAAAATTTATATCAGAACGATGAGTCATGGCGACCTCAGACCAAACCACCTCTAGAAATAATTCATGAAAATCTTGGTTCCTTACAAAAGGAAGTGACCAATAATGTTGACACATTTGAAGGAATTGTCAGCGAACCAGAGGGAACCGATGAAATAACTATGCCAACAAACGCGACTGACGTAGGTTAAATGCTTAAAGTTAACGAGTCCTTCCAAGAGGAGAAAAAAATTTATCAAGACAAGTCTAGAAAAACTAGAGTGTATGAGGCGCCTAATTGTTGGAAATGGAGACACAGAGTGTTGTGGACGTATGGGCCCTCCATTTCGTCTAGGTTCCCGACACGATCTTGTGTGTGTTTAAGAGGTTGGAATGAGTAATATGGTAGCGCTTCGGGCTACCTATTAGATATATGAGCGGCTGTATGGCGTGGGCACAAGGAGGTTATTGGGGGTTTTCCAAGTCTAGATGGCGCAACATTCGTTTATGCTATGGCTTAGTTTCTGTGTCGCTTATACTTGTATTTGTAGCGCACACTTCCCACACTTTTAGCCATAATCCGAACATGACACTCTTTTAGTCAACTTCTACTTTCGTTCCATAAATATTGTGCCCATTTCATTGCGCAATATTACCAACACTAATGAGCCTCGAATGACACAATCTCGAGCGGCTCAATTAAGATCAGAACTAGCCAACGACCGTTCGTCTGCGGCAGCCGCATTCATTGCAGGGAGGGATATATCCGACGACCCTGAAACTATTGAAGCCTTGGCTAGTAAGAACGCCAACAAATAGCGGCTTGCAATTCGCCAAGAATATGAGTCTCTTCTACGAAAAAAACTTGGGCACTAGCTCAGAAGAAAGATATACCGGCTGGTCAACGACTGTTGTCAGTCAAATTGGTATTCAAGACCATTCGGGATAAGGAAGGCAAAGTTCTCAAGTAAAAAGTCAAATGCTGTGTTCGAGGTTTTAAACAGAAGTGTGTTGTCGACTATGAGGAGACGTTTGCTGGAGTATTTCACAGACTAAACCATCATGATGAAGTATTGAAGGTAGGAGCGAAGATGTACTATCTTCGTACGTCATATCTTCGTCAATTAATACTCTAGAATTCTCCCTGTCATGACATCATCTAGATCGGAATAATCTTACTTGGGTGTTTATGACGTCAATTAATCAGTAGCATGCGATATTCTTAAGTCACTGAGAGTATGATATCACCGAAAGTATGACATCATGAAACTCATGATATTATGGAAAGTGTGATGGTTAACTGGATTGGGCTATGTATATAAGAGAGTTAGTATTAGAATATTCAGACCTCACGCAACGTCTTCTGAAAAATATATACGCTTCTTCTTCTAACTTCATCTCTTCTTTGGGAAGACCATTACACCGCCTCACTTCTTTTGTCTCCTTCACTCCTCTCAGTGACACCTCAGCCTAAGTTATTGTCGTATGATCCCCATTCCATTTACGATCTCATTTCGCACCCTGTGGAACTATTGCTATATTAGACTCCTTGAGAGAGTAGCTCGCTCGGAAGCATGGAAAGTATCTGTAGCGTTAGCAGCTCTCTATGTTCTCAAGGTGGACCAAATGGATGTCGTTACAGCATTCCTGAATAATGACATGGATAAAGAGGTCTACATAATGCTACCACCTTTTTAGGAAAATATCCCTAACAGTAACCATGTTGGGAAGCTGCTTAGTGGAATGTATGGCCTGAACCAAGCCCCAAGGATTTGGCAACAATTACTGGCTAAATATTTGGCAACGTTAGGGCTCAAATCACTAACGGCCGATCCAGGAACGTACGTACATGAGGGCTCATAATTGTGACCTATATCGACGACATACTCCTGATAGGAAAACAAGGTGTTGAATTCGGCAAGATGAAGAAAAAACTACTGGGCCTATTCGAAACGGAAGACATGGGACCAGCAGCTTATTATCTTGGAGTTAGGATTGTCAGAGACTGGAAAAAAGACCAGATTACACTCTGACAAGATGCCTAAGCTATAAAGTTGCTGAAACGATTTGGAATGGCTGACTATCACCCAGTATTCATGCCGTTCGAGCCTGGCGCTATGATCAACATTTTTCCATATGATGAGGTGGCACTGAAGAAAGACGTCACTCTCTATCAGTCTATTGTACGATCAGTTATGTATCTAGCAAGTAAGACCGGACACGATTTACTATGAAAGTGTGGTGTTCTATCCAGATTTAACCATAACCCATCTCCTCAGCACCCAAGGGCAGCTAAACGTGTTCTCCAATATCTCAAAGGCACCCTAAACTTTGGCATTGAATTTGGAGGAACTAATAGCTGCAGACTTTATGGTATGGCTGATTCTGATTTCGCGGGATGCCATTCAACCCGAAAATCAACATGGGGATATGCATTGTTCTTTGGAGGAGGCATTGTTTCAGCCGCATCCAAACGCTTTGAAAGTGTAGCTCAGTCCGCTACCGAAGCAGAATCTTATGCCTTGGGTAAAGCAAGCTTAGAGGCCTCGTGGTTACGCATGTTGCTAATACAACTCGGCTATAAAGGAGAAGATGCCAAAAAGGTCAAAATTGACGGAGATAATCAAGGGAGTCTGAAGCTAGCTGAAAATCCTGAATTCCACAATCGAACTAAGCACATTGTCACGAAATATTTTACATTCGTGAAAGGATGGAGCGAAAAGAGGTTGAATTGGAGTATGTCGCCACCAAAGAGATGGCTGCCGATGGATTGACAAAAGGACTGACCTTCGACAATCACAGGAAATTCCTGAAATTGCTCAACATGACAACCTAAAATTGTTGGAAATATCGCGCAATGAAATGGGCGCAATATTCATGGAACGAAAGTAGAAGTTGACTAAAAGAGTGTCATATTCGGATTACAGCTAAAAGTATGGAAAGTGTGCGCTACAAGTACAAGTGTAAATGTATACATAGTACCGGTCATGTGTCATAGCTAGATAGCTGAAAACACATTAAATGATTTAAAAAAAATAAAAATAAAAAAAAAAAAGTACAAGTGTAAGCGACACGTAGCCTAAGCCACACCATAAACGAGTGTGGCGCCATCTAGGCATAGAAAACCCCCAATAACCTCCTTATGCCCACGCCATACAGCCGCTCGTATATCTAATAGGCAGCCTGAAGCGCTACCATATTACCCATTCCAACCTCTTAAACACACACAAGATCGTGTCGGCAACCTAGACGAAATGGAGGGCCCATACGTCCACAACACTCCGTGTCTCCATTTCCAACAAAAATGCGTGCCCCAATTTCATTTATCTAATTTGCTTGAGTAATTGGTATCACCTCTATAGGCGGAGAGGAACTGCATGTCCTACATAGTAATAGAATCAGACAGGACAATAAAATTAATTAATAATGTTTGTTTATTATTTTACGTCGTGCCAGCGCACAACACGTTTCACGAGGTCATGTGCCGGTTAGCTTAGTCTAGAAAAACTAGCCGACGTGCCGTCGCTCCTAAGATTCCGGCATAACTTAACTGAGCCCTGGCCCACCTGCCAGGTGCCCCAAACTAAACGTACACCAAAAGCACCCTTCCTCTGGGTCTTCTGTTAACTATAATGCAGACAGAATTAAAATGTAAATCTACATGCTAGAGAGGAGAAATCATCTACCACCGGTACAGACAGAGCTACATGTACGTGATTGAGTCCCGCTAAATACTTCTTATGGTACGAGTGTAAAAGCTAGGAGTGAGAATTGGTCTCTTCAAAAAACTTAGTCTTGTGGACCCACTTGCTGAGAAATGAATTAATAATAATGGGTATCATCTCTATCGGAACCGGAGGTCGGATCGATGGAAAATAAGTTTACAGGAATCGCCTTTTCTACTCCACCGAAATCTGACAAGGGCCCAAAGAAGTCTAGCGATGAAAATACGAAGTAAGCACATGGGGCTCAATTCGTATCTATATAGAAGGAAAGCACCCGGAGTCTACATTCTGAGCTGTCCATGTGACTACCAATCGCAGAACCCCAAGCACATGATTATGTCCTGTCCTCAATGGTTAAATGGAAGGGGAGAGATCTAGAGACAAGCCAAAGATCGGTCCTACGAAGCTATGCCAAAAAATCCTAGAGACACCAAAAGAATAACACAGTGGATCCTAAATCATGATTGGATAGAACAATTTCAAATGACAAAGGCGGTTGATAAGTTGCTGAAGGAAAGGAAGAGATCATGCCTTTCTTGAGGTCGATAACGCTGGGGTGATTGGGCTATATGGAGGGCACTGTAGTTATTAAATTAAATCATTTTATTGTCCTGTCTGAGTCTAAGACTATGTAGGACATGCAGGTCCTCTCTGCCTACAGGCCAAGGATACCTATGCCAGTAGTATATCCCCTCCTATGCCTCCCATACAGCTCCCCTCAAACAGTACCACCCCTCACAAGTCCTCATTCGATCATACACTTAGAGGAGCCCTTTGCCCTTCATTATCTCCCCTCTCCAACCAACGAAACGATGGCCATTTGCGGGTGTATGGCAGCCGGGAAAAATCGCAAAAACCACTGGGTGCGGAGCTCTCCTAATACCGACATTAGGACTAAATCCAAAGACATAGTGCCCCTTCTGAAGCGTTCGAAGAGGCCGGCCAGCTGGGCGCTGCAGACTTGTGTGTACCTCGGGAAATTCGCACTCTGCCTTTCTAGCCTCCTTCCAACTCCTTCCCTAAGGTCGTGCTGAAATGTCAGAAAAGTCTTGACAGAGCGTGATTGCTGTATAGTAGCTTAGCCTAACTTCTTTTGTGCCGTCCAGGGCGCTGGGGAGTGCCGTTGACTAATCGACAAAAGAAGCCCTCCTGGCTAATTAGCCGAAATCTCGGTCTTGGCGCCCACAAACGTTCCAAAGTTGAAAACCCCTCGAAGATGTCAGTCCCAGCATCGTCTTCAGAGACCTATTCCCCCTCTCGCACCACATCTCAGCCGCCTATCCTTCCTCAAGATGTAGAACTCCATTAGAGCATCAGTCCCCCATAAACCATGACCCGAGCTTTGTATATTATGACTTGATTTCCTCCTTGCGGGTATACGTAGCGTCGTAAATTTGTAGTCGGTGATGGCCGGTAATTAATGGGGCAAGCTCCTGTTTGCAATTGGAGTAACTTCTTTATTGGTTATTGAGGCGAGATGAGGCGTGGTTGGAAAGAGGTTGAGGACTCAGATGAGAATGTTAAGAAAGGAATTGTCGAGAGGTCATCAAATGGAGATATGCTTGAGGCTGCTTTCGACTTCGATTCGGATGCGATTCTTCTTGGCTATCCCAGATATGCAGAGCATACTGAGCGATTACACCGGCACCACTGGAAGGTGAAGAATTCGTCTTTGCCGGCGAGGGCACTGTAGTGTAACTGCGCTTTCTAAAGGATAAATTGCAAACTTCAAGAATTAAATCAGAAAGCTTGGGGGGTTTTCACCGTAAGGTTTCCTCCTATGTAAATATATAGATAGGTTTATAGCCACCTGCAGGGACCCACAGGGCGCCAAATCAGGTTAAATGAAATCAAATTCAAAATGGATATCACCTGAAGGGGGATGTTGTAAGTCATATGATACCTTTGTATTCGTATCACGTGTATCACTTAGTATTCCACACTCTCTGTAATTGTAAACTACACGAAATGTAATAGTTTTAGAAATTCCAGAGAAGAAATAAATAGGTCTTAAACTCTGCCTCAACTTTGAGCCTTGCAATATGGATGGATGGTGCAGTATTTCTGACTGGATCTATTAGTAGGATCCCTAGAGTGGTTGTAATAAATCAAAGGAATAAAGAGCCTTGGGGACTGGTTGTAATAGTGCAGGTGCTACGCACACGCAATCATGTAATTGGAAAATTGCCCTGTAAACTTAGTTAGGAAGTAGCGAGGGCGAAGCCACCAGGGCAGTAAGCACTGGCGTCCATGCCTCTAGTTAGTTTGGTGGGTTGTAGGGACCTAAGTTAAGCTTGGCGCCCTGACGGACGAAAAATAGAAAAAAACAAACAAATAATATAATAGTTTTTTTATCATTTAATGTGTATTCAGCTTTCTAGCTATGACACATGACCGGTACTATGTATACATGTAGGATGACTCTTTTGACGTTAGAGACACTCACACTCTGGATTTCATTTGCAAATACCACTATGAGGTATGTTCGCTTACACAAACAGTCGACCCTCCTCCGTAAGTACCCACCAAAGGGAAATTCTATTAATTTGGAGGACTTCTATCGCAGTATGACTGTATAGAAGACGATGGAATTAGCGCAGTGGATTGAGGTCAGATAGAATCAGATATTCGAGTTAACTAGAAGTATACTAAGATCGAGACAGCCAGACTCATAAGTACAAATTTTCCTCTACGCGACTGATCTGCATGAATAGCGTAATTGACGCGACTCATGTGTTTGACTCTGCCTAACTCGGATCGCCCCTGTAGCGGCTAGACACACCTTGACATTCATCAAATTCTATATTTTTTGCATCAGATTTTAACTGCGTACAGTCAAACCCCTGTTAAGACGATCCTCCTTAAGACGATATTGCCGTTTATACGATATTTTTTCCGGAACAGACTTGGTTCCCATACATTTACCGACTACACGATTATCGTTCTTCAACCTCTAAAAATCGTCTTAACCAGGGTTTTTTGTTAGGTTGGTGCTAATAATGCCGCCAAAAATGGAATCTCTGTAGAGCAACGACGTGCTCTGCGACGATGCGCGCACCGCCAGGTCCCAAAACCAACACAAAAACAGTGTATTGAGTGGTTCTTCGATGAGTACGGCCATCGATTAAGCTAGTCCACAGTCTCCGAGTCCTTGAGCAACGTATTATTCAGAACTGCAAAGTATTCTACAGACAATACTGGCTCCGCTTTGTTCTACAAGCCATTGAAGAGGGTACAGATCTACAATCAAGGGTCAATATTCGACTAGCAATTCGCTGGATCTTACGAAGTTGGAATAACGAAGTTACAAATACAACGATTCATAATTGCTTTCGGAAATCGACTCTTATTTCCAAGCCAATTGCTCTTCCTACATCTGTACTTCCGACTGTACTTTCTGAATTGTTTAATAAAGTAGTCAGAGTAGGAGACACACGAGATTCAATAGCAATAGACAATTTTCTTAATCTATTTGAGGAGGGAGATGGAGGGAATTTGATGCTTGACGAGGCAATGATATTACAAGAGGTGATAGGAGAATATTTGGGAACAAATCAAGACGAAGAAGAAGAGGTAGTACAAGACGAACAGCCTTTGTGGACAGCAAAATAGGCCGAAATGGCTCTGAAAGTGTTGATTGAGTATATTGAGAATCAAGATTCTCTTAATTCAAGCTATTTGATGGTATTAGAGCGATTAGAGACGGCAATTGGGAGTATAAAAGAGGCATCAAAAGTACAAAGTAGCCTAGATCAGATAGGACTATAATAAAATCTAATCTAAAGTAGCCTAGATAGCTGTATTACGTAATCATATCCTTTTAAACGATATCCTCTATATGACGATATTTTCCCGGCCCCAATTACATCGTCTTAACAGGGGTTTGACTGTATGCAGCTAACTAGCTGTGACACAATATCAGAGAAAATATAAAGAAAAGATGACTCAATTTACAAGTAGAGCACTCATGCCTCGGATTTCATTTGCAAGTACCACTGCGAAGTTATGGCGGCTTTTTCTTCACCCCAAGTCAACCCTCATCCGTGAATACCCAACCAGGGGAACATCTCAAAAACTCCGAGTAATCAAGA
The DNA here is from genome assembly GCA_900239735.1 of Blumeria hordei DH14. NCBI lineage: Eukaryota > Fungi > Ascomycota > Leotiomycetes > Helotiales > Erysiphaceae > Blumeria > Blumeria hordei. Next base: position 5,811,176 of record OENG01000009.1, read on the forward strand.
CATGCCTCCGTCATCCATTTACTTGACTCCGCGCGAAATGTGGTCTTAGGCGTCTCCTTCCCAAGTGGAGTAGGTATTCAGGCTACTCAAACTATACTAGAGAACACCACCAGGAGACGGACCACGGCACCTTCCATCGTTGACTTGTGTTTATATTGTCAGCTGCACTCTCGCAAGCGAAGTCTTCGCGCGCACATAGCTCAATTCGTGAAGCTCCTTGCCAAAATTCAAAATTGGACGCCCGTCGAGACTGTATCCATCCTTTGTGTCATCTGTAAACTTGTCCCAATCCCATTCACGTCCATCCCAAAGAACTGTCTCCCAGATTTGTGCGCCAAGCTTTGTTTCCTCCGACGGATGTGAATATCGGCGTGGGCGTGTATTTGGTGGTCAACTGAAGCCAGAGAATAGTTGATGAGAAGTGAGGTGATTGGATCGACGATGTACTAGGTCGTACTTGTAAGGTTGATGAGGCATAGGTCTGAATCGATCTCTTTGGGAGTGAAAAATTGATGTGATGGAGTACTTTGAATAATTGCCTCGAGGGCCAACTTCTTTGGTATTGCGAAATTTGACTGAACTTGGCTCTGGGAGAATATTTCACCCCCAGGTTCGTAGAGGACACCGCGTACAGTTGTTCAGCCTTGCCCTTTGTGTTATGGTTTGTAATGCTATTGAAGTATATTACAATCTAGTACATTGGGCTCCTCTCTGACCCAGGCCACACCTTGTACAGTGCTCCTTGCCTCTCGTGTTTCTTGAAAAACCATTGGTATATTGCCCTAGATGAATAGCCATTTAGCTCGGTGATTATCCGTTGAATTCAGCCACCTTTTCCACCGAACCTTCTACCCAAAACAATAAAAATGGTAGCAATGAAGACTGGGTGCGCGGGAAAATGTCTCAAAAAACCTGCAGCCCCAGCCAGGCGAGGCCTAGACACCGGGACTATAAGAGGTGCGCATATTCATCTACATCTCTCTCTTCTGTGATATTCGCGGCCGTCTTGATCCAATTCATCATTGTCGTATCGGGTGCTGGGTGCGCTCCGGAAACTCATCGGATGGCTTATCCTCCATGATTAAGGGTTGGTGACGAGAAGGGCCTCGACCCTACCATCTGATCTCATCGTGGATAGCTCCGTGATATTGGTGATAGAGGGATGTATTGAGAGATGAAGACGATATAGACGGCGACAGCGACAGCGAATGGGAAACCTCATCAAAGTGAGGACGTTGTTACTCAATCTCAGCTCTGCAGACTCAACAGTGAGAGCTGGAGGTTCGAAGGGGACACCGCTCACAGGTGTTGAGAATAGTCCAACAATCTCTCTAATATTTACATCGGGAGAAACCATTGTGGTAAAAACCCCTCAACTTTTCAATTTTTTACACTTTTAAGTTGTGTTACCTTCAAGAAGTGCATTTCCGGGCATATAGTCACAATTTCAATTTCAACTACCATGAACCTAATTCTGTGACTGGTCATTGATGAGTTCTATTATGATTTCCTCTATTGTATCTGCATCCAAAGCAGCCTGATATTTGACCGTTTTCAAAAATAAAATGAAGCAGCACATTTTCCTAATAACGTCTTCATCCACCCTTCAAGATTAATTCGCACCAAAATCAGGTTTGCAAGCAACTGTCATAATTCGTATTTTTGAGTTTACTCCCTCATCTCAGGGAGTGAAGGTCCGTGAAATAAAAAATTTCAAATTTACCCCAGAGTCAAGGTTATTCATGCGGCGGTAGTGCCCAAGATAAACTTCCAAGATCGTTGAATTTTCGCAGAAAACTTATCCTAGGCTGTTAAATATACCAACCATTGGTGTGAAAAGTTCAATTTCTGTGATATTACAGGTAATGAATATAGGGTTGCAACTATATGTATGTGTTTATTGTCCTATAAAGTCTGCGACTATGTAAGAACATGTAGGTTCTTTCTGCCTACAGGCCGGGAGTATCTATGCCTCGGGTAGTGTACTCCCTCCTATGCCCCCTTCACGACTTCTTTCCAGCAGTAATACCCCCACAGGTCTTCATTCGAGTACACACTAAGAGGAGCCATTATCCCGTCATTATCTCCCCTCTCCAGCCAAGGAATCAATGGCCATTTGCGGTTGTGTAGCTGCAGGGAAAAGTCTCAAAAACCACTGGGTACGGGGCTCTCCTATGACGAAGAGGCCGGCCAGCCGGGCGCAGCAGACCTGAGTAAACCTAAGAGCGTCTCTCAACCTTCCTAGCCTCCTCCTTCCTCTTTTCCTGATTCATGCCGCAGGATAAACCGAAGATCGTGAAAGGATGTCAGAAAAGTCTTGGTCGAGAGTGACTGTCGTGAAGGAGCCTAGCCTAGCATCCAAAAATCGTTACGGACGTGGGGTCGTCGGGTAGCTCATGTATTCCAGATGCCCTCCTAGCTAGTAGATTCGGAATCAAAGGTAAGAAGGGACGATATTTTTGACGAGTCGAAATCTGCTTTTCTTGAGGGCGGAAGGGTCTTTTACTTTGCTTTCGTGGGTTTTTTGTTCGCCCGCCGGTGGGTAGCATATGTTGTAATATGACGAGGGCTTCTCTGACTACCGTTGTAGCGTTTGGTACCGCATTATCTCTCCTCATTTCTAGCATCATGATCGTCGTCATGGTCGTCTTATGTGTTATCGGAAGCGTATCTTTGACGGAGGGGGAGATAACTCAGCTCAAAGTCGAAAAGGTGTTACTCAATCTCGGCTCTGCAGAATCTACAGTGAGAGATGGAGGTTCGTAGGGGATACCACTGACAGGTGTTGAGAATAGTCCCCCGGGTTGCTACTATAGAAGTGGTGGTTGGTTAACATGTCTATCCCAGGAACTCATGGACGCCGCCAAGGTCATGATACTATCTGTTATCGTTTATGTGCCTAAGGCATAATCCAAACCTCAGGCCTACTTGAGCAAATGCTCCTACACCGACCAAATTGGAGAATTCCATACAGGAAAATCACGAAATGCAGTTGAGTTATGTAAGCATTTTTTAAAACGTCCATCAACATGTGAGAAACGTTAGAAGCTTCTCCTGGCAATTGCCAACACAGCAAATCTTTGCCAATTAAATAATTCTGGCTGGTCGAATAATTACGTCTCCCGTTAGAGTGTCGACAAGATGGCGATCCAGACAAACTATCGTCCATTAATTCATTTAGATAAGACAACAATCTAAACATTCTAACATGAAAAAATTTATAACGTCACAATTGCGTGTCCTCGAAAACGTCCCGATTGACTTTTTCGTACACATGAATAAGTGTTACACGTCGTTGCTCTCTGATTATTTTAAAACTAGTGGACATAGAGTATGGAATAAGTGATATATATGTGCATTAAAGTGGAAATTTTGCATGGAACAATGATGATAAGAGCGAACACATGGGAAGACTGAATTGTTCCGTTAGCAGAGAACTCACAAGGTCAAAAGATAGGGATATCATTTACGGCTGACTAGATTGTTGATTCTGTCCGCGCGTTTCAACACCAAAATGAAAAGAGAGATAGTTATCTGCACTGATGCGTCTAGACTGAAGTTTCTAAAACAAAGCAGGCAAGACCTCCGCTAGCTCGATACACGTCTCAATGGAAATGAAAATGAGAAACCCATTAATTTGCACATGAAACTACAGGAGATCACATGTTCTGATGTGAGAGTGGAGCCAAAGAAAATGAATACAAGAAGCATAGTATCTCACTTCAACGCCCATGGACAAGATTTTCAAGTGTCAAGTGGATCTACAAGATCTTTTTCTGGGCGCGAAGAGAATCATTGGGCAGATGTAGATGTTCAAAACGCGATCAACTTTTACGACAAATGGGGCTATGAAGCTTTTCATAATCAAATCGGCATGAGTTAAGGCCAATAATCTATTCAAGATTACCCCATTTCCCACTACAGACAAGGATTCAAGTTCAGAATAAATCCTTTATCCTAGCTCAATCAACAACCATTTCTTATTCAGCTGTCAATTGTCTAGCTCTACCCTTAGATCAAGTTCAATGAAATTTATATCGTGTCAAACACACGGCTTGGAAGCTTATTCAGGGCAAAAAACTTTATGAGCCGAGCCGAGGAGCACGGAATCTATGCATAAAAATGCATGCACGGCAAAATATTTCTGCTAAAACTGTCTAGAAATTCATAAATCTTATTCTTGCCACCAGTAATAAGAATATTGATCGGTGATCATATCCATAATCCTAAAATTTTTGGGCAAAACATATAGTAAAGATAAAATTAATAGATAAATTATCATTTCTATATTCCATGTGTTCGACAAAGTGAACAATTTTAGCCATAGTATGGCTTTATCTAGTCCTTTCATATTCTTAAGTTTTCTATGATAGAACATCAACTGCGTACGATTCATAAGAAAAACTAGAACGCAAATATCATCCATACTATAGAATTTACAGATAGTGACTCTTAAGCCATCATTGCCTTAAACTAAATTGTCCATGAGAGAGTCACTGCGACATTGGCTCAGCTGCACCACTTTTACCGTTCAGCAAGTTGACCAAACACAGAAGAAGCTCCTGATATTATGATGTCAGATAAATGGAACCTTTTACAATAACGGCCATTCGCACTTTCCTCAAAAGGAGTCTCACATAATTATTACAATTGTAGTTGTGGCGAGATGAAACATCATCTCAATGGTTGCAAGAACCAAGACTTTTATTACTGCAGTCAGAAAATGGATTATTGATGAAAATATTCTAAAGTCAGGGCCTGACTAGCTTGTTCATCTATTCTGCTTCTTATTTTTTGCTTACTGAGTATTGTGAAAAGATATATTAAACTGAGATGTCTGAGCTAATTATGACAAAGTGAGCGCTAAGCGTATTCAACATCAGACAATCGGCATCTTGTTAGCATGCACAGTCCTTTAATCCACTTTCCAATATTGGGGAACAACAGATGAAGCAACAGCAATGCTCGCCTGACTCTACCTATCAATGGTATGAAGACCCACCGCTTAATCGCACAGATGGTATATTGATCTAGACTTTAGGCAAGAGCTTTGATGGCGCTTTGTCATATACACGAGAAATTTGATTCTTTCTCGTGTAATCGGTTGATCGTTCTTAATGTTTTTGGAAACTTTTATTTGGGTTACATAGTTTGTTGAGTCAAATTGATCGGAGCTAAGGAACCTTTTACTCTATATAAAGAGGTCTTTCGTCCTTATAACTAAGCTTAATCACTTCAATCATTCCATCCGACTCAACTATTCTTGTTATCATAACTCACAAAAAGAGGTATATTATCGGCATAGATATATTTACTCAATACATTTGTCTTTCGGTTCGAAAAGCCTCAAATTATTTTTGGAAAGTTTAGTTCAAGGGTTCAAGCTGCTTTAAACTTATTACTGTTTTAATTATTTCCCTTAAGCCAAGAATGGGTTGGTGAAAATATCTCATTGACATTGGCAACTTGGTTAACATTCGGGTAGATTCTTCTCTGATCAATAATACCATCAATAGTATGACCGAGAACTTGATCATAGATCAGGAGTATCCTGGAACAGCCCGTGAAAAGGAACTCACAACTCGCCAAGCATTGCGACTTTATGGGCCTGCCTTATTTTGGTCAATAATTGTCTCCATGTGCATTGTAATGGAAGGCTATGATGCCATACTGATCCATAACTTCTTTGCTTACCCGGCATTCGCTCAGAAATTTGGCCACTTCGACGACACCACGGCTACATTTCAATTATCAGCGGCCTGGCAAGTAGCATTGAGCAATGCTGTGGGAGTGGGATCATTTTTGGGCACCATTGCAAATGGATATCTTGTACCTTGGTATGGACCGAGGAAGATATTTTTAGGCGCATTGTTGGTATTAGCTTCTTTTATTGCGATCACATTTACAGCCCCAAATGTCTGGGTGCTGTGTGTCGGCGAGTTTTTGTGTGGAATACCATGGGGTATGTTTGCAACTATGGCGCCGGCCTATGCATCCGAAGTACTGCCACTATGTCTAAGGGTTTACCTGACAACCTTTACGAATATGTGCTTTATTCTAGGCCAATTGGTTGCAGCTGGCGTCTTACAAGGACTACTCACCATCGATGGATCATGGTCATACCGCACAGCTTTTGCCTTGCAGTGGGTATGGCCTGTCATTCTACTTCCGGTACTCTTTTTTATGCCTGAATCACCATGGCATTTGGTACGGATGGGCCGTCTCGAGGCAGCAGAGGAATCCCTTGTTCGACTACAATCGAAGCATGCAACTTCTGACGTTAAAGAGACTCTTGCAATGATTGTTTCCACGAATAATGCAGAGGAAAGAGTTTCCAGGGGCACTTCATATTATGATTGCTTCCGTGGTATTGAACTCAGGCGCACAGAAATAGCGTGCATGGCTTTTGTCGGACAGGTGCTTTCGGGAATATCATTTGCATACAACTCGACCTACTTCTTTCAGCAAATCGGGCTCCAGACGTCCGATGCTTACAAACTGAATGTAGGAGGAATAGGGATTGCATTACTAGGAACTATCATCTCCTGGTTTTGCATTATGCCATATGTTGGACGGCGCCGAATGTATCTTTTTGGCATGGTCATCTTATCGATGATTCTACTTCTAATTGGCCTCCTCAGCATAAAAAGCTCAAATGACACGATAGTTATCGGACAAATAGCCCTTGTTTTCCTATGGACACTTACTTTTCAGTTATCCATTGGTCAGCTTGGTTGGGCTATTCCGGCGGAAATTGGCTCTACGCGACTACGGCAAAAGACCATTTGCCTAGCTCGTACCTCTTATTACCTTTTCGACATACTCGCCAAAACCATTGAGCCATACTTGATAAATCCAACAAAGTGGAATCTCAAGGGCTTTACGGGGCTTTTTTGGTTTGGAACCGCTCTCATCGCTGCAACCTGGACCTTCTTTCGGCTACCAGAAACCAAGGGTCGCAGCTTTGAGGAGCTCGATAATCTATTCGAGCGAAAGGTTCCGACGAGAAAATTTGCCTCTTATAAAATTGAGAGGTCGACAAGCAGTGGTGAGCCTGAGCTGGTAGTTCAATGACTATTATGTCAAACAAATAGAGCTGTTTGAGGGAAATAGTAGTAGCCAAGAATGAGGCGGTAGGAGATTGGCCATGGTAAGGAAGCTTATATTGTGAAACACAGTATTTCTTTTCTATGAAGGTTTGATTTTTATCCTGAGCGATAAGATATATGCTGATCAAAATAATAGAGATAAACGTAAATTTTCGAGACATTTCGAATTCGATACGATCTCAAATTTCGTACATAATTTTTTAAACAGATTGCGATTTCAGGTATAACGCCAGGTTTACTCGATCTTATCCTGGCCATGACTAAACTGCGATTAGATCTTAATATAGCCTAGGTTTAGTTGCTTTAGCTTTTATGATTGTACTTTAAGAGGATTTTTCAACTACTTAATATTTGGCCCAGCGTCACATCTTGTCATTTTAGTTTTACTGTTGGTACAATACGGTATACGCGCATAAAAAAAGGCAACAAAACATATTCAATAAAACAATACAATAGCATTCACAAATAATTTATTCTTTTTATCTGTTCTAATCCTCTTGGTGTCATGTAAGTATGCCAAGAGAATATATTGTAAGTTGCACTTCTATTATAATAGGTTAATACATATTCTACCTATTACTAGAGTGCACATTACTACTGTTTCAACATTTACACTAGTTATTCTACTTCGTTTATTCTTTCGTCTCCCTCGTATCCGTTGTCTCAAGCTCCTGACACGTCGTCAGATCAATAATCTTGAAGTTTCTTTCTATATTACTTCACATCATAGTATTTGCATAAGATTCCTTCAGCAGATGGCGAACGTCACTTATACTTTTTTATACAATAATGTTAGAAATTGTCAAAGGTTTCTAGGAGGAAATATCTCGAAGAACAAGTGTATAATTACGGACAAGAATATATTGATAGTTGTATAGGATATCGAATTCTCTTCTCAATATGAATTAATAATATATAATACTTTGTTAACTTAGTTTAAAATATACAAATAAGCCAATCCTTAAATACAGATCCCCGAGGCTTTAGTGATCCCTAACTCCCAGTGATCTAGCTACATCCAGCCACTCAATTATCGCAAGGTAGCATTTCTTAGCTACTGAATTTCTTTCACGGAATAATAACAGGGGTTAGAATGACGGCTTACTAGTAGTAAACAAACTTTGCAGGCCTGAGTAGGGAAAGTTAACGTAACAGTGAACTACGAGCATGTATATAATAAAGCGTAGTCTACAGTCGAGTTGCGTTCTTCACGCAACGTCTTCTCAATATTATTCTCATTCCAGATATTCCCTCTCTTCCTTGTGAAGACCACTTTGAGCCCACACTCGTATCAGATCACGACGTGCCCTCTATCTCTTCTTGTGGAAGACCTTGACCCCCTATTTACTCACACTTGTACCCTGTGGACAAATAGCATATACACTCCTCGAGAATTTCAGATACTACTGAAACTCATGTCGCCTAAATGAGCTTAATCATATGCAATCGAATCTATTCATTTGATCTTGATGATCATATCTAGAAATTTAGACCTTCATACATACGAAGGCTGGATTTCCAACAATAGGAAAAACGTCATTGAATAGTTACTAGAATCCAAGTTAAGATCCTAAACATACAACCCAGACTAGGAGAACTTTACTGAGTAAGTAATTATTCTGATGAATCTAGATCTAGAGGAAAATAATCTGGTTGCTTGGCTCGGGGTATATGAACCTGAGCATGTCATGTATAATAAAAAGATATAGAAATCTATCTCAATCACGATCATTATTTTAATTCATGTCATCATCAATAGCTGTAAAGGACAGTTTAACCATCGCATTATATACCTACCAAGGACCACAATCCACGCCACTAAACCGTCAGGCCATAGAAATGGGCTTTCATCCGCTTCTCTCATGCCAAAAAAGCCCAGATTGAACAACATGGGTGCTGAGATGGACATGAGCAGTAACTCAATTGCCGGCACATCTCAAAATTATCAACCTGCAATAGTCAGTAGTTCTACAGCTGACTTTCCAGAATCAAAACCATCCCTGAAAGGAAAAGAAAAAGAATCACTATCATCTTCAAGATATGCCCAGGCTGCTTCATCAGCTACAGAAGGGTGTGAAACCACTAAAACAGTCCAATTGAAAGCAAGAGACGTAAATATAAAGACTTATGACCTAGCCACCAGTAGAACCGAGCAATCTTAACTTTTGGATCTTCTAAAAGTATTCGGGGAATACACTGAAAAAGGGAATCTTTGCAAAGCATCAACCATTATTGCAACACAAGTGGCCAATCTCGAAGCTGAAACTAGGCAAAAAGAGACCAAAGCAAGAGCACTTGAAAATTATTCTACACCAGGTGCCCCCTCAAATCAATCAAGGCCCTCAACCCAGCAATATAACCAGTCAAAAAACCAAACCCAGAACCAACAAGCAGCTATGGCTTCTATGGCTGCTAGGGGAGCAGAGATATCCACTGACCACTACAATGGACAGTTGTAGGAAAGAAAACCATGGCCAAACAACAACAATTCAAGCAACCAATTCAGTCAAAACCAAAGAATATCAAAAGGGTGATTCTAGTGCAAGATCCCGAAGCCCTAAACAATTTTACACCTTTACATGCAAGAAACCAAATAAATCATGTATTTGCAGCCAATGGCATCAAAGACCAGTAGTTAACACAGTTATCAAAATGTAAAGCGGTAACATAGCAATCACAACCACTGTTGAATACTCTGCAGACCTGCTCCTTGAAAGGAAACCCATCTGGGAGAAAATAATTTCATTTGTGTTGGTACAAAAAGATGAGCCCTGGTACAAAGTAATTGCACATGAGTTTGACGGCTGTTAAGCCTAAGAATTACTGTAGCCTACGCTGTCTAGCGCTGGCAATTATAAGAAGAAAGCTTCCTGGAAAGATCTTGGATGATAGGGAACTTGGAAGATTCACATTTGTTGAAATTGGTGCTTCCAATTATGGTAAAGACAGGGACGTGTAGAATACACGTCACTAATCTCCCATTAATGGTGAGGTTAGTATTAATGCGCTTTGACGTAAATACCAGCCACTAAATTTTATTATTACAAAATATAGTTTATATAGCACTCTGTGTCCTTGCGGGAGTAATTAACAACACTCCACGACAGATTTACAGACTTCTTTACATTCCTACTCGCTTCACCAAGTGATATAATCTGTGCCTAACAGCCACAAGCTTTTGCAAACCACTCCGTTCAACAATAACGAGGGCATCTTCAACTACCGTTGTAGCGTTTGTTACTGGCGGTAAAAGGATCATATTTAGGCAGTATAAATTGTTGTATATACTTGAGGTATTCAGGTTGTCCCTAGGACTCTGCCAGGAATCTGACTTGGCTCATTAGCGAGGCGATTGGAGTAGATGAAGAAAGGGGAGAGAGAGAGGAGAGAAGAGATAATGTTATATGTATTTCGAGATACCGGTTAATTGAATTTATTCACAAAATTCTTGACGGCATCCAATTTTTATTACTCGTGTTTTACCAACACAATTATCCTCGTACTTTTCAGTATACCTTCATAAAGAATTGAATGGAGTAGAAAGTATAGTATACACAAGGACAGATGAGAATGGAATAGGGTTGACTAGTTTAGATCAGACCAGATAGGTTTATGATAGAATAGAATAAGCTAGGAAAGTACGGATATCTTTGGACAAAGTCTCTATCAATTCAGAATGGGCTCTTGGTCCTTGATAGTTGCGTGAAGAAGGCAACTCGACGGTAGGCTATGCTTTATTATGTGAATGCTTTTAGTTCACTGTTGCGTTACCTATCAGGAAACTTGGGAACCTGTCCTGTAGCAGGTGAAGAATATTTACGGGTATCAATAACTCAGTAGAAACAACTTAAATCTTTTCTTCCGAGCATCAAACCCAGGGAGTAATCACTTCACTAGGTGGACCGTGCGTTTAACTAGATTATTTAAAGTAGTCTGTTATTGGACCCAATATATCCAAATGTGATCCAAACGCCAAACACCAAATAAACCTTAAATACTTTTAAATGTCTAACATTACCTTTCTCAACTCAAGCCTGCAAGATTTGTATGCTAATGGTTATCCATAATTCTAGTATCTGTGACCATTCCATGAAACAAAATCTCTTACAATCCTTTATGGTCAATAACTCTGTCAATACCAATATTACGATCCGTAAACTAAGCTATTACAACAATTATATTTTTTATTTCCTACCATTCAAAAAAAATGAAATTCAAAAGTCTAGTGTAGCTGAACCATTCGCGTGCAGAAGAATTGAAATTAAAGACTGAATAATCTCGTACGAAACACGTATTACAAATTGTCGTCCTAATAAAGTACACATACTATAATGGTCTTGGATTTATAGAGATTGAAAATGGATTTAAAAAATAAAATTAGATGAAATACTTGCTGAATGAATTGATTTGGTCTTGTTTAACATCCTATGCAGTGTCTATAGACAGAACCACGAAGATGGTAAGCCACTTTGGTTAAGGAAAAAGCTTTAGACAAGCAAGACCAGATTTCCTACCACTTTGAACCAACCCAGCTTCATGCTGACGATGTTCCTTACGTGTATTATTTTATAAATTTTCCGAAATTTGGATTAACTCCCTCTTCGATCAGACTAAACCTTTGAGAAATTGAATAGAGAAGCCACCTCCTCACTCGTAGTTGGTTGTTAAAATGTTCAAAGAGTTAGCCCCGATGATGGTAATACTGACAATTGGATGGTTGGTGTCGCTGGGGCTTCAACTACCTTGCGCAGTCGTCCTGGCCTTCTTTTTAGGCCTTCAGTTTTCTTACTGGCGATCATAGTAAATCTTTGATCATCAGTCGTTCCGACTGTTCACTTTGGCTCCGTTGTGGGTTTCTCATGCCATATTTCTACCGTTCTCAATAGCAGCTCCATCCGAGCCTTCTCTACACCTCCCTTGCAAACTTGGTAAGTCCGACACACTGCTTTCTGCCACAAACGATGCTACTTGTCGTAGTTTTCACAAGAGATTCTTTTCCTCGGACGCTCCCGAGTGTGGTGAGCAACAGTGTATTCACCGCACCTTGCTATCTTTCTACACGACGCCTATATGTGTCCCCACTGCGTACAGTTAAAGCACTGCCTTGTTTAGGCCCGTGGTGACCACACCAGCGTGGTGAAGAGCATAGCATTTATTACTAGGCCATTTTGGCTACTTCTGTTTCCATTGTCTCCTACGGTAGGTTAATCACTATTGTTACGCGAGTGCGGCCATTTTCTTTAACTGCTGGTATTTTCTTCCGTCATGCAACCATCGAATTGTATTGATCGTAAGAGCTGGGATTCATGCCCTTGTTGCCGTCTCTATCTACCAGATGATGGTGTAATTGTTAGTATCTCTGCCAATTTCGATACGTGTCCGCAATGGGACACCGTTGACCTCAACAGGAAAGTCTTGCCGCAAGATTTTAAATTAGGTTGGTAGTCGCATATTTAGCGCCGCGTCTCTCTGGGATGCCGACTGGACGAACAATTCAGTGTCGTTGCTTCGCATTAGTCGAATCGCGTATGTGCCGGCGATGTATTCTTTTGATTTTGTTAGCAGCTCTTCTGACAAGAATTTATCGACTGCGTCAATTCTAATTCGTGTCACCATTTTCGTCATTTGCGGAGCTACGACAAACGCGTAGCTTCTTAGTGTCGGGGAGCCCGAGGTCATTGCAGGGGCAGCATTTCGAGCAGAATCCACGAGGCTCTACTTGAAAACTTCCTCTAAAGCCATAATCCTCTCTTTCATTGGAGACATTTTCTAAGACATTTCCGTCTAGACCATTTTCTGAGCATTGAATGCTTTCACGGCTTCGTTAACGTCCTCCATGGATAGTAAGTCCTCCTCATCCATCTCTCCCATCACGATTAGTCTAATCTGTTCCGATATTTTCCCCAGTATTTCTAAATTCTCATCCTTTGTAGATGTCTGAGACCCACTGCTGTTGATGTCGGTGGCCCTTGTCAATTTCTTAGAGATGTCGAAAACGCTACATTTACCCACACCAGCATCTACACTAGCAATGTTGAAGCACGGAAAGCGAAGTGACGTTGGGATGGTATAGAAGATATAAAAATTAGATTCACGATGTCAAGTTGATGATAAACGTAGCGAGGAATGTTGCGCAGGATTTTGGCCAAAATAATGTTTGTCAATAAATTATCATATTACAAACTGTCACGCGACCATATACTTAGCGATCGGGGTCATCACGAGACGGCTTTCCCTTGTAGCTCAAAAAAACCGAACTTTGATTCAATCCCACGACTCGCCAAGATGAAAAAATGTTACAAACATTTATCTGATATTTACCAACCCTTGATGGATAAAGCCAAAACACTTAAATCCAAGATATCACCGCTAAAAGCTGACCAACGTTAAAATCTCAAGGGCAAATGTTCAAACATGTAGAATGTAGATATCAGTGTTATGCTATATCTTCTACCATATTTTTAGATTAAATTATATAAATAGCAATACTTCTCGAAAATAAACGGATCTAAATAGCCGAGTCATTGATTATACAAAAATCCTATACTCCACATCAGTTACGAAAAAGATATCTTTGACAACAACATAAAAAGAATACTAATAATAAATTTAAATCGGATGAAATTTACACATGCAAACACTCAGTAATTTCAAGATACACGTATCAACCAATGAAGTAAAGTTCCAAATTGAATTTTTTTGGAAAAGTAATCTGGAAACTAAACCTAGATTAATCAGCCTCGATAGGACTAGAATCGTGGGTTGTGATTTGAAAATCTCAGATTTGATGACAATTTTCAGCTTAGTCGCTAAAGTGATGCATCATTTTTTTACAGAATATTATTCGTCAACAACAGTAAGACATAGGTCATATAGACCATCTCTTCAGCTTTCATCGCTGCCATTATAGAAACTCCTTCTTTTCTTCTTATCTGGGATATCAAAAAATCACTCCACTCCAACTAAGATCGAAAGCGAACAAATGCGTTTCTAAAACTGGCGAATTCTCACCCATGTCGGACTTATTATTCTCGTGCGAGTGCTCCAACTCAATCTTGACACAAAGAAACTCAGATCAACATAAGGTCAAGTAGCGGGCCAAATTTTAGGCTGAGACTTGCCTCATTGGCCATCGACTTATTTCCATTAAAAATTACTAATCTACAGAGGCCTCTAAAGAGTAGAATAAGTCATAATGAACGGAGATTGAGCTATCATACATGAGGGATATAGTTCCAATATGGAACTAGAAATAAAGAAAGGAGAGATGTTTTATGAGTGAACAGGAGAAGGAGAAGTCATAGATGGGCATACCGGGAGAAATAATTTCCGTCAGATTGCCAGACTTTGGATAATTATCTGCGCCAAGGTCGATACTATAGGGAGTATTATCGACATTTTCGAAAAATTTCGCGCCATACTTCTGGTGATGGAAAGAAGAGTATATAAATGACTTTATTCAAACGCCAACTTTTGGTGTAAGCCAAGAGTGAGTAGTAGAAAACAAAATCTTCGTGAGTCAAATTGTAAAATATGGGCAGGGTGTATGGAACCAGATCAAGATATTTTGTTGAATTGTTGGTTTCTGTTCCCAAAATATTGTGCACATAAGTTGTATTGAGCCTTTCTAAATCATCTACCTGTGTAATGTCCTATCAATACAGGGCTCGCGCAAGGCGCAAATAAATTCACACCTTGACACATTACACAATGAAGAAAGAGATATATCTATCGCTCTATATCTATGCGATAATATCCCTTCATCGATAGCTTAGCAGCATCTCGAGGTCCTCATAGAATACAGCAGAGTTTTCATACGAATTTTTGTCAGTAATGCGACAAGACAGCCGGCATTTTTATCCACCTTTAAACATGTATTTGGCAATATCATTATTATTTAAAAATTTATATGATATGATGGGTATTATGAAAAATAATAAAAACAGTTTACTCCGCAGAAATAGACCTTTTTCACCAAAACATAACATATGACAAATATCCACAAAGTAAAACCAAGTACTACTCGTATTAGATTTATCATTTATCCATGTTGTTGTAACTGCATCAAATTAGACATCTATGATCCTAAGGAATACGAATCCTCTTAAAACACAAACTCCATCCCGCTTTGGTGTGTTTAATAGTTACCTACAACGTCTGTCAACAAGGAATACAACCTATATTAGGGCTTTCAAGGGACTCACGTCTTTATCACTGTGAATAAGAATTCGAAGTTTTATATAGGATGGCTTATGATCAGATAAAATTGAAGTATAAAAGTGGAAAGCCAGTCATGAGAGAATACGGGCATTAAATTGGTCGATAAATTTAATTTGATCAGTCTAAACAATACGACATATTGACTATGAGTTGTAAGAAAGCTCAAAATTTCTAGCTCCAAGATCAAGACAGGAAGGAGCGATCCATCACTTGAGATGATCAAATCATAGATCGTGCAATCTTGACGACCACTCATGGAACGACCTACGCCTATCGTTTATTTTATTGTCATTCACCAAATCTCTATCGATTGTCTTTCAACTACTGTACAAGCGTAGTCAATATTTCAAACCATCAAACCATCAAATTGTAAGAAAACAGCCTCCTGCAATTAACCTTTTATTTTTATAATCAAGATTTGCGAAAGAGGACTAAATTCTATCTGGTCTAAGATAGATCAGAGTGGTATTATCACAAAAACTATCCCATAGTGTTGTTTCTGAAGATTTCTAAAACTCATTCCCTGAGAACAGCATTAAATAATACAAAGCACGAGAAATGTTAAGGGGTGGATATGATCAATTCCAACATTACTACGGATTGTGATGGACCTAGAATATTGTTCTATCGTCCGTCAAGCAACAAAATAGATTGATTTTTACCACATGATAGAAATTATCGTTGCAAAAATTGGGTATTTTGTAAGGTATAGCCAATAAACACCAGTAACCCAATATAATGTCCCCGTATTATGGTGCTATGACCTACTCGTGTGTATTTACACATGTGAAAACTATTATGCTATACGAAAAAATCCTTTATGGTCCTAGTGGATTTTGAAAATGATGGGTATTAAAGGCACTCCCATATCATTCTCCGTTCTCTATCTTTTCTAACACTTACACAACAGAACTTTCGGACCAACGCTCACCAGCTGTGCAATACGCTTTCACAATCAACTCATAAATGCTCACAATTATAGTCATACTTCAACATTACGACTCTAGCTTTGGAAATTCAGCTTCAAGCGGAAGCCTTTCTCGAGCTATTACGCTCGACTAACTTTATCTCACTTTAACCTTTTTCTACAGACTCGCCCTCCCAAAATTCATCAAAATCACTCGTATCTGTTCTATCCATAGATACACCTTCCACCAGTGGATCTGAGAGCTGTAAATATATTCAGCTCATAGTAAGTTATTTCCTAAAAATCTTAAAATGAGGGTAAATAAATTCATGATCCAAAGACTAACAACTTATTGATCAGTCACAAACATACACATCATCAATTTCTCCAACACGCAACCAACTGTCTAGCCCCACAAAGACACTCATATAAACCTCTATCAACCTCTTTAACCTTCCATTATCCTTCTATTAAACTTCATAGCTCTATATTGTAAATTCCGAGCCTCATTATTTTAATGTTTTCTCACCAGAGATAACCCATTGATAGAGATCATAACAAATTCTCTAAGTCCCGTGGATAATTCTCATGTTCAAAACTTTACAAACCATAAATTCTACATCTTCATAGCCCCTTCTACTCTTAAATCCATACTAAACCTATCTACACGACTAGAGAATTATTCACAAAGGTAATTTAACCTTATAAACCTGATACATCTATTAACCCAGGTATCTTACCATTTATAGTTGCGTCTCAAGATCCGGATTTCCTAGGGCATCATTTAGAAAACCTATTTTTTGTGACCTTTAAACATGGATCTTGCTATGGTATTCCCTTACGCAAATATGGCTTTGAGTACCGGAAACTCGCCTCGTCCTTTTCCAGCCAAGCTAATTAACACGCCGGATGGACCATATATTCTTGGCACTGGCGCTCCCCTCATTTTTTTCACCAGTGCACCGTTTGACGTCTCTACCATTGTCTCGACCAAGTTGGGCACCTTGGAAAATATAGCGTGGCCGAAAAGCTTGTTAGACCTCCCACGGCCATTTGATCATGTTGACGTGAGGAGAAGGGCGAAGAAGGCCGCAATCTTCTTTGCTGAAAATTTTAAAATTGATAACATGCGTCATTTAAAGCCACCAACTTCGCTGCAAGATTTGTTCCGGGGATTTGATACAGTAGAACTTTATATGTATGGTATTGAGTTCTGTTACTTTGTCATGTGCTACCTTGGTAAGTTCACTCAAGAATACCAAGAGAAGATGTTCCAGATGATTGATTCGTACACCGAAAACCTGGTGGAAACGAATAAGAATCATCTGATACAGCTTCCACGAGCTGATAATGGTACGGAGGAAAGGGTCCTACATCAAAATGGATATAAAGTCATAGAACAGATGGATAAAAAGGAGAAGGACTTCTTTTAGGAACGAGTCTGTCACCACAGAAAGGAGCTTCTTGATGATGAAAAACGAAATCCACTGAAAACACTTTTTGATCTTTCACTATCTAGGACATGGCCTTTTCCTCATCACAATCGGGCACAGTCTAAAAAATACGACTCTGAAGCACGGCGGAATTTGGAGCAAAATCAAACGATAAACGAATCCAATATTCCATCGTCAGTTACATCGCCAAGCGGGATTTCAGTTAGTATATATCAGCTGACAGTTAATATCTAGGAACTTATTTACGAATCCGATGTGTCGTTTAGAACTAGATAATCTTTCCCCAGAAAAGTATACTCGGGGATCGTCGTTCATGGTTATCAGTAAATGTAAAAATTGCACGAGAAATAATTATGGGAATGAAACATTGATAGTTATCACTGAGTCGAATGAAATAGCAGTAAATAATGAATGGTCGGGAACACCTAAACCAAAATTATCAACGCCGCTTTCGTCTGAGCAGATCTTATCATCTACTACATCAAGTAAAAGAGACCCGAAGTCGACTTATATTCCACATGTACGATCTTCAGATCTTGTTATGGGTAAATCGAAGATTCCGCTATTGATGTGCCCACAATTTCAAGCCATCATTTCCTGCTCAACCCGAACAAGATTGCAGTCAGTGAAAGGGATTGAATTAAAAGAAAGAAAGAAAATTGTCGCAGCAGTTACTGGGCAGTCGAAAAATGTCCGAAAGCCAAATTTATCGTTTCAATCTCAAAAGGTTTCGTCACCCAAACCTGATAAATTTAAAGGATCTCCTGCTTCTTTCGGAGTGAGAGAGCCCATCAAAAAGACTGGTCAGTTAAAAAAAGGATGTCAAAGAAAACCTTGGGTATAGCTTTCATTGGATAGAGTGATGGGGATATTGTAAAAAGAACGATGGAATTCCAGAATACAGAAGCTTGTAGTATTATTAATGGCGGCGGTTTGGAGTTTATCGATGCAAAATAGCAGTGTGAAGTATTTTGCAAATGCAAGTTGGATAATTTTTGGAAATTGAAGGGATTGAAGAAGTTATTGGGGCGCAGCCTTTGCTTTCGTAGAATACTTGTTCTTTTAGATAGAAATAACGATCCGTTAAAATCTTATGGAAAGTTTAAAGTGACACCATCTGATGTTAGTGGATCTTGGGTAGTACATCCTTTGAACACTATATACAGCTATAAGGATTCCACTACTCATCTTCTGTTCAGTTCATAATTTCATACTTCTTATGGTGTTACTATGATAACATTACAGCCCTTGGCAAAGGGCACCTTGAATGTATATGAATACTTGATTTTTTTTGAAGGAAATAATTACCCCTCTATCATTGAGGTTGTAGAGCGCATTGATTAAAGTAACTACCGAAGTGAAACTAAGTACAGAGTTTGTAGTCACGTGTGTACCAACACTGTTGCCTACTTGATAGCCCCAGTTATTCTAAATTCTAAAGTTGTCACCATGTCCACTAAGGGATGGGGCCTTAGCCGTAGCTGAAGCCCGGTAGACATTTAAAAATAAATAAAATAAAATAAAATAAATAAATAAATATTCTAAATTCTAACATTTTTGATTTTGCAGGAAAACTCTATCAAAGCTTCTCACAGATCTATTCAATGTCTGCCTCCTAAAGGGATATCACCCAACTGGTTTCAAGGAGTCTTTAACAATTGTGATTAGGAAACCACAGAAACCATCATACAATGTTCCAAAGGCTTACCGACCAATAGCCCTCTTAAACACAATTGGAAAAATCCTTGAGAAATTAGTAGCCAATCGGATCTCATGTGCTGCCGAAATGCACAATCTTCTTCCAGAGGAACAGATGGGAGCGCGTCCAAATAGATCCACAATCTCGGCAGCCGACCTATTGACCGAACAAATCTACGACGTATGGGGAAATGATAAGAAAAAGGTGGCATCCATCCTTAGTCTGGACATCTCTGGAGCCTTTGATAACGTATCCCATGAAAGACTCGTTCACAACATGAGGCTAAAAGGAATTCCGACGTGGATCACTAACTTCACTAAGTCATTTCTAGAAGAGAGGACTACCTCAATAGTCCTTGGCTCGTTTCAAGGTGGCAGCATCAACACAAAAACAGGGATACCTCAGGGCTCTCCGCTTTCCCCAATTCTCTTTTTATTTTTCGCATGCACCCTACTTCCCCTACTCCAGACAGAATCTTCTTCAGCAATCGGTTTTGTAGACGACACCAATTTGATAACATGGTCAAATACAACAGAAGAAAACTGCCGAAAACTGGAGCAACTACATGAGAAATGTGCTTTATGGGCTACGAAGCACGGGGTTAAATTCGCACCGGAGAAATATCAGCTAATGCATTTCTCGAGGGCCCGGAAACGTCACAATTTGAACGCTACCATCCAAATACAGAGCCATGAGATTATCCCCCGATTGTCTCTCCGATTTCTTGGAATTCAGTTGGACCCCAAGCTAAACTGGAAATCTCATATTAAGGTGTTACAAACAAAAGCGGAATCACAGATACAGGCATTGAGCCGACTAACTCAGTCAACATGGGGTGCAAATTTCAAGAAAGCTCGACTATTATACTACTCGGTAGTAAGACCTGCGCTAACTTATGGATCCCCTATCTGGGCCAGGGCTGGGCCGGCAGGCAACATCCCTGAAAGGATAATCAAGCCACTCAGAAGTGTTCAAAGGAAATTCCTAAAGCTCGTCACAGGTGCCTACCATTCGACCAGTAGTAGAATGCTAGAGCATGAAACATCTACTCTACCAATAGAGATCTACTTAAAGCAGAGGAGGCTTCAATATATCGGGCTATCTCACAATCTACCTGTCCAACAAACAATTTTAACTGCATGCAGAAAAATCAAATCATTTGATGAAGGAAAATTAAATAAGAGTGATCAGAACAGGAGAGATAATCTCCTGGAATGGGCCTTAATCTGCAGCAATATTAATTCTAAAACAGGACAGAAAGTAGCCGGGAAGAACGCCGCATTTAAGGAATGGTCAGAATCCTGGACGAGCCAAAAGAAGGAGCGGCGCTTGCGTCACCGAGCACAAGCAGATCCGGATAAGTGGAAAGCGGCAAATTTGTACAATGACAAGAAAACAGGTAGGCTTATGATGAACTACAGAGAGTCACCCATCCAAATCCACCAAAACCTTAGTAGGGCCCAGAGCAGCATTGCCACACAAGTAAGAAGCGAGCACATTGGGCTCAATGCTTACTTATACCGAAGAAATGTACCAGGAGTAGGAAAACCACGTTGCCAATGTGGATATCCGTCCCAAAATATAAAGCACATGGTGATGTCTTGTCCAAGATGGGCTAAAGGAAGAGGCGAGTTGCTTCGTAAATCGACGACCCGATCCTTCGAAGCAATGGTAAATAATGTCAAAGATATGACTAGAATAGCACAGTGGATTCAGAAGGAAGGATGGATAGAGCAATTTCAGATGACGGGAGAAATCGAGGCGTTAATCAAGCAAAGAGGGGAAAAAGGGAACACAGGACAAGGACGGAATCCACACTTGCAACAACAGTGTGAGTGTACTTCCTAACGGTAACACTACAATGGTACAGAATCCAATCAGATAGCTAAGGGGGTTTTTACTGCAAGGTTTCCTCCTCTATAAATTAGATAGTTTGATAGACACCTGCATGGGCCCATAGGGCGCCAAATCGGGCTAAATGAAATCAAAAAAAAAACAAAAAAACATTTTTGATTTAAGGAATTTCACGCTTACTTTTCCGTTATAACCATCATCTTCAGATCATCCTTGGTCACCCATAGCACCTGTAGTTACCACTAGTATTCATTCGAACCTTCAATCTTTCCAGTTATTGACATTACCCATATTTCGGAACATTAGTTCTTCAAAGTGATCTTAAGTAGGCCTCCAGTTATCTTCAACGGTCCATCCAAGTTTTCCTTCACTGTAATTACGTTTCAGCCAGTACACCTACTCTTCAATACGAAACCCTAAAGTTACATTATCTAGGGTATATACTCCTTCTATTCGCTGTATGCGGCTCACCTTGCAATATATCAATGATCTTTCAAGAAACATGAGAGGCAAGGAGCACTGTACAAGGTGTGGCCTGGGCAAGAGAGGGTCCAATGTGCTAGATAGTCTATGACTCAAGGAGTGCAATAGACACTCACTCTGCTTCATTTTCTACGTTACGGATGGATAGATTATCCATGGTCTGATCTGGTGTTTCGATAACTTTGACATCTTTTTATCTACTGACAGCATTCAAAATACCGGAGTCTTTACGAGAACCACACCTTCATGCAACCCGAGGAAGGTTTCGAAAGATATTAGCGGTTGTGAAGTCGGGTCAATACAACAGCTGCCAAAAATATTAAATTAGCTCAATTGCTCTCTGACGGGGAGTCGAACCCCGGTCTCCCGCGAATCGAATGACAAGCGGAAATCATGACCGCTAGACCATCAAAGATTGATTGTTACTATCGCAAAACATATAACTATACAGCTCAATCTTGATAGACGCACCGTATTCCATCTAACCATTTGATGTGTATTCAATTATTAAGCTTTGCTGACCTCTAGAGACGACGACCCAACGGAATGTTCCAGGGCCCTGGATAGCACAGAACGAAGTCCGGCTAGGCTACTACACAGCAATCACGCTCTGTCAGGACTTTTCTGACATTTCCGCACGATCTTCGGGAAGGAGTTGGAAGGAGGCTAGAAAGGCAGAGGTTGAATTTCCCAAGGTACCCACAATTCTGCAGCGCCCAGCTGGCCGGCCTCTTCAAACGCTTCAGAAGGGTCACTATGTCTTCGGATTTAGTCTTCATGTCCGTATTAGGAGAGCTCCGCAACCCGTGGCTTTTGCGATTTTTTCCTGCTACCGTACACCCGCAAATTGCCATCGTTTCGTCGGCCGGGAGAGGGGAGAGGGGAGATGATGAAGGGGAAAGGGCTCCTTTAGGCGTCTGATCGAATGAGGGCTTGTGAGGGGCGGTTCTGTTTGAGGGGAGCTGAATTGGAAGCATTGGAGGGGATATACTACTGGCATATGTTTCCTTTGTCTGTAGACGGAGGGGACCTTCATGTCATATATAGTCATAGACTGAGACAAGTTAATAAAAAGAAAATTTATTATATGTGCTATACGGCATATACACGCTCGCAATTTACTACTATTCCCTTCCCAATTCGAACTGGCAAATTTGGGACAAAAGGAAGAGAACAAAAGATGTATTCGGTGAACTGGATACGCCAGGGATAGCTGGCTGCTGCCCAGCTTTCTACCTAATGCTTGCAATCCTCTCGTGAAAACCCTCTCAAACAAGAGGGCGGCACACACATTTCCCTTCAACCAGGAGCAGGGGCTATTTTTATAGGAGATTATAAATATCAAAATGTATTAGATGGTTGTAGATTTATTAAAGTTTTAACCTGAATCGTTCTCGTGAGTGAAACATGATATGGTAGGAAATTTTGGATCATTGTCTGGACAATTTTTCATTTTGGCAAAATTCAACTGAATAGAATAGAATTAAACTGAAGCCCCCACTGGACCTGTGACTGTGAAGGACTGTTAAAACTAGACAAAATGCTACCATAATTTTCTTGTTTTTATGTGGTTTATTTTCAGCTTTTTACGACGGACACTGAGAGTCTTGCCCTAAAAGTTTAACTGAATTTTTTCCTTGAAAGGTAGTTCTTTCTTAGTTACGTAGGTGCTAAAGACAAGTGTTTAGACCCTGTAACCTGATCCTGTATTACACAAGGATAGATTTGGAATTTACTTTAAGATCAGTAATTCATCATGCAAGGCTGGTACACACAAAATCAACACGAAATACAACAATAGTATCCAAATAGATCAAATTAGCTAATCGCGCGTGAGTACTGACTTGATTAGGACACTAGTAGTTGATAAATATCATCCTTATCACGGAACTAATGTATGTTTTACATCCTGCTTTTTCTGCATTATTACTATCCAGGTTAAAATTTGACTTTTAATTAAGATTTCATATGCCCAAAA
Source organism: Blumeria hordei DH14 (assembly GCA_900239735.1). NCBI lineage: Eukaryota > Fungi > Ascomycota > Leotiomycetes > Helotiales > Erysiphaceae > Blumeria > Blumeria hordei. Next base: position 5,834,880 of record OENG01000009.1, read on the forward strand.
ATGTTAAAATGTAGAAAGGTTGACTTCATTGTCCTAGAGACCGATGACAGACATCGTTCCGTAGCCAACAGTGATAATAATAGTAAGGGTCACAATACTGGCAGGAATTCCCCGGCTGAGAAAATGATCAACCTTTAAGTACCTCTGGCCCGTCTGAGGGTTTTCCATCATTATCGCCGCTAGAAAACTTGTTAGCTTCGTACAGAAGGATGGCGAGAGAAATAATAGAGATAGGAAATTACTGCAGTTAAAGAATAGCGCTTACTCATGTTTGGAAAGCCAGATGTTGGTAAGCCCATCGCTGCACTACAGGTGAGAGCGCAACCCATAACTAATAGATTTGGGTGTGGATCCGTCATGTTCATGCCAACTCTATGGACTAGTGGTAGGATAATTAAGGCTGCCACAGTGTGACTAATAAATGTTGCCACACAGAGCGTAAGCGTTATGAATACTACGAATACACCATAGGTTGAGAAGTTTTCGACACGCTCTGTAATCTGACCAGCCACTGTATGGAGCAGACCCGATGAGCTAACTGCCTTTCCAAGTGAAAGACCACCAGCCGCTAGAATGATGATGGTCCAAAGGAAATTGTTAAAGTCTTCCTTGCTGAGGATACCCGAGCCGAAGAAAAGAACAATCGGAAGGATTGCAATTACACCCATATCTCCCAAAATCCATTGTAGTTGGTGACTCATGCACCAGAGAACTATAGTCAATAGCGTAGAGATTGAGATAAACCACTGGATGCCTGTAAACTTATCTTTGACTGAACGAATGGGCACAATCGTTGTTCCGTTGGATGGACGGAAAGAGACCAGAAGGATGAGCCAGATCAGAAAGATAGAAATTATTCCAACGGGAAGAGCTACAAAAAACCAATCCCCCCAAGATGGGGGGGGTTCCATGATCTGTAGTCCAACTATGTTTTGAGGGGAGGCAATAGGCGATAGCATGCCGCCGATATTTGATGCAAGTGCAATACCTAGTAAAAGCGCTTTCGACATTTGAGACTCTGGAGGAATGTTCCGTAGTAAGGGCTGTTATCAGCGTTAGCCAGCCTAGCGTATGACCATATAGAAGATAAAATCGTAGAAAACACACCTGAATTATGGAAAAGCACAGAACTGGGGCAGCAACATTGCTTATCCACATACTCGCAAATGCAGCAACAAACATATTAGTGATGAGGACCACGTTTGGGTTATTTCCAGCTTTGCTTAGAACAAATGTTGCAATACGTCTGGCAATGTCGTATTTGGATAAGGCTGCAGCGATGGTGAAGCCCCCCAATAAAAGCATGATAACTGGAGTCCACATAGCGGAAAAAATATATTTAGTTGCATCACTAGGATTCAACCGGTAATGTGGTACCTCGTCTGAGCGTACAATTCTCAGCACAACACATAGGAACGGAATTATTAAAGCTGTTACGAACAGTGGGATGGCCTATTTTAATCAGCGAATTTCCGTAGTAAGCACTTTTGTCAACGGACTTCAGTAGCCCATAGTAAGCTGACAAATACCAACATGGCTAGACAGTTTTGTTCCTCAATCTGGAGATCCATTGGCAGACGGAGTAGTATGATAAAGATAAGTACTATGGCGATGAGAAAAAGGAAGGAAGAGTTCATTAGTACTTGCGGAAGATAAAGTCTTCCATACCGTGTCATGAACCCTTGTTTAGGCACTAACACATCATCATCGCCCTGTAATCGAGCAAAATCTGGGCGATTATCTACCCCAAGGATAGTTCTCCGGAGGCCCAAATGGGCAGCTTGGGCCTTACGCTCTAGGCCAATCATCTCCCGCCAAACAGTGTTTCTTTCCCAAACGACATGCTGGCGTAGGTTTAAGCGAAGTTCTTTCTTAGCTAGAGATAGGTCGCCATTCGTGACTAAGTTTGCGAATATCTGCTCAACTACCTCGATTTTATTCTCTATATTTTTTGCAGTTGACGGTAAAAATGGTTTTGCAGCGGACACAAAAGTGCTGATATAATCGTCCTTTAGATTTCTGTTCATAATCTTGTCATATTTTTTCAAGACTTTCACAAATCCGGTCTTGTTGAGCTGCACAAACGATTTTAATTCACAAAGCTGAACAAAGAGGCTTATAGTACGTTTTCTCAATGTATTTCCTGCCGAGTAAAAAAGAGAATCTGATTCGTGATCATCATCACTGATCTGACTGAGCCGACGATTAAATTTTAAGAATTCAAAAGACTCTTTCCTGCGGTGACGATTCTCGGGTCTAATATGCGATGGTGAATCATGGGGGAGCGACCTTCTCCTTTCTGGACTTTTGTTTTTTGACTTGTGCAGAGCTGTATTATCGTTGCTTTCTTCACTATATTCTATCCCTTCGTCAATCGACTCACCTATGATGACCTGTGGTCTATAAAGATAATTTTGGGCCAAACTGGCAGTCCTTGGTCTATCACGATATTGTTTTGGAAAGTTTGAAGTGCTTAGTTCTTGGGCTTCATGCTGCTCCAGACCCGACTCGTACGTACTAGCCTCTTGAAGTAAATCTGCCGTCTCCTGAAATATCTCGAGTTCTTTATTGAGATAGAAAGAAGTGATTTTTTCTAACTCTGCGTCCAGAGATTTTTTGAAGATTTCGTCGGGTTCCTCTAGTGATATCAAAAGGGCTTGTTCAACATCATCGGAACTCTGTTTATAAAGAGATTTCTCGAGCTGATAAATTCTAGGAAGAGTCAGTTTTTAGGGAGGTTTGGGTTCTTTGGATTAAATACAGCTTCTTAAGGTTACTGTAGGCTATATAGTGGTTTCCCCAGTCTGGAACTGCATTAAATTGAATGCTGTGAGAAAACTTCATATCTCCGTCTTCGATTGGCTGATTGAATCCTTCTGCAAAGTTCAGAGCCGTATTGGAATCAAATCTAACGTTTTCTTTCCGTAGACGGATATCGTTGTAGCTCGTGAGCTCATACTCCTGGTGAACTGTTGGCGAAAGTTTACAGAATGCGATATCTTTGTTTGGCGACTTGGGGAAAACGAATGTCTGGACGAATATGTCTTTGCTAGTGGACCGTGAGTCTACTTATCTTCTAGATTAATGCTAATGGGGAGGGGTGATCCGTGACAAGGATAAAGGGCGGGCCGGAAAGAGAGTGGTGTTAAGCTCTGCGCTTACATTTTTTGTGACTTGGCAGCGAGCGCGGAGGTATTTAGTGTCATGCGAATTACGCTATTGTTTTTCTCTGTGCGGTGATCGTTGACAGGAAGAGGATTGAGAGATGCCTCATTTAATACGTGATCAAGTAATGGTATCGTCTCGTGCTGTGAAGCTCTCAATGAGGTTGACAAAATAAATAATTACAACTTATGTATCAGAAGCAATGTTAAACTAAAGCTTTGGATTCAAAATAAGAATAGAGTTTGCAAACTGTCCACTACGACCCCAATCTTGAATGGATACGAATCACCTCAAATTCCTATGCATGGTATCGACGTACCATCGGCCTGTGTCTTGACTATTTCTAACGATGGCAGTAGAAGGCCCCCCCTTGGATTGGGCCTTATCTTACCCAGACAAAAATTGTTTGTAAAGATTGAATCATTAAGTGCGAATCTACTGATGCCTCGGCGGGACAGTTATTGTTTTCTTCCTAGCGTAACTAGCTAAATCTTAACAGCAGCTTCACTTTTAAGCTGATGCTGCGCTTTGCTTGCCTAACGAAAAACCAGTTGTGAACCTAATGAAATATTTGTCCTCCTCTTCATTTAACCGCTTGGTATATTTGTTTGATAAGTTGTAGTAATTCTTTTTTGAAGTCCCTTGTAGTCGTGTTGATTAGCTTAGCTTAAACTAAGCTACCTGACGGACTGGCGCCTCGGAGGGCAAGACTGAACACCTGTACGCCGTGTCCTCTACGAACCTGAGAGTGGAATATTCCCTCGGAGCCAAGTTCACTTAAAATTCGTAATACCGAAAAAGTAGACCCATGAGGTCATGATTCAAAACTCTCCGCCATGTCAAATTTTCGCACCCAACGAGTTCGAATCCTACCCAAGTCTCATCAAGTTTACAAGTACATCCTCGTTTCCATGACCACACCTCTCATCAACTATTCTCTAGCCTCAGTTGACCACCAAACATACGCCCACACCGATATTTAAACCCAACGCAGCAAACAAAGCGTGGCGCACAAATCTGGGAGACAGTTCTTTGGGATGGACGTGAGAGGGATTGGTACAAGATCCCAAGTTGATGCAAAGGATGGATACTATCTCGACGAGCGTTGAATTTTGAAATCCAGCAAGGATTTTTACGAATTAAGCTTTGTGCGCGCCAAGACTTCGTTTGCGAGAGAGCAGCTGACACTATCAAAACAAGTCAACGATGAAAGGTCCCGTGGTCCGTCTCCTGGTGGTGTTCTCTGGTATAGTTTGAGTAACTTGGGCACCTACTCCACTAGGGAAGGAGACACCTCAGACCACATTTCGCGCGGAGAAAATTCAGTGGATGATGAAGGTATGTCTGGATAACTCATGGTTTTTGAGACGTTTCCCTGGGTGGATATTCACGAATGAGGGCAGACTTGGTGTGAAGAAAAAGCCACCACAACTCCGCAGTGGTACTTGCAAATGAAATGCGAGGCATGAGTGCTCTTCTTGTATATTGAGTCATCTTTTCCGTACTTTTTCTCTGATATTGTGTCATAGCTAGATAGCTGCAGGCGCAATTAAAATCTGATGCATAAAAACATAACTTCTCTCGAATTACAGAGCGATCATGTGATTGGTTCAACCATGCACAAGCTATAACCCAACCAGTCTCATGTATGATGGCTTGGAATCTTCTTTGACCGAGCTCTTCGGTTCCAATCTTATACCTCACAGGCTTGCCGAAAGTTACTAGCTATCACCAGCCATTTGAAAAAACTCTCGACGACGAGTCGAGGAATTAGCTCTCTCTATCTACGACAAGCTCTACAAGGTGCTGCATTTGCGACGCTTTTCTAGGGAGCCGAGACCTGCTACTCCAAAGAGACATCTCAAAAGACCATCTCGCGACTTCAATACAGGATGAACGACGCAGCTCGTGCAAATCTCCCAGTCTGTCGCACTACGCCAATAGCAGCACTTCTACGAGAAGCTGGCTGAGGCCCAGCTCAGACGTGGCTTAACAGAATTCACAGTTGTCTAGCGGTTTGAATTGCAGCAGCTGACCCCTTCCACCCTCTTCGTAGGTGATGGAACACTTGTCGCATGCGTTGGATCCGCCAAAGAATCTCGCCACAAATTTCTGAGGACACCTACCCCCCACCGTGGTCGTCACTCCGTGAAGAAAAGCTAATCCAAATTAGAGCAGTAGATAGACTTTCGGGATCAAATCCCTTCATACAATGGCAGGCTTCACTACTCATCCTAAATTCGTTCGTATTCTCAGATGGATCACTCATAGAAGACCGAGCAGGTGCAGGGTACGTCATCTATCGAGGTCTCACACAGGAGATTGGGCGAGGATCACTCTCGCTCGGAAACTCGTCGGAAGTCTATGACGCTAAAATCGCCCGGGCCACGGAATGCCTCACTGAAGCACTCAGCAACACACTGGCTCTCTATGCCACCAACGTCACCGTTTGCCATGACAACCAGGAAGCCGCCCTCCGTCTTCTCTCTAATGTGCCCACAGCATCTAGCTCCGCAAAAATCTTTTTTTTTCGTAGGCTTGCAGAAGAGTGGAAAAGTAGGCTATGCGGCCAAAACACAACGCATAGGGAAGTGGCCATCCGATGGTGCCCGGGCCACGCAGGTATCCTGGGAAACGAAGTTGCCGACGCTCTCGCTAAAGCCGCTAGTGCGGCTCCAGCTCTACACTCAGAACTCTCTATTGCGAGGGCAAGAGAGAAGTCAAAGCTCAATATGAGGCTTCCATAACACTCTGCTGGGCAGAAAATGCACCTTCTAGATACAAAGAATTAAGTATTGGCCCTAATACTTAAATTACCATTGAGCTCACCCGTCTAGGGCGACGCGCATTAGGATATCTACTAACTGCACAGTCCGGTCACGGCGACTTCGCAGACTACCACCGACGCTTTCAGCATGAAAACGCCATTCTAACCTGCACATGCGGAGAAGAGAAATCCCCCGACCACTTTTTCTATTGCCACCTCGGGTAGTACCAGGCACAGCTCTACAGGGCTCAGATCTTCAATCCCACCATATCCTGGACTCTTGCTTCAGCGGAGGGAGCTTATACATTTAAAAGCTGGGCTCGTGACACAAACTTTTGTCAAAAATTACAACAAGTCTGACTGGAATGATGTCATGTAATAAAAGCCAGAGAGCTTTAAAGTAATTTAACCAATTTCCTTCTTTACTAATTTTATTTACTTGCTTTGTATTCTCCACTGAATAACATCTGTAAATCATGAGAGACAACGAGAGGCCGATATTCATGTAAATTCAAACTTTGAACGCAGGATAATAAGATCCTGGTTTTCATATGCTATGTTGGGCCTATGTAGGAGCCAACATGTCGGGTAGTTCATGTAGACTGGGCTAACCAGTACGTGAGGAGCTCACGTGCTGTGCGCGAGCACGACATTAAATATTATAAATAAATAAATCTCATGTATGAATGAAGGTAAATGATTGGAAGTTTATTCGTGACGGGCACAAGCCCTGCACTCAAAGAGTATGACACGGAGAAGACTAGCTTCCCCGAAGACTATATTCGACGATAACTCAGTTTGACATTTGGACTATTCATGTAGTGGGTACATTCGCTGATACCTCTCGAGACCTTTGTGCTAGGGACTTTCGACCTTCCCTCGACCGTTAACATTTACCAAAGGGACAACAAGAAAATTTTTGGCTACCATATTATGGCTTTGTCATGTTGTACATAGTCGCCGCGCGAGATATGGCCTCACAGTCCTCCCTTTCTCGAGTGAGATAGGTGTCCAGGCTACCCAGACTTTAATTCGAGGAGATGACGACCAGCAGGCGTACCAAAATACCTTCCATCGTTGCCTATTTTTAGAGCGTTGGTTGCACTATCCGAAATCGTCGCCTATGCACCCATAGATACCCTTAAGTCGAAAACATTCGAAAAATTTGCGTCCCAGCATACCCATTGGTGATCTCTTCACTCGTTTGTCCCATATCCCAGCTGCTTGTCCTCCCTCAAGATGTGAAGCATCATTAGACCAAGGCCCGAGCTTTGTAGATTTAGACTTAATTCCATCCCGACGGTGTACATAGCATCGTAATTTTGTAGTGGGGGATGGCCTATTTTCGATGAGATAGATTCCCGATTGCAATTAGAGTAACACTTTTATCAGAAGAGAAGGCGAGGTTGTGTAGGAAGATTGAGGTAGAGGACTCGCGTGAGAATGTTAGGTCCAACATTTGTCGAGAAGTCATCGATTTTAGATATGCTTGAGGTTGCTTCCGACTTCGATTAGGATGCGATTCTTCTTGGCTATCCTAGATATGCAGAGCATACTGAGCGATTACACCGGCACCGCTGGAAAGTGAAGAATTCGTCTTTGCCGACTGGGCTACTCTCGCATCCAGGCCACACTTTGAACAGTCCTCCTATTCTCCTCTGCTCCAAAAAATGGTAAGTGAAGTGATACCCGCGACGGATATCTACTTAGTCCAGTGTTCACATGTGGAATTCAGCCACCTTTCCCACAGAATCTAATTTATTCGGATTATTGGCATCTGTTCGGGGCTCTCCAAAACACCCAATCACAGTCAACAGCTATATCTAACCCTATAGCCAATCAAAATATCTACTTGAAGACCAGGTAAGCTGGTTGAATGAGTTGGTGACTTTCTGTGAATGTACAAGTTCAAGCTAGATGGCACAGAGAACATTGAGTTTGAATAAAAAAGCCTAGTATCGTAGTTGAGACCCGGAAACCTAAAATCATGTCCGCTAGGATCAGATTCTTCCTATTAATACACTCTCATCAAGCCTCTGTTACGTCACTATGACAGCATAGGGTTAACAACAGTATGAGTGACAAGCTTCTACCTATAGAGCTTAGTCATGAGTGAAATGTGAGTATTGATAAGCCGATTAAGTGGTATAGATTGGGATTTAATCTTAACATCAGATAATATTTTCTGCCATTCGCATGGCCTTTGTAGGAAATCGGTAAGAATTTTGGTTAATGTGTTTTCCACGTTACGGCACTATGAGCAAAGCACGGAATAAGTGATAAGTTTTCTGGGTCTATATTGTTGGCATGGTACAAGGGGAGATTTTAGCTTCTGAATGTCCTTTTTTTGGTAAATTTAAGCTTAAACATTGTCCTCTTAAAGTTTGTGACCATACAGAACAATTGAATCCTTTTTATCTAGAAGACAAGGATATCTACAGCCCGAGCAGTACCTTATTTCTAACGGCCAACCATCTCAAGTGACCTCATTTGTATTAAATTTGAGGAGCCTCTGCTCTTCACAAATTCTTTTACAACCATCAAAGCGACGTCTACCTGTGGGTGTTAGGTAAGCGATGAAATTAAAAACTTGGCGGATGCGGAGCTTCCATCAAACCGAAATCAGGACCAAATCCCAGGACACAGCTTAATTCTGAAACTTACCGTAGCGTATTGAGAACCAAGGCCATCCTGGCTAGCGTTGGACTCGATCTCGGTTCTGCAAACTCCACGGTGGTAGAGTTGGAAATTCCGCGGCGGAAGCTATCTCCTTAGTCCAAGATGACCTCGACAGCCTTATCCTTCTCGCAAGTGAACATCGGATCGAATTTGACCTAGCAAATTCAGAACTTCTAGTGACCGGAAGAGAACCAAGAAAAAAATCAGCACGGATGACCTCTCCATCTTCGTGAAAGATCGCCGGATCGAACCGTCACCACATATCCGGTGGCTAGGAGTCTGGCTTGATACCTAGCTGAACTTCAAGCAGCATGTACGGGAATGGTCTGGGAAGGCTAATTGTCTAGTCCATTTCTTACGACATATAAACGGAGTTCAACGCTGTGCAGCACCCGGACCTCTGATTCGTGCGATACAGACATGCGTTCTGAGCACAGTTCTATACGGGGCAGAAGCGTGGTGGCCGGGTCTTATTTGAATAACTACACTGCGAGATAACGAAGTTGCCACTGGAGTAGGCTGGAATACATCTCTGTTGGACAAAACATAAATGAAAGCTTTCCAAGAAGCACTCCCAGCGTGGCGTACTACTCCGAAAAGCGCTCTTCATCGTGAAGCGGGGATACCCTTGGCATCGATAATTCCCCAGCAAAAGACGCTGTGGTCTTTTTTTTTAATCATTTAATGTGTATGCAGCTATTAAGCGACGCTGTGGTCTACAGCTGGCATACGAACAATAGATTTCTGGAATCCTCTAGCCCTACGGGCGGCTGAGGGCCCGAAAGATTCTATTAGAAGCTTAGGTTTTTTGTCTGGACAAATTGATCGCCTATTCAGATAGCCAGAACGATACATGACAAGCCTGCAGATGAGTGTGCGTCAAATTCCGATAGCTGAAGGCCCTGGAAAGCTCTACTTTCCGCATGGACCCCCGGTATCGACTCCATGCAGTCGAGAAAAAGAAGCTTGTTCAGGAAGCATCAAACGATGGCTAACTTCACTACCAGTCAATATAATCGTGGCCTTCTCTGATAGATCTTCATCGGGTCCCGGACATTCAGCTTGGGGATATGTAGTATATCAAGGAGGCAAGCTAGCTAGAAGTAGTTCTGGTCCACTTCGTGGAGCAAAGGTATTCGACGCGGAAGTCGTAGACGTTATGAAAGCTTTGGAGGCTGAAATAGCAGTTGAAGAAGACCTGCCTATCTACATTCGTCTGGATAACCAAGCGGCTACCCGAGTGCTTGAACGAAGAATATCTAACTCCTCGCAGTCAGTGGTGGTCAAGTTTTCATCGCTGAGACACAAAAAGCGTGTGGTCATACGCTGGATACCGGGTCGTGTGGGGATCTAAGGCAATGAAGAGGCCAGTAAGCTGGCCAATTTAGCCTTGAGAGCTCTCAAAAAGCGGACACTAACCTCAGCTCCGCCCAGTGGAGAAGAAAATAACCTAACCTTAGTGGCATTAGGGAGGTGGGCTAATCAGCGCGGCCAAGAGTTCGTGAAAGAGTGGCGGTAGAAGTATCGGCCGAAACGATTTAAAGATCTGGATCTGTACATATGCTGCAAACGGCCATCGCAACTGGCTCTATCGAGATGGGCGTACCACCATCTGATTGCAGAAAGAACAAGCCACGGGGACTACGCCAACTACCATCAACGTTTTAACCCCGAATGTAAAGATCTCAAATGCGTTTGTGGCTGAGAGAAAAGGCCCTGGCATTTTTCAGAGTGCCGACCTGCTTTTCAATGTTGGAGAAGCTGTGAAAAAATGGCTCCACCTGGGGTCAGGGAAATGATAGGAGAGAAGGGATGGCAGAAGTTTATTCGATTCCTAACTACAAGCAGATATTACTGTCTGCCGAAGAATGAATAGGATGGGAGGTGACCATGCTGAGATTGTTTCTGATTTGAGAGGAGATGTGTCTGGAAGATAGGGATGCGGCGCAGGGCACCGTAACTCAAACGTATACTGTTCCTTTTTTTTCAATCTTCTCTTTTGTCCCTTCTGGCTCCACTGCCGGTCATGTAGATAGCAATGAGCTTTCAGAGCCCATCTACCCGTGTCACATCTAAATAGATGTTAGGTTCTTCCTGTCACGTAAAAGATTTCAAATTCAAATTCAGATCAGATGGCAGTAATGAAGCTCTATTCATCGTCCACATTTCTTAGTCATAGAGGAGAAACTATGCAATGAGTTTCCTGAGGTTACCTTTCGCCTGATATGGCGGTGGTGGATTAGATCAAGATGACCTCTCTTATTACGAGAAAGGCAACATTAAATGATTATACGTATCTTGTGTAGCTGAGGCTACATTTCTCCAGGGAAATTTTGCTGCGCACGCAGTTTCTATTGTCAGCACTTTTTGGTAGTAGGATTCATGAAAAGGCTTAATTTTACGGTGAGTTTCTTTGCCAATTGGCTGTCCATCATGGTCAATCTTATCAGAGGTTTCTGTCGTAACAAAAGAGAATAAGAGCACTGTACAAGGTGTGAGGCGAGTCAGATAAAAGGCTAACGTGCTGAATGATCATTGACTCGAGTGGCACAACAAAAATCAAATCAGCCAAGGGCCGTCCGAACACGACCATTACTACTGCTTATTAGGCATTGGAGATGATTTGTGTATGTTTAGAGATACATGCGATCAGTCCACCGAAAATCCTTCAAAGTGTTGGTTCTGACAGCAAACTAAAGTTCTCTGATCTCAGAGACCGTGAAATTTATCTCCACAAAAATAGTAGTGTTGTGGGGAATTTGTATGCTTGCAACATCAACGGATTAGGCTCGGAAGGATCAAAGACTTTGAAGCTATATGCCCTCATTTAGGATCCTCATGGTAAGACAGTAGCTGGCTAAAAGTATATTTCCCCCCTCTATCGAATCGTTTTTATCGGTTTAAAATTAATGCCTTTGCATACATTATTGCATTTCTGTATTTTTTAACAATTCCAGTCATCGACACAGCCTCTGTAAACTTCAGAATTCCCAGCGTCTTTGAGGATGAGGTCATTCTTCATTTGTGTGGTCTCCAAAGCTATCTACCTTGTGGTCATCTCTTCATTGACTGTAAATGGTCAAGGTTTCGAGTGCACTGCTGCTTCATTTCCTGACGAAGACCTCGAAACCACACGCCAGATTGCCTGCGCCAGCCCGGATATTGGCAAGGCCCATCCGATAGACCCTATTGTATCTGAGGCCAAAATTCAATCTCTTTACCAGTGGAATCTTACCGAATCCTTGGTCCCAGAGGAAATTAGGAGCAAGTACTCATGAACTTCCAAACTTAACCTGCTGCTTGACCCAATGTTAACCCATGATGCCCTCAGATGAATACAGCGCTCTGATGCATCTAAACCACGAATGCAAAATCTCCGCTATCACCATGTCAAGCAAAGATAACCATACCGAAATTTGTCACAGGTACAGGGCTCCTCGTGAGATTCCCCTCCCCTACGCCACTACTTGGCTTTAGATGTTTCCTGAGAAACGCTTGATACTTATACGGCAAAATTCGGCCCAACCTCCGCCAAATAACATTGCTCTATTCCTCCTCGCACGAATATTAGCTATCCTTGCTCTCTCGGCCAACTGACTGTGGTAAGATTGTAGGGAAACATAGTAAGGACCAATGCCTATTTTACTGATTCACATGCTGATTTGAATATTGGCCAATCTTTCAATTGACCTTTTGATTAATGTAGCTGCTTGTTTATTTTTTGTTCAAAGTGGAGGTAGTTTTAGCAAAAATGGGAGAATAAAGCTAGTACGTGGATGGAATCAGCATTCAACTAGTAACTATCCATAGTCCTTCAAATAGCTACCTGTGATTTAACAAACTTGACGCGATTATTCTATGACAAACTGATGTATCACTGTTTAAAAATACAAAATTTGTGGTTGTTTACAGAAAAAACCCCAAAGTGTGAATTAATGAGTAATAGCTTCTATCTCTCTTCTTGATCTCTGGAAAAAGTAGTATAAAAACTGAGCACCTGTCTGCCCTCTTTTCTACGAACCTTGGACTGAAATATTCTCCCAATGTCAAGTCCAGTCAAAATTGACAATACGAAAGAAGTTAGCCCATCAAGTAATGATCCAACGAACTTGACCAAATCAATCTCTCGTTCCCATCAAGAGCAATTCCTACCTAAGCCTCTACAAGTTTACAGGTAGGATCCAGTACATCCCCATCCCAATGATCACATCTCCCATCAACTATTCTCTGGCCTCACTCGACCACCAAATACACGCCCGCGCCGATATTTACACCCAACGTAGCAAACAAAGCGTGGCGCGCAAATCTGGGACAGTTCCTAAGGATGGACGTGAGAGAGGTCAGGACAAGTTCACAAGAAGATTCAAAGGAAAGATATAACTTCGATGGGCGTGAATTTTGTAATTTTGGCAGGAATTTTGTGAATTGAGATTTGTACGCTCCAAAACTTCGATTGTGAGAGAGCAGCTGACACTATAAAAATAAGTCAACGATGAAAGGTGCCGTGGTCCGTCTCCTGGTGGTGTTCTCTGGTATAGTTTGAGTAGCCTGGGCACCTACCTAACCTTGGGGAGGAGACATCGAAGACCACATTACGCGCGGAGGAAATTCAATGGATGACGGAGGCATTTCTGGATAAACCAGGATATTTGAGACGTTCCCTTGGCCGGTTATTCACGGATGAGGGCAGACTTGGGGTGAAGAAAAAGCCATCACAACTTCGCAGTGGTACTCGCAAATGAAATCCGAGGCATGAGTGCTCTTCTTGTATATCGAGTCATCTTTTCTGTACTTTTCTCTGATATTATGCCGCAGCTAGAAAGCTGCATACGCAATTCAAATTTGATGCAAAATAATTGTCCGAGCGCGACACAGTCAAAAGCATCGGCCTCTTCGTTTCCTTGGATCTCTGAGTGCCCTGGCACCTACTTCGCCGATATGTTTGCTTTGTTAGATGACGCGCGGAAGTTGCGTATATCTTCAAGGCTAGTTGAGAATGGTCCCGTAACTAGCGCTCGGACCCTACACGCCTCGCGCATACATTTGTTCACTATTCTGTAAAGTTCTTATTTACAGGTCCAGGGGGACTATTCTCAACACCTGTCAGTGGTGTCCCCTACGAACCTCTAGCTCTTACTGTAGAGTCAGCAGAGCCGAGATTGAGTAACAAAGTCCTCACTTCCATGAGGATTCCCAATCGCTTTCGCGGTCTGTATCGACTTCACTCATAAGCACATCCCCCTATCACCATTATCATGAAGCTAACCACCATCAGATCAGGTGGTAGGGTCGGAGCCCTACTCATCACCAACCCTTGATTATGGAGGAAAAGCCATCCGATAAGTTTCCGGAGCGTACCTAGCACCCGATACGACGATGGTGGATTGGATCAAGTTGGCCTCCAATGTTACAAAGAAGGGAGATATAGATGAATATGCGCATCTTGTGTGGTCCCGGTGTCTAGGCCTCGCCTGGCTGGGGCTGCAGGTTTTTGAGACTTTTTCGCATGCAAGCAGCTTCCATTGCTACCATTTTTAATTTTTGGGTAGTAGGTTCCGTGGAAAAGGTGGCTGAACTCCACGCCTCGATACTTAGCTAAATGGCTATTAATCACGGGCAATTTATCAATGATCTTTCAAGAAACACAAGAGGCAAGGAGCACTGCAAAAGGTGTGGCCTGTTCAGAGAGGAGCCAAATGTGCTAGAATGTCATAGATTTAAGTTGTACAACAATTACATCTCTCTCTCTCTCTCTCTATCTTAGATGACTCGCTCCCTTTACAATTCGTAGGATCCGTGATGATAGCAACTTGTAGAGTAGCCCTTTAGGACTAAGTTGGCCAGCAAGTAAATATAATTAGCCGGCTGTCACATATTACAGCGTTCAATCGAAGGAGAAATCAGACTAGATAGTCAATTTAAACATGAATGGTACAAAGAGAAATTAGAAGAGAGTTTTTCTCCAAATGTAGTCATAGCGGTTTACACTTTGATATTCACCAACTCGCTATATTTGGTACGTCGGCAAATTTTTTTCGATGAATCGAGGTAGGTCGCCAAAAAACATTAAGCAAACTTTCTTTCGGCATCGACAGGAATATAAGATGCATTATCTTGATTCAGAAGATACCTCAGAAGAAAATAAGAGTATAGTAGCTCACTCCATATAGCCCTCGCCTTTTCGAACACTACTCACGCAGATCGCTTATGAGAAGTCATGGGATTGGTGACAGGCAATTGCATGGTATATTTTAGTCCATACTACGATGCCTCTACTACCCCTCAATAATTCTTGTCGGGTATAATTCGCTAGCTTCGCGATTCTACAGACATCGACGCAAATCTTCACACATTAATTTGTCCATATTTACAATATAAGCCTGGAATTGTGTTAGGGAGTCTTGCTACTTATCTCTAGAAGTCAACCGAATACTGGTTTACAATATTCCCGACATAAAGTCCCCAATTCATTGAAATAAAACATCGCAGAAAATAGATGTCTTTCCATCCTTCAAATAATTTTTAAAAAAATTCGATTTTATTTTCAATTTCTAGTTGCTTTGGCTAATTTTCTCAAAAAACCATACCAACGATGACGTCAACTACGCCGTTATGTCCAAACTTTCCCAAGAGTTTTTCTGATTCTTGCCCAACCCTCATCAGTCAAGGAGCCGAGGCTTTTCTATTCAAAACTACTTTTCTTATCCCTAATATTCCAGCCGCATTAAAGTTTCGTCCATCCAAAGTCTACCGACATCCAACACTCGATGCTCGTCTCAAAAAGCATCGCATACTTTCTGAGGCACGTATTCTGACAAAGTGCCGAACACTAGGTGTTCCTGTACCAACAGTTTATGCACTCGACGAAAAGGATGGCTGGTTGATGATGGAGTGGGTTGAGGGTAAAATTGTACGGACCTGCATCAATGAATGGTTATTTGAACACATGGAGGCCGACCTGACAGAACTAAAAGGTTGCGGTGACGGTCTTCAAAAATTTCTATGTAAAATGGGGAACATAATAGGAAAGATGCACTCTATCGGTGTTATACATGGAGATTTAACTACCAGCAATATAATGCTAAATCCTAAAAGTATTGAGGATAATGATAGTCGTGGAGACGAAAGATTAGAAGGAAAGATTATGTTGATAGATTTTGGTCTGGCGAGTCAAAGTTTACAAGACGAAGATCGGGCTGTAGATTTGTACGTCCTCGAAAGAGCCTTTGGAAGCACTCATCCGCGCATTCAACATCTCTTTGCGGAAGTAATAAAGAGTTACGAAACTAGCTATAAGGGAGCCGGAGTTGTTCTTAAGAAATTGGAAGACGTGCGAATGCGTGGTAGGAAAAAGAATATGATAGGATGAAGACACAGGAACCTATCAGCAACATAAGATAAAAATAGGGCTGGCTCAATCCTCATCGTCTTCATTCTTGGTGTTAAGACTAAGTCTGATTGCTCAAGCTTCCTATACCTCTGTTAAAACCGAATATTCGAATTCAGGGAATTTTAAATGTTCCTGTCATGAAAAATTGGGCAATCAAATTTTGGGTGGTTCTGAACGGTCAGAAACGGAAAGATTCTTATCGAAATACCTTTTTGCACTTTTTGCGGATAGATCCTGAACACATATTCGCGGTATCCTCAATGAACCTAGGATTAAAATATCCTCCCGGAACAGAGTTCAGTTGGATTTTGCTATACAAAAGAATTTGGCCCACAAGGCAATAATTCATGACTCCACCAAATCAAATTTACATTCACAAAAAGTTATTTCCGAACAAAGCCTCATGTTACGGCATACGCTAATGATAACGGACAAGGGAAAGCTCTCAGTATCCATTGGTAAACATCAAGCAAAACAGTATTCAAATTACAATAAAGTTATAAAGTTGTTTAGATGTATTTAGCAGTCCTTCATAATCATAGACTTAGCAGGGACTTCAATATAATTCTATTTCATTCTATTCTAATGATATTTAAGATCGCCATCTGCCGAAGGTAATGTACTAATAACTGATGATTATAAATACCAACGAAGAATAGTTGGAAGAGACTGGTCAAGAAGTCGAATTCCAGAGCAAGTGAAGTAGTCTGATAAACTAAGATCAAATCAAGGACGAAGAATACAACCATTAGTAATAGACTGAGAATATCGGACTATGAGGATAAAAGTTTATAATATTATATAATATCCAGAATTCAAGATTATGAGGCATGAGAGCTACTTTGCGGCAGCACCAGCTTAATTAAGCATAGATAAAGATTTTACTATGATTCAACTTTGGCTAGTACAGGCTCTAGCCCTGACTCTAGCACTGATCTCAATAAGATAGATCCAAGCTGGTGCATAAACTTAGATCATAATCTATCTGTAGCTGTCTCAGGCTTGTCGAGAACCTTTCACTTGGAACTTTTCTTGAACTTCCCGCTTAAGCCCCGATACAAGAATGTCTCGATATGATAGCTTTTTAAGCCTACGAGTAAGACTTAGTATATTCTAACTTCTATTACCACATCTCTCGTTAACTTAGTCTCTGGTATTAGCAGCCCGCCTGATACGCGTCCATGATAACAAGAATAAAAAAAGGAGTAGACCAATTATGGCGCACGAATCTAGGAGGCAAATCTTTGAGATGAAGGTTAAAGATATCGAGTCGGATGGGCCATAGGATACTAGGGATAAACAAAATCCTGGCTAATAGACAGTTCCAATATCTGGAAATGGGATTCCCACACTGGGCATCTTGCAATACACGACCTTATTTGTAGGTGCAGCAAATATTGTTAAAGCCGCCACTGCTTGTGTATTTGTATTCGTTGTACAACTTAAGTCTATGACATTCTAGCACATTTGGCTCCTCTCTGAATAGGCCACACCTTTTACTGTGCTCCTATCCTCTTTTGTTGCCTGAAAGATCTCTGATATATTACCCGTGATTAATAACCATTCAGCTCAGTATTTAGCCGTGGAGTTCAGCCACCTATTCCACCGAACCTTCTACCCCAAAAAATAAAAATGGTAGCAATGGAGCCTGCGTGCCCTGGAAATGGTCTCCAAAAAACTAGCAGCCCCAGCCCGGCAAGGCCTAGACACTGGAGCCATACGAGGTACGAATGTTCATCTATATCTCCCTTCTTTGTAACAGTCGAGGCCGACTTGATCCAATCCACCATCTCCGTATCGGGTGCTTGGTACGCTCCGGAAACTCGTCGGATGGCTTTTCCTCCATAATTGTGACGGGCTTTGCCCGGATTGGGACTGGCCACTAGGACCACTCCGTCTACAAGGTAGGGTAGTGGCAGAGCAACGCTCCTGGATAGACGAAAGGGGACTCTAAGGGGGTATTAAAGGGAGTACGATACAAGGAAGAGAGCCAGGGAGAAAGGATAATTCTCATATGGCTAAAGGGGGGAATTAATACTAGCGTACGCGGAAGACATAAAGGACAGGATACGAGACGGTAGTTTAGCTTTCCCCAAGGAAAAATTATTCATTTCCATTGCGTTATCGACCACAAGTACTTCTGAATTCCTTAAACCCTTTACAATAATCAAGGGTTGGTGATGAGTAGGGCTCCGACCCTACCACTTGATCTGATGGTGGTTAGCTTCATGATAATGGTGATAGGGGGATGTGCTTATGAGTGAAGTCGATACAGACCGCGAAAGCGATTGGGAATCCTCATGGAAGTGAGGACTTTGTTACTCAATCTCGGCTCTGCAGACTCTACAGTAAGAGCTGGAGGTTCGTAGGGGACACCACTGACAGGTGTTGAGAATAGTCCCCCCTGGATGCTCACAGTGCTTGGTGGTAGTCTCGAAAAGATGAAGACTGGTTCTACCAACAGGCTTTATTGGCAACATTGACAACAATAGATGCAAGATCTGATGTCTCGGAATATCAGTTTTAAACCACTGCAGTTTTTTAAAAAAATTTAACGTCGTGCCTGTGCACAGCTCGTGAAAACTTCACAACTACTTGGCTCAGACGAGTTTCGCACATTCCATTTTTTTCCAACCCGTCCCACATCGCATCACTCACTACTCTTTTACAAGGATCTCCAACCGGTGCAATGGCCCCAGCTATTGCACCATCATCGACACCGCCCGCCCAAACCAGTCGCGCCTAGGAAGAATCTAGATGTTGAGAATCGCAGCCACGCCCTACCCCTGAAACCTCGAGAAAACAACTCGACATGGGCGACAGTAGTCGGCAAAGCGGCTAAGCTACCGACGCCGCCAAACGTTCAAGTTCCGCGAAGGCCTGCTCCATCAGGCCACCCGAAACCCTAGACAGCCCTAACGGAGGCCAAGCGCCTGTTCCTGAGATTGAGGAGAGACCACCACTGGCACAAGTTATCGCCAGTCACAATTAAGAGAATAGTTACCGATAAATCTGGGATAGCAACTTCCGCTATCACTTCCATGTACCCAGTCAGGCTGGGGATCGCTCTCGAATGCGTATCAGATGCGTTGAGAGATACAATCATGAGAACTGCATGTTACGACGCGCTGATAGTGGCAAGCAAGAACTCAAGGTTCAAAAGGTAATAAAGCTAAAGAGCAAAGCTGCGTCTACGAATTACATGTGTAATAAGATTTAAGCGAGTAGGGATGAAAATGTCATCAGAGTTTCCATAACGCCAAACCTCCGTGGGTATCCCAATCCAACGCCATATCTCCATAGCAGATCCCTAGTCACTTAACAGTCCCCCCTCCTTTCAAGGGATCGTCCCGATCACTTCATCAGCATAGCGTATGGGTGGCCTCCTTGACCTTGAATTTCTTCCCAATAAACTTTCGGTCGGAAATGGTTTGTTCGGGGTGGCGATTGTGAAATGCTTGCACCTCTATCTCATCGTCTTCGAAATCGTGTTTTGATATCCAGCCTTTTGTTCCAGCGCTCCACCGAGCTTCATATTCGAAGAACCCATTTTTTATCCCAGAGTTTATTATGTCTGCAAGGGGTTTCAAATTATTTTTCATCATCTACAAACCACTCCTTATTGTACTATTATTGACCTTGCTGTGTTGGTTTACGTTTCTCAAGTCTACTGACATGAAAAGTATCATGTATTTTACCAACTAGATCTTTTAAATCCAGCTGGTACGTCTGGTTAGTAACTTTATGGGCAATCTTGAAAGGACTGATATGCTTTTCGGTAAGTTTTTTGGGGAGTTCTTTTTGTCCTAATATGACTTGTCTTCAGCATCACCCAGTCTCCGACTTTGAAATCTATTTCTTCATATTTTTTTTCATAGTGTTGCGTCATTTTAGAGCTTTGCATCTCCATAATGCTTTGTAGTCTCCTCATAATGTCGTTGAACTTTGAAGCATGAGTAGTTGCACTTACGGACGTTAGTGGATCTCCAGGCTCTTCACTCTTGATCTGAAAATTTGGAAAGTAGTCTTGATCTGCATAGAATGGCTCCATTCCCGTCGCAGCATGTTTCGAATTATTCCAATAAAATTCGAATAAGTCTAGATATTCATCCCAGTCGTTTTGTACAAAGTTAAGAAAAGATCTTAGGTGGGACTCTATAGACTGGTTAATTCCATTAGCAAGACCATTCCCTTGTTGATGAGCGGTTGTGGTAGGTGTTTGGCTGAAGCCTATAAGTTATCCAAGTTGTTTCCAGAATTTGTTGATGAATAGTATTGGTATACCATGTTGTTTAACTACACCTTGTCGAAATAACTTTGCTATTTTTTCGGCAGTGAGACCAGCAAGTCTACATGCCATAAAGCGACCGCGTCTAGTAGCTGCGTCAATACATATTAATATTGCTGTATTTCCATTTCTAGTTTTGGGTAAGTCTGTTATGAAGTCCACGGCAACTCTAGACCACTTTCCATCAGGGACTGGAAGTGGGCTTAATTTGCCGTATTGTTTGCGTGTTTTCAACTTGTTACGCGGCAGAGTTGGCAGACAGCGACATGATCTCTTATATCAGGTGTCATGTTTGGCCAATAATAATGCCGTTGAGCTAGTTCTATTGTACGTGCAGTACCCCAGTGTCCGGCGAGTTGATTATCATGGCTGAGTTCCTTGGCTTTAATGAGAAGTGATTCTGAGATATAAAGCCGATTAAGTTCCTACTATAGTGTGTCATACTCTAGATGCCATTTTTCGGGGAGTTTATGTTGAAGTATTTGTGCGGCAAATTTGTTTGTATATAATGCTTGAGCCATAGTATGCCTGAATTCAAGTGCGACTATTGAACTTATCTTTATTTCCTTGTCTCCTTTGAAGTTGAGCCCCCAGCCTTTCTCATCATCATTTTTGGTCATGTAGTCAGGTCTTCTCGAAGGAGCATCGGCTGGATTTTTGTTTCCTTTACAGTGGTAAATCTTAAAGTCATAATCAGCTAGCTTTTTAATGTGGCCAGATTGTCGACGATTTGGGCGAACTGTAGATTTAAAATATCAAAGGTTTGCGCAATCACTGTAGGTCTTGACTGTACGTTGTGCGCCTTCCAAATAAACTCAAAAATGGATTAATGCATCAACTACTGCGAGGAGTTTTTGATCTGGAGTTCCGAACTTAGTTTCCTCAGGTTGAAGTTTTCTGCTCCACAGAGCAACAGTCCTTTTCACACCATCGTATCTTTGTGACAATATTCCTGAAATTTCTCCTCCTGATGCATCAGTTTCGAGAATTCCTTGTAGAGTGGGGTCCCATTGCTGAAGTATAGACGAAAGTTTAAAACTATCCTTGATATTCTCGAACGATTTAAGTGCATTGGAATCAAAATTGAATATTTTCTGAGTAGCTTATGTTTTGAGTAAGTTGGACATTCCAGTTAGAGTATGGAGAGAACTTCGGAGTAAGAATTGCCTGAGAACGGAGAAGAAGTTCAGTTTGCTTAATTTACTAATAGACTACAGGTATTATGATATATACAGTGGATTTATAAGGAAGAAAGGTTATCCGGAACCGACTCGACTGCAGAAATAAGTGAGATCCCAGACCAGAAAAGAATTATCCACTGACTCAGAATACTGGCTCATGCAATAGAAAATATAAATAAACCAATGACTGGATTTGTTCGGGAAGAATTGGATTCTAGCAGACTCAAACGTTGAGCCTGATTGGATCAGAAGTATGGGCTCCTACCTCAAATCAAAAATATAATTCAGGCATGATGCATGCAACCACATTGGTAGATAGAAAGGAATGCAGGAAGCTGTATTTCCAACAATTCCCGCGCTTATCTTTGAATATTGACATGTAAATCGCCTGTAGAAATTTGTGAACCCTAAGAATTGTTGTAGCTGTTGTAGCGTCTTAGGAATGGGCCAATCTATAAATGTACTGATTCTTTTAGGGATAATTTTTAATCCTCCTGTGCCAACGACAAATTCAAGGAAATCTACTTCAGTCAACTCAACCGCAAATTTAGAAAGTTTACAGTATAGTTTATTTTCAATTAACCTCCGGAGAGCCTTCACAGTTTTCCGATGAAGTTTTTGTTTAGTTTGTGCAAAGATCAAAAAATCGTCAACGTAAGAAATAATACCTTCATATACGTCTCGAAATACACTTTCAAAGCCTGTAATTTCGGTGGAGAATTTGTCAAGCCGAAGGGCATGACTAGCCATTCAAAGCAGCCGTCTGGTGTCCGGAGCGCCGTTTTCCATTCGTGACTAGGAGCAATGCGGATTATGTTGTATGCAGAGATGATATTAAGACGTGTGAAATACCTGGCTCCATGAAGTTTTTTCACTAAATCATTGATATTTGGAACAGGATATCTATTTTTTGTTGTAATAGCATTGAGATTACTGTAGTCCATGCACATTCTTAACTTTTGGGAATGAAGTTTTTGACAAAAATTACGTATTCTCGTGCCTATGCTTTACATCTGCGAATACAGCCTTTCAAAATTAGATTGTTTGTTTGGTTTTTCGCCTCAATTCTCTCTTTTTTAGATAATCTAGACATACGTACTACACGTGGTAGTTTTTCATCTGAGGTATCAATTGTCATGTCAGTGCCTTTTCTAAGAGGGGGAAGTTGAGCAGCTCCTTCCTTTGAAAAAGCTTCTTTTAGGAATATGAGATTTTCTGGGATCACAATTTGTTCACCTTCCGACTTTGTATCATTCTGTACCAAAGAATTTACAAAGGAACTAGATACATCATTTTCTGGTTTGGTGGTGGCAGTTGGAATAAAATTTCTCCGTGTAAATATTCTGACACGACTTCATACTTTCTTGTATCTTGAATCAATGGTTCGTAACCAGCAGTCCATTGTGTTAAAGTTATGAGCTTGAGCGAATATGGAGGTTATAGCGGAATCAGTGTCGGCGGTTAGACCGATACAGTAAGTCTCGTATGAAGTTGTAGAAGGAAGAATTGACTTGAAACAAGTGTATTGAGATGTATGGTTCTGAGTAAACTGAGCTGATAAGAGTGAGATTGCGTATGCGCATTTCTTATCAACTGAGGTTTTTGACCAGTATTTATCAATCTCCATGGATCATAAGTTATGATCCCTGTAGATGTAAATCTATATACGTACAGATATATGAGTCAGAAATATAAAGCTAAATACATTTGTGTCGGTAATAGATCCGAGAAACCTTTAACCTGCATTTGATACATAATCATCTGATGGAATGCCAGTGTGAAATAAATGCCAATATGCATTAAACTTTCCGTGAGGAATGTGCTGATGACAATGATATAGGAAGGTGAATTGGATAACCTAATTAGCCAGACTTACAAATGAGTTATCCTTGGCATTCCAGGATATACGATATTTCAACACATTGGTGTATGGTCTTAGAGATCCAGTCGATATTAGGATTGATATTTTCCAGCCATGGCAGCCCCGATATAGCACCATAAGATTTTATGGGGGCTTTTCAAATTCTACATCGCCTTCAAAGATTCCAGGTACTTTTGTCAATATAAGAGATTCATAGGACTCATTTGCGGGAACCACAACCTCCCCATTGAAGGAAGATATTTGCTCATTCGAGTACGATTTGATTCGGTCGGGATTTGAATTCATTATTTTAGGTACACATGCATTTACTTGCGCCACTCCATCCACTAGTATTCTGGGTTGAAAGCCTCTAATTTAGCCCATGACTTAAACCGCTCTTGTAGTATTCATACTAGGAATTTTAAGTGGCTTACTTGAGACTGAGCTGAGATGAGTTGAGCATACCTTGGATGGACGAGTGATGTTTCTTGTGCACGTTAGCAAGAATAAAATGATAAATGTTGACTGTGGAATTTACGGATGTCTTGTGGCTCAGACTACGACAATCTATATGTGTGTAGAGCTTGAGACGAGGTGTAAACTTGAATTTCTATTTACGTTCTAACTCCCTAAAAAGATAGATTCTCTTTACGCCAGATAATGCAACGATCAATAATACATGACAAAGTAAACTATTAGAATATAGTAGGGGAGGAGTGAGGCATTCAGCCGCTCGGATTGTGACCAGGGTTATGAGGGGTGCATTCTTTTTGGGATCTTAAAATTCGGCGGCTCACTTACCGTGAGACTTGGCGTTTCGCTCGGACTTGGAGTTAAGGATCCTGAATTATTCCCTTTCTCAAACTTAGGCTGTCCTTAGCTTAATTTAAAGTCCAACGGTAGTACTGATGCTTCTGCGATCATGTTCCGACATTCACCGACTCCCATACCACAGGCCTCTAACCGGATACCGGTCGTGCGTATAGGCTAGGAATAAGTTGGTCCCGTTATATACTTTAGGCATCTTGTACCCTCCTGGTGAGATAAGAGAGTAAGTATTACCTGCACGGCATGCTGCAATGGCCCAAGGTCCATAGTAGTAGGGCTCAAACTTGTATTTTCTCTGTCACACGTGTAGTACCCAATCGCTAGATGCATAAGTCCTAATAAGTGCCTTATATTCTTGCAGATATTCTCGAACTTTAGATCTTGCAGCTCTCATACTGTTAATATAGGTTCATGCAATAGGTGTTGTGTGGGACTTTGCTAATTCGCTTGCCCACTCACAATCTTCCTGCTGCGTGGCTTCTCAGATGTATATTGAGCATACGAGCTCTTCATCCGGAGGCTGTATTCCAAACATGAGAAAGTAAGGACTATAACCTGTCGGAGAGACTCTTCGATTGTATATTACCACCGCGCGGGCTAGATGCTTGGCTAGCGGTGAGTCTGGTGAGTCTAGGATATTTCGAGCCAAAATTTTCTTGAGGACGCCATTTGCCTGTTCTAATTTACCCTTACTCTGTCCCCTTCCAGCTGAGATATGCGTCGTAGTGAAGCCATGGTTTTGTTGGAATTGTTTTGCTTCCGCTCCACTAAAACAACCTGGGTTTTCACTAATGACTTGCTTGGACGTTCCGAACGTCTGGATTATGCACTTGAGTAGTGGAAGGGTATTCGTAAAGTTAGCGTTTGGAACGATACGCGATTCGAGCCAGCCTGTGACATACTCGACTGCATTGGGTAGAATATTGGAGCCGGTTTGCGTATGGTCGATTCCCCATCTTGTAAGAGGTGGCGCTGGTTGTATCGTTCTGAGATCGCCTAAACTATGGTCTGGGGACTTCATCAACTGGCACATTCGGCATGTGCGAATTGCTTCGTGGACTGTGAATGTAAGATCCGGGTTCCAGTACTTGCGGTTAGCTTCACGTATAGTTGCTCCCACCGAAGCATGGTCTAGGTTCTCATGTAGTTGTCTTGATAATTTTGTTAGATCTTCGTACTCTATGACTTCAAGAAATTTTAGGGCTCCTTGAGGAGTCAGTGGGTCACCAATATCTATGTGCTGGTTGACTAAGATTCGGTGTAGTTTGTTGTCGTATATTCCAAAATTCTTGTTAACCTAGCTGTTCGCTAGATTTGGGGCAAGATCTTGGTTTTCGGTAAGAAATTAGAAAATAAATTGAAGGTTAATACGGTTCAAACGCTCTAGATCTTCTATTTTTTCAGAATTTCGTTCTGTATCCTCGGCCGGGTTCTCTCTATCGATATTTCTTCCCTCTTTTTCGGTAGCAAAAGCAATATCAGGTGGTCTGGACAAATAGTCTGCAAGGACGATGGCTGTTCCTTTTCGGAAGAGAATTCGGATACCGTAGTGTTCGATTAAGTTCAGAAGCCTTACCATTCTTGCTGGCTGTAGTGATTTGGTTTGGATTGTGCGTAGAGATTCATGGTCTGTAATGACAGTAACGTCGCTACCCTCAACCCAATGCCGCCAATACTGTAGAGCAAGAAGAATTCCTTGTAACTCACGTTCCTGTGCGGAGTAGCTTTGTTGTGTATCATTTAATTTCTCGGAGAAGTACGCAATAGGGTAGTGGATGGATCGGTTAGTATTCTCCGATGAGTGGATGTGAGGTTAAAGTAATATCGCGCCTAAATATCTTTGGGAAGCATCAGTTTCTAATACAACAGGAAGTTGCTGTTACGGCCTTGTATTCCTGACCTTCGGGGCCTCTGGTACTATTGTTCTTCTCTGGTATTGTAGTGTGACCCTATATGCGCACGGACCAGCTGTATATTATATATATATGTATATGTCTAGACACCTCTTGCTATCTTCTTTCCCTAGTTTAGAATCTTATGAATTATTTTCCAGATTTGAGTCCTTATCTGATTCGACTTGTTCATCTGCTAACCTGTGCTCCCTTCTAGTCGTCACAGTTGCCAATTAAATTTTCTCAGGATTGGTGCCGAACTCAGGACTTCTTTAATTGTTTGCCATGAAGCAATTGATTCTGGCGTTAGTATAACAGGTTTATTTTTAGGCCCAATGGATGGATCTGTGAATGGGCCAGCCAAACTCGAAAAATCTTTGATGAGCGAGCGAAGATATCCGTCTGCATTGACAAATCCTCGTTTTTCGGAAGTTGTGGTTGGCATAGGACGATCTTTGATTGCCGCAATTTTTTCCGGATCAGCAGTGATTCCGTTTTCCGAGATTGCGAAACCAAGGAATATTCCATTTGGAACAAATAGATAGCATTTTCTAGAATTTAAGATGAGACCGTATTTAATAAAACGAGCGAATATAACAAATTACTGTGTAGGTGTTCCATAGAATTGCCTCAAACAGCAACATCGTCGAGTAATCCAGCAACAAATGAGCGAAATGGTTCCAGGACTTCTTCCATAGATTGTTGGAAGGCTGCTGGCGCATTGCATAGCCCGAATGGCATCACTAACCACTCATAAATGCCAAATGGTGTCACAAAAGCAGTTTTCTCACGATCTTCTGGGTGCATTTGAATATGCCAAAATTTATTTTCTTGGTCCATCTGCGCTTTGTATCTCATCATAGGCGTTAGGGATGGGGTGTGCATGTATCTTTATGATCTTATTAAATTCCCTATAATCGACACAAATTCGCCAGACAGTTTTTCTGTATTAGTTGTTGTTTTCTTTAGTGTTAATAACAATGGCACAGCCCATGGTGACTTACTTTTCATGATTATAGAGCCTTCGTGTGATTTGAAGAAATCACGAATGGCTTCTTGCTGAGCAGGGCTGTACCTTCTGGGTGGGAGTTTGATTAGCTTATTTCTCTCGGTATCAATGCGGTGTGCCGTTTGTTTGATTTTTTTGTCTCTCTTTTGTTTCTGTCAAAGAGCGAAGGAAAGTTGGTTTTATACATACGCCAATATTTGATACCAGCCGGTGTAGTGGTAGTGTGCCAAGTGATATCTAGAGTTTCTGTTGTTGGAAAGGTTTTGTTGTTATTAAATTTGAAATATTCAGTGGTTTAAGGATAGGCCTCTCTGTGTAACGGCTGGTAAGCTGATTGGTCCCTGTAGCATATGTTGGTCAACTTAGGCCTCATTCAAGTGGCGCTATTAACCACTACCCATGCGCTAATGTGCGACGCTACCCAATACAATACCTTTGCGTTGGCATTTGTATGGAATTCACATGACATCGGACTCGGTAGTGCGGCACGGCAGTACAACACTGCAACACATGTTAATAGGCTTACACTAACTGAAAATATACGAGATCGAGTACAATCCCTCCGGACTACAGTGCAATAGTGCTGTATTATGGGTATAGTCAGAATACTAGGAGAGCCCCATAGCACAGGAAGAGGAGAGGGATTAGCCTCGGTGGCGAGGAGGCTTTCACGTATGTATATGATTACATAGATGTAGTTGGAGTTCTCTCTTTAGAATTATTATTTACTACCGTTGACCACATAGTTGCCCCAGCACCTGTCCCTCGAAACCATGACACTCTGGCATTCCCAAGAGTCTGATATTTTCATTTTTAAGGCATTGAATATCAAGGGCATGAAACATCGCCTTTCCGATTGTTAGGTCACCATGAAATTTGCCGTCTGGCGCGACTCCGACTGAGACTGTAAAAGGAGTGGACCAGGAATTAGAGGAAATGTGAAACTGCGCAGTAATTAGGGCTTCTTTGGTTATTTCCGGTCCTTTACCGCCGATGCCTGCAAGAGATGAATTGAAGGAAGAGTTGTACTGGGTTAAACTATTTGCTAAAGAAGAAGAAAGATAACAATAAAGAGAACCATAATCAAAGAATATTTTGAAAGTAGACATAGGAGCCTGAGCTAATCGAGTAAGAAATGTACTGCGTGGCTTGCCGAAACCTTTTCTAGGAGGATCCTTTCGAAAAGTTAGAATTTTGTCGCTGGTGCCCACCACCACATGGTAGGCCTCTTAGCCCCATTATTTCTCGGGGTATTCTCTATCCATATCATGTATGAGATTATCGTGGTCTACATCGTCGTCGTTTTGATCTGGATCAAGGCAGCAGATCTGCGATGGGTTTACGCGATAATCTTAGTATAGGTCATCCGAATTGACGAGATAGGTTCTGTTGTTGAGTCTCGACTGATGTAATTGGTGTTTTGGGTTTCGTGGTACTAGAATTCGAGAATTTCCTTTTGATGGATTTGGATTGCGATGAGGTGAGTGTTATCTATTCTATCGCTAGTGTTCCTGCCGAAATTTTGGTGGTGTTGACGTTTATTTGGGCAATCATTTGCCAAATGACCTTTCTTTTGGCAATGAAAACATACATCACCGTGATTAACGTACGCCTAATCTGGAGGATGCTCAATGGTAGTGTATAAATTGAGGTCATTTTGGGAAGTAGCTACATCCATTGAAAAGGAGTGGGTCTCTGAGGTTTTGACAAAATGCTTGTTCTCACTGCTCCATTTGCAGACTCTTTCAGCTATTTGGACTACTTTTTCTACCCTCTGGCCGTTGTGAAGTCCATCTAAACTGGGTTCAGTTAATGTCTAGACCCTCGGTAGGTATTTACTGCAGAGGTCCGTTATCATTGTCCATGTTGTACGGCTCACTCTTTCGGTCTGTGACAATCCATAGAACGCGTTTCGTAAACGCCAGGCGGGTGTAGATCGAGTCCCTTTTGTTAGGGCTTATGCCGGCAAATACTATGAGTGGGCTATGGAGGCAGTCATATAGCTCCATGTTCTTGAAAATAGCGTTTAATTATTCGACCCATTTCAATTTGCGGCGCTCGTTTGCCCATAAGCGGATACCTTTAAAATCCCCACTCATCTCGTGGGTTAGGCGCTCCGTCCATATGCGATATGGTACCAAAGCTACGCGTAGAGCTGATTGAATCTCACTGAGTTTTTCGAAGACGTGGATATTGGCTTTGACTAGACGCCACTAGGCTTTAATTATCACCTTGTTTTTTACGTTGGTGAATGATTCGTCATCAATGTCTCTGTCCAGCAGAGCTTCTGGTCAAGCTTCCTTGACGAACTTTTCGACTTCGGTTAGTGGTTGTTCTATGAGAGTATCTATCTGCTGTTCGATTTCTATAACGGAAGGTCTGGGTGACTGAGTTGCAGCGACATTTTTACTTGTACCCGAAACCTTATCTTTTGGTTGGAAAGTCGAAGCGTGGGGAGAGGTCTCCGGTTTAAATTCGCTGGGTTCGTATAAAGAAGTTGAAATTTTTAATAGAATCTCCTCGGTTCTTGCCATCCGACTTTCTTGTTGTTCTACACGAGCTTGATTGCGTTTCTCTGCTACGGTAACCTGATGAAAAGTTGTGTCGGATTGAACTCTTATCAATAATTCCAAGTTCTGGAATTTAGCTTCAAATTTTTCTATGAGTTCTCGTACCTTCTAATTGACTCCGAGTATCGTTGTTGGCTCTTTCTGTTCAGAAGTAGACATCGTGGTTGTGGTTCTTACTGAAGTCTTGAGAGTTTCTCTTCAAAAATATATATTTTTGAGGTTTCTTGTGCACTTTAGTAAGAATAAAATGATAAATGTTGACTGTGAAATTCACGGTTGTCTCGTGGCTCCGACTACGACAATTTATGTGCGTGTAGAGCTTGAGACTTGGCGTTCAGAATCCTAACGAGTGGCAGAGTCAACGGGTAACAGTTTGCCTTCTTTTGTGCACATATTGATAAGTTTTTAGCAGAGGTGCATGGGGTGATTCCCTCCATCGAACATGCAATGAATGTTATTTCTGCGATAATCTTTGACCTCTTGGCTAATCTTTCCATTGGAAACAACTACCTGTGGAATGGGGCTAGTAACATTCGACTTGGCATGCGAAAAGTGAGATAACTACTGACACTTTTACTAGCACTATAAAGTGATTTTAGTGAATTATAGTCTATACTTTTCTGCAATTGGCGCATGTGAAAATTTTCATCAAGTTGAACTGCAAGTTGTGCCAACATTTCATAGTTACTAAAGTCTATGTCGGTATATCACGGTAATAAATGTGCTAGCACAATAGGTTCTGAATTTCAGAGGGGTTAGTTGTTCTTGATTCTTTTCTCTATCTCTAAGCTATCTAGTGAGAGTTACCCTATGTATTTGCCAAGGCACTAATGCAATCAACATCCGTGCACGATGGCCTACGCTTCAGAACGATCAGAGGGATCTAAACACTACTGCTACTTAGTAGGTGATATGATTGTCTCTAAATAACCATATTTTCCAACAGTCTATGTATGCAACTCCTGCAAGCTTGTCTTATATTGGTGCAGAGAGACCCTGGTAGAATTCAGCTCCTCAGACTTGCTTTAGGTAATCAGACTCGTAGAAGAGCAATTCAAATCGATGTTTATATCATTGAGCAGTATTTTTCTTCTGTTTGAGTACTTGTCTTTCATAGATCTTTCTCGGTCGTAAGGCCGAATTTTGATAGCGCGCCTGAAGCCATTGAGCGAATACCATCCAACTATCTCTCAGTTCAGGGAACATTCGTAACTCAAGTCGAGCCCATTCCTTGGGTGCGTTAGAATTTACATTATCTACTGCCCCTTCAAGGTGGCCTATTGCTACAATTCTCTTTTGTCTATCAGTGAAGTGAAATTGCTGCTGTAAAATAAAATTGGCTTCTATATCTTCGAGAAATTGGTTGACATTCGTCTTTCCAGAGCACTTCATGATTGGTGAAACTGGTGTTTGTATGAAATAGGGATCAGGTTGATGCGGAGACGATGAGTCATGATTGTAACTGTAGTAATTTGGTACTGTACTAGCAGGCAAGGTAGGTGGTGGTGGTTGGCATTGAATTTGTGGGTTTGATTGCGGAAGTTTCGAATCAGAGCGTATGTTTTCGAGATTCAGGTTTTGGAATGCCTTTGAAATTGATTCTTGAGTCATCTTTGCTACTGTTTCGCTAGTGATTGCGTCGTCTTATAGGGGGTCATTACGTGTAATTGGGTTGAACTTTGCGGATGGTATTGGGCAGTGTGATGGCTTTTCGAATGAAGATTTAAGCGGTAGGTCGGTGAGATTATTTTCATCTGTGGCGGTGTTTTCATCTGGATTGTGGGCATGTCGGCGAGGTTAGATAATGATTTTGGATTTTTCAGTCCCGCGAAAAAAAATTTCTAGTAATGATAACATTGCAAAATGGTGAGAAGGGCTTGAAAGAGTTCTCGGGTGCCAGAGTCGAAGAGCTTTATTGTTATGATACGCTGATTGTGGTAGGCAAGAACTCAAGGATTACATGTATAATAAGATTTAGGTGAATGGTAACGAAAATATCATTAGTACTTCCAAAACGCCAAACCTCGGTGAGAACCCTAATCTAACGCCATATCTCTAAACCAGATCCCTAGTCACTTAACAGCAAATAGGCCCTGCTTTAGAGAAAGGGAAAGGTTTGGTGAGTATATCAGCAAGCATGTCTTTTGACGGGGTGTATTCTATGCTTGTTGTACTATTTTTGACACATTCTCTTGTGAAGTGGTAGGCCACATCAATATGTTTTACCTTTGACGAGTTCTTTCTGTTGGCGAGGGCTAATGCGCTTTGATTATCAGTGTAAATTGTCATTCCTATTGATCCGATAAATTCGTCCGTAACTTGAAGCTCTCTTAGGAGGCCTCCAACCCAGATTGCTTGCTTAGATGCTTCAAACAAGGCAATATATTCTGCTTTCATTGTTGAAGTTGCAACTGATTTTTGTTTTTTCGATTGCCAGCAGATAGGGCCTCTTACAAGCATCAAAACGTAACCATTCACAGATCGACTGGTGTGAATATCAAAGGCATAGTCAGAATCTGAAAACATTTTTAAAATGTGTGTCGCCGGATCAATTGGTATTGGTATACAGCAGAGCAAGTCCAGAATAAATCAGTTAATTAATGAAATCTAGAGAAAGAAGATTTCCTACTTCTCGCTGTATACATAAGGAATTGTAATTGTCAGCGCCGATCATAACAATCTATGTTGCTAAGCAACCATATCCAGACCGCAACATTGGTAGCCCCCGTAGCTGGCTAGGCCCTATATTCCATCCCTACCGTACTGGCGCAGACAGTACAAACACAAGGGATTAATCCCGTAACATTACCCCCCTATTTAGAATGTCTTCGCACTCCAGTATACATACCAATATTTTTTTCTCCAACGCTATCGGTGGCTCCATATCTTTTCTCGAAAATTTCGAGAGCGACGGTATTCTCAACTTCTGAACGTGGTTCCCAGGTTGGCTCCAACTGTCCTTTCCACTTTACAAGTACTACGCGTCGTTTTCCCCTTCCGCGACGTACATTCTCAGCCTTGAGGATCCTCTCAATTTCAAACTCTTGTTCATTCCGTGGTACTGAAGTATCAGCCGGTGCTGGTTGATTGTCGTCTTGCTGTTGCGAAGGTAATGGATCATTGGCAGCCTTCTTTAGCATATCGACATGGAAGCGAGGATGAATACCTATTGGGACATCTAACTCGATCACATGGGGAGAGATTATCTTCAGGACCCTATATTTTGCGTGCAACCAAGCGAGTTTCTTCGAAGGTCTTGGCGTTGAGATGTTTTTTAAGTTAAGCCATACACAGTCGCCTTCTCTAAAGATTTCTGCCTGTTGTCGACCTCTATTTGCAGTATCTTCCATTATCTGCTGACGCCACGCCATGGAAGCTTGAGCTAAAGCTTGGCCTTCCTCGAGTTTTTTAACTAGGCTATCTGCTTTACGGGCTTTTGAGGAGGTGCACTGAGTAAGATTTGTCTCGCTAGTTTGAAGAGCTGGAACATGATATCCATGTATTAGAAAAAATGGGCTATATCCAAGCGAAGAATCTCTATTATTTAGTGCCAACTGAGCTGCAGGAAGTAGTTCTGACCAGTCAGTCTGAGAATAAGTGACAAATGCACGGAGGTAAGCCTGAACTTCCTGGTTAGCCCTTTCAGTCGCTCCATCGGTTTGCGGATGGAAGGCTGTGGAGAGTCGCTGTTGTATGCCAGTCCGTTCACAAAGTCGCCTCCAAAAGTCTCCAACCCAGTTGCTTCCGCGATCAGAAGTTATGGCTTTGGGGAAACCATGAAATCGGTAGAAGCAATTTAAGAATATATTTGCGCAGGATTCGGCAGCCATTGTGTCCATAGCCTCGAGGATAATCTCTTTACTCAATCTATCTGTTATCACCATTAAGTAGCGTGGTTGGTTATTATTAGCAGGTAGATCTGTCATGAAATCAATAGACAATTCTTGATGGAAACGCTCTGGAATGGGCAATGGTTTGAGAAATCCGCGTTTTTTATCCCGCCATACGTGCGTTCGACCACAAGTGTCGCAGTTACGTACGAATTGTCGTACCATATTGCTCATATGAGGCCAGTAGAAGTCTCTATTCAGAATACTCAACGTTACTTCTCGTCCAGGATGTCCTGTTACTGGTGAGTCGTGTGCTTTATGTATTAACGCTGTCTGCAGAGGCTCATATTCGGGAATTAGAAGTCGATTTCTCCATCTGATGTGATTATTTTGGTCTATCAAGCATTCTGAAATGGAAATTTTGGACTTTACCGAAGGGGGGAAGCATCTCTTGTCCTCTTTCAGAGCTTTTGTAATATCTCTAAATTGACCATCCACCTGGACACCTATCTCCCAGAGACGAACGAGCTCCATATCTTCAAACGGCGCATTATAATTCACAATTGAGTACGAATATTATTGATTGGTACCTGAAATTTAGGTTCTATCCAATTATTTGGAATTAGCTGCATGTGGCGGTGAAGGAGTCGGGAGTCGTTGGCATCTTTTGGGGTATCTTGTTCAAGTCTTGATAGAGCGTCCGGCCTGACGGCGTCTTTACCTGGTCTATAGTTCAGCTTAATCCCTGGCAGATCATCAAGCAATGATTTCCATCTTATTTGTCTCTCTGAAAGGGTCCTTTTATTCATGAAGTACTGCAAGTTTTTATGATCAGTCAGTATTTCAATGTCGTGTTTTAGCGACATTAATTCTGATCTCCAAAACTCTACTGCCCGAACAATAGCCAATAATTCCTTGTCATGGATATCATAGTTGCATTCACAGGGCGACAATTTTTTTGAAAAGTATCCAATGGGCCGTAATCTTCCAGATGAATCCCATTGAGACAGGCAAGCACCCATCGCCCATCCTGAACAGTCAGTCTCGAGTACTGTTTTGCGTTCTGGGTCAAATAGCGCAAGTATTGGTGCGGATATAAAGTAATTCTTCAGTTTCTCGAAAGATTGGCGAGCTTGATGATCTAATTGAATTTTTCCTTTCCCAGAGAACTCCTTTTTGGTGTAACGCTGGAGGGGAGCGCTCAAGCTTGCGAACTCATCTATAAAATCTCGGTAAAAATTTGCAAAGCCTAAGAAGCTACGCACTCCAGTTTGGGTTCGAGGTAGATCCCATCTCTTGATAGCCTCGATTTTTTCTGGATCGACTGAAATACCTTTTCCTGCGGTAACAATGAATCCGAGATACTTTACCTCTTTTACAGCAAAGTCACACTTTTTTAAATCTAATTTTAATCCCACGCTCGCCAGGCGCTCAAGGATTTTGTTTACTTTTTCTAGATGATCATTTTCTGATCCATCGCTCCAGATAAGCACATCGTCGAGATAGGCGGTGCAGAATTCATCAAGATACCCGTGCAACAGGCTATTTATCCATCTTTGCCATGCTGCAGGGGCACCTGTTAAGCCAAAAGGCATTACTAACCATTCGAACTTGCCCAGCCTAGTTTGAAATGCTGTTTTCCATTCATCTCCCTCTTTAATTCTGAGTCGATGGAAGGCTGCGCTGACATCAACTTTCGAGAACCAGCGTGCCGTAGAGATAGATTGAAAAGTTTCTTTGATTAGAGGAAGGGGTACCTGTCTTTTTTGGTAATTGCGTTCAAGGACCGATAGTCAACACAGAATCGTAATCCTCCGCCGGGTTTCTTTACAAACAGGACAGGAGCTCCTCCTGGCGAGCTACTAGCTCTGATCCAGTTACGATCGAGAAGCTGAGTAATTTCCTTTCTGAGACATAGCAGCTCATCCCGTGACATACCATATATTGGACCTCGCGGAAGATCCTTAGTCCGCCCCTGCTCATCCTTTTCGATTTCAATAGCCAGATCTACGCCTTTTCGAAGGGGTGGTAGATCAGTTTCATCATTTTTGTCAGCTTCAAATATTGAAAAATGGTGGCGTAGCTGTTCAGGGAGTTTGGCTTTTATTTCTTGTCGAGAAAATTGTCTTTTAGGTGCCAGCATTTTATTGATATCATTGACTGATGCTGCGTACACCGATATAGTTTTCCTGTCTTCTCCAAGACCCTGCTGTTTCTCTGCTCTTCTTAAGAAAGCTGACATTGCTGTATGTCGGATCATTTCAACCTTAACTGTAGGAGATGTCGAACCATGGGTGCGAATGATGTGCTTTTCTCTTTCTAGGAATAACACTCTATCTCGAGCTCTGTATACAACGTCGTTGTACCTCATCCATGGCTCTCCGAGAATTATATCATGTGCTAGTCCAGGAATGACATACCCACAAATGGTACTGCACTTCCCATCTAAGTCGATATCTGCCCAGCAGATCTCGTCTACTATCAATTTCGTATCTTTATCAGAATCTTTTGCTAGTTTGAGCTCTCTAGGGGGAACTTTTTGGCGCGGGAGGTTGAGACGTGTTGCAATAGAATCACTTAAAACTGAATAAATTGTGCAACCTAAATCGACTAACGCAGGAATACATGTAGAATTAATTATTGCATCAATTAAAACTGGTTTGCCGTGTAATTTGCCAATTATATCGTGTATTTTATTTTTATCCATTTTACTATCTGTCTTCAATCCCCTTCCTCTCCAGTCGCGACTGTGACTGGAGGTTAATCTTTTCCCGACATATCCTGCTCCAAGAAATGACTCAACTCCTGCATGTTATTGATTTCGGTGGGCCGCTTAGGGGGTCCAAATTTCCTGCAGAATCGCGAAATGTGTCCAGGTTTTTCACATCTCAGACACACATCTCTTTCACGAAGGGTATTAAACTCTTTTTCACTTCGCCAAGGTGCAGGTGGTTTTGGCTCCAGGGTTTTACTCCCATTCCGCTTACCATTGGGTTTTGTATTCAAAGATGTGATCAAGACGGCTAGCTCATTCAAATCGACCTTCATACCACCCATTACTATATCCCCTTCATGGTCCATCCTGGATGCTGGTGTGAAAGGTAGCGCTTTATCCGCGAAATTTGGCCGTGATTGGGCAGTCTCACTCTGAGCAATCTTGTTCCGGGTAGTATATTGAGTAATTTGGGACTCTCCCTTACGAACGAAATTATCCCGCATTTCGATATTCGAGGCTACTTCGGCCACGTCCTCGACCCAGGCATGGTAGTTATCTTTGGGCATCTTTAAGGCGTCGATCTTGTCAAGAAGCTTCTCACTGATCGATCTGCGAAGCTGGTTTACTTTAAGTCTTTCTGGCCATTCGTGACCTCCAGCATATTCGAATTGAAGCTCCCACTCTTGTAGAAACTGTCTGAAGATTTGGGCTTCACCTTGTTTCATCGAGTGTAGCTTAAGTTCAGCTTTTTCAGCACCAACCTTGTCAAAGTATGCCTCGTTACATTTTCCTAAGAATTCCCTCCAGTTGTAACTCACTGTGTGGGTTCCATACTTCATCCAGTGACTTCGAATTCGCTGACGCTGTGGTTCCGGAATACTTTCGTAAATCTTCATACAAATTGCGATCTCTGTGACTAGAAATGGTGCGTATACCTCGCATTGGACCTGAAGAAGCTGATGATGAGTAGGCCATGTAAGAGCCGCTCCATCCCACCTGCCAAAATTCACGTCCCTCATCATTTGGTTGCTTGAGGATTCATGGGTGGAACGGAACTGAGATGAGTCGTTCATTAGGCTGTTGGGTGGTAAGTTATCAAGAATTTCTACGGTATTGTAAAATTCGTCTTCAGAGGATTCGCTGGAGTGAGCTGGAGATGATTCTATATCAGACGGAACACGTATCTTCATGCGCTGATAAAGGGTTAGTTTAGAGAGAGAGATTTCATTAATTTGTCGCCGGATCAATTGGTGTTGGTATACAGCAGAGCAAGTCCAGAATAAATCAGTTAATTAATGAAATCTAGAGAAAGAAGATTTCCTACTTCTCGCTGTGTACATAAGGAATTGTAATTGTCAGCGCCGATCATAACAATCTATGTTGCTAAGCAACCATATCCAGACCGCAACATTGGTAGCCCCCGTAGCTGGCTAGGCCCTATATTCCATCCCTACCGTACTGGCGCAGACAGTACAAACACAAGGGATTAATCCCGTAACAATGTGTTCTTGATTGAGGGATAAAGTATGAGGTCCGAAATTGTACGCGATACAGTGATTCCTCGCAGAATTCAAATACCTATGGACACGACACACACCATTCCAATGTCACATGTGCGGAGATGAATTAAAACTGGCTAATTGGGACGTCGCAAAACAGATATCTAGCCGAGTGCTGTTGGAAGCGTATCCCAACTCCCCTATTGCACTTGGGTGGGCAGATTCATCTGCTTTTTGCCCTCCTGCTTT
Source organism: Blumeria hordei DH14 (assembly GCA_900239735.1). Classification (NCBI taxonomy): domain Eukaryota; kingdom Fungi; phylum Ascomycota; class Leotiomycetes; order Helotiales; family Erysiphaceae; genus Blumeria; species Blumeria hordei. The sequence goes on from OENG01000009.1 coordinate 5,872,804, forward strand.
AGCTGGTAAGATAGAATTGTATCCCTCAAGAGGAGAGCTTACGCCTTTAGTATTTTCTAGCCTAAGTGATTCAATATTGCTTGTGATGTAGTCTGCTTGTAATATAGTTAGAGATCTGCAAGATCTATCACGGGTGATTTTCCATCCAATAACGGTACCTATCTCTGCAAGATCCTTGATGGGGAAAATGGAGGAAAGCTGCAGTTTGATCATATTGACATCAGTAAATTCTTGACCACAGATCACCAAGTCGCCAACGTACACTCCTATTACAATTATATCATTATTGTGAATGTAAATGCAAGGATCGCTGGTTGACCTCCTGAAACCGAAAGCTTTGAGTTGAAGATCAATTTTGTCATACCATACTCTACCGGACTGCTTGAGACCATACAGAGATTTATTTAGCTTCACGTATTTACCACCTGGAATTCCTTCTGGTGTTCTCGTATATACGTCTTCAGGGAGGTCTCCAACCAGATACGTAGTTTTCACATCAATCTGATGAATTTCCCAGTCACGGAACATGGCAACTGCTAAAAGTATCCTGAGTTAATCCATATGAATTGTTGAGGAATATGTATCAAAATAATCGATCCCTTGCAGTTGACTAAAGCCCTGGGCAACCAATCTGGCTTTGAATCTTCCATCGCTCTTTACTGAGAATACCCACCTTGAGCCTATAGGTTGTCTTTTGTGTGTAACATGCATTGTAGGGATGAACATCTCTTTGATTGCCAAAGAATTAAATAATTCATTTGTTGCTTCTCGCCATTTTTCTTTGTCATTCCCGATTTATGCTTCTTTAAAGGTTCTAGGTATCAAAACTTTCTTTCCTGCGATTAGAGCTCGTGGTTGCCACACCGAACAGGGCAAGATGGGCTTTCGGACACGTTTACTCCTTATGAGGATGATAGTGTTAGAGCTCGATGGTTCTGGTTGATCAGTTAAATTGATAGAGGGGGATTGATAACGTTCAGATGGCCGGAGGAAAGGAGTGGGGTATGATTCTTCTGAATCTTCTGAAGGATCAAGAGGTAAATTAGTTTCAGTTCTTGAATCAGTAGAGTGAATTTCTACACCAGAATCAAGTTCGGAATCAGAGTCAGCGTCATGTGAGCAGTTAGTTTCTATTTTTTGGAGGGCTTCCTCCTCAGCGACTATTTCAGGAATTCTATCGAGATAATTGTCTTGTTGCACAGATGTTTGACCCCAATCTCAGAAGGTATTCTCGAGAAACTTAACGTTAGCTGAGACTATGATTTTATTACGGCCCTCTTTAGAAGGAATATAAATTTGATACTGTATTGTAGACTCACAGTATCCCACAAATATTCCTTTAAAAGAAATCGGAGAAATTTTATTTCTATGTGGGTCTGAAGTTTGAATTAGAACGTAGCAAATACATCCCCATACTCTTAAATGTCAGATTACGGGAGTCGAACCAGTCATTAGCTCATGTGGAGTTTTGATTTCAGGTTGCGTAGGCAGACGATTTCAAATATAACATGCAGAGCTGATAGCAGGATCCCAGTTGCGAAGAGGTAAATTTGCATGGTGTAGCATATATCTAGCCATGGTCACAAGTGTTCTATTCAATCTTTCAGAAAGATCGTTTTGGTGCTGTGTATATGGGGCGCTCATTCGTTGTAAAATACCGTTAAATTCTATTTTCTTGTATTCTCTACCTCCATCGAAGCGCATCGCTTTAATCTTTCGTCGAGTCTAAAGCTCTTTTTCTTCTCTGTATGATTGAAAATTTTCGAGGACTTCTACCAAATTTTTAAAGTGTAAACCTCTCTTTCGCAAGTTGCATCATCAGTGAAAGACACAAAATAGAGACTTCCAAGTAAGCCATTTGTCCCACATTTCCCTCACGTGTTAGGATGAGCCAATTTAAGAGCGTTAGGCGTCCTAAATACCTGAACTCTGTTGATTTTTTTCACTTTATTGCATAAGTTACAAGTATGACAGTCTTTGAAGGACGTAAATTTGAGCTTAAGATCTGGTGGTTTCATGTTTTTAGAGTCAAGGTCTAGGTCTGAATTGGAAATATCTTTCAAGACGTGAGCACTAACATGCGCAAACCGGTGGTGCAATAAATTTTCCATAGTGCTTATGTTGCCTTCTGATACGAGAGCATTAGGATTAAACTGAATGGATTGAAAGTCTGCTGAACCTTCCATATTGAAACAAAAAAGACCATTTTTAGGACGTGCATTCAAAACCATTATACCGTTGGATGAATAGACTCCTAGTCTATACTCATTGGTCTTAATTTTCTGGCCCCTGGAAATTTACTGAGATCCTGAGACAAGATTCTTTGCACGAGATGGTAGATACCAGATATCAGTTAGTTTGACAGTTCTAGTTTAGTGTATATTATTTGCATAATTTACCTCCAAACTTACTAAGCCGTTCAAAAAGCAGGTTCCACGCTTCCTGATGCCGTTTTAATGGACTTCCTCAAAGGCACCATCGACGTGAATATTGATGAGTCACAGGAAATATGATGAATTTCGCCAGTGTCAAGAATGACATCTTTGGAAGATATAGTTGAACAAGACAAAAACTACTCATGATCCGGTTGATCTTTATTATTTGACCGGTTACCTCCAAATCTTCTCTTGGGTGACATGACCGTCTCTAACTTCTGTGGGTTTTTAGATGCCCATTTAGACCCCTCTGCAGTGCCAGTCCATTTAAAACATATTTCACGGATGTGGTTGTTCCTTCCACAAAAAGAATAAATATTCATTGTCGTATCTTTTCCGGATTGGCTAAATTGGCAACGGCTTTCTCGCGATACTTCAGATGTTTTCTCTGGCTATCCCTGAATAAATCCACCGCCTTCAGAAATGACACATGAGAATTCAATTTCATGAATGATATTGCTCCATTGTGGAAGCCGTTGCATTCAGTTTCAAAGTAGCCTGGGAGACAGTTACTTTTCGATAAATCAGAAGGGCGCTTGGATGGGTCTAAAGAAGCAATTTTAGATTTCAGTTTTGTCAACTCAGTTGCGCACTCGTCGACGTCAGTGCTCGTTTTAAAGTTAAGTCTCCAAAATTCCTTTATCAGTTCATCTACGTAAACTCCGCTGTTAGGCTGGTAGTAGGCGTCAATTGCGTTCTAAATCACATATGCCGTAGGTGAAGCTTCGATGACGTAGTAAATTCTTCTGGAACTAACTGAAGAAGTGCTGACTTTGTGTTGTTATCAGCGAGTTTCTGGGTGGACATTTGGAAATATTTTTTCGTCAAAAGGAGTTAATTCAGGCAATTTTCTCAAAACATATTTTTGCACATTATGAGTGTTTAAACTCATCTGATATATCCGACACTATATTAGATAAGTCTCCTTGCTAAGCTCAGGAGCGTTCTGGCGATGCTTAAGAATCTTAGGAGTTGACATGATGAATGCCGTTCTCTGCGGAATTTGAACCGAGAAGCGATGGGATGAAAACTTAAGAATTAAGCAGAGATAATTCTGTCTTTTAGGGGAGTAAAAATAGAATGAGCAGAATTATTTTCGTCTCGAAAAAAGGAGTTGATATAACATTAGCTGAGTTGGTTAAACTCTTGGTCTCAAAATCTGTTAATGGAAAAGTGAGACACTTAAAGCAAAGCGGAGAAGTATGGACTAATTATTTAGTTATGTAGAATAGAAGTTTTCAGTTGAACAATCAAAAATTGTCAGTCGTTTAATCCTACATATCATGCAGAAGGAAATCAATTGAGTGCGCTTTGTCCTCTCGTAATAGAAGTGGAGCCACGCTAGTACGTATCCATACAAATCTTACTGATTAAAACCGAAGTGGAGTGTGAATAGTGAATGTAAGTATTGCTTTGGGAACCCATTACGTAATGAAGATAAACGTTGTATGTGTTTATTGTCCTATAAAGTCTGCGACTATTTAAGAACATGTAGGTCCTTTCTGCCTACAGGCCGGGAGTATCTATGCCTCGGGTAGTGTGCTCCCTCCTATGCCCCCTTCACGACTTCTTTCCAGCAGTAATACCCCCACAGGTCTTCATTCGAGTACACACTAAGAGGAGCCGTTATCCCGTCATCATCTTCCCTCTCCAGCCAACGAAACGATGGCCATTTACGGGTGTGTAGCTGCAGGGAAAAGTCTCAAAAATCACTGGGTGCGGGGTTCTCCTATGACGAAGAGGCCGGCCAGCCGGACGCAGCAGACCTGTATATACCTAAGAGCGTCTCTCAACCTTCCTAGCCTCCTCCTTCCTCTTTTCCTGATTCATGCCGCAGGACAAACCGAAGATCGTGAAAGGATATAAGAAAAGTCTTGGTCGAGAGTGACTGTCGTGAAGGAGCCTAGCCTAGAATCCAAAAGTCATTACGGACGTGGGGTCGTCGGGTAACTCATATATTTCAGATGCCCTCCTGGCTAGATGATTCGGAATTAAAGATTAGTAGGGACGACATTATAGACGAGTCGAAATCTGCTTTTCTTGATAGCAGGAGGGTCTTTTACTTTGCTTTAGTGGGCTTTTTGTTTGCCCACCGGTGGGTAGCACATGTTGTAACATAACAAGGGCTTCTCTGACTACCGTTGTAGCGTTTGGTACCGCATTATCCTTCCTCATTTCTAGCATCATGATCGTCGTCATGGTCGTCTTATGTGTTATCGGACAGCTCTCTAAATGGATTGGGATCCTCATCGAAGTGAGGACTTTGTTACTCAATCTCGGCTCTGCAGACTCTACAGTGAGAGCTGGAGGTTCGTAGGGGACACTACTCACAGGTGTTGAGAATAGTCCCCCTTTAGAAGATGAAAGACCTAATCAAGAATAAACGTTATTAATAAGATTATACTTCATTTCCATCAGCCAGTCCTGTGCAAACCCTACACAATTTTTTTGCTTAGCTCAAAGTGGTAGGGTGAGAACTATTGGTTGTGGTGGCCTTTGGTCTAACTTCTAACGATAAGACTGATGTTTTATGTGGTACTAACGGTATGCCCGTTAAAATTTAAAAATTCTTTCTCTAACTCAACTCAGAAATCAAGGATACTCCATCCAATGGCCTAATAATTATCAGGATGTACGACTTATTATTGGAAATTGAAACGCAGGGCGTCGTGTACGTACGGGCACCCCATTTCGTCTAGGTTCCCGACACGATCTTGTGTGTAATTAAGAGGTTGGAGTTAGTAACAGTGTGATGCTTCAGGCTATCTAATGAATACATGAGCGGCTGTATGGCGTGGGCACAAGGAGGTTATTGGGGGTTTCCTATGTCTAAATAGCACCATATTCGTTTATGTTGTGGCTTAGGCTCTGTGTCCCTTGCACTTGTATTATTATGAATTAAATTTATTGTCCTGTCTGAGTCTATGACTATATAGGACATGCAGGTCCTCTCTACCTACACGCCAAGGATACTTATATCAGTAGTATATCTCCTCCCATGCCTCTCATACAGCTCCCCTCAAACAGTACCACCCCTCACAAGTCCTTATTTGATCATACACTTAGAGGAGCCCTTTGCCCTTCATTATCTTCCCTCCCCCGCCGACGAAACGATGGCCATTTGCGGGTGTAGGGCAGCCGGGAAAAATTGCAAAAGCCACTGGGTGCGGAGCTCTCCTAATACCGACATTAGGACTAGATCCGAAGACATAGTGCCCCTTCTGAAGCGTTCGAAGAGGCCGGCCAGCTGGGCGCTGCAGACTTGTGGGTACCTCGGGAAATTCGCACTCTGCCTTTCTAGCCTCCTTCCAACTCCTTCCCTAAGGTCGTGCTGAAATGTCAGAAAAGTCTTGACAGAGCGTGATTGCTGTATAGTAGCTTAGCCTAACTTCTTTTGTGCCGTCCAGGGCGCTGGGGAGTGCCGTTGACTAATCGACAAAAGAAGCCCTCCTGGCTAATTAGCCGAAATCTCGGTCTTTTTTTTAAATCATTTAATGTGTATTCAGCTATTTAGCTATGACATATGACTGGTACTACATATACATGTAGGATGACTCTTTTGACGTTAGAGACACTCATACTCTGGATTTGATTTGCAATAACCACCATGAGGTGTGTTCGCTTACACAATCAGTCGATCGCTCTCCGTAAGTGCCCACCAAAGGGAAATTTAAAACCTTTGATTATCCAAGCATGCCTTCATCATCCATGTATACTATCGCCGCGAGAAATGTGGCTGTGTTTTGCCGGATTCGAACCAGCGGTCTCCTGTCTCGGGTGGGATATGTGTCCTAGCTATACAGACCTTACTTGAGAAACCGGCCAAGATGATGTACCACCGCACCATCCCACCATGACGGGAGATTTCGATCATACTGCACGCAAACTTTTCAAAGTTGAAAACTCCTCGAAGATGTCAGTCTCAGCAAGGTCTTCACAGACTTATTCCACCTCTCACTTCACTTCTCGGCAGCCTGTCCTGCTTATAGTTGTATAACCCCATTAGAACAACCGTGCTGCATAAACCGTTACCCAAGCTTTATATATAATCACTTAATTTCTCCCTTACGGGTATACGTAGCGTCGTAAATTCGTAATGCGTAATGGCCTGTAATAAAAAAAACAAGGTCTTGTTTGCCATTGGGGCGACGCTTTTATCGGTCGTTGAGGCGAGGTGATGTGTGGTCAGAAATAGGTTGAGGACTCAGAGGAAAATGGTAATTGCTGCATGATTGAGAAGTCATTAAATGGAGATATTTTTGTGTTCAAATTCGCCTTCGATTCGGATGCTATTCTTCTCGGCTATCTCCGGTATGCAGAGCATACTGAACGATTACACTGGCACCACTGTAAGGTGAAGAATTCGTCTTTGCCAGCCGCTTAAACTTGTACTTACAGCGCACACTTCCCACTCTTTTAGCTGCAATCAGAACATGACGCTATTTTAGTCAAATTCTTCTTTCGTTCCGTAAATATTGAGCTCATTTCATTGCGCGATATTACCAACACTGGTTAGTCTCTATGGACCCGTTCGTGCTACATATACCCTTCAATCAAGTAGACTAATCAAGAATCCCTATTAAAAATATAGAGTACGGAGATAAGACGGGTGATAATTCTCGGCAATTATCGATGAAGGATTTGCTTGTTGGATTTTCTACTATTTCTACGTTGAAAACACTTCGACGATCCTACTAGACTCGATAATGAGTAGTCACAAACAACTAGAGTTTGGTGAACGGATATGGCATGTACCCTGTACTATTTTGTTTCTATATTCCAATAATTCCTAAGCGAAAGCTCTATGTCCACAATGGGTGAAGGGCCGGTGTAGCCGGCAGGGTTTCTTGTAATTTTTCCTAAAGCCTAACTCGTTCCAACCTCGTGAATTGCTGCCAAAAGTGCAGCTGATTAAACAGAAACGAAAAATCACGAAAATCAAAACAACTCCGAAAGACAGAAGTTTCCTCCATGATGGACCCAGGCAATGCGCTCCTCACACATTCCTTAGGCCGTCACACCTTCCAAATGACAAGTTTACCCAATCTCCGCTGAGAGCAAGAGATGAGTTAGCAGGCACCTTTGATTCAGCCAGTATCCTGCTATTGGTTAGTAGATGCCCCGAAAGGGGACATCATTGAGGTTGCTGTATCCTCAAACTTCTTCTTCAGGTCCCAGTGCTCCAAAACCTGTTGCCTCGGCCATCGAGACATCCTTCGCCGCGGCGATGATCGCCGCTTCGGCCCTTTCGGCTGCTGCTCGTGCTCGTGCCACCTTCGCGAACTCCCCTTGTTCAATTTGACGGATCCGCGCGAGCTGCTCTTTGGTCACCGGTCCATATTTTCTGGGTCTGACTTTGCAGTCCCGAGAATCCGATCGGTGGGGTCCTCCACAGTTGCGACACTTTGTGAAGGCCTTGCACTCGGCTTCCGAGTGCATATTTGATCCGCAGTTCCAGCAAGCTGGAGCGCGGGAGCAACCACGGGTGGCGTGGAAGCCCAAACAGCGTTTACACTGTTCGATTTGTGGTCGTGGCTTGTGAATGGTAGCCATGCCAGCCTCTTCGAGAATGCGGAAGCCCGGGCGAGGGGCGTTGTTCCGGTCGAAAAGGGCTTTCCAATTTCTGTGCGGCGCTCCAGGACGGCATGTCCCGTGCGGTAGCACCTTGTATGGAAGCTTTTGTGTTTTTCGGTAGATCTCCAATAAGATCCAATCCGCATTGACCGTATAAGTACAGTCGATTGTTTTTATGGTCGCCGGAACATTCGCGATCCGAAAGGCGACAAGGTTGGAGGCTTCCTCGAGCTTGGCGCCGAAGTCCGAAAACTTTGGTGCGGCATCTAGGAGCTCTTCCCTTTTATTTTCATTCCCTGTCAGAACCGGCTTTACGATTCTGATACGGTATATGGAGCAGGCGTCACTCAAGAAGCATTTTAGCTCACCCTGTAGTTGTTGCCGTAGGCCAGCAGGCGTAAGCTGGCGCCACGGGTGCTCCTTTTCTATGCGAAGGAATAGTCGTTTATCGACTTTCGCCTTCGGGGCATCTTTCTTTGAGGCCTTTGCCGCAGGTTTCGGCACAGCCTTTACAGTTGGGACTGCTTTCTGTCGCAGTCCGTTTCTGGCCACCGTAGCCCAGGTGCTTTTTTGTTATGATAGGTCTATGATTCGGGTGTACATACAATTTGTGGGAGCTCGCTGCTAGTGATCACAGATGTGCTGCTGGGCCGGACAGGTCAAGAAGAGGAGTGGAGAATGATCTCTGTAGAATGAGGAAAGACTGTATTGCTTACTCTATCTACTGTGGAGGAAAGCTCTCTACTTATAGTCCCTAGACTATTGCTTACTAACTATACTAACTCAACGAAGCAGGAGCAAACAGAGCAAATGCATGCAGTCGCGTGACCATCATAACTGAAGCTGTGCACTGTAGCCATGTGGGTCTAGGCACAACATTTTTACAGGCAGCACTGGGACGGCGGGAGTTGTGTTACTCCTGGCTTCGGGAGCCCTTGGGAGAGGGTTCGCCAGGCGAGGGAGGACGGGTGGCGTGATGGCCGGGCTCGTGGCCATGTATTGCGCAATCGTGGCGCGTAAGTAGACTCTCATCGAGTCTACGAATTGTCTATTTGACTCGTTGGTCAAAGGGAGAAGGGTGGCTTCGACGCCAGAGATGGCGGCGGAGCAGAGGGCCAGATTTGCCGCTGTTTCGGCGGCGCGTCGTTGTTCGGCTTCGACAATTGGTCGAAGTTCCGGAGGGCACTCTGCTTTCGTGGCAGCTTTGGGCTACGACGTTAACTTTGACGCTGCTTTGGGTGCAGCGTTTTCTGACGGTTTTGATGCGGTCGGAGGAGATTTTGGTGATTCTCCAATCCTGTGGGGGACGGAGGGTGGTTGAGGAATTTCCTCAACAGTTTCAACTGACCCGATCATGTCAGTATCGGGTTCAGTGACGGCGGGGAGGGCTTTTTCCTTCCCTTTGATTGAGACCTTGCTCATCTCCGCGCATTTCGGAGACTGGACAAGGCCAGGTAATTGCTCGAGAGCCCTCGGGTGGACTCTCGTGTTGTCCAACTTGGCGTTGGGACGCTTTTTTCGAACTGGAGGAATGGTGAAAATGCCTACGCTCGATCACAATTCAGAGATGGATGCGACGAGGTCGAGAAGGGAGGAAAGAGGGAAAAAATAAAGTTTCGAATTTCTCAAAAATGTGCGTTTTTTGTTCATTAACGTGCTAGGTGAAGTAACTACCGTCGCACTCCTATTGGAGCTTGAGCACGAGTGGGGTCGGGCCGGATCAGGTTAACTACCGTAAAGTACAAGTGCCTCGTCCCACCTCAATGACCGGAACCATGCCGAAACGCATCTATGTGTTGAAGCATGACGAGTACAGCAGCCCAGAGTTGAAAACAAAACAAAAGAAAACTTCCCCTGAACGATACCAACAACTGGGAATAAACGCCAATACTGGGAGCTCCCCAGAGCTCAAGATCCTCAATCGCTACGCTCTTGGTCGCCTTCTTGCAGCCCGATCAGGTCACGGCGACTGTGCAGACTATCACCGCCGCTTTCACCACTCGGACGCACCTCTATTATGCGCTTGCGGGCTAGAAAAATCGCCTGATCACTTTTTCTTTTGTCAACTCAATCGTAGCCGGTCCCGCCTCCTTGGCAATACTAGACATCCAACACCGGGAATTCCCTGGATTCTAGGCTCTCCTGAAGGTGCCATAGCATTTAGTAAATGGCTTCATGAAACATGCTTTTTTGAAACATGCAATAACAACACTAACTAGTGCCCCAAACTATAAATATTGGGCATGTATTTGCAAGAGCTCTGATTTAAAGACTATTAGTCTAGGTGATGGATAATTTTCTTGTTAATATAGATAAATATCTTCTCTACTGTATTAGAATACAAAAGTCTCAGCTGGAGAGTACTTTTGACTTCAGTTGATAGTTCGGGGTGCATGGCAGGCTGGTCTTGGCCCATTTATTACATGTCGGGCTTAATTAAAAGCGTCGGCACGTCGGGTAGTTTATATAGACTGAGCTGGCCAACACGAGACCTTACGGTTGTGTTGTGAGCTGGCACGACGTTAAATAAATTAAAAAAAAAAAAAAAAAAAAAAGAAAACTTCCACGCAAAATCCTGCATGACAAAAGAAAAACTTTGACAGACTCCCTTCCATCATTCCGCCTCGGCCACAACGCGCCCGAGCCTCAATTCCTATCCCTACTTCCATGCCAGATCACCTAGGCTTTCGTTTATCACCTCCGAGTCACAAGTATCCCTGCCATCCCCGGCTAGCCTCCGCGTATATTCCGCTCTCCTGGGCGTAGTCCCTGAACAGTTGCCACCCGCTTGATCCGAGCATTGTTTCTATAGCTGGCGCCCTTCGCTTTCCGCTTTTCAGCCGCCATGTTGCCAGTGCTTTTCGACACTGAACAAGGTGACCGATTGATTTTCCCCTCCCACACTCGCAGTGAAGTGTAGCGTCAGTGTGGTTGAAGCGGCGATGATAAGCCGCGAAGTCTCCATGTCCGGTTCGAGCGGCTATTAAGCGAGCGTAGACTGCCTTTGGTAGTGCTAGTTCTGGCGGTTTCTTGCGTCGCATCTCGAGTTCGAGGTCGGCATAATGTCTGGGGCGATTCGAATGCCACCAGTCTGTAACCATCTGCCTGGCCAGTTCGCGAGCTTTCCTTCCGGAAGAGGCGAGGGTCATCACCCCATGTGTCGTCCTCGTATCGTCCGACGAGTTAAGCTCCCTTCGAGCGAGCTCATCAGCCATTTCATTTCCTACCAGCCCTTCGTGGCCCGGAATCCATCCTACTTTAACAGGTGCTGCTGCTCTAGCGACCATTTTGCAGAACTTTTGAATCCCCCAGGATGATGAGCCTGTTGTTCCCGTTAGTAAGGCCTGGACAGCCGTGGAATTGTCGAGCAGAATATAGATGGCGCTACGACCACGATCTCGCTTCCTGCTAGTGATTGCTTCAAGAGCAGCTAGAGCTCCATGAACCTCCGCGTCGTAGACCTCCACATTGGTTATTTTGCCTGAGCCGCTTTGCTCAATTACCCTGCCTGTGCCACTGATAAAAGTCACAAAGGCCCATGACACTTTGTCGGTGGACGCCCCAGAGCCATCACTGTATACGCAAAGACAGTCGGGTGGGAGAGTAGGTAGCCACTCTCTTATAAACCTAGCTGCTTCTTTCTTGCTTGTCCAGCGGGGAATTGGCCGAGGGAGGACCGGAGGTCGGAGAGGTGGAGGTAGTTCGGCCTCTGGCAGGAGTCGATACATCCTCTGGACCCTTGAATCATGCACTCTGTCGAAACCAAGTCTGGTTTTGTTGCATGTCTTTAGGCCGAGTCAGTGACGAGCGCTGTCTGTGCTTTCCGTGGCCCGAAGTCGAAGCGGATGGTACTCATCTAGTGTCCAGATTCGTGCGGTAGTCTTGAGCCTGCGTTCCTCGAGCAGAATTTGTGCTGGCGGAATACCAGTCTCTCTTCTCAGGGCTGCAATAGGCATCGTGCGCCAGGTTGGTAGAGCCACGCGGATTCCGAAGGCAGAGGTTTGGTCGATGACTTTGCTCTGTCTCTTGTAGGAATTACGCGTCACACCTCGATAAGTTTCCCTGGTTGGCACCGTGTACCAGGATTCCGCTGCGTGCATCGCAATTGGCAGAACTACTGTCCGAATGACTGTGGTTACTAAGTCGGGCCTTGGTCCCTGGGTAGAAAGTGTAAGCCGTCGGAAGTGCTGCACTAGCCGCATTGCTTTGCTGGTCCACTTTGCGTCGTGACTTTCCAAGGTTAGACCGCGATCAAGGTGTACTCCGAGCCATCGGATGTCGTCGGATGCTTGTACATCGCGAGTGCCTACCCTTATAGCCGGAAGATCGTGTCCCCTGGATCTGGGGCCGACGAAGTAGGCTACTTCGGCCTTATCTGGGTCGAAAGAAACAGCATTGTTAGCAGCCCACCCTAGGACTGCATCGACTTCTCGTTGGACAGCTACTGTGGCTTCGGTTGGCGTCGAACCTATGCCGAGGATGGCAACATCATCTGCATAGCCAAATCTCCAACTACTGCCTCCCACGACTTCGGCCATGTAGAACAAGAAAAGAATTGGGGAAAGAGGCGATCCCTGTGGCAGCCCGCATTCTAGGAATACCGGGTCTGTGACTCCGTCTTCGTGTCGTACGCGAGCGGATCGTTCTTGTAGGAAGGACTTTATCCAGGTGATAGCTGGTTTAGGCCACCCCATCTTGTTCATCCTCTGCAGCAGCCGTCCGTGGAGTACAGCATCGAATGCACCCTGAACGTCCAAAGTGACTAGGACTGCTTTCCTCTGTCGTTTCATTGCATGTTCTACATCGTGGATGACGCATGAGACGAGGTCGTTGGCAGACCTGCCAGTGAGTGCTCCAAAGAGTTGCTGCGAGACTGCCTTGTAGGTGAGGGCGGTGTAAGCCATTCGCCTTGCAATCAGTCTCTCGAGATCTTTACCCAGGGAGGAGAGAAGTGCGATAGGCCTCCATCCTTTAGCTGTACTGAGGTTACGGCCGGGTTTGGGGAGAAGGATTACTTCCGCTAGCTTGAAGGCCTTTGGAAAGTGATTCAGTCGCAGTGAGCCCTCAAAGAGTACTCTCACTGCGTGACCAATTGATGGCCAGGCTATCCTAAGAAGACGAACAGAAATCGCGCCTGCTCCAGGGGCTTTATTTTGGCAGGCCGTTGTAACCCACTTGGCTTCCTCGTCCGTAACGCTCGAGACCCATGGGAGGTTTCCGCGTCCTGGCTCGAAGTCCTCAGCGTCAACGTCGTTATGACTGGTGAACCGGCCGAGAAGGAGGTCGCGCAACAGAGTTGCTCGCTTTCCTGGATCCGACACAAGACCATCTGTAGTTTGGAGTGGTGGAGCAGCTGATGTAGGTTGCGGCTTAGCCCAGCGTGCCATCCGATACATGTCGACGTCGGTTGTTGCTTCGGAGAACTTTCGCCGCCAGTATTGGCGTTTGGCACTTTTGACTATGCGACGGAAATCCTTTCTGCTCTCTTCGTCCCTGAATATCCTGTATTTGCGTTTGGCCTGTAGGCACTCCGATGTCCACCAAGGTGCTGTCCTACCCTTCTTCACACTCCCGCGTCTACCAGTGGCCCTGATTGCGTTGCTAATAGTTTGGACCAGCTTATCAGTAAGGTTGTCCACCGCGTCTACTGAAACCATCGGCTGTAGCTCTATTCCTTGAGCCCAACGACCTAGCACCTTTGCAAAGTCTTTGAGGGCTTCGTCTGTCACTCGAAACGGTTGGCCTGTTTTGATAACAGCTCTAGCTTTCGAGTTTGGACGGGGGACGTCTCCTGCAAGAGTTCTGTGGTCCTATGTCGAGTCAAGCTCTATCGAGACGCCTGCAAGGGCTCCCGCGTTAGACCAAACTAGGTCGAGTGTGTTTACAAGATCGTGAGTCGAGACGCCCGGGGTCGAAGATAGGTCCATGCCGTGCTCGGACATCTATTTGGCGAGCACTTGGCCGTCACCGTGTAGCCTGGTGGCCATGGGCTGCCAGTCAGGGTGGACGGCATTGAAATCTCCGCCAACTACTTTGGGCCCAGACGGGGCCCATGATAGGAGCGGCGAAAGGTCTGCTCCAGGAGCGCGATACACAGAGACAAACGTGACTCCTTCAACCTTTACGGCGGTAAGATCTGGTGATGCCTCGCAGATTGCTAGTTGTAGGTACTTGGTCCCTTTTCGCGTATAAATGAGGGAGCGTGGCCTTGCGGGGTAGGCTGTGACATGGGGGGGCAAGTGCTTGTCGAACCCGGGATGCGACTTGGTGAGCCAGAAGCCGTCCTTGTGTTGAGTCCAGGGTTCCTGGATGAGTAGGACATCGGTTCCTGAATCCCAGGCAGATTGCAGAATGATGTCCGTAGCGGGGTCTCCTCTGCCCAAATTAGCGCAGAGGAACGAGATCGTTGTTGCCGTTGTGTGTAGCTCGGTAAGGTTGTGGTCCCTTACGGGAATTGAGCAACGTTTGTAGTTTCGTTTTCAGCAGTCGCCTCAGCGGCTTTCTGCTTTGCTTCCAACTCTCGGATCGAAGCGTTTCTTTCTTTTTGACCTTGTTCCCGGATCACCGACAGCTGGTCTCTTGTGCATTGCACAGTCTTTCCGCCGGCCCGCGTCGGCCTGGCCATGCAGCTAGGCTCGGTTGCGGCATGTGGCCCATGGCAATTGATGCACCTTGGGACGAGCTGTTTGCACTCAGTAGCCTTGTGCTCAATCGATCCACAGCGAGAGCAGCGCTCTACTCGTGAACAGATCTCAGTTGGGTGGTGTCCCTAGCATCGGTTGCATTGCGCAATTTTGGCTTTACGCTGAAGTTCGTGTAAGCGACCGCTCTCTTCGAAAAGTCTTTCTCCCAGCTTTGGCTTGCCGGTTGCAAAATGCAACACCCAGTCGGTGGACGGCCTAGCCATGCTTGTCGCAAAGTCACGAGCCGAGGTCGGTCTAACGCCTGTCTTTAAGGTCGCTTCCTCCATTACCATCTCCGATGTTACTGGCGTTGGTCCTTCTAAACTGAAGAGTCTGTCTGGTACATTAGGCGCCAACACTGAGATCCAGTTGGAAGCAGCTTCCAGTTTCATTTCCGTGCTCTCCAGGAGTACGGCGCCTGAGAGGAGCGCATTTCTTGCTCCGTCTCCTTCAGCTAGTATCGCAAACCCTGGCTCATTTTGATGTAATGAGGAGACATGCGTCTCCATGGGTGGTCGGGCTTGACCCGCAGGAAAACGCGCTCGTCTGGGCGAGCTAACTTGGGAGCTGAGGTAGTAGGCCTCGGAGTTTGTGTGGGCCCTGTCGCTTTTGACTTAGGCTCGCTGGCTGGTTGCGATTTTGTCGCTTCTGGTGGTGCGGGCTTAGTCTTTTTCCTCACTACCTGAGTCCAAGACCCCTCAGTAACGATGGGGGTTTGTATAGAATCGATGTCGATTGGCCTAGTAGGCTTTGTCGAAGCCGGCTCTTTGCCTTTCGCCTGGCTGCTTTCTCTCGTGAGTATTTGCACTGGTCGTGAAGTGCTCGCGCTATTTTTTCCACCCGGCCTAGTAGCCGACGCGGGGAGAGTTGTCGTCTTGCTGCTACTGGCAGCCTCTGATGGCCCACTGGATTGGGGCTGGGGGTTTCCGCGCAGGATGTTTGTGATAATGGCCTGTAAAGCCTCTCCATTCTTTTCGACAGCTCGTCGGAGCTGTTTGTCGGTTGTGGCCGCCAGTAGGTTAATGTACCCACTGACGATACGCTCAGCTTCTGCAAAGCGTATGTTAAACGCCCTCGCTTCATCTGCGAGGAAGTTAGTCAAGGAAGCACCCATTGACTCGGGGGGGTTTGGGGGCGAGTATTGGCCGCTCGCCTCGCAGATCGGTTCTGCGTTTGCTTTTGTGTTGTTGTAGTGGTGGTTAGGTGGCCCTGTGAGGACCATTTCGACGTCAGGACGCGTCGAATTTACGGGTGGGAGGGGGGCCAAGAGCCAGCCTCTGCGGAGGACTGGGGCGGCATGGCAAGGAGCAAATCAGAGAAGGTTGAGCAGTAGATAATCGCATGTCTGGCGCGTGATAAAAAGATGTTTTGTGGCGGACAGCTGGTCGGACTCTTTTATGTTCTGTCGACATAAAATGATGGATAGTTGGGGTGTTTGAGAACCCTCTTTTGACGCGCCGAAGCGCAAATTCCTCCTCAGCCTCGGCCACCACGCGCCCGAGCCCTTGATACCTTCGTGATCTGGTAAGTTTTCCTTCAATTCAGTTCCGGCTTTAGCTCATCTCACCATCTCCTCATCTCATCCAGCGGTCATTTTCTTCATTGGAGGCCTCATACAGCCGCACAACAAGGCCTTCTCTGTTTTTATTCCCTCTTTTCGCTTCCATACAGCATCTTTTTGTCCTTTAGTCAGCCGCGTCATACCAGAAACTTTGTAGAATGTCCACCCCTCCGGCTTTGCCCCGTCGCTGCCGTACCCCTGACCGTGGAGGTCGAAAACGCGACTAAGAGCTCAGGACCGAGACACCGTGCCCCAGCCTTAGACAAACGCTCTAGTTGGTATGCCGGCGAAAGGTTGTACGTATTTCGTCGGTGGCGATTCGTCGCAAGTCGAGTTGTTGGTGCCCTCGGTCGAGGTGAGGACGCAATTAAGGCCGGTATTTCGATCGTACCTTCACAGCGACTAGCAGTTGCGGAGGGTCGGAAATCCTCTTACTTCTTTGTTGGCGACTTGAATTTTGGAGTTACGAGATCGCTTCAGTTGGTGGTGAGATGATTGTGGAGAGGGCCGCGAGATAAATTTGGCAGGAAATGATTTTCCAGAGAAAGAAATTAAGATCTTGAAGGTGTCATCAGTTGTGATACGAACACCAGACAGGTTATAGCCTGTCTGCGGTTCGCACCTGGGGTGTAGATGGTTGATTTCGCTGAGTTGTGCAGTCGTGAAATCTCTGCAAGTCAGATATTAGACCAAAAATGAGCCAACACCATCCCTCCCGATCGCATACTCGACGAAAATTCTCAAATTCACTCTTTGTCGTGACTGAATCTCGGCTCTGGGGAATATTTCACCCCCAGGTTCGTAGAGGACACCACTAACAGGTGTTCAACCTTCAACCTCCTCTTCATGCTGTGGGTTATGATTTGTGGCAGTTCTACGTGGGCCAACAGTGTCTGTTCACATTAATAAAGACTAGTACATTTTGACTACTTTGATGCTACCAAATCGGCTTCAACCGAAGAGCCGCTTACAGTCGGCAACTCTTTCCGAATCAGCGAGCGGCAGAATTGACACGGTAATTATCTAGGTCGCCCGTATTCAACAAGATGGACAACCCCAATGGCTAATTGCCAGACGGCAGGACTGGGGCAGACACTCTGCTCAAGCTTCCAAAAATTTTCCACCTAGAAATCATGCCACTCTATCTGATTGTATCCCAGTCATCACGTTTACGAGCTGAACCAAATTTAGTAGTGCTAGGTACGAGTCTATCTCAATTTGAATTAAAAAGGCTCACACATCTATCATCCATCACCGGTATCCAAGCCCAAGCCTATGTTATTGTAAGTACACTTCCTAAATAAAGCCGTAGGGTGTTTAAGCTATGCATTCCTAGAATTCAATTTCAAATACTGGGCGCGTGTCAATTACAATATGTTGCCATTATAGTAATCATGTTAGGAGGGTTCAAAGTTTATTTCGAAGTGTGAATTAACCCAGTTTACTCTAGAAAACACGCGGCTTGATCTTAGCTCTGCAGGCCCTCAAATAAGGAACAAATATTCATGTGGAACACCGCCAGTGAAAGTAGTGTTGTAACTCCGTATGTTTTGTCTTATTCCATGAACCTCTTGTTTCTTCTTAGGAAAATCGGTGAGAAAGTGAAAGAACTTCGTCTCCCTAATAAATAAATTATTCAATTGTCCTGATTTGGCGCCTTTTTGGCCCATGCAGGTGTTGACTTCAGTCAGATACAATGAGGATATAGTTGTGATGAACATCATGCCTCAGATATCATTTGCAAGTCTCACTACGGCTGTGACAAGGCGGCTTTTTCTTCACCGCTGTCGAACTATGCCCTCCGTGAAACACACCCAAGGGAAACCTCTCAAAAAACCTTGGGTTATCCAGACATGCCACCATCATCAATGTAGCTTACTTCAGTAAGGTGAGGTCTGCTGGAGTCGAACCAGCGATCTTCTGTCTCAGGTGGGATAGATGTTCAGGCCGTCCAGACCCTACTTAGAAGGCCGGCCCGGATGGTGTACCGCTACACCATCCGACCTTCATCTCCCTAATAGCTATCCGCAGAGTAACACAAGTGGTTGACATGTTGGTGATAAAATGCGCACGACTGTAACTGACTTAAAATGGACAGGGATATAGTGCGAGGTCTAACCTCGCTAGCCAACATGTTGGTTCCTGACCGTGCCGCTTCATTAGGCCGGTAAAGCCTAGCTTAGTTGCATCAAGGCAGAATCTAACCCGTGTGAAACCCCGATAGTCTTTACATGCATCAAATCCTTATCGATTCCTCCGCCACCAACCTCATATTCGCACAATTTGGCAAGGAGAATTGATAAAACAGAATGTTTCGAATTTCTCTAATGTCAAGGGTAACTACCCAGTCCATTCTCAAGAGATCATCAACGTAAGTTATTCCTGTCAGCTACAAGTGTTCATACCAACGAAAAACCCAATATAGTCTTTCAATAACATCCGCGCTTCCATCAGTATATTTCAACTCAACTAGGGGATTTGCCAGTCATGCAGGTCAGAAATTAAAAACCACTTGAGGCTATCAGGTATTGGTTGCTGACACTATAACCAGAGGAAAAAGATTTAGTCATTATTGGGGGCGGCGTCGCGGGATACGTTGCTGCTATCAAGGCTGGTCAGGAAGGACTCAAGGTATCAAACCAATTATCTGGAGACGCCTAGAACATAGCAATACTCTAGTAAAAACGTACTGACAACAACCAGGTTACCTGCATTGAGAAACGTGGCACTTTAGGTGGAACCTGCTTAAACGTAGGATGCATTCCATCGAAGGCTCTTTTAAACAACTCGCATCTTTATCATCAGATCCTCCATGACACAAAAGCACGTGGGATAGAGGTCGGTGATGTAAAGTTGAATCTAGCACAAATGATGAAGTCCAAAGATACCGCAGTGGCTGGCCTCACTAAAGGTGTTGAATTTCTCTTCAAGAAAAACAATGTCGAATATATCAAGGGGGCCGCTGCCTTTGCCGGCCAACATGAAATCAAGGTGGACCTAACTGATGGCGGTGAAAAAACCATATTCGGAAAAAATATATTAATCGCTACCGGAAGTGAGGCCACTCCATTTCCAGGACTCGAGGTCGACGAAAAGCGCATCATAACCAGTACAGGTGCTATTGCGTTAAGCAAGGTTCCTGAAAGTATGGTTGTCATCGGCGGTGGAATCATTGGCCTTGAGATGGGCTCAGTCTGGTCGCGATTAGGTGCAAAAGTTAGCGTCGTTGAATATTTGAGCCAGATTGGTGGTCCTGGTATGGATGCTGAAATCTCGAAATCAGTCCAAAAGATCTTCAAGAAGCAGGGCATAGAGTTCAAACTCAATACCAAAGTTATTGGAGGAGACGCCAGCGGTGATAAAGTTAAGCTAATGGTAGAAGCTGCCAAAGGCGGCAAACCAGAGACTGTAAGCAACATCCTCTAACATATATACAAGAACTGTCGCTTACAATAAAAGTTGAGTGCAGATGTTGTTCTTGTGGCCATTGGACGTCGACCATATACTGCAGGTCTTGGATTAGAAAATATTGGTCTCGAGACTGATGATAAGGGACGAATCGTCATTGATTCTGAGTACCGAACGAAGATACCACACATCCGTGTTGTTGGCGACTGTACCTTTGGTCCTATGCTTGCGCATAAAGCTGAGGAAGAAGCGGTAGCTGTTGTTGAGTACATAACAAAGGGACATGGTCATGTCAACTATGGGGCCATACCTTCAGTCATGTACACACATCCCGAGGTTGCATGGGTTGGACAGAACGAAGAAGAGATTAAGGCTTCCGGAGTAAAGTACAAGATCGGGACATTCCCCTTCTCTGCAAACTCTCGGGCCAAGACGAATCTTGATACAGAAGGTATGGTCAAGATGATTGCCGATGCCGAAACGGACCGAATACTCGGTATTCACATTATTGGGCCTAATGCTGGAGAAATGATAGCCGAAGGAACTCTAGCTCTAGAGTACGGGGCATCTAGTGAAGACATTGGAAGGACTAGTCACGCTCATCCCACACTAGCCGAGGCATTCAAAGAAGCTGCTATGGCTACATACGGTAAAGCAATTCATTTCTAGACTTACGTAATGCCAGGTAATCAGTTGTAAAACATATATTGTAGAATGGGATCTGGAAGTTGATGCTGGGAATCTCAGGTTGTATCCAGATTATCTACAACTTTTTAAAATCAAGAGTTGATAGAGCACGGCACCTTGACAAGACGGCGCTAGGAGCATGCGGAATGGAATTATTCAAATTATTATACAGTTTTGACTAAAGCATGTGATAAGATAAAATTGATACTCTTTCAAATCCAAGCTTGTTCGAAAAGAACAATACCACCAAAAAACTTTGTCAGTGTCGATCTTTTGAACCTGTCATCCCGATTATTAATTTGGTTCCAAATTGGCCAGAAGGATCATTATTCGTGATAGCTTCAAACTTTTTTTTCTTGTTTTTTACGCACATATAACAGGAGGACCAAGACTGAACACCTTTTAGAGAAGTGCAATGCAAATCTAGAAGTGGTACGCTCTCCCAGAACCAAATTTAGTGATATTTGTTTAGTGAAGGGGAGAGAGATAGATGTTATTGAAAGATATCTTGGCCCATCAGGCAACGATTCAAAGTTTTTAACTATGCCGGTTCAAATGAAAGCATTATAAATTGTACAAGTAGGATATAGTATCCCAGACGGCACAATAAAGTTGACCTAAGCTACCTTACAACAAATATACGCTATAAACCAACCTTCATTTGTGCAGCGACGACCTTACACTTAACCACTCATCTCATAACCTCTTCCTTGCACAGGTTGATTCACCAACAAATCAAAACTTCATCCTCTAAGTCCAGCTACGCCGCCCCAGTCCTCCGCAGAGACTAGTTCCTGCCCCCTCTTTACTTCTGAAACCTCGACGCGTCAAGACGTCGAAATGGACCCTAACGAGCCACCGCAACACCTACCATTCAATACACAGCAAGCCATGGAGCCGATCTTTGAGGTGAGTTGTCAGGACTTATCCCAAATTCAACCCGAATCACCGGACGTCACGATGACTAAATTCGTCGCAAACGGAGCGAAAGTCTTCAAACAGCGCTTTGCAGAAGCAGAGCTTATTGTCAACGGATTCATCGACATATTGCAATCTATTACCTGTAGATAATCTCGACAAAAATTTCAAGCAAGAGACGCGACACTCTTGTGCAAAATTCAAGACATAATGCGCGGCAAAACCGCCTAGCCCTCGACTACGCTTCAATCATACTCCAAATATGGGGACATCACAATATCCCTACCTATACGTGCTTCAAGTCCACAGTGTAGACAACACTATAAACATCGCTATGGTTGGATGGTGCAGTGGTACATCATCTTGGCCGATTCCTCAAGTAAGGTTTGGATAGCTAGGACACATATCCCACCCGAGTTAGGAGACCGCTGGTTCGAATCCGTCAAAACTATACTACATTTCTCGTGGCGCTGGTATGCACAGATGATGAAGGCATGCTTCGATAATCAAAGGTTTTGAATGCCCCTTTGATCGGTACTTACGGAGGAAGGTCGACTGTTTGTGTAAGCGAACATACCTCATGGTGGTATTTGCATATCAAATCCAGAGTATGAGTGTCTCTAACGTCAAAAGATTCATCCTACATGTATATATAGTACCAGTCATGTGTCATAGCTAAATAGCTGAACACACAATAAATGATGTGAAAAAAAGTGCTTTAGATCGGCGCCAAACAGCCCCAGCAAGCATCACGTGCCAAGTGCAGATTCTTGCGAAAACACTAGATCGACAACAGCCAATGCATTTATTTTTTTGCATCAGATTTTAATTGCGTATGCAGTTATCTAGCTATGACACAATATCAGAGAAACTGGACAGAAAAGATGGCTCAATTTACAAGAAGAGCATTCATGCCTTGGATTCCATTTGCAAGTACCACTGCGAAGTTATGGTGGCTTTTTCTTCACTCCATGTCAATCCTCATCCGTGAGTACCCACCCAGGGGCACGTCCCAAAAGCCCTGGGTTATCCAGACATGCCTTCATCATCTACTGAAGTTTCTCCGCGCGAAATGTAATCTAAGGTGTTTCCTTCCCAAGTGGAGTAAGTGGCCTGGCAACCCAAACTATACAGAAGATCACCTCCAGGAGGCGGATCACGACGCCTTCCATCTTGGCTTGTTATTATGGTGTCAGCAGCAGTCTCACAATCAAAAGTTTTGGCGCGCACAAAGCTCAATTCACAAAACTCTTGACAAAATTCCAAAATTCACGCCCATCAAAGCTATATCTTCCCTTTGAATCATCTTGTGAACTTTTCCTGACCTCTCTGACGTCAATACCAAAGAACTGTCTCCCAGATTTGCGCGCCACGCTTTGTTTGCTCCGTTGGGTATAAATATCGTCGTGGGCGTGTATTTGGTGGTCAACCGAGGCCAGAGAATAGTTAATGAGAGGTGTGGTCATTGAACAGTGGATCAACTAAGTCTTACTTGTAAACTTGATGAGACTAAGGCAGGAGACAAACTCGTTGAGAGCGAAAATTTGACATAGCGGAGATTTTTGAATTATTGCCTCGTTGGCCAACTTTTTTTTATTGCGAAATTCGACCGGAGTTGGCTCTGGGATAATATTCCACTTCCAGGTTCGTAGAGGACACCACGTACAGGTGTTCAGTCTTGCCCTCCGACCTCCTGACTATTAGTGCCGTCTTGTCGTAAACATTTTCAACAATACGCTTAGGAATTCACCTAAACTTAAACAACGGTCAAACCGTAACACGCGAAAATTTAATCAAAACCAAATCAAAATCAAATCAGTAACCCACACCAAACCGAAACTACTCATTACCCTAATAATAACCCCATGAACAGTTGTAATACTAGCCTACAACCTAGCACGATTAGGCTAGATATCATTAACTGGGACCTAATGCGGACTGAAAATAATTGAAAACCTTTGTATATTTGATTGCCCAAATATTAAACACTCGAATCTTGACGTTGTAAAATAGCTGAGACGGCTGAAAGCAGAGTGAAATCGAAATCTAGCTCAGTGCATATTACATGTTGTACTAGCAATTTAAATATTCCGTCGGGCGTAATTTAGATTTTTATGATCCTCGAAGTTTTCTATTGTGCAAGTGAGCAGGGAAACAATTGAATTATCCATTCAGTACTTTATTCCTAATATTTTTTCGTATCAAGATCGATGCATGCGCATTCAAAGTCTGATGCAAGAATAAAGAGCAGAAAAGCTAGCCACTAAACAGTTGAGTTTGTGTGAGTTTACCGAATAGCCCTTGGAATGGGGGCCTTCTATCGAGTTGTGTTTGTGTTTTATTGCCTTATCTCTTCTTTTTGAAGGGTCGCCTTCGCGGAAATTTTTCCCTGAGGTTGGCCGCAGAGGTAAAAGAAAAAGATTGAAGCTCAGTTACCCCCAACGAGCGTAGCTGAACGCATGTGCCGGCCGATCTGCCAGAGGGGATTGGCGTGGACATTAAAATAGGAGCAAAGTCTGCTAAAATCTTTGGGTTTCCGGTCTGTAGAGAGCAACGGCCTCGACGACTCTTACATGTAAACCATGGTGGAGGATTCATGTATTCCGCAGTCATGGTCTGGCTGAAGGAACATATTCTATGCTCTAGTGATTTTAAACTAAAATCTATCATGACCTATGTCCCTACGATGTAATGGCTAGTAAAATGTCGACGATTTTAGGAGACTTTCCAAGTGATCCACAACCACTCACGCCCGACTCAGTACCTTGGACTCGGTACCTTGGAGATGAAGGTATGGACTCAGTTATGTCGAGAAGATTTTACATGATTGCGGAGAGAAAAGCAGTGATATTGTTACGGTTTCGCATTGTATAGGACTCTGGGACCTGGAGCCGATCGAGTTTCCAGTCAGCACCAATTTTGATACATGTCTAGGATATTTGCAGTCAGAGCTAGCTTCGGGAAACATTGGTCCTTGAAGGATTTATGGCTCGGGTTTACTCAAAAATTAGACTCCCTGGGCTATCATAAACAGTTGCAGAACGTTTAAAAGGCTAGATAGTACTAGTGTCCTCGAGATAAGCTAGGAGCAATGGGGCTCATATAGACATGAACTTCCATAGATCTTAGAGAAGATCAATTTATATCATCTCAATTCATTCATGCTGTTTCTTATTATTGAGTCAATCTAATAAATATGGAGGGGGCCGAAGAGTCAGAGTGATTCTGTTGACGAACATATGGTGGAGCAATCGATGCTACCTAGACTCGATCTGATGTGCATGGATGTACGGATGTTGCAGAGTTGAGGCTGCAGACTATGGGGAAAGCGAGGTTCATCTTCTGGAGGCGGCAAAGTGAGTGAGTAAATTTGAATTTGAATCCTTTTACATGGCAGGAAGAACCCAAAATCTTTTTAGACGAGTGATTTGATTTGAATTCATGTTGCATCATCCTTACGCCCTACACCCAATAGGCGTGATACGGGTATACGTCCCTCGGGTCACACTACAGCCTAAATACATAGTATTCGTGTCATATCTACACGCAAAACATTAGGAATGGATTAATTACAAGAAAGAGAAGCGCCCTCCGCCTTTCCTCACAATCCTTTATCCTGAAAAATATATATTTCGGCAGAACTTACTCCCGGTTTGGAATCTGCCTCTCGTAACACTTAGTTGCTATTAAGAACTTGAGAAATATTTCCCAACCATTTTCTGCCAGTATCTCCCGTGCTATCGATGGTGGTTCATGCCTCGAGTTTCTCCATTGCTGTAGAGCAATCCGGCATTTGGAAAAATGTCAAGGAAGTTTCTCTCTTCCGCACACGCAATTGCAGTTTTCAAATTCGTGGCCAAACTTTTCATGATATTTCCTCAAGTCGCCATGTCCCGTCCTTTCTATGATAATGCGGTGATGCCTCCACTTCGGAGGTTTTTTTAAACGAGTGATTTTTGAATTTAAAATCTTTTACCTGACAGCAAGAACCTAACATCTATTTAGACGTGACACGGGTAGATGGGCTCTGAGAGCTCATTGCTACCTACATGACCGGCAGTGAAGCTAGAAGCGGCATAAGAAAAAAAAGGTACTGTTAATATCTGAGTTACGATGCCCGCGCCGCATTCATATCTTCCAAACACATTTCATCTGAAATCAGAAACAATCTCAGCATGGTCACCTCCCACTCTGTTCATTCTGCGGCAGACTGTAACAACTGCTTGTAGTCAGGAATTAGATGAATTTCTGACATTCATTCTCTCCTATCATTTCCTGGCCCCAGGTAGGGCCATTTTTCACAGCTTCTCCAACGTTGCAAAGCAGGTCGGCACTCTGAAAAATACCAGGGCCTATTTCTCAGCCACAAACGCATTTGAGATCTTCATGTTCGGGTTTAAAACGTTGATGGTAGTCGGCGTAGTCCCCGTGGCCTGTTCTTGCCGCAATCAGAGGGTGGTACGCCCATCTCGATAGAGCCAGTTCCGGCGACCGTTTACAACGCATGAAGAGTTAAGGAACTTTGTATCGTTTCGGCCGATACTTCTGCCGCCACTCTTTCACGAACTCTTGGCCGCGCTGATTAGCCCACCTCCCTAATGCCGCTAAGGTTAGGTTATTTTCCTCTCTACTGGGCGGAGCTGAGGTTAATGTTCAGTTGTTGAGAGCTCTCAAGGCTAAATTGGCCAGCTTATTGGCCTCTACATTGCCTTTGATCCCACATGACCCGGTATCCAGCGTATGACCACAAGCTTGTTGTGTTTCAGCGATGTAAGCTTGCCCACCACTGCCTACGAAGAGTTAGATATTCCTCTTTCGAGTGCTCAGGTGACCGCTTGGTTTTCCAGAAGAATGTATATTAGCAGGTCTTCTCCAACTGCTATTGCAGCCTCCAAGGCTTTCATGGCGTCTATAACTTCCACGTCAAATACCTCTGCTCCGGGAAGGAAACTAGAGCTACTTCCAGTTAGCTTTCTTCTTTGGTGTACGACGTATCCCCAGGCTGATTGTCCGGAGCCCGACGAAGATCCATCAGAGAAGGCACAGATTATCTCGGCTGGCAGGGAAGCTAACCATCGCTTTAAGCTTCCTGACCTAGCTTCTTTTTCTCTACTGTATGAAATCGGTGCTGGGGATCAGTGTGGAAAATAAACCTTTCCAGGGCCTTCAGCTATCGGAATTTGATGCACACTCATCTGCAGGCTTGTCATGTATCGTTCTGGCTATCTGAATAGGCGATCAATTTGTCCAGACAAAAAACCTAAGCTTCTAATAGAACTTTCGGGCCCTCAGCCGCCCGTAGGGCTAGAGGATTCTAGAAATCCATTGTTCGTATGCGAGCTGCAGACCACAGCGTCGCTTAATAGCTGCATACACATTAAATGATTAAAAAAAAGACCACAACGTCTTTTGCTGGGGAATTATCGATGCCAAGGGTATCCCCGCTTCACGATGAAGAGCGCTATTCGGAGTAGTACGCCACGCTGGGAGTGCTTCTTGGAAAGCTTTCATTTATGTTTTGTCCAACAGAGATGTATTCCAGCCTACTCCAGTGGCAACTTCGTTATCTCGCAGTGTAGTTATTCAAATAAGACCCGGCCACCACGCTTCTGCCCCGTATAGAACTGTGCTCAGAACGCATGTCTGTATCGCACGAATCAGAGGTCCGGGTGCTGCACAGCGTTGAACTCCGTTTATATGTCGTAAGAAATGGACTAGACAATTAGCCTTCCCAGACCATTCCCGTGCATGCTGCTTGAAGTTCAGCTAGGTATCAAGCCAGACTCCTAGCCACCGGATATGTGGTGACGGTTCGATCCGGCGATCTTTCACCAAGATGGAGAGGTCATCCGTGCTAATTTTTTTCTTCGTTCTCTCCAGGTCACTAGAATTCTGAATTTGCAGGGCCATAATCGATGCTATGTTTTCTTGCGAGAAGCATAAGGCTGTCGAGGTCATCTTGGGCCGAGATAGCATCCGCCACGGTGTTTCCAACTCTGACAATAGCTACATCATCAGCATAGCCAAACCTGCTCTTGAGACTATAGTCCTGAATGAGCACTGCTACATATAGCATAAAGAGTAATGACGGTAGTAGCGAGCCCTGAGGTGCTCCACATTTCAGTACCTTCTCCTCTATGGTTCCATCACGGTATGTAACCTAGAATTTTCGTTGGTAAAGAAAAGTCTGAAAAAACCGGCACAGGAATAGTGGTCGGCCTTGTTCTTGAAGGCATTTGAGCAGTCGGTTGTGAAGAACTGCATCAAATGCACCTTGGATGTCTAGTGTGACAATAGCCACACATTTACCGCTTCTCATCGCCGCCTTAGCATCGTGGATTACGCAAGATGCAAGGTCGACTGTAGATCGTCTCAGAACAGAACCGAAAAACTGTGGGTGAACAACTTGATGACTTATAGTCAGCCATACCATTCTGTTACCAACTAGACGCTCAAGCCCTTTGCCTAAACTCGACAGCAGTGAGACTGGTCACCAGCCCTTAGCGGTGAACAAATTTCTACCCGGCTTTGGAAGAAGCACAACTTCTGCCACCCTAAAAACTGCGGGAAAAGAGCCGATTTTCAGACAAGCCTAGTAAAGATCTTTCACAAGGTCCTAGATGGTACCAATAGGCTTTCAGTAACCGTACCGTTATCTTATCCGCTTCCAGTGCCGTATCGTTGACATAGACAGTGGCGTTGCGACATCGTCCAGTGATATTTTCGTATCCCATGGAATACACACCTCCTGTCCATTCTCCCTGGTTAAGATGTCGTTCTCGCCGCTGAGCCTTGCCAATAGAATGTCTCGTAGCGCACTAGCTCGCTTCCGCGGTTCAGGTAGCCAACAGTTTTCGTCAATCTGCAGAGAAGGGGGCTCGGCTGCTGATCGAAGTTTAGCCCATCTCATGAGCTTGAAGAGCTACGCGTCAGTAGTCACTGCCTCTACTTGCCTCTTCCAGTACTCTCGCTTGGCTTTTTGCACCACGGCACTAAAGCATCTGCGGACCTCTTTTGCAAGGTCTGGGTTGTCTCTCGCTGCCGTGTAATTCTGCCATTCAGTGCAACATTCATCGCTGCACTATGGCCCGATTTTTCCGCTTTCGATTGTTGGAAAATTTCTAGCAATCTTCGGCGCATCTCCAACTGCTTGTAGGAGATCATTCGTAAAAATTTCGATGTCTATGACACTATCAAGAGGGCCAGGCTTTGTACATTGGCTAACGCATCGGCTAAATTCTTTCAAATTGGCGTCGCTGATGTGACGGCTTGTAAGCCGGTAATTGCCTGTAGCCTGCGCTGTCTAACGCAGGCTTAGCATGAAACTAGGCAGGGACTATTCTTGGAAGCAGGGTCTTACAACTTGGCAAACACCTCCAAGAATAGGGCACGACAAAGGGATACGAGAAGGGATACGAGAAGGGATACGAGAAGGGATACGAGAAGGGATACGAGAAGAGATACGGATATACGGATATACGGATAGAAAACTGTGTCATTGGCCGGGATAATAATCATGTATAAAGTAACTGTTATTATCCTCTTCAATCTGTAGTTCACCATAGATTGAAAATAGAATACCTCTGACCATAAGGTTGCCTCAGTGCCTATGCTCAGACTGTGACAGCTGATACGAATGTTACTTGCAATTCTAGAGAGATCTGAAACTGTAGGGTTCAGCACGGTACCCTCAATACCCGAGCGATCTGAGGTATAGTAGTAGCGTGTGGAGATATTTGCTATCGGGGCTATGTTGCCCCAGGTTAGGTCGAGCACATTTCCGCCCCTATGCGTTGGCTGTCCAACAATACTGACGAGATCCATATTGTGAGCTGATGCCCATTCCATAATCTGGTTATCATTGCCGTACTGGTTTGTTATTAGCGGCTACCAATGCTATGACACGGAATTGAAATCGCCTCCAACCACCACTAGTCCTCTAACTTCCCACTGTAGTAGGGGCTCCAAGGTTCCACTAGTGCCTGGGGTACGATACACGTTGATAAAGGTCAGGCCGTCCACCTTTACAAAGCAGTAGTCAGATGTCGGGCCTGATGACGATGGATAGAATCGAGTCACCTGAATGCCTTTCAGCGTGAAAGTAACCGCACGGTTCCGGACGTCTATGCCTCCAAATGGTATTTGGCTATTATAGCTAGGGTGACTTTTTGTGATAAAACTCTTCTCTTTCTTTCTTGTCCATGGCCACTGTACCATGATTACATGTGCACCGGCATCCTTTGCTTGCTGTAATGCTATATCCATATCTTCTCCGCCACTTCCGACATTCACTTGGTGAAAGTGGACGATGTTGTGTTTGTCTTTTGGTGCTTTTGTTGAGGGGCTACCCAACATTAACACGACATTGTTGAATCCTGGGCAATGACGGTTTGAACCGCCTTACACTTCTTGTCTGAGTACGCTAGAGCAGCGTGATAATCATGGTGTCCGAGTTCTTTGATAATGTGTAATTCTGCGGATGTAAGGGGAAGAATTATCCCGTTTTGTCGTCTTGGCCGGGCCATACAGTTACCCTCATTCTAGTGGTGAGGTATTGAACGGCACAGAGATACTTTGAGAAATGTTTGAAGTGGATTCAATTATCTGTCCTATTCAGATCTCCTCTCTCTAGCTTATATACAAGCGGACCATTTATCATCTATCATAGCATCTCTGCTTGGCCTATCAGTCTTAACTGGGTTGAGCTAATTGAGTAAGAAACAGTTTCGGATGTCAATCTCCTGAAAATTACCACCTCAAGAATCTCTAGTATGAAGCACGCGCATAAATAAAAAGAACGAACATGATTTGGTAAGCCTAATCAAAGCGCGCGCGTAAAGGGAAAAGGGAATGACATATGCTGGAAATTTGTAAATTAACTCTAAATTAATATAAGTAAATTTAGCGCGCACAAGACTGGTGCTTCGACATGAGTTCCCGCGAAATTTGAGCACTCTGGCACCTTGGTCAGACACTGTGATACCTCATGAGTTCCCCGACATCTTCCACATCTTTGGCTCCGGGTGCAGGAATGCGTTATGTGGAATCCCCAGCAACGTTGACATTGCTCGATCGGTCGTCGGCATGAGAAGAGAATTGCCGGCCCGCTCTCGTCGAAAAGACGAAACT
Source organism: Blumeria hordei DH14 (assembly GCA_900239735.1). Lineage (NCBI taxonomy): Eukaryota > Fungi > Ascomycota > Leotiomycetes > Helotiales > Erysiphaceae > Blumeria > Blumeria hordei. Next base: position 5,903,199 of record OENG01000009.1, read on the forward strand.
TTGTGTTCGCTGGTTTCTGTTGGAAGTGAACAATCCGGCCCGTTGAATATTGCCTCAGCTTTGTTTCTGTGGGCCGTACCTGGATTGGTGTGGCGCCACATACCGCCTGGCACTCGTTCTTCACCATGTCGTTGGTGACCGGGATGCTACCTCCGAGAGTCCTGATGTACAATTTTACATGAGGTAGTATCAGAGATGTCCATTTCGAGGCTGCCTCAATCACAGTGTTGTCTTCGTGTAGGGAAGGTGCAATTCTCATGATTGTATCTATTAACACATCTGATGCGCGTTCGAGAGCGATCCCCGACCCGACTGGATACATCGAGGTGATAGCGGAGGCTGCTATTCCAGCTTTGTCGGTAATTATTTTCTTGATCGTGACTGGTGATAGCTTGTGCCAGTGGTCATCTCTCCCCAATCAAAGGAACAGGCGTTTGTCTTCCTTGGGCTTGTCTTTGCCTTATGGCGGCTAGTTGGAGCTGTTATTCTCGGAACTTGCGCACTGGGTGGAGTTGGTAGCTTGGCGGCTTTGCCGACTACTGTCGCACACGTCGAGCTATTCCTTGAGGCTTTATAGGTTGGCCGTGGCTGTTGTCCTCGAAGACGATATGATTCCTAGGCACGACTGGTTTAGGAGTGCTTGCCATGGTGGGTGGCTTCTTACTTGAATGAATGGGCACTTCTGCCTGATCTATTGCGAAGGCAGTGATAAGAGGCGTGATCTTTTCCATCAGCTTTGCGACGACTTCTGCTGGTTGCTTCTCCTTCGCTCTTAGCTCAGGTGTCGATTAGTTCATGAAATTCCTGGGCAATACCCAATCTTTCTTTTCTCTGCTGTTCTGCATTTTGTATTTCATTCACAATGCCAAGCAGGCTTGGATGAAGTTGCCATACTGGATTTGGAGGCGTTGTCGATGACGATGCAACAGCTGGGGCCATTCCACCGGTTGGACATTCTTGTAAAAGATGGTAATGAGTGATGCGATGTGGGATGGGTCGGAATGAAAGATAATGATGCTTTTACACGAGTGAGTGAGTGATGTGTTTATTTTACTTCATGAGTCTATGACATTCTAGCACATTGGGCTCCTTTCTAGCCCAGGCCACACCTTGTACAGGGCTCCTATCCTCTTTTGTTGCTTGTAAGATCTTTGATATATTATCCGTGATTAATAGCCATTCAGCTCAATATTTGCCTGTGAAGGTCAGCCACTTCTTCCACGAAACCTTCTACCCAAAAAAATTAAAAAAAATTAAAAAAAAACCTGCAGGCCCAGCCAGGCGAGGCCTAGACACCGGGACCACATGAAGTGCACATATTCATCTATCTCTCCCTTCTTTGTAACATTAGATGCCGATTTGATCCAATCCACAATCTCCGTATCGGTGCTGGGTACGCTCCGGAAACTCGTCGGATGGCTTTTCCTCCATGACCAAGGGTTAGTGATGAGTAGGGCCCCGACCCTACCATCTGATCTGATCGTGGTTAGATTCATGATAATGGTGATAGGGGGATGTGCTTATGGATGAAGACGATATAGACCGCGAAAGCGATTGGGAATCCTCATCGATGTGGGGACTTTGTTACTCAATCTCGGCTCTGCAGACGCGGCAGTGAGAGCTGGAGGTTTGTATTTTCTAAAAATCATTTGATGTGTACTCGCTATCTACCTATGACACAAGACCAGTGCTATGTATACATTTTGGATGACTCTGTTGAAGTCGGACACGTTCATACTTTGGATTTCAACTGCAGATCTTACTTGGGAGACCGAATCAGATGATGTACCACCGCACCATTAATCCATGGCCGTGTTTAAAGTATCGCCTGCACCTTTGGAGGTTTGTAAGGGGCACCACTGATAGGTATTGAGAATAGTTTACCTGGAGAAGAAAGTGGAGAGATATGTGTACACCACCAAGCGTGGGTTCTAACGTTAGAATAGATTGTAGACGATGGACATGGCGAATGGTATGACGGTGTAGAATGCAGGCGTCCATGCACCTCCAGGATCGACAAGGTGCGTGGCGGCAACAAAGCCCTGCCGCCATCAATGGCCTGAAGGAAACGAAATGGTGCGGGTTCCCAGGATTCCAAGGACCTCTTTCGTCTCCATCTTTTGTACAGTAATTCAGATATCCTGGGAATTGATTGCTGGCCTGCTCTCCGGAATTACAACTTAAGACACTCCACCGGAGCTGTGTACCAAAAGCCTATATTGCCCCCCATGCGAGCATGCTTCATTTCCACGACTCTGCTTGGCTTCCTTCCCAACCTCTAATAACCGAGCTAGCCTCATCTGGGCCTGCTTGATTCTAATTGTCGACGCTGGCTAGCCAAAGCTTTATGGGCATGGTCCAATTACGGAGCTCCAGCCTTCATGGCTTTATTTCCCAGCAAAGTGGTAAACTATTATCATTATTACAGTTGGTTGGTAATATATGCGTATTTGCATTCGCGATGGCTCTTCTTGTTCTCCCTAGATACATGCGTGTCAGCCTTGGGGGCACCACGCCAGGTGACTAACTATCAACACACAGTGATCTCTCTCCTGGCTCACGCACATCCAAAAATAGTGTTGCCAAAGTTTTTATGATTTTTTGGCCCTATTTCAGTCTGTAACCATGTAGGACATGCAGGTCCTCTCTGCCTACAGGCCAAGGATACCTATGCTGGTAGTATATCCCTCCTATGCCTCCCACACAGCTCCCCTCAAACAGTGCTACCCCTCACAAGCCCTTATTCCATCATACACTCAGAGGAGCCCTTCGCCCCTCATTATCTCCCCTCTCCAGGCCAACGAAACTATGGCCTGGAGAGGGTGTACGGCAGCAGAGAAAAATCGCCAAAAGCCACTGGGTGCGGAGCTCTCCTAATACCGACATTAAGACTAAGCCCGAAGACGTAGTGATCCTTCTGAAGCGTTCAAAGAGGCCGGCCAGCTGGGCGCTGCAGACTTGTGGCTACCTCTGGAAATTTACTCTCTGCCTTTCTAGCCTCCTCCCAACTCCTTCCCTAAGGTCGTGCTGAAATGTCAGAAATCTTGACAGAGCGTGATTCCTGTATGGTTGCTTAGTCCAACTGATTTTGTGCTATCCACAGCAATGAAAAGTTCCGCTGAGTCTTCGTCAGTAGCAGTAGACAAAGCTTGATAGTTGAATACACATTAAATGGTTAAATGACACAGGGTGCGTCTATCAATGTTGAGCAATATAGATCTATATTTTAATATGTAACCAAGTAATCTTTGATGGTCTAGCGGTCATGATTTCCGCTTGTCACTCGATTCGCGGGAGACCGGGGTTCGACTCCCCGTCAGAGAGAGTTCGGTATGATCCATGTTGTTTGGTTCCTATTTTGTTAACCCGACTTCCCAACCGCCGATTTCTTTCGAAGCCTTCCTCGGGTAGCATGAAGGCGCGGTTCTCGTAAAGACTACGGTATTTTAAACGCTGCCAGTAGACAGAAATAGGTCTAAGTAATCGAAACCACCAGATCAGACCATTGATAATCTTTACGTCCATAATGTATAAGATCAATTTGAATTCTACTGGCAAAGGGTGACGTTTCTCTACACCCGTCACTGATGTCCCTTACGAACCTCAAGCTTTCACTGACGCATCTGCAGAGCCGAGATTGAATAACACCGTCCTGACTTCGACGACGATTCCCAGTCACTATCGCGGTCTGCATCGTCTTCATCTCTCAACACATCCTACTATCACCATTATCACGGAGCTAACCACCATTAGTTACAATTATGAGGTGAGATGGATAGGCATTGAGGTGGGACAGTGTATATATTGCTTCCAAACCAACTTTGACACCCCCCGTGCTTGTAGTTTCAGTTGGTATCCATCAAGATTGTCGGGTGTTGTCTGTTCGATACCAGTCACTCCGTCACTTTTTGCCGCGGCTAAAATTCGAGACTGTAACGAGAATACGCGTTAAGCCCACTGCGTAACTGGTATCAAATCTGTAGTTCGCTCCCTTGCATTCCGTGATGAGACATTACGCCCTAGCCCATGTGATTGCTAGACATCAATGCATATAAACAGTCTCATATCCGTGACGAAAGATTAAGAATTTCAATCCTACCTTTACTGTAAACATAGTTTACATCTACAATGATCCTTTGAAGATTATTCGTCATTTTTCTCCCTGATCACTCGAAGAGTTCTGCATATTCTTATTTTTTCTTCAATCTACGTAGAAAAGAATGTGGAATGAATATTGAGGTGGTGAGCGAATTTAATAAGACCATCTGAGGAAAAATGGATATCTAAAGACGAACGTGTAGCCTGCAGAAGAAGCAAATGCACTTGTTTATATACATGTCCAATTTGCTCTACAGTCATGCCCCTTCACTGTCTAATGTACTCGTATGGAGGGTATAGATATTATTTAAATCTTGAGATTCTACTAATTAGCATGATTCACATTTGAGTCATGAACTAATATTAGCCTGCATCAATATGGGCATGCAATATAATCACTGATGCTTGTCTATGAAGCCCTTGCTTCCTGCACACACCAGGAACATAGCAAGGTCAGATCAGATGGTAGAGTCCAAGGCCCTCTCATCACCAGCCCTCGATCATGGACGAAAAGCCATCCGATCAGTTTCCGGAGCGTACCCAGCACCCGATACGGAGATGGCGGATTGGATCAAGTCGATCTCTAATGTTACAAAGAAGGGAGATGTAGATGAATATGTGCACTTCCTGTGGTCCCGGTGTCTAGGCCTCGCCTGGCTGGGCCTGCAGGTTTTTTGAGGCTTTTTTTTTTTTTTATTTTTTTGGGTAGAAGGTTTCGTGGAAGAAGTAACTGACCTTCACAGGCAAATATTGAGCTGAATGGCTAATCATCCTAGTTAATATATGAGAGATCTTTCAAGCAATAAAACAGGATAGGAGCATTGTGCAAGGTGTGGCCTGTTCAGAGAAGAGCCCGCTGTGCAAGATTTTTACAGACTCAAGTTGTACAATAAGCACATCACTCTCTCAATCTCTGCTGCGAGCTGAAGATGAGATGGCGGGTCTCGTCAACAATTTTCGGACCCTCTTCGATTTTTTTGAGGCCATTATGACTTGTTTCAGGTGCCTCTAGCATCTCACGCCTGTACCTTGGCGTTTAAGGCCTCATGGCCTAGTTCCTCCGACATCATTGTATCATTCGAGGCAGGTTAACGTCCTGCCTTGGCCTTTCTTGCAGCGAGCTCTCTCTGGCTGGTCTATCGAATGAAACCCAATTCCCTTACTAGTTATTGGGTCAGCTCGGCTCGGTCGAGCCAGATAGTCTAGACTATCCGAACGGTGAGGACCACCACAGTTGCGACACTTGGTAGTAAATTTGCATTCCATGGCGGAGTGCATTGTTGAATCGCAGTTCCAGTAAGCTGGGACGCGGGACTAGCCATGGGTGTCATTGTGACCGGGGCAGTGTCGACACTGCTCGATTTGGCGCCGATGCTGGAGCTTAGTAGCCATTCCAGACTAGTTAAATGGGCCGAAGCGCTCACGAGGTACGGACTCCCGAGGAAAAAGATGCTACCAGTTGCGAGTTGGTGTGCTTGAAATGGCACTTCCAGGGTCACTCAAACTTTCTTCTCAGAGACTCACTCTACGTCGACCGTTCAGCGCCCTTCAGTGTGTTAATCTCTACCGGTACATAGGATATGCGGAAGGAAACATGGTTCGAAGATGGTCTGATTTCAGCGTTGAAACTCGCCAGTTTCGAGGAGACATCCGGTGGGCTTTGTCTTGTTCGTCGTCCTTCATCACAATGGCAAAGCCGAACTTAGCTCAGTGTATGGAGCTAGTAGTAATGGAAACGCATATAGTTTGTTCCCAATTCCGAATAAGATACCCTCAAGGCACAATATGCCCCATGAGCAGCTGTTATCAAGTCGTAAAAACAGTCATTTGTCAACTTTTGCCTTGAAAGCCTCTCTTTTTGGGGCTGCAGCCGCAGGTAGCGGCATAGCTTTTGAAATGGAGGCTGAATTTTACAGATGGCACTAGGACGAAGTGAACATCTATGCTCATGGCATTGAGAGCCCTCATGGCAGGATCCCTCGCACGACGAGGGAGTACAGCTAGCGTAAAGCTTTCCCAGTTGCTATGTATTGCACTATGGCGACATGTAATTAGACTCTCATTAAATCATTGAGTTGTCAGTTGGACCCGGATGAGACAGAGATCCTCCTTTACCCTCTTTCTAGGATAAGTCAACAAAACTTTTATCTATGAGCCACGAGTCTAGCTTTCCCAAAAATGTTTCCGTGGCCGACACCTGTGTGATTCGAACACACGCTCCCGAAGGAAATGCCTGACTTAATAGCAGGGCATCGCGTTAACCACTCCGCCAAAGTGCCTCGTTATTACGCTTAAAAAGGTTTAGTCTATATAGCAACTTTTAGATCGTCTAAGATTAAGAATAAGATCTTTGTATCTACAACGCCATTTATGAAGTTGGCGTTGAAAACAAGGATGTCAGAACCAAGTCAGGCGTTGGTTGATGGCTGTTATTAATGAAGGGTTTGGTTCGGTTTTCTATTCTATCTGCGTTGGCATACACTTTGTCAATCCAACTAAGCTCGATAATAAGTGGTCCCGACCGATTGGTATGTTTGTATGTATGTATTTATTGTTTAATAAAGTCTATGACTATGTAAGGAAATTGAAGTCCTGATTACCTATAGGCCAGAAGTATCTATGCTTCCGGTTGTATTCTTTATCCTATGCCTCCTCCAAAACTTCTTTCCACCAGTAACACCCTCACAGGTCTTCATTATCTCCCTTCTCCAGTCAACAAGATGGTGACTATTTGCGGATGTGTACCTGCAGGGAAAATTCTCATAAATCACTGGATGCAGGACTTTTCTAGAACGAAGAGGCCGGCCAGCTGCAGGCTTGTGGGTACCTCGGGAAATTTACCCTCTGCCCTTCTAGCCTCCTTCCAACTCATTCCCTAAGATCATGCGGAAATATCAGAAAAGACTTGACAGGTCGTGATCGCTGTGTGTTAGCTTAGGCCAACTTCTTTTGTACCGTCCCGGGCCCTGATAAGTGCCGTTGACTCATCGACAAAAGAAGCCCTCCTGGCTAATAAGCCGAAATCTCGGTCATGGTGCCCGCAAACGTTCCAAAATTGATAACTCTTCAAAGATGCCAGTCTCCGCATAATCTTCAGAGGACTTGTACCCCTCTCGCTTCACATCTCGGCAGCTTGTCCTGCTCCAATTTTTATAACCCCATTAGAGCAACAGTCTTCCATAAACCATGAACTGAGCTTTGTATATTAAGACTTACTTTCCTCCTTGCGGGTATACGTTGCGTCGTAAATATGTAGTGGGTGATGGTCGGTAACTAATGAGGTAAGCTTCTGTCTGCGGTTGGAGCAACGCCTTTATTAGTCGTTGGGGCGAGGTGGTGTGTGGTGAGGTTAAGGTAGAAGAATCCCGCGGGAATGACAAGACCGACATTGTTGAGAAATCGCCGGTTAATGGTGTTTCTGCTTTTGCCTTTAACTTCAGCTAGGATGCGATTCTTCTTGGCCATCCCAGATATGCAGAGCATACTAAGCGATTCCACCGGCACCACTAGAAGGAAGAAAATTCGACTTCGCTGGTGTTGTGAGAATGTAGGAGAACAAAGACTGTATACCTGTACGTGGTGTCTTCTTCAAATCTGGCAATGAAATATTCTGCTAGTGTCAAGTTCAGTATAATTTTGTAATAGCAAAGAAGTTACCCAACGAGGTAATGATTTAATACTCCTCGTGAAATCGATTTCAGCCTAAGCCTCATCAAGTCTTCAAGTACGAATTACAGAAAACTCATTCCAATGACCACACCTCTCGTCGATTTTATCTAACCTTAGCTGGTCACCAAATACAAGCCCTCGCCAATATTTACACCCGGCGGAGGCAGTAAAGCGTGGCGCACAAATCTGGGAGATATCTCTTTTGGACTGGCGTGAGAGAAATCAGGACAAGTTCACTAGATTACACGGAGGATGGATACAATGATAATGATAATGATATTTTTATCGTGACCGGGTACTACCCTAGCACCCAGAGGGCATGGCACGGGTAGTCCAGATCTATAAGACTCTTCGCTACCTATATCATCGTTTCGTAGAAACCTAGACGCACAAAACTAATACAGATAAAGACACCATTTCTAATGTGTTAGCGCCCTGCGCTACACTTTAATTCTCATACCACACCGAACGGTCCCAAAAAGCAATACAGTTGACCTTTACATCCCCCGTTCACGATTCAATCTTGTTCTAACACTTTGTTACAGTTAAAAAATGCCAGAATTTCTGCCGTCCTTCTTGTACTAACATATGCCAAGGATGGATACAATCTCGACGGGCGTGTAATTTTGAATTCTGGAAAGGAGTTTCACGAATTGAGCTCTGTGCGTGCCAAGACTTCGCTTGCGAGAGTGCAGCTGACACTATAAACAAGTCAACGATGAAATGTACTGTGATCCGCCTCCTGGTGGTATTCTCTGGTATAGTTTGAGGAGACTAAGCACCTCCTCCACTTGGGAAGGAGACAACTGAGATCAAATTTTGCGTGGTGAAAAGTTAATGAATGGTGGAGGCATATCTGGATAACTCGAGGGTTTCGAGCTGTTTCCCTGGGTGAATATTCACGGATTAGGGTTGACTTGGGGTGAAGAAAAAGCCTTCAGAACTCTGCAGTGGTACTTGCAAATGAAATCTGAGGCATGAGTGCTCTACTTTTAAATAGCGTCACCTGTCATACATTTTTCTCTTGATATCGTGGCATAGCTAGATAGCTGTATATGCAATTAGAATTTGACGCAAAAAAGTTTGAGAGGGTAGAGTTCGTGGACACTACGCGCCTGGACACCTGCCGATCTTACTTGGCACCTATTATAGCACATTTTTTTGCATCGGATATTAATTGCGTACACAGCTTTCTAGCCATGACAAAAAATCGGATAATAGCACGTCGTGTTGGCGAAGTATGAAGGCTCAATGTAGCACCTGTGATATACGTGACCGAGAGCGGCAAGTTATCGAGGCTGAGGCCAGGGGCGACGAGAGAACTACCTACGGTCGAGGCCCATACGAGAGAACGCCAACCTTAGGTAGTCCTTCCTCATAATGTTGCATGTCAAGAGCTGCTTCACACTACCTTCCTCTATCTAGCCTTATCTGAGGTCATCTCTTCAACTCATAAGTACTGATGGCCACAAATTCCGGAGCAGGGAGGCCTGGAAGAATGCAATCTGAGCCGTAAATCAAACACGCATATCATGAGAAAGATTGGGTGGGTCGACCCCTCGCAATGCCAGCCACCTCAGTTGCTCGACTATTGGCTGGCGAGCCTCAGCTGAATCCAAAACCCTAGCATAACCAGCCACTGCCAGATAGACTATCATGATAGACAAGCTCCGCTGGCTTGGTTGGCACATTCAGCGTCTTTCCAGCGGACCGGGTGATGCTTAACAAAGTCTTCCTAGATCCCTTCCGCCAACCGTAAGCATCCAAGGCTTACAAAGCCTGTGTGCTGACCGTCAGCACAAAGTGCATTTTCAGCGCCACGATGGGGCCTATCAGTACTCATCGGGATTCTTCCCTGCCTCGAAAAATCCGAAAAAGCAGAGATGGCAAGAAGTGGAGCTCAGGAATGTAGTTGCGGCAGCATCTACTATTGCATCAACGCACTTAGTTACATGCAGGTGTACGTAGAGAGATTGTAAGAATGAGAAGGCTCGATTAGCCATTAACCTACCACTTTTTCTCCACAATATATGCCCCTCATGTCATTGGATCTCGTCGATGACGCACTTCACACTAGATCCAAAATCGGCCCTTCCCCCTCTTCCTTCCCTCTATTTCCTTCCCTGGTGTTCCTCTCATTCCAAACTACCTGCACGATGCCTTCAATCCATCAAAATGCTACGCCTTCTGACCGACCCGATCATACCAATGTTCAAGGCAAGATGCCGCCTAAAACATCTAACGCTGCGCCTGATTTCGAAGTGACCTTACCTAGTCAACATCACGGCGTCAAGTCTCCTTCCACTACCAAGTCAGTCGGTCGATTTCACGAAGAGATGGATATCAGCCAACGTGCTAGCTCTTTCGGCGAAATTCTGCCGCAAAAGCCGTGTTCCGTTATGCCAGAGTCTGTTGGAAGCCCGATAGCGCCGCGAGCCACCCTGAAAAAGTCCGCAACGATACGAAGAAGTCATTCGGTAAAAAGAAGCCCTAGTTGCAGGAGCTCGAGGGCCGGGAGTGTCCGCAGCGTGGCCCCCCAGATTGAAGAAGATTTAGGACAAGCGTACAGTGCATTTTATTCGCCCGTGCCTACCAGCGGAAATCCCACAGAAGCTTTAGCCAATAGATTTCAAGGTTGGTAGGATTACTAAAATTTATTCTACGTACAGCTAGTAACTTTTTCTTAGCCTGGCGAAGTGTGTTGAAAGATATCATTTCACACTACAAAGAAATACAAGCTAGTTATGACCTGCGAGCAAAAAGCCTACTGAAAGTTTCGAATATTATCAACGCTAACATCCCTCCGCCATCTTTTCTGCAGTCTGGTGGCATCCATGATGCCGTACAGATAGCTCACACGCATTATAAGGTTTGCCTCAGTGAGGCGGTCAAGTCTAAAGAGATCGAAAATGACGTAATTTCTGCTCTAGTCGGTCTAAGAAGTGATTTACAACACAAGATCAAAGAGATCAAGAACTTATCGGGAGACTTCAAAAATTCGGTCGAAAGAGAAATGGAGGCAACTCGTAAATCAGTCCATGAATTACAAGAAAGTCTAGGTTCATTGGAAATCGATCCGTCTCAGAGTATTGGAAAAAGGGACCCGTATTTGCTCAGATTGGCTGTAGATTATCAAGTTGAGAAGCAAATATCCGAGGAAAACTATCTTCACCAGGCCTACCTTAATCTGGAAGCATCAGGCAAAGCGCTCGAAGCCATTGTTGTCGGTGAAATTCAGAAATCATATAGTGCCTATGCTGGAATTCTGAAACGTGAGGCGGATGCATCCTATGCGACTGTTAACGAACTTTTAAACGGCCCACTAACAATGCCAAGGGATCTTGAGTGGAATCACTTTCTTAGTGATAATGAAAACTTCGTCGATCCCACCGTTCCAATTCGACAATCCCAGTACGTTCAATATCCCGCAAAACATCACGAACTCGCGCAAGAAGTGAGGGCAGGATTACTAGAAAGAAAGAGCAAGTACTTGAAGTCAAATACCGTGGGATGGTGAGTTTCCTCGCACTAAATTTAGCGCGTGAGCGTTTCTTCTGCTAATATCAAGGCTACAGGTACGTTCTATCGCCAACTCATCTTCATGAATTCAAGTCGGCCGATAAAAGACAGACCCCTGTAATGTCATTGTATCTGCCCGACCAAACGCTCGGATCGCATTCTAGCGAGGATTCTAAGTCAAACAAATTTGTCCTTCGAGGCCGTCAAACAGGTACGATGCATCGTGGACATTCCTGGATATTTAGGTGCGAGAGTCATGAGATAATGATGTCATGGGTACGTGCAACTGTTTCTATGCGGCAGTGATCCTTGCTTATTTGTTTTAGTATGAGGCTCTGCGAAACTTAACCGGAAAATCTCATCAGGAACGTCAGGCTTATGTCAAGCAGCATGCTCGAAATGTAAGTGGTGGCTCTCAAAATACGGGATCCGTAATCAGTAGCGATAGTGTGTTAGATGACGAGGACGAAGAGCCATTCGCTAGCGCTGGTCTTTCCGTTACAGCCCATACCCCTGTGACTGAAGAATCGTCAAGACCGTTACCAGGTGGGCGATTCCCATCTTCTGATATACTGGCAACAAGAAAAGGGCAACAAGGCTTACCCGGATCCCGTTCATTATCTAGTGAATGCCAAGGATTCGAAGATGCCTCTGAGGCAAAGTCATCAGCGACCAAAGATACACCTGCTAAAGAAAGTTGTGGAACTTTGCCAGCAACATCCTCTGAAGGGAGAACCGATTTACTAACAAGTTATCATGATCAACTTTCAGGAGAAATGGATCCACCCATACATTCATCTTTCCAGCAGCAAGATGCCGTAGGATTGGAATCAAACTCTACACCGTATACACCTGAAATTAAGGATGACGGAAAGCCTAGGAACATTAAAAAGCTTCCTCAGATCGACGATAAAAGTCATGCAGCTGCGTTTGAATGCACTCGTGAGGGACCTAGATTGGTTACTATAGAGGATATACCCAGTATTATACCGCAAAAATCGAGTTCAGGTGTTCCTATGTCCACAGACTCTTCTTTATCTTGTAAACAGGCGCACGTAGATGGGTCCAACCCCCGTAATATCCCGACCACATCTTGCATTGGACAAGATTCAAAATCTGAAGAGATAGCAACATTAGAACAACTTGACAAATCAAAAGAGGCAAGTGATGAGATGCATGTTCCGGGTGAATGGCAGAAGACAATAAGCGGCTCAATTCCTCAAAATTGAAATTATGACCTGGGTGGGAGTTTGGATGGTTAGGGAGCTATATTTTAGTCTTGGTAAGCTCTCTAAAATGATAAAGGATAGAGTAACGTTATTGGGTTATCGGAACCATCTGTGATAATTGTTTCAAATCAAACTGATACATGTAATATCTATAATTTGACACAGTACCCTACGGATATATGTAGACTAATGGAACTTGAGGCGATGCGCACCAGCTTGATATAGTTGAGAAATCTGTTCTCCTGTTGATACATTACTGCCATTGAAAATATTTTGTCCATGATAACTTTTCCAATTAAATGAGTGTTGAATGGACTTCAGGAGTGAGGGTGCTTGTAGGCTTAGTACGTCTTGGTGGCGGGATTTTCGGAGGTAGCGGTCTAGCTTTCTTGCCAGGAAGTACAGGTAGCAGATTGTTCTGTGTTGGTGGTATAAGCGGCAAAGGATGACTTGCATCCGCATTATCGAACGTGTTCCCAGACTCTGTTGGGATATCAGAGACTTGCGATAGACAAGATGAAGATGCCTCCGAACGTAGATATCTGCTCGATATATGGTCTCCATCTTTTTCCGTTCCGGGTACTATGTCTTCGACGGATGTATCACTAGCAGATAGCTTAGATGTGAGACGTATCCTGGGAGATTTAATAGAATCTCTATCTTGCTGTAGCCATGAAATATCTGCTATTCGGTTAACAAGGCGTAAGGTTGTAGTGTCGGTTGGCTCCCAATGCGCATTACCGGGGTTTCCGAGTGTGTCAATAACCCGCGTTATTTCTTTAGTCTTGTAGTGCGGCGGGCACTTTAGTTGCGAGTACGCCAATAAAGGATAAAGCACTCTCAGATAGGTGTGCCGCAAAGTACTGAGGTCCCGTGGAAGGTCTAGCAAATTCCGTATGATCACGTCCACAAGAACGCGTAGATCGTTAGTGTAGAAATATTCATATGTCGCAGGTGTTGTAAAGAGAAGGTAAAAGAGCTTTAATATGAGGAGTTGCAATGATATCTCTGTCTCTCTATTGAGAAGTATAATAAGATTTTCCCCAAAAGTCATGTACTTGGAGCCATGTGAGGAGATAAGTTTGACAACACGATTCGTGAGTGATGGGGCGTTGGGAGCACTGAGTGACGTGGTGGATGATATCATGAATTGTTCATTAAGCACCAACTGTAGCAGATTCAGGTATGAGCTTAACTGACGTGAAGGGAGATTACGAACCAACACCCTAATTACAGGGTAATGATAGGGGTCATTGATATCCTGAGATAGTTCTTCTATCATATCTAGTAAGCTAATCACAAAACTCTCGTCAACTATTTTGAGATCATCAATAGACAGCTGCTGACAACGCGACATCTCATACAAAAGTTTTAGGAGTAAATCCAAGAGGGACGGCTTGATTGATTGTTTTAGACGAATTAGGTCGATTAACCTTGGGAAGCATTTTGCGTGCTTCATCATCTCAAATGTCTCTTCATTTCGCAGGCCATCCAGTAGTAAGACGCTGACCAGTAAATAAATGGACGTCAGATCTTCTGTCTGGATAATACTTTGGATAATCTGATATCGAACATGGTTACTTTCGACCTGAAAGAGTTTAGAGTTCAGCAGTTTCCATGCACATTCTTCCCAATCTTCTGAGGTGGTGAAGTATTCATCGGCAAATTTGGTGACGAGTTGGAGATATATTCGGAAAGAGTTATCGATGATCAGGTGAGAGGTTGACTGCGTCGAAACTATTTCTTCGAGCTCTTAATTGAGACCGTCAGTCAGCAAAGTGAGCTCGAAAAGTAGGATTGTAGACGTTTGTACCGGCCCAGAATTGCTCCTCGTTTTCGAATGTATATTCGAGCGACTCCATTGCACTCGCACTTAATTATTAGCCGTAGATAGTTGACGGCATAGTCACCGTAATTGGCAAGCGTCACCTTGGGTATAACGTATCCGCGAGTTGAACCGGTCGTGTACTGTAGGATGCAAGCTTGTGTTGGATCAAGTGGCCCACTTCGTTTCCATCCACCATAACGTATGATGCTGGATTTACCTTACCTATCTACAGCTCGGCGCGGGTGACGGCAACTGGAACAAGCTGTAGATCTTTTGCTCTTCCAGGGATTAAAAGCGTCAGCCTCTAAACGTGTAATCTGAAAGGATATTCCAAAGCTGATCCCAGACTTGTTGGCAGTTTCTTGCGTCTGAAACGTCTACAATACAGGTGTTGGCTTGAGAATCCAGTAGAATGAAACCCTTGGGCCACCTCACATGACGAGGTCCTCATCCCTTATCGTTGCCGCTGTTGCCATAATCCTTTCTTTAGAAAACAAACATACGACCTTTAGATGCAGGAGTACACATGGATAACTAAAGGTTCCGTGCAATAAGCGATGATTTCTACGATCTTCCATCAATCCGCCAAATTCGTCACGAGCATGCAGGAGAGGTCCGTCAATCTAAGCCAGAGCGCAAATTTACAAGCTGCATTTTGGATTAGGATTGACCAGGTGCAGAATGGGTATTTATTCGTGACGGGCACAAGCCTAGTACTCATATAGTATGACACAGAAAAGGCTAGTCCGTTCCTAGCGGAGATACACGAAGATATTTCAGTTTGCATTTTTTTTTTTTTTTTTTTTGCATCAGATTTTAATTGCGTATGCAGCTATCTAGCTATGACACAATATCAGAGAAAATATATAGAAAAGATGACTCAATTTACAGTAAGAGCACTCATGCCTCGGATTTCATTTGCAAGTACCACTGCGAAGTTATGGCGGCTTTTTCTTCACCCCAAGTCAACCCTCATCCGTGAATACCCACCCAGGGGAACGTCTCAAAAAACCCTGGGTTATCCAGACATGCCTTCGTCATCCTCTGAATTTCCTCCGCGCGAAATGTAGTCTTCGGTGTCTCTTTCCCAAGTGGAGTAGGTGCCTAGGCTACTCAAACTATACCGGAGAACACCACCAGGAGGCGGACCACGACACCTTCCATCGTTTGCGTGTTGTTATAGTGTCCGCTGCACTCTCGCAAGCGAAGTCTTGGCGCGCACAAAGCTCAATTCGTAAAACTTCTTGCCAAAATTCAAAATTACACGCCCGTCGAGATTGTAGCCATCCTCTGTGTCATCTTGTAAACTTGTCCCAATCCCTCTCACGTCCGTCTCAAAGAACTGTCTCCCAGATTTGTGCGCCACGCTTTGCTTCCTCCGTCGGGTGTAAATATCGGCGTGGGCGTGTATTTGGCGGCTAGATGAGGCCAGAGAATAGTTGATGAGAAGAGTGGTCATTGGAACGAGGATGTACTTAGTCATACTTGTAGACTTGATGAGACTTGGGTAGGAGTCGAACTCGTTGGGAGCGAAAATTTGACGTGGCGGAGAATTTTGAATTATTGCCTCGTGGGCCAACTTGTCCGGTATTGCGAAATTTGACTGAACTTGGCTCTGGGAGAATATTTCACTCCCAGGTTCGTAGAGGGCACCGCGTACAGGTGTCAGTCTTGCCCTCCTAAAGTTAGTTTGCATTTAAATAGGTGCAGAATTATGGCAGACAGTCTTTGGGCTCATTTAAGCGGGTTGCCTAGCTTAGTACGACTTAGCATAGCATCGCATGACATAATAATTAGATGGAGATTGATGACTGGCTTCCTTTTCATACTGCCGGCCAGGATGCAGGTTAACAAACTCATAGCAGTAGAATACTTTATCACATGACCATCTATGATTCGGACGCACGGAAGGAGTTGTAGTTCGCGTTACAATTGGAATTTTGTCAGCCTTGCCCTGGATATCCCAGCACGGTCCTGTACCCGCCGGCACGCACTAGACAAGTGAACTTCCTGGTGCAACAAGATGGAAGCTTAATAGTCTCGGAAATATAGCGTTGATGGATCTCTTGCAAGTTAAGCTATAGGTCAACACTTATGGTTGACTAAGCATTCAATACCGTCTATCAGCTCGACTACATACTTGGTCAACCTTGAACAGCCTAAATTTTTGCGTTGTCACAGGAAGGATCATGTGATGTATTCGTAAAAAATAGCCCCCATCCCCCTTTGATAGTGAAGACTAACCACATTTGGAAACCGTGTCTTGTCCCCTTCTTACGTCGTTCCCCAAATTTTCACCTTACACATCGCCTCCCACTTGCTCCGACCTACATACTACCGTTCGATCATCCATTCGACTTTTGAATCAGCTGTTAAGAAGCATCTTCATCGATTAATAGAACTTGCGGTACTACCACCAATCTCAAGCCCAAGATCTACTTTCAACTTTGAGACCTGCGACTAGGATTTCCTCGTATCACTCATTGGCTGCAAAATTTTACACACAGTATCGTTTGCAGTACCAAAGCAGTTTCCAGAAACGAGAGGGCTACTGTAATTAACTCTTACTTCACCAAACACCACCAGTACAGTAGCAAATTCCTCACTTCAACCTGTCATCAACATGTTGCGCTCGTTCCTGTCTCTCTCCCCGCCTCCTTTTCTGTTCCTTTCATCAATCAATATCACCCTTAGTCACGGCCTTCAGTCATCCTGCCCCTTCTGGTCTTGATCTACTGCCGTCCCCCAGTCTCACCTCCTACCTCACTCTCAATTTACCAAAATGATGGCTGCTGACGCGTACACTCTATATTCCTAGGGTCCGTCCTATAACAAAGACTAAACATACTGTTGGTTTACTTGGCCGACAATTGCATACGCGAACACCCAGCTTGCCCATTGAGTGAGTCGACATTCAACTGCTTGGTTCTAAAATTCACCGCTAGATCTCGTTGGATTGATCTAGCCTATTTAAGACTAACTTGGACTCATCCTTCCCACGTCCACTCCCCCCTTCTATTCCACAACTCGCACGCTAACACATATCCTTGTTGTCCTTCTGTCAGGTTTTTCCGTCCCCGGCTCGTTCCAACATTCCACCATCAACCCAACCCGATTCTATCCGCAAACAGAGTCAACTTATCCAGAAACATGTCCGGCGCAGGTTAGTTGCTTCCCCTGTTATCCCGATCCACTTAATCCATCCCGTTGCTGTTCCTTGCTCAACACGTTACCAACACCAACACCATCACTGTCATCACTCGCCATACATTCGAGCTTTATTATTTACTTCAATCATCTAAGATAACATCGTTCACTTCATAACCATATTAACCCACCCGTCACTAGTTTTTCCCCTACCAATACAAGACCACTAACTATCTATACAGACGAAACCTATCGATCAGGAGTAAGTTCTTAATACACTGTTATAACCGTGCACGCATCATGTCCTAGATACTGTCAAATACGATTCAATCCGTTCCATCTAGCAAAATGTTACTCCTTTAACTGGGGCTGTTAATTGCCGAGTCACTCTAGCCTATCTCGGTTACCTTGACGGCTATTATGATAATCTCTACTCACACTCCCTTCATCCCATCCCTCTACCTCAGTTTACCTTTCTGCTTAATGACTAAAACTAAGCTCAATTTATCGCAGCGCGAAAGATCCCCGAGACGCCGGTCCCGCTCACCAAGATCAGCTCGACGTCGGTCTTATAGTCCCCGCAGCCACAGCCGCGAAGAACGTCATCGAAGTGACAGAAGGTCTCGATCACCCATCAGTGGAGGCATGTCAGCTGGTGGTGGTGCTCCTCATCGTTCTTTCGAAGACAGAGCCCAGGCAAGAGAGCAAATGTTGACAAGCCTAAAAGAGTCTTCTCAGCAAGATCGTCGGTTTGTAAAACTACATCTTGTATTCGAAAACTATTAACTTATTGCTCAGTGTATATGTTGGAAATCTCAGCTATGATGTTAAGTGGCACCACCTAAAAGATTTTATGAGATCTGGTAAGAAAATAATGACTCAAACATCCTACAAGAAGCTAACTAACGATATCTTCAGCTGGAGAAGTTCTCTTCGCAGATGTGTTGTTACTTCCGAATGGAATGTCGAAGGTGGGCGCCTATGTGTAGCTGGCTTTTCTTTTTTTGGTTCTTGATGGAATGTTGGATTGACGGATTGGGACAATGTTCCATGGGTGATGTAGGGATGCGGGTAAGTCATATTCAATATCTCTATCAACATTTTATTAACAAATTCCAGCATTGTAGAATATGCCACAAGAGAGCAAGCGCAACAGGCTGTCAACACGCTGAGCAACCAGAACTTGATGGGAAGACTAGTTTACGTCCGCGAGGTAGGATGTCCATAATTCAACTTAGAGATAGACTAAATTTTGAACAAACAGGATCGAGAGGCCGAGCCGAGATTCACAGGTCCACCCACATCCGGTCGCAGTGTCCACGATGGAGGACCTGGCCGTGGCGGCTTCGGTGGCGGCTTTGGCGGTGCAATGGGTGGTTCAATGAGTGGCTCAGCTGGAGGCTGTCGTCAGATTTACGTATCGAACGTTTGTTGTCCTTCATAATCATTTCCTCCCACCATCGAACCCTAAAATAACTCCTTTATAGCTCCCATATGCAGTCGGATGGCAAGACCTCAAAGATCTCTTTCGACAAGCCGGTAAGCTGACGATACCCCAACATAACTCACACAGTAAAGGTCATATTAACCCATTCATACATTTATAGCCCGTAACGGTGCAGTTGCTCGTGCTGATGTCCACGTTGGACCTGATGGGCGTCCAAAAGGCTCCGGAATTGTAGCTTTTGAGTCCGCAGATGATGCACGCAACGCTATACAGCAATTTAATGGATATGACTGGCAAGGTCGTCCATTAGAAGTGCGAGAGGATCGATTTGCTACCTCCGGCCCAGGATTCGGTGGTCGCGGAGGATACGGTGGTCGTGGAGGATTTGGAGTTCGTGGTGGCGGATTCGGCATGCGCGGTGGTTATGGAAACGGTGGGTATGGTGGCCGTGGCGGCTACAGCGGGTTCGGCGGACCTCCGGGTGGTTTTGACTCAGGATCCGGATTGGTACCTGCAGTGCCGAACCCTTTTACCGATTACGCTACTGCTGGCACTGAAAGAGGAGATACTATCTACGTCCGAAATGTTTGTTCAAATGTTGACATTTGTAGAAAATAGCTGACACTGCAATAGCTCCCGTGGTCAACGTCCAACGAGGATCTAGTGGAACTCTTTACTACCATTGGAAAAGTAGAGCAAGCTGAGATACAGTATGAACCCAACGGTAGATCCCGAGGAACTGGTGTAGTCAGATTTGACGTTGTGGAGAACGCCGAAATCGCCATCGAAAAGTTTTCCGGATACCAGTATGGAGGTCGACCTCTAGGGCTGAGCTTCGTCAAATATCAGACACCGGGTGGTGGTGGTGACGCTATGGAGACTGAGGCCACTAGTCTGACGCAAGATCAGATCATGTAAAAATTTGTGATTGTTCTTTTATGGGTCCCGGAGCATTCAAATTTTTGTGGCTTATAACTTACAATTTCGCGTATTATTTTAAAATGTACACAAGTTCGCGTTCAAGATCGTCTCTAAGGACAACCTCTTTCAATATTGCGTGGGTTAACAGGCGATAAACATCTTAAGAAATAAATTCATGTTTTATAGGGGATAGAGTCTAGTTTCATGTCAAAGTCTCGATTCCGCTTTATGTATGAAACCAACCATCAATGTGGCTTCAATTAGCTGTAACAGTGTGTCTTTACTGACCACAGAATTAACTGTCAAAATTTTCACATGTAGAATATCTAGAATTGGAGTCGAAGCAGAAATATAAAACGTATAGGCACTATACATAGTGACACCCCAGGGTGAAACCCCTTGATATACCTATCCTACGATTTAGTTTTCCCAATTTATCTCACAAGAAGCGCAGCTTTTCACGCTTTTGCCAAATATGTGGATCAACAATACCGTAGCTGGAAGAAAAACATTATCATTTGGTCAAAAGCGGTACCACATTCCACTAACGTCATTTTCTCGGTTTTATAATTGCTGCTGTCTTAATCAGTCTTTCTTATCTGATTTACTAATTTTTTCCAAGTTGCGCTTCGGTATGGTGGGTTGGGAAACCACAAAGGTAGATTTCACAGCAGAAAACGTGTTTACGGCGCCACAACTACAATCAACCGACAGCGGAACGGCCGTAATTACGGCAGTAGAGTTTCTTGTAACCTCTACAGACGTCAACATGGACACGCTTAAAACAGGAGGGCTATTTCTAAACAAGGTCAGAGACAGACACGTGATAGCAGGCAAAGTCATCTCTGCGAAACCGATAGACGAGATAATTGAGCCACTTGATGCCGTCAAAGCCCACGCTACAATGTTAAAATTGAAGCTGAAGGCTTTATGAATGAAAAAACGAATGCTGGCCTTCGAGAAGGCAGTAACGAAGGATCTTGAGGAGCTGATATGCAAGATGCTTCCTCAATCGGCGCAAACAATGAGAAGGCGACCCACATACGCCTCAATTGTCGCACCACCAGCAACTAAAGCGGTAGTCCGGACAAGAGTCCAAAGAGCAGATAATATGCAGCCGGCAGAGCTGCTCGAAAAAGCAGAATTACACATCAAGGGGGCATGTGCGGTAAGAAAGCTGCGGAGCAATGATACGGAGGTGATTGTGCAGTCGGTCTCCTAGTGAGACGCTGCCCTCACTATGTCGCAGCCAAAGGATTTCAACGTCCTAAAGCAGGATTATCCTGTTAAAATTTTGGGATCTCCATGGGGAAATTCACAAGACGTGAAAAATACCCAGATAATGGTACATTTATAAACCAAATAATGGCAAAAAACAAAAGATCAGATCTCCGATTTAAAAATCCACAGGGTGAGATGGCTCTACGAAGGAAAAGAATACCGATGGATGGGAAGGAACGGCTATACTCGAGTATAAATTGACGCGAAGTGATAAGAAACGGTTTGGGAAAAAACCCATGCTGTACGCGGCCCAGCTCTGGTCACCCTGAGCGCAAATCAAGCAGTGCTTCAATTGCTGCCAATGGGGACAGACCCAAGCCTTGTGCAACAGCGCGAAAAGATGTGGTAAGTGTGCGGGCACTCACCAGACCAGAAAATATCCTAGGAAATCGGTACTTTATTGCAACTGCTGCAAAAACCGTAAATCGTGGCAAAAAGGAGCGTCTCTAAACTCCGCATTATACAATGCCAGCTCTCAAAGGGCCAGGTATGAAATAATGGACAGAACAGCAGAATTAAGAAATGAGAATGATACAATGGCGACAATACCTCCAACCAAAACGGCAGTTACAATCGACAATCAAGGCCTACCACTGGTGTTTAATCTGGTATAGACGAATTCCTCACCTTCCAGTGGTGCCGATGTAATCGTTACGTATGCTTTGTATACTGGGATAGTCAAGAAGAATTGCATCCGAATCGAAGTCGAAAGCAACCTCAAGCATTTCTAAAATCGACGACTTCTCGACAAATGTTGGACCTAACAATCTCACGCGAGTTCTCTACCTTAATCTTCCTACATCACCTCTCCTTCACTTCTGATAAAAGTGTTACTCCAATTGCAAGCAGGAATCTATCTCATCGAAAATTGGCCATCTTCCACTACAAAGTTACCATTCTATGTATATCCGCGAGGAGAAGATTGAGCTATTGTCGAATGACTTCGTGACCTTTCATGTATTATCATAGAAATGATGAGTAATGAGTTACCTGTTTAGGAATGGCGTTAGGAGAGAGGGATAGCTGCTGTACATACGTGTTTCCTTTAGTCAGAAAGACAAGAATCTAGATACATGTAAACCACCAATTGTTATTACTGCTATAGAAAGCATGTGATATAAATATCACTCGAGTATTCCGATAGTTATAACACCCAAAGCTCAGTTCTTGTCCTAATGGGGCTACACATCTTGAGGGAGAATAGGCAGCTAGGACGTGGGACAAACGAGTGATGAGGTCACAAACAGGCATAGTGAGGCGCACATTTTTTCGAGTGTCTTTGACTTTGGAGGGCTTGTGAGCGTCGAGGCAACGATTTCGGATAGTGCTACTGAGACTCTAAAAACAGGCAAAGATGGAAGGTGTTTTGGTCCGCCTCCTGGTCTTCATCTTCCCGAATTTAAGTCTGGGTAGCCTAGACACCTGTCTCGCTCGATAAATGGAGGACTGAGATGTCATACCTCACGCGGTGTCTGTAGACAAGATGACAAAGGCAAGTTAGAGTAGCCAGATGTATTTCCTGTTTTCCCTTTGGTAGATATTAACGGTCGAGGGAAGGGCGAAAGTCCCTAGCACCAAGGTCTCGAGTGGTATCAGCAAATGCACCCACTACATGAGTAGTCCAAATGTCAAACTGAGTTATCGTCGTATATAGCCGTATATAGTCGTCGGGGAAGATAGTCTTCTCCGTATCATGCCCTATGAGTGCTAGGCTTGTGCTCGTCACGAATAAATATCCATACATACATACTGGTGCCCAAGCAAAAGCCGGAGATACTAAAGAGAGGACCATGACTCCCGCACAAACAGCTCCTGGTCAATCTCCCACCGCAAGTATTTGGACCATTGGGGTCAAGTTCAAGGCCACAGTCGTCCCTTTTCAGCACGCGGGGGCAGGGAAAGGATGGCGAGGTACGATATAGTTTTAGCTAGTCCTGTCTCAAACTTAAGGCCAATTGCACTATCTAAAGGTAACAAAAGATTATAGATTAAAAATTTATCGGGGAAGAGAGGTTTTACAGCAGTGGTTTCCCCTTCATGTAAAGATATAGATAGGTCTACAGCCGCTTGCATGGACACATATGGCATCAAATTGGGTTAAATGACATCAAATTCAAAAATCGCAACTAAAAACCTCAATTAGTTTTATTTTATTTGTTTCACTCGACAGAATCTCGGTTATAATTGTCCCCGGATATGACTCTATCTTACTATGACATGGCCAATACTACGTGATCCTCATGAGATTGGCAGGATAATTCATTATTTGTCTGAAAGACTTATCTCGTGCCTTTCTCCAGATCCTTCCCTCACCAATTGACAATTGCGAGCTGGATATAATCATTCTTTTAATTCACTAATTGTATGCAGCCCAACTAGCCACGATGCTATCTGAGCATATTCATGTGCTTTCGATGCTACTGGGACCTTAAATATACAGTATTATTACGATCTAAATAATGTATGGATAATTCAGGAGAACAGCCTATCAAAGAGACAATTTTATCCGCATCTAGTAAAATATCGCAGACCTATAGCCTGAGCCAAAATAGCCACACCAGGAATCGAAGCCGGGATTTGAAGGAGTGGACCAAAATTTGCAGCAACGAAAACGTGGGGTATCGACAAAAGGAAGCGGGCAAGATTGCAGCATTCCAGGAGTGAGAAAGCGTATAGAAACTTTTTAAGGAAGAGCGATTATGTTCTCATCCGGCGTCGGTAGACCCAGAAGATTGGAAAGCTACAAGAGAACAGGCAGAAAAAGAACCACCCACATAAACACATCCTCCGAAACCTGAGCAGGGCTCAAAGTAGTATTGCAATACAGATGAGAAGTGTGCATATCGGCTTCAACTCTTATTTACATGGAAGAAAGATCCCGGGAGTGGCAAATCCAAAATGCCAGTGTGGATATCCGTCTCAAAAGGTCAAACATATGGTCCTGACTTATCCTCAGTGGGCTAAGGGAAGAGGAGACCGTCGATTCTTGGTGGAGAGAGAATAGACTCAGTCGATACAAAGACCTGGATTTGTTGATGAAGCGAAAACGACCATCAGAGCTCGTTCTTTCAAGATGGGCGTATCATCATCTGATAGCGACTAGGACTGGCCATGGCAACTTTGCCAAGTATCACAAGAGGTTTCATCACGAATGAATAGACTTTACGTGCAAATGTGGCCGAGAAAGACGCCCGTGGCATTTCTCTGAATGCTAGGACAGCGCCAAATGAATGGCGAAGAACAACGAAGGAAACAGCACCAAGTTTATGCACAATGTTGGGAGAAAAGGGATGGATAGCTTTTTAAAGATTCATTACCGTAACAAGATGCTACGGGGTGCATTGTAGGACTTGAATGACCGAGGTTTTCTGGGATACATACATTACAGGAAAACTGCTGAGACAACTGGCTAGGCGCAGGGCGTTAAGTCAGGGCAGCAAAAATTTCTGGTGAAATTTTTGACTTTTAGATCATGTAAATTTCTGGCCACATAAAGCCAGCGTCAGTGGTGTTTGTGGGTTCCTCGGAAACATGCAACCGTGTTAATCCTCCTGGGTGTAGGGCTTTAGTCTGATACGTTAAATTATTAAATTCAATACATATTAAATAAAGTTAAAATTGACAAGTGAAAAATAGCTGATGGTAAGAAGTATCTAGGAATTCAACTGAATTAGAGTAATCTATATATACAAGCGTGTAACCAATAACTGGAAAATATTTTGCATATTATCAATAGCGAAACTAAATTAACCACACTGAACTTTACTGTTTCATCCCTGCTTTAGAAATGAGTCCCAATAGGTCCGGTGAAATCTAGTTCAGATAATATTCAAAAATTCATTATCATCCCGCCCACAAACGCAGGATCTTTTGGTGAAAGTAGACGCGTGATTGGGATTATCATAATCTTAAAGTGAAGATTATCTGCATCCTGTTTGGGTGTGATAATATAGCTTGTTTATTTGAAATTTCCAGAAAAAGAGATTGTAGTATAAATGATTCTAACGAAAGGGTACCCTGAGGTTTTGGATTTTTCGCTCTGTGTAAATCACAATCACTGTGAGTCTTAAGGTATATACCTAAAGATCAAATTTAAATGGCTGAAAGTTTCTTCTGTGTAAATACTCCAAAGAAAAGACTGGTTCTCTCTGATATCAGTAGATAACAATCTCCCTATTTGAGTTGTATTCGTACACGTAGATTTTTCACAAGTAAAATTATGATATAGATCATTCTTGATATCTAATGGTAGATATTGCTTTGAATTCAAGCTCGCCTTACAATTATGATAAACGTGAGTTTTTAGTGCAGCATCTTAATTTAAAAGGTATGCAAGAATACTTTAGAACCGAAATATTTGATTTAAGATAACTGTTCCATAATTTATTAGACTAACCTATCGAAGAAGTATTCAGTTCCCAATATACGGACTGGAATCCACTCACGAAAATGTCCTTAAGTTTTCTTAAGTTCTGCTACCACAGCAGCGGCTTCAGTGCGCTTTTTCTTGGCCTTTAGCTTTTCCTTTGCCTTGCTTCGGTCTCTCTTTTTCATCCCGCTCATGCCTCCCTTGCAGACTTCTGCGTACTTGGTGAAGAATGCTTCCAAGGAATCCGCCTCTACTATCGTAGAAAGTTTGATCTTTTTATCTTTCTTCTCCTTAGATTTTCCATTTGAGGCACGTACGATTATTGGAAGGGGAGTGGTAGGATGATTGTCTTGAGCTAGAGAATCTTTGCTTTGAGCTGGACTGGTGGTGTTATATGTCACTGTCGACGTTAGAGTAGGGCAAGATAGGTTGAATTGGATCCCGACTGGGCTTCTGAGTCAAGTAGACGCTCCCATGATTTTTCTGGCGTGGAGACTCAAAGAGCAAAGATAACTGGGCGAAAAACTACATGATTGATATTAGGTTACATACTGCTCTTGTGATAAGGTACACACATCTTCATGACTCAAATGTCCTGTAAACATGATCAGTATCTACCTGCGGAAATAAAAAATTTGATCTAAATTTCGTGACGAAGCTGTAGTAACCTATGGTCTTGTGATTGTCTGCGATCCATAAGTCGAAAATTAAATTGTATTGGAAGCCGCTCGGATAACAAAATATTCCAGTTACGAGTTCAATTGCACAACAACATGGCAGCCGAACGTAGAAACTTGAGGCTACCAAAAACAATACATGATCAGATTCGAAGAGATTGTAAGAAACCTTGTTCTAGTATTACCTCAATTAACCCAACGATAAGTCGGCCTCGCGACCGTACCGCAGAAATTTCAACCCAATCCAGGCACGAGAAAACAAAATCGCCGAGCTGCAAGAGACCAGAAAAAAGTTCTCAAAAGAGGACCACCACCACAAAAACGCCAGAAACTAAACCGTACGAGCACTCCTGAAGTCTACCATGTGTCGCCTCAAGATTACGATTCATCTTCGGACAATTCTCAAAGTCTCCTAGATGATAGAAAGCCACAGCTTTTATCCACTGTTTCGTCGAAATGTAGCAGTTCCTCAAGAAGAACCCACGAAGGTAAATCTGAGGAACATGACAAGCAACTCTCAGCACCGACGCCTGTAGTATCAAGAGCAGCTTTGGAAAAGTTGGCTCAAGATGATGATGAGATTGCTGCACTCGAAAAGAAACTTGGGCTTAAGAAATCAAAGAAGTTACCCAAGTCCTTCGAAGATGATGGGCTTGATATTCTTCTCGGTGACCTAGATAACGTCGAAGATCCGGTCCCTGAAAGTAAAAAAGCTGTGGATTTCGAAAGCGAAAAATGGCTAAAGCGCAAGAGGAAAGAAGCTCTTTTGTTGAAAGAAACCAGCGATTCTATGTATGGAAACCAGAACAATGGCGAGGAAGATCTACACTCCAGTACGTCACAAAAGTAAGTGTCCTCTAGGAAACACATATCAGATCAAACCCCACTTTGAACAGATTAGAGTGGTCGCAAGCCACTAGATAAAGGTTTAATAACGACTAATGAAAGTAGTCTTTCCCAGGACGAAAGCTTCTCTGAATTTGAATCCGATGACACATCATCTAGTATCCCGATACTACAGGGAGATTTACAATCGACTCCACAGTCCTCTAATATAGAACAAAAGTATATACCGCCATCGTTAAGGGCTTCAAATTCTTCTCACACCGAAGATCTCCTTCTTAAAAGAAGAATTCAAGGTTTGATAAATAGGTTGACGGAGACTAACCTACATGCAATTCTTTGGGAAATAGAGAAGCTCTATCAACAAAATGCTCGACGAGATGTCACATCGATTCTTGTCAATACATTGCTAGTCTCAGTCTGTGAACCTACAAACCTTCCAGATACGCTCATTATTTTGTCTGCTGGCTTTATCACCGCTGTTTACAAGGTTATCGGAACAGATTTTGGAGCGGAGATTGTTCAGAAGATCGTAGAGTTATTTGACAAGAACTATACCCATGCGCGCGCATTAAAGTCAAATCCGATTGTTAACAGCAGGGTAGATTCCACTAAGGAATCATCTAATCTGATCACACTTTTGGCGCAAATGTACAACTTTCGTGTTTTGGGGAGCAATCTCGTGTTCGATTATATACGATTACTCTTGGGAGAGCTTTCCGAACTTAATGCTGAGCTCCTCTTAAAAATAATCCGAACTTCGGGTCCTCAATTACGCCAAGACGATCCTAGTTCACTTAAGGATGTTGTAGTAACGTTAAAATCAGTAGCTGCGCGAGTTGGCGAGAAGAACATAACTGTGCGAACTAAATTCATGATGGAGACAATTGATGACCTTAAGAATAATCGGATGAAAACAGGCGGAGTCGCTTCTGCCGTTACATCTGAACACAACATACGTATGAAGAAAATACTAGGATCGTTAAATAATCGGACCGTAAAAGCCTCAGAGCCTCTACGTATAAGTCTCAAAGACATCCAGGACTCAGACAAAAGAGGGAAGTGGTGGCTTGTTGGCGCCAGCTGGTCTGGGCCTGTCAAAGAAGAGAGTAAAAAGAAAGATGAACTAAAGATTATAAGGCACGATAAAGACGCCGGAGTCTTGGACTTCTCGCAGCTAGCAAGAGAACAGCGCATGAACACTGATATACGTAGAGCAATATTTGTCAGTATCATGTCCGCCACGGATTATGAAGACGCTCACGTCCGTCTGATGAAACTTAAATTGAAAAAGATTCAAGAATACGAAATTCCGAAGGTCTTGATCCGCTGTGCTTTATCTGAAAGCAGCCACAATCCCTACTATACTCTACTTGCTAAGAAAATATGTGGTGAAAAAAGATTAAGAATGTCTTTTCAGTACTGCTTGTGGGATCTGTTTAAAAGGATGGAAG
Source organism: Blumeria hordei DH14 (assembly GCA_900239735.1). Classification (NCBI taxonomy): domain Eukaryota; kingdom Fungi; phylum Ascomycota; class Leotiomycetes; order Helotiales; family Erysiphaceae; genus Blumeria; species Blumeria hordei. The sequence goes on from OENG01000009.1 coordinate 5,931,681, forward strand.
AGTCAGAAGATGACGATAAATCTGAAAGGGACGAAGAAGAGCTGGACTTGAGACAGCTGGTAAACCTAGCAAAGTTATATGGTGCTCTCATTGCAGAGGGTCCTTTGAGCCTAGGCATCCTCAAACCTCTCAATTTGGATTACTTCCAACCAAAAATGAAGATTTTTGTGGAGGTATTATTTATATCTATATTTTTACGGACCCAAACGGTTGAAATGAAAGTTGAGGAGGAAACAATAGCCAAAATAATTTCAAAAATTCCAGATACTCCTCAGTTACTTATGGGGCTACAAGTATTTCTAAAAAAGGTCGTCTACAACACTGATATAGCTGGAGGGAAACAAGCTAGCGAAACGATCAAGCGTGCATGTAAATATGCTATTGCTACTATCAAGAAGATGCTCGACCAAAAGGTATAGTGGCAAACGGTCAAAATTGGACTCAGAAGACTTAACCAGTGTAACCCAAGAAATTTTAAATGAAAATATTTCTAAATTATTACCCGCCAAACCTCTAGAACTTGTGGCCTTATTTCTAAACTTAGTATGAAGTAATATAGTTTCTCTCTGAATCTCTGCAGCAACTTTGAATATATGAAGAACCTAGCCATAATTCTCGGAGTAAAATCAAGATTAAACCTCTCCAACGATAAAAATTTAATTTTTCTATGAAGGCAAATTAACTTTAATCAAGAAAGTGACTGTTCGGGCACTTTTCATGACCTCACAAGAAAAGTGGGTAGTTTTCATTTTTAAATAGAGCGGAGAAGTGGCTATATAGGGTAAAATTTAGTGTCAAATGGAGTTGAACCTTTATTTAGCAGTATCAAGAGGAAAAGAACTAGTTCTCAGGGTAGTAAAGAGATTTGTTATAGGAGAACTAGGAAATCAAGATCAATTTTCACAACACCAAAGCTTGTGTTATTTTACGTATTTCCCTCCGAACTTCTTGTATGGTCCTGAGGTCCTTGAAATTGAGTCTTTGGGTACCTGGAGGGGGATGGGCAGCCCAACCCGAGAAACTCCCATCTTATGACGCTAATTTGTAGGATTTTTTAAATTACCTAATATGTATTCGGCTTTCCGGCTATAACAGAAGATCAGTGCCATGCATACACGTTTGGTGACTCTTTTGACGTTTGAGACACTCATACTCTGGATCTCACTCGAATACAACACTATGAGTTATGTCTGCCTACACAAGCAGTCAACCCTTTTCCGTAAGTACCCATCCAAGGTACGCTTCAAAATCTTTCATTATCCAAGCATACCTTTGTCATCCATGTGTACAATTCATATTGGAGGTTAACCTATGAATTAATAACCTGGTTAGATAGATCCTTAGTAGTCTTTCATAGTCTAGGACTCCGTAGAGACTTATGTTTATATCAATCAATCCATGTACACCAGCGCCGCGAGTAATGTGGGTTAGTTTTGCCGGATTCGAACCAGCGATCTCCTTTCTCAGGTTGAATATGTGTCCAAGCTATCCAAACTTTACATAGGAGATCGACTAAGATGATGTACCACCGCACCATCCAGCCATAGTAATGTTTACAGTGTCGCCTGCACTATCGCAGACGAAGTCGCGAAGCGCAAAATACTCAATTTTAAAAACTCTTTTCCAAAAATCGAAATATAAATTCTTCCAAGATTGCATGCACAGCTTACATCACCCTGCATATCTATCTTGATATCTTTCAAGCCTATCCCGAATCTCCGCCTCATAGATTTGTGCGCCACGAACTGTTTCCTTCGGTGGGTGTAAATATCGTCGTGCACGTATCTTTGAAGGCCACACAAGCCCAAATTCTGAATTGACGAGAGGCGTGGTCATAGAGACAAGGGTGTACTAGACTGCTCTTGAAGACTCGATCAGGATTTGGTGGGATAGTGTTGTGCTGGTGATGGCTAGGATTACGCTGCACAAGGGTAATGATCACTTAGGGTGAAGGAAGAACTTACCAAGTGACTCCATGATGAGTAGGGGAATAATGGAGCACTGTATGGAAGGCGTTTCTAGATAACACTACCAGATGGAGGATACTAGAATATTGCGTGCCACTGTTTCGGGAAAATAAGGCGAGAGTCCAGCTGCCTCAAATGTGTCTAGAAGTAGCGCTTTCGACCCCCTAGATCCATATGGCTCTGAATACCAAGCATATCAGTAGCTCAGATTGATCCATCGATAATCATCCATAAACCTTCTGCCCACAAACCTCCGTAAGCTCTCACCATTACGATCGATAGGGTTTCTTCGGAGTAGAAGTTTGATTCGCTGGAATCATGAATCATTGCCTTGTCGGTCAACTTTGTCGGGATTGCGAAATTTGACTTGTCTCGGCCCTAGAGAGAAAGCTTTATACCGAGGCTCACAGAGGACACAGCAGATAGAGGCTCAGTCTTCGTCTTCCATCCTCAGACTTTCGATGGCGTATTCTCTGACCCCCCTGAACCTACGGTATGAATAGTTTTTAGACATATGACTGGGCAAAAATTTACAGTGCTGGCGTCAATTGCCCTCTCTCTTCCAGTTTTCAGTAGTCAATTAGCTGATTATTTACTACTTTGGATAGGACGAGTATGTGATATTTTTCCGACGCACTAGTGGTGAATTGTATCCTCTGTTTGCTTGATTGATTTGTTTTATTATTCAACGTCCAGTGGGACGCCAAGCCGAAACTTGGGCCCCTACTACCTACTTAATACTAGACATAGACGCCAGTGCTTACTGCCCTGGACGCCTCGCCCTGGTTACTCCCTGAAAAGAGATGCCGAGCCCTTGATATACACTCAAAGCAACGCCCGATATCGCATCCGCGCTAAACAAATAACATTACATAACACGCTTTTTCCCTCAGGATCCTGAGCCTTAGACTCTACTCCTTTCCTACAGACAGACTACCGCGTGTAGTGTGACAGCACCGAGAATTATTACCCAGGGTTAATCCAGCCTGACTTTTTAGAGCAGATTGCTGAGTAGAATCTTGTCTGATCGAACCATTAGACAATACTTATTGCCCCCTCTTAGGAGCCTAAAAAGAATTTTTGAGGATTGCTAACAGAAACTGGAACTGGCGGAAGACTCCGGTTAGGCATAGTACATTCCAGGAAAATTTCAGGTGCCTTGGCCAGGCTGCAGATGCAAGATACGTGTGCATCTGGATGGTTAAAACGAGCGGTACACGGCGGAGTCGCCATGCCTCGAACGGGCGGCGTAAAGTCTTGAAAGAAGATCTCTCTTAAGTAGGAGCTCCCTTGGGTAGCAGGTGTAGGAGTTGATGCCGATTCTTCTATATGAGTCTAGAGCGCGCTCATTCCAGTATTTTTCCATGGCAACGGCTAAATAATCTTTAGCCAGGCTCTTAGCGGTATTGAAGGATAATAAGGAGACTGCGACAGCCCCACCCTAGCCAAGGTATCAGCAAGCTCATTTCCAGAGATACTAAAATATTGAGGCACCTAGTATGCTTGGACTTGCCCGGGAGGAACATGAGAAAGGCGATGACGAAAGGGCCATTCACGGGGCAGAATCTCTATCTGTAGGAAGACACCTTGTAATAAGCAAATGGGGGATTGAAATAGAAGGCGAGCAAACTCAAGCTTATCTGTTAATATCCAAAGATTCTTGGAGAAGTAAGTAGTCGGAAGAAAGAGCGAGCGATCTTTAGCGCGCCATGTAAGCAGATACTTCGGCCTCGAACACCGTCAGATTTGGGTTAAAGTCTCGACTTTCCCGATGGACTAAAAGTCCAGCTTGAAAAATTGTGAAACCGCCGCCTGTGCTTGGCAGAGATAGCGGGGTGGACCGAGCATCATCTGTGTAGGCTACCAGGTCATTGAAGGGGATTCCTGTGCGGATACTGATGAGAGGCTTGGTGACCCACGTTTTGCTTTTTCTCCATGATTCTTTGGTAATACAAGGTGGCTAGATAAGAGAATCAATTGTTTCTATATATGCAGCCCCAAGAGCCCACCTAGAAAGGCGAGAGATGCGGGAGACATGCGCCCGGATCAGGGAGACCCGCCGGCGTAAAGGATGTCTGGAATCTAAACGATGGAGACGTAGTATCGAGCGTTTGGACTTGTAGTCTAGTTCCAAATCCGGAGAAAGTAGACCTGATTTGCGCAAGAGGATTAGAATTGGTGTTGTCCGGTATACGGGCAGAATAGCTCTAGCGCCAGCCATAACGACCTTGCGTAGAGTGGATATATGTCCTTCAACTCGGTTAGAGATATTCCTGTTGGTAAATCTCCTGCGACCTGGCCACCAGATCTCGGCTTCATAATAAGCTGCAGGAATTAAAAAAGATATTACTGGTCTACGGATAAGTTGAGGAGAAACTCCTCGCACAATGTTGCTGAGAGATCGCAGAGCGTTAGCTATCTTAAGTGCCTTATCAGAGAAGATGCGGACATGCCATTTGAAGGAGATGGACCGATCAAAGTGGACCCCGAGTCAGCGGGTGTAAGGTCTAGTTGTGTTTTCAGAGATCGAACTCACTCTGCACAATACCGAGGGGTTTGTTGATGCATTGCGATCGGCTCGTCTCCTCGAGAAGTGTTGAAGTTCTGATTTTGCAGGATCGAAGGTAATGCTTTCCATTTCCCTCCACTCTATTGCTTCCGCCAGTGAGTGAGAGAGAGCTATACAGTTATTCAGGAGGTTAGATCCTGTCTCAAGGAAAGCAACATCATCTGCATAGCCGAATCTCTTTCTCTTCACTCCCATCTTGAAGAGCGGGGAAATGTAGAGCATGAATAGGATGGGCGAGGCCGGTGAGCTTTGTGGAAGACCTCAATCCACATATTTTGGGGGGCCCGTTATTTCAGCAAGATAGACGCACACAGTACGCCGTGAGACAAATAATTCCACCCAGCGTACCAGATTTTCAGGCCAGCCTTGCTCTCGTAGACGACGGACAAGTCATCCCGGATATACGGCGTCGAAGGCTCCCTTGATATCTAAAGTAATTATACTGGCTATAGAACCCTCATGAAGTGCCTTTTCCGCATCGTGGGTAAGGTAGATAGTTAGGTCAACGGTCAATCTGCCTGAAAGAGTGCCAAATTGTTAGCTCGATACTACCTTGTACCGGACAGCAGTCCAAGCCATTCTTTTTGCAATAAATCTCTCGAATCCTATGCCTAGTATAGAAAGGAGTGCAATTGGGCGGTAAAATCGTGGTGAATACAAGTCTCTCTTGTTTGGCTTTTGAATCATCACTAGAATAGCCTGCCGGAAGCACTCAGGATGGTGCCGAATCAAGAGATACGCATTTAACAGATACAGTACTTGTTATTCAATCAAAGGCCACGCGTGCCAAATATTGGCCGTGGGTATTCCATCTGTACCAGGAGTGCGGTTGCCAGCACGCAAAATAGAGTCTTGGATTTCTTCGGCGGTAGGGGATGGGAAGGGCAGTGAGGTTGCCGAAACTGTTGGAGAATCAATAGGGATATCACCAATTTCTGAGGAGTTTGCGAGTAGATTTCGAATAAGAGCCCCTCTTTTTTTTGCATGATTGATATGCCAGAAGTTTGCTTGTTTGTTTTTTATTCAATGTGTTTCTAGCTCACAACACAACCGTAAGGTCTTGTGTTGGCCAGTTCAGTCTATATAAACTACCCGACGTGCCGACGCTTTTAACTAAGCCTGACATGTAATTAATTGGCCAAGGCCAGCCTACCATGCACCCCGAACTATCAATTGAAGTCAAAAGTACGCTCCAGCTGAGAATTTTTATTCTACTACAGTAAAGAAGATAGTTAGTTATATTAACAGGAAAGCTATTTATCATATATACCAACAGTCTTTTAATCTGAGCTCTAGCAAATACAGGCCAAGTTTTTATAGATTGGAGTACTAGTTAGTGTTGTTATTACATGCTTCAAAAACGCATGTTTCATGAAGCTATTTACTAAACGCTATGGCTCTCCCAGGAGAGCCTAGAATCCAGGGAATTCCCGGCGTTGAATGTCTAGTTTTGCCACAGAGGCAGGACCGACTCCGATTGAGTCGACAAAAGAGGAAGTGCTCGGGAGACTTTTCCTGTCCGCAAGCGCAGATCAGAAGAGCGTCTGAGTGATGAAAGCGGCGGTGGTAGTCTACAAAGTCGCCGTAACCTGATCGGGCTGCAAGAAGGTGACCAAGAATGTAGCGATTGATGCTCTTGAGTTCGGGGGAGCTCCCAGTATTGGCATTAATCCTCGGTTGTTGGTATCGTTCAGGGGAGTCTCGAGACCAGTGCAGTGATATAGAAGCTTTGTATCGAGAGATATGTCTATATTTGCTCCAGAGATTGTTGAAGACATGGGAGCGTAGGGGCTGCGCATGCTTGTTTAGCAAGTGCGTCAGCAGTTTCATTCCCAGGTATGCCGACATGTCCTAGATACCATAGTACTCTGACTAGACCTGGCTTCGAATAGAAGCTACATTCTCTCTCTGCCCACTTGGTAGCAAGGTATCGAAAGTGAGCGATACGAGAGGAGCAGCTTGAGGTAGGAGTATCTATGAGGAGTCGAAGGACGGCTTCCTGATTATCTAGGCATACTGTAATGTTTGTGGCCAATCGGGCCATCGGATTATTGAGAGCAGCATCTATGCCTTCAGTGGCCCAGGCTATTTCTGTATTATACAATTCGACAGATTCTCCGAGAGGAAGAGTATCCTGCCCAACTCTGTGTGTAAGGCCTCGATAGATGACATATCCGTACCCTGCTCTGCCGTCTATGAGGGCGCTGTCAGAGAAAACGAACAGATCCAAAGGGGATTGAGATAATTGCCATCTATTGAATTCTTCGAGACCATTTCTTCTGCTTGTAGCCCCAATATTTTGTAGGAGTGTTTCGCGACTGGCATTCCAAGGGGGTGGTCTTGTATCAGTGTAGTTCGAGTGACACTCTTTTTCGTATCTACAACATGCGGGAGGAAGTCCAGCGTCGCCGTATAGGATATTGTGGATCTTCTGATGCTACTCGTACCTTAAAGCGGTCATGTATTCGTTCTAGTCATGCGCTAGCCGCCCCCCCACCCGGTCTCTAGAAGGAGGGCAGGAGTATGATTATTGCGGTAGACAGGGGTAACGGCTCTAGCGGCATCATTAATCCTACGCTGAACACATCTTATTATATCCAGTGGGTTTTTTTGGAATACCATGTCTCGACTCCGAAAAAAGGATTGTGAAAGCTGTTTCTTGAATGGCTTGCCGGAGGAGGAAGGGGCTGATGCCACGGGTGGTACATGAGAGTCTCTTAAGGTGGCTTGTAATGGCTAAGGACTTCCTACAGGCCTCACACACATGGTATCAGAAGCGTAAACCACGATCGATGTATACTCAGAGCCAGCGGTTATAGTTATTACGCGCTATGTCGATTTCATCCGCATGAATTGTTGGTTCTACTAACTGGCCACGTTTTCGGTAAAATTACTGTAGCTCAGTCTTAGAGATTTCGAAAGAGATACCGTTTTCCAGCCCCCAGGATAGGGTATTGTTAAGTTGGGTCTGGAGGAGGCTAGCACACAAGGTCAGGGAATTTGCGGAAGAGAATTGCGAGAAATCGTCAGCATATCTAAAGCGGCTACGCGACAGTTGAAGCACTCCTTCAATTACCAGAAGGAAGGGTATAGGAGAAACAGGAGAGCCTTGTGTTAGACCACAGAGGGTTTGAAAGGAGGAAGATTAGAGCCCATCTAGATATATTGAAGCCTCTCGCTGTTCCATAAAGGAAATTACCAAGAGTACCACGTTGGGCTGCCAGCCCTGATTTCGTAGACAAAGTGAGAGACGTCCTTTTTGGATGCCATCAAAGGCACCTTGTACATCTACCGTGACAATTCCTGCTACTTTCTTTTCATCCCAGGCTGTTTGTATATCGCATGCAAGGGCTATGGTAAGATCTGCAGAGGAGCGGCGAGGGACTGCACTGCACTGATCCTTAGCTAAGATACGATGTTTGAGGGCGATGTACGAAAGCCTTCGGGCTATTAGTCGCTCGAGTCCTTTTCCTAGGCAGGAAAGAAGAGCTATAGGCCTGTAGGACTTGGGGAGAGAGAAATTACGGCTTCCAGATTTTGGTAGTATAATGACGCTAGATTTCTTGAAGACAGATAGATGAATTCCTATCTGGTTACATTGGCGAAACAGAGCTATAATCTGCCTTCCTATTATATTCCAGGCTTGTTTAAGAGCACTTATTGTGATTTCATATAGATCAGGGGTGATGGGCATTGTCTGGTAGCATGAGCGGAATTATTCCTCCTCCGTGAGCGAGGGCCAGGGGAGGCTTTTCCGGGGTACAGTAAGTGCATCTATCGGAATATCTTGTAGATTTAGATGACGGCTAAGAAGCGTGTCCCTGAAAAGCTTTATTTCCTATGGGGGTGATAGCGGGGCTATCAGGTCCAGTCAGGGGAGGGGTAGATATGCCAGAAGTAACCACACCCTATGTCGCTGGTTCACTCGCCATCACGTGCCTGGGATGCTCAGTATGCAATTAGCATTTAGTAACTGTTTCAGCCTTTTTCGTAGTAGTATTTGATGAAAATACTTGTGTAAGGTGATCGTTAGGTCTCTCTTCATACCGGCACAATCCCCCGTAGGTAAATTCTCCCACAGAAGAATAGAACTCATTTTATGATATCACTCTTATGAATAAGCCATGCAAACCTTGCTTGAGCTAAGATCCAGAGAGTGTAAACCGTTTTTGGAAGCGTGTTTTTTGACGGCTTCTTGCAAAGATTCGTTTTGGAGGTGGTGAGCTGAAAACCTTTTGATCAACGTTTTTTTATTTATTGACACGCTAGGCATTTGATACCCTCAGCACTCCAATAGGAGCTTGAGCGCGAGTAGAGCCGGGTTAGATCAGGTCAACTGCTATGTAAGTACATAAACCTTGCTCCATATGAATAGCCCGACCACTTTAGACTTCACTCGTGTGTTGAAAATGTCAAGTCCAATCGTTTAGAGAACCCGATAATAGCACGCCGAAGCGCAATTTCCTCATCAGACTCGGCCTTCATGCGCCCAAGCCCTTGACACCTTCCAAATGTCTATTTTGTCTTCCTGATCAGTTCCAGCCATGACTAGTTCCAGTATCTCTTCATCTTATTCAGGGATCGTTTTCTCCATTGGTGACCTCATCCAATCACATACCGAGGCCTCCTAAGTTATCCCTTTATTCCTCCACCGTAGTTTCTCTTTAACCTTTCAGCTATTATGGCAACCTTAGAAACTTTGAAAACTCTCCGTACCCCTAACCGTGGGGGCTAAATATGGGTCGAAAAGCTCAAGACCGAGGAATCGATGCCTCAGATTTTGTCGAATGCTCTGGTTGATATGCCGGCTAAATTTAGTACGTATTTCGTCGATGATAATTCGTCTCAGGTTGAGCTGTTGGTGTTCTTGGACGAAATATAAACGAATATAAGGCCAGTACCTCGACCGTGACTTCACAGAGCACGGCAGTTGTGATAGGATGGATCTTCACATGTATTTTTGATTGTGGGTGTGACTTTTAAATATTGTAGGGTCTCAGTAAGTCGCGAGATGAGTTTGGATGGAAAAGATCTTCGAGGAAAATTTGAGATAGTGAAGGTTGTCAGTTGTTTTAATGAGAATCAGACAGGTTTTATCACATCTACTGTTCTTATTTTGGATGTAAATGATTGATTTCGCTGAGTTGTGAAGTTGTGAAATCTCTGCAAGTCGGATTTTCGACCAAAAAACTTGCCAACACCACTCCTCCAGATCGCCATCCCCACGAAAACTCTCGAATACACTATTTGTCGTAACTGAATCTCGGCTGTTTGAGATTATTTCGCTCATAGGTTCGTAGAGGGCACCACTGATAGGTGTTCAACCTTCGTCCTCCCTTTTGGTCAACGTCTTGCCTACGCTGAGATGTTAGTATATACTAACTACTACTGACACATTACTTCTGCCGTATCAGTATCACCTTCTAGTTCTCACCTGAGGAGCCACATCTCTATCGAACAGTCACACAGCATAGAGGATATGACAAGTTGTCTTCAATTCCATAAACTTATTTACTTTGATCATAGAAATCTGGATGATGCCACGTCAGGACCATGAGTAAAGACCACGGGAGTAAGCTGTTGCACTACAATATTTAGCGTTCTGGGGAGCAAGTTTGAAAAAGATGACTGGCATCTTTAAACTGCCAAAGGAATTCTCAAGTTGTAGCGGAGCGACCTGTTACACGTGTCACTTGTCCAAGTGTTTAGGACGAGGCTTAAAACGAGTATATAGCCGGTAGCTAATGATTATCTCGCCGTGGGTCGCTTTCCTAGTCTATTTTTCCATCTTGGTAATCTCACAAAATTCCTCGCAGCAAATTTATATCGTAACATAATGCCTGGATATCTCGGCAATGTACGGGTGATGTGGCCTATCCTGTTGTGTTAATTAACGGGCATATCCCGTTTTTTTCCATGAGTTCGATATGTTTTTAAGATAATTGGGCAAGGGTTGGACACCCGAAAAAATATAATAATACAGTGGCGCCTAGGGGGTGTATTTTCTGGATTCTACCTCATCTTTGGCCCCTTTCCATTTTCCGAAGAAAATTTCTCGTAACTAATCAAGTTTGATAACGGAGCGTACCCTCCTTGATAGTCTTCCTAGTCTATAGGTTATGTTGGAATAAGTTTTTGCACTGGATCGAGATTCAAATGACTAGTCACCGACTTTTAGGAGGTAGGGCATTGGAGAATCCTTTTAGATTCTTATTCTGTTATCATCATGCTCATCATTGGCCTTCATTTACCCCAAGTCAGTCTTTTTGGCGTCTAAATATCTGCTGTAGAAGGAAGTTATCCGTGCATGCACCATCCGCTCTCTCCCATCCTCAAAAACTCCAATGGCTCATCCAATTCATCATGCATCAGCCTTGTCTTTTCCAGTTACCTTGGCGTCTCCAGGGAATGGGTTATAAGATCTTCGCTCATCTCGTAATAAAACGAGTTTGGTAATAACCTCCTGAAGAGGGACCGGCTTTCCACGATCCTGGCTGGAAGTATCATCACGATTTCGGACATTGACTTCCCGTCCCTTCATCTCCTGATCGCCTACGACTATTTCAAAGACTTAGTGAGTACCGTAGAGCATTTTTAGGGGAACTTACCGAATATAAAGTTGTATTGAGCCAACTGTCCTGTCCGTATTTTTTTCTGTAAAGTATTGCCGCTAAGGTCTACTTCGACAAACATGTGTTGCGCTTTGAAAATAGCGTGTAGTTCCTGAGCATATTCAAAGAATCCAACTCCCACAGGAATAATCAAAATTTGTCGCGGACTTAGCCAAAAAGGCCACTTTCCGGCAAAATGTTCTGTCAAGATTCCAGTAAAGCGTTCAATGCTACCTGCAATAGCCCGATGAATCATTACAGGTCTTGCACAGCCTGGTGCCAAGGGTTTAATATCGCGCGATTTCTTAGCTTCCGGTGCACTGCATTCATCTTTTACCTTGGTTTCTTCACCTACTAGATTCTTAGTATCAATAGTGCCGTTTCCTTTTGCAAGTACTTCAGAAGTCATGTATTCAAGTCCAAAATTTTGAGGCAACTGAAAATCAAGTTGTATTGTTGCACACTGCCACTGTCGTCTCAGACAATCTGATATAGTTATGTCTATCTTTGGCCCATAGAAGGCCCCGTCTCCTTCATTGAGTTCCCACTCTCCAGGAACGAATTCATCGAGCGCCTTTCGAAGCTTATCCTCGGCAGCATCCCAAGTCTCAAGCTTTCCCATGTACTTTTCTGGTCGCGTTGAGAGTTTCATTTTAAATGTAAAACCAAGTAGACCATAGACAGAATTTAAAAAATCAAATAAGTCTATTATTTCTGATTTAATCTGGTCCTCACGACAGAATATATGCGCGTCATCTTGTTGAAATCTTCGGACTCGAGTTAGTCCTGATAATGCACCGGATGCTTCATTGCGATGAAGAACACCAAAATCAGCTACTCTCCATGGAAGTTCTCGATGACTTCTCTCACGATGTGCAAACATTAAGCAGTGACCAGGACAATTCATAGGTTTCAGTGCAAACGTATCTTTCTCGACACCAAAAGTGAACATGTCGTCTTTATAATAATCCCAATGGCCAGATGTCTTCCATAGCTCTGAATTATACATGTTAGGCGTGATTACTTCATTGTAGCCACGCTTCCAGTACTCTTCTCTCAAGAATGACGTAATGGTATTGTATATGCGAGTGCCATGAGGTAGCCACATTGCAGATCCAGGCGACATTTCATGAAAGAAAAATAGTTCCTGGTCTCTACCAATCTTTCGGTGGTCTCTCTTTGCAGCTTCTTCAAGGAACCTTTTATGTTCCGTCATTTGCTTTTTGTCAGGGAACGATACTCCATAAATTCGTTGCAACGAATCGTTGTCTTTATTTCCTAAAAAGTAAGATGCCGAATTCTTCATTATCGCAAATGATTCAATCTTTCCGGTGTGAGGTACATGAGGTCCACGACATAGATCTATGAGCGGTCCATTACGGTAGACAGTGGTGAACTCGCCATCCTTGATCTTGTCCTTGATTATATGTTGCTTATACTTGTTGTAAGCAAACATCTTCAGTAAGTCATCTTTGGAAAGAACAAGACGCTCAAATAATTGTTTCTCTTTGACTATTTGACTAACAAGGGTCTCAATGGGTTTCCAGTCTGACGGTTGGACGGCAGCCCCGTCGGGTAGAGCCATCTCATAGTAGAAGCCATTATCGATAGGTGGGCCAATGCAGAGGCTGCATCCAAATCTTCGTTCTGAAGCCTCTCCTAAGATATGAGCACTTGAGTGCCAGAAGACTTTCTTGCCCAAGTCATCTTCGAAAGAAAGGAGTTCTAGCTTGCAGCTTGCCTCGAGAGGTCTTTCGAGGTCCCACAGCTGATCATCACTGTTGTTCAATCGAGCAACGATCGTGCGCTTTAGAAGACTGTTTGAAATGCCTTTGGCGATGTCTGCAGGCGTCGTTTCCCATGATGTTCCTTCCTTGACACTGCCATCAGCGAGTGTTATGGTAATTGCCTCGCGTGGCTTTGCGGCTATCTCCGCGTCAAATTTTGCCTTGAGCGTCTTATATAGATCAAGACGTTCGTCTAGAAAGGCTGCCGCGGGGTTTAATTCTAGGGGGCCATCGGTCTCGACATTAGTAGCTGCCTTGGATTTATCATAGTCTCTCGGCTTCTTCTTGCTGTTATTTACTTTTCCGCTGCCCTTAGGCCGTGTTTCTTGCAGCGAAGTAGCAGCTTCCATAATGAATGGATGGGTGAGCTTACGCAGGTTCTCAATGATAATTTTACCCCCACAAAGCCCTAGCGGATTGTGAATATTTATTTGAGCACAGACCAACAATCTCAGAGTGTGAGCTAGCAAATCGCCGTCTAAACCTTGAGCCGGGCCAATTTCTCATTGACCCGGCACATCGCTAAGCCCGACAAAACAATGGCATTCAGAGGACGCGGTCGTGGTACTGGCGCGAATTTTTCAGGAGGTGGCTCCCGTGGTGGAGGTGGGTTTGGCGCCCGCGGTGGTTAGTTGACAACAGTCTCTTCAGTGTCGTTCCTAGCTGACTTTAGTGATAGGCCGTGGTGGGTTTGGCCGAGACAACGGTCCACCCAGCGAAGTTTTAGAAATGGGTTCATTTCTACACAGCTGCGAGGGAGAGATGGTTTGCGAATCTATCAATACCAAGATACCATACTTCAATGCACCCATATTTCTTCAAAACAAGGTATGAATAATTTTTATACGATTCTGAAAATTTAATCCTCGAACAATTCGAATACTTATTCCTTCCTAGACCTCAATTGGTAAAGTCGATGAAATTCTGGGCCCCATAAATTCGCTATATTTCACAATAAAACCTAGCGAAGGTATCCAGCCCACATCCTTCAAGTCAGGCGACAAATTTTACATTGGCAACGATAAATTGCTTCCTTTAGAAAAATTTCTTCCTAAACCCAAACCACCCCCAGGTGCACCGAAACCCAAACGAGCCGGGGGTAGAGGCGGCCGTGGAGCTCCTATGAGAGGAGGGCGTGGTGGAGGAAGGGGAGCTCCTCGTGGTAGAGGTGGATTTTCATCCAGGGGAGGCGATAGAGGTGGTCGGGGTGGTGGTGGGTTTTCTCGCGGTGGCTCTGGTTTCACACCAAGAGGGAGAGGAGGGTTTTCTAGTCGAGGCCGTGGCTGAATGTACAACCCAAGTTCTTAAAATCAGGCGTTTGGGACAAGATTCGTATTATTGAAATGTGTGAGCGATCACTCCGAATTAGCTTGATTTAAACCCACCGCCAGCAAATTAGTGTTGGTTATTAGCTATGGTTATTTCTACGGTATCTCATACATAAGATAAACTAGATTACTAAAATTGTGGCAGCACTCCAAGTTTTGCCAAATGTCATAAGCCAGAAGTCCTGTCAGTAACTGCAACGAATTTCTTAGAACCATATGCGACCGCGATACATGTTGACAATCTATGGCTTGGGGACATGAATCTTTTTGCTGGTCATGAGACATCCGCTGACAATAAATAGAGCGACGACTGGATGGAATTCAAATGTTGTACCTGTAGCCCAAGTACCCAGTGGTAAATTATCTAAAACCCAGCCCTGACTAACCCAATACCCCATTAACGCCGCAATCGATAAGGACGTGGGTATAGGAGTTCCCTCAAAATATTTACTCTTTCCAGTATGATCTTTAGGAACATTTTCGACGGTGATATTGAAACGTGCGAGACGTGTAAGACCACATAGTACGAAAAACGCAAGAAAAACGTGGTCGACTGGTGTTCTAAGTCCAATGGCGAAGGCAGCAGCTGCTGGGGAGACACCGAAGGAAATCTAGGGAAATTTGAAGTAAGAATTCGCCTTAAATGAATGGATCTCGATATCGTGAACTCCTTACCAAATCAGCCAACGAATCGAGCTCCTGGCCCATAAGACTGCTCTTCTCTCTCCATCTAGCAACCTTTCCATCCATAAAATCAAAGAAAAGGCCAAAAGGCATGAAGGCCAGCGCAGCCCACAAGTTACCGTGTGCAGATGGGGGTCCTAGACAGTAACGCATGGAGGAAAAAATTGACATGATGCCACAGAAGCCTGAGTTCTTCACTGCTTAGCAACCGGATGTGTAGGCACTAAAGATGATGCCATACCATTCATTTCTGTAATTAAGTCTGCCAGGTGAAGCATTCTTATCATGCTGAAGTGGCCCGTATCTTCCTGCAATAATTTCTTCTGTCTTTCTTCGCCTATTGAAAGAGTTAGTAACTCTGGATTCTTTGAAGTTAAGAATGTGATGCCCAAGATTTATCCCAGCATTTGCTCACCATCGTGGACAACCTCTTGCGTGTCATGGGCATAGCTATGACTCGACCTTTTTGACATAACGATAACGTGTAAGGTGTCTTTCGCTGTTAACAAAGCTAGAATACATAAACGTTACCGAGGGCTGTAAGTATGACTATGGCGATCTTGCTTGTTCCAAGACGAGAATTATCCTATGACGCACCGCTTGGTAATTCCAGCTGGTCACCCCGCGTTGTTCTACATAAAACATGAACAACCACAAATAAGGGTTGATGCATACTTCTGTGCGATAATGGTCACATACAATCATTATTTTTGAGTTATACTTAATTGTATGAGTTCATGTGAGAGCCAGCAGACATCCCACGCCATTTTCAACCAACACCCCCAACCCCAGATTGTCCAGTGAAGTACTCTGACTTTCAGCTCATATTCAATACTGAATTACGTCTTAATTATTCATCGAACTTAGGGCCATTCAGACACTTGCCACCAAATCAAAACTTCTATCTAGTCGCATATTTCCCCAAGTTCAAATTCACAAGAAATTCAAGTTCTGCTACTACACAAATCATCAATAGCCCCTGTTGGAATATTATCGACTTAATGATGATACGAAAATTATATGAATGATAATACGATCCTTTATATGGTTGCTATCTAAACATAAAGATATCGCCGAATTATATACACGTATCTCGTGCTAGCCTTCGCCCCACATGACTTCGTCAGAGAGACTCAGAACCCAACTGAGGTTCCTTGAATCAGTAACGTCTCGCACTACCGACGTATCACTCGAGCCTAGTTTCACAACCATCACATAGTACTTGGTGTAATAGATGCTCGTTGAGTGTGATTTCTAGACTCAGCTGCTTTACATGTGCATGGATGAATCTGGCTTAAGCGTGTTAATGCATAGTGGTTCACTGACCTGATCAGAGTATATGTAACAGATCTTGTATTTGACAAGAATCTACACGTACAGGTTCTGACCACTATATCTATAATTATTCTTCTTAAGGTGAACTATTTCTTGAAAGAAACTTAATTCATAACATAGTAAGTATAATCCAGGTTAAGCTTGGCGTCCTAACTTATTGAAAATTACTTTGACAGTCATGTGATCCGAATTTGGCTGTTCATCAAAAGCCTCTCTACCGCCAAAACTTAACGGCACACACGGAACCCATTGCGACTAGTTTTTTGGTCAAAAGGTTCCATGGGTAAATTTGCTGAATTCCGCGAGTAAATACTGAGCTGAACGGCTATTCACCACAGGCAACATATGAATGATATTCCAAGTAACAAAAGAGGATATGACCACAGAACAAGTCGTGGCTTGTACAGAGAGGAGCCCAATATGTTAGATAGTCTGTGACTCAAGTAGAACATCAAACCCACACACATACTATCCTAAAAAATGAAAATGGCGCAAGGTCTCCTGTGATGAAAACGATTCTATATTAGGTTATGTAATTCTGTGACTGACTTAAGGGGTTATCTCAGAACTAAAACATACACTTCGGCATGCTAAAGTCGGATTCTTTGGGCGTCAAGACTTAGTTATTTAAACAAGTGGGTGAATTCTGAGGAGGAATGAAGACTATGCACTGATTGACAGTTTACCTGATACAGTACAAGACAACGCGTGTTGATTAATATATAGGAGTGCAGAGGATGATTATAGCCAAGCACATTATATCACAAATAAAATAGCAATTATTTTGGAACATAACATTATTATCCTTGTATTAATAACAATAATTCGAACACCGGAATGACCCACTAATACACAGTATAATTATACTGAATGCCAAAAATGCTCATTAGTCGTCAAGCATCTTCTAACCAATCCAATCACAAAAGCATACGGCGAGGATCCTCAATATACTGCTTCACCTTCACTAAAAACTGTACAGCTTCCCGGCCATCTAGAAGACGATGGTCATAAGTCAACGCCAGATACATCATTGGTCGGATAACAATTTGTCCATTGACGACGACTGGCCTGTCTTTAATAGCATGGAGACCGAGAACAGCAGACTGGGGCAAGTTGATAATGGGTGTACCCATGAGGGAACCAAAGACACCTCCGTTACTAATAGTAAATGTTCCGCCGGCCATATCTTCAATGGTCAACTTATTTTCCCGAGCCTGGTTTACCGAATCAGCATATATCAAGGGGTACAGGAGTTGGGATAAATAAATACTTTTTGTCCAAGTTCGGCAATGTTGCGTTCGATTTCTATTAGATCAAGAGTATTTGAATTTCGTACAACTGGAGTAACCAATCCCTTCTCTGTAGCTACAGCAACACTTATGTCAACATAGTCTCTGTAGACAACAGTATCTCCACCATTGGGCCCCTCAATGGAAGCATTGACAGCTGGAATATCTCTCATCGCAAGCACTGAGGCTCGCGAAAATGCCCCCATAAACCCGAGTTTGACACCGGTTTTCTTTAAGACTTCGTCTTTGTAGAGCTTACGGAAATCTACTAGTGCTGACATATCAACTTCATTAAATGTCGTTAGAGAAGCTGCTGTATTTTGTGATTGCTTTAAACGCTCAGCAATACGTAGCCGCATTCGGTTCATTTTCACCTATTGAGACTGAGTTATTAAAACCTCCCGATAATTTCGGGTTCACATACCCTGCGCTCTTCGCGGTTGCCTGGTATCGCGACTGATTCACTACGCGGTGCATCAGGTTTCGAAGGCGTTGACTTTTTTTGCTCGACTTTTGACTCATGGGGTTGAGGCGATTGCTTCTGCGGTGACTTAGCTGGTTGCGATTCAGAGATAGTTGATTTTGTTTTCTCCTCCGTGTCAATCTTAGAAGCTGGGGAGACCGGCTGGTCTGTAGGGTTTGCCAGTTTGTCGTCAAGGCTAGCTTGTTTTTGGCTATTTTCAGGCGCTTTCCCAAGTTCTATACGGACAAGGTCCTGCCCAACCGTAACTGTATCCTCTTCAGCAGCTAATAATTCTTTTATTGTACCAGACTCTGGTACATTTACTGCTATGTCAATCTAATTGCTATGTCAGAGTTTGTATCACCAGTAGTACTGGGAGCGGCACCTTGTCGGTTTCAATTGTAGCAATCTCCTCGTCTTGTTCGACAAAATCACCGACCTTCTTCGTCCATTGCTTAAGAGTACCCTCCGAGATAGACTCGGCCATTGGCGGAACCTTGATAAACTGGTCTGCATATGAGCGTAATTGTTGAGCTAATGACGGTAATGTTTGTCGCAAGGCGGGAGCCTGCGACGTGCGCAGAAAGCGCGAGTTAACAAGTATTCTTCGAGCAAGCATTTCAGATGTGATTTAAATTAAGCCTTCTGGGGCAAGTGGATGGTAGATTGAAGAGGCGATCGATCAAAACTTGAGAATCCACGTTATCGCTAGAGAGTAACTGTCTTAATGAAAGCTGTCGGCACTCCTCCGGTCCGATCTTAACACCTACTGACGCATTGACCCGAGTTGAGAGATTTACCCCAACTTAGCTTGTAATGTATACCACTTGACCACAACTCCTATTCAATGTGTCGACATGACTTTTCAGGCCGAATCAATATCTGGAATACCCAAGAAGAATCGCATCCGAATCGAAGTCGATAGCAACCTCAAGCATATCACCATTTGACGACTTCTCGACAATGCCTTTCTTACCATTCTCATCTGAATCCTCAATCTCTTTCCGACCACGCATCATCTTGCCTCAACGACCAATAAAGAGGTTGCTCCATTAATTACCGGCCATTACTCACTACAAATTTACGACGCTACGTCTACCCGCAAGGAGGAAGTCAAGTCGAAAAATACGAAGCTTGTGTCCTGGCTTGTGGGGGACTGTTTCTCTAATAGGGATCTACATCTTAAGAAAGAACGGGTGGCTGAAATGTGAAGCAAGGAGGAGAAGATGTCTCTGAAGACCATGCTAGGACTGCCATCTTCGAAGAGTTTTCAATTTTTGGAACGTTTGCGGGCACCATGATCGAGATCTCGGCTAATTGGCCCGGAGGGCTTCTTTTGTCAATGAGTCAACGGCACTCACAGCGCCCTGGACGGTACAAAAGAAGTTGGGCTAAGCTACCAGACAGTAATCACGCTCTGTCAAGACTTCTCTGACATTTCAGCACGACCTTCTGAAAGGAGTTGGAGGGAGATGGAAGGAGGCTAGACAGGTAGAAGGTGGATTTTCCGAGGTACCCACAAGTCTACAGTGCCCAGCTAGCTGGCCTCTTCGAACGCTTCAGAAGGGGCACTATGTCTTCGGATTTAGTCCTAATGTCGGTATTAGGAGAGCTCCGCACCCAGTGGTTTTTGCGATTTTTCCCGACTGTCATACACCCGCAAACGGTCAACGTTTCGTTGGCTGGAGATGGGAGATAACGAACGGCATCGGGCTACTCCAAGCGTATGATCGGATGAGGACTTGTGAGGAGTGGCACTGTTGGATGGAAGCTGTGTGGGAGGTATAGGAGGGGGTATATTACTAGCATAGGTATTCTTGGCCTGTAGGCAGAGGGGACCTGCATGTCCCACATATAGACTCACGCAGCACAGTAAATTAAGTTAAATTAATATCTAGGAGTCCGTAATTATAATTAACAGATTTTTAAGCCACCAATATTTCAAACATGGAAAACAAATCATGTTCCACATGTGTTAAGGTTCATAATAATAATTGAGTACATAGTTATATAGTACATTGGGCCCTTTCAAATCCTAGAGCATATCTTGTACAGTAATCCTATCCACTTTTGTTACTTAAAAGATATTTGATATTTATTTTTTGCATCAGATTTTTACTGCGTATGCAGCTATCTAGGTAAGACACAGATCTTTGATATATTTTCCATGATGAGTGGCCATTTAGCACAGCATCTTCCCATGGAAATCAGCCACCTATTCCACAGAAGCTTCTCATATGGTTGTGAGCTATGCGAAAGTCATATTGCGGAGTGATGAGGATTGGATGATATTATATTTCGTGGGTGGCATTGAATAAAATCATACAATAATATGCTGTAGGTAAATGGAGAGGAGGGCTAGACTGAACACCTGTTCGTGGTGTCCTCTACGAACCTGGGAGCGAAATATTCTCTTAGAGCCAAGTTCAGTCAAATTTCGCAATATCAAAGTTGGCCAACGAGGCAATAATTAAAAAATCTCCGCTATGTCAAATTTTTGCTCTCAACGAGTTCGTCTCCTGGCTAAGTCTCATCAAGTTTACAAGTACGACTTAGTTCATCCACGTTTCAATGACCACCCCTCTCATCGACCTTCTCTGGCCTCAATTGGTCACCAAATACAAGCCCTCGCCAATATTTATACCCGACGGAGGAAGCAAAGCGTGGCACACAAATCTGGGTGACCGTTCTTTGGGGCGGGTGTGAGAGGGATCAGGACAAATTCACAAGATAAGATAAAGGATGCATACAATCTTGACGGGCGTGTGATTTTGAATTTTGGCAAGGGGTTTCACGAATGGAGCTTTGTGCGCGCCGAGACTTTGGTCGTGAGAGTGCAGTTGACACTGTAAAAATAAGCAAACGATGGAAGGAGCAGTGGTCCGCCTCCTGGTGGTTTCTCTGGTATAGTTTGAGTAGCCTGGGCACCTACTTCACTTGGGAAGGAGACGCTCAAGATCATATTTCGCGCGGAGTCAAGTGAATGGATGACGGAGGCATTTCTGGATAACTCAGAGTTTTTGAGACGTTCCCCTGGGTGGGTATTCACAGACGAGGGTTGACTTGGGGTGATGAAAAAGCCACCATAACTTCGCAGTGGTACTTGCAAATGAAATCCGAGGCATGAGTGCACTTCTTGTAAATTGAGTCACAAGGTCTGTACATTTTTTCCGATATTGTGTCATAGCTAGATTGCTTCATACACAATTAAAATCTGATGAAAAAAATTAAAAGAGTGAATGGAGAGAAAATGTAGAACTAACCTTGCATTCATTTATTGTGTGTACATCTATGAAAGTATACACATGCTCGCCTAACCAGTACACTATTTACACAAACTGTGGCCGTCAGGCACGCGCGATGCTCAAGCCTCAATGCTTCGTTTTCTCACATCATAACAACTTCTAACCAAAAAAAGGTAGCAATGAAAACTACGTGCACGGGAAAAAGTCTGGAAGAACTTACAGCTTTAGATCCACGGTCCACATGAAGTACATAAATCAATCTACATCTCCCTTCTTTGTAATATTACAAGTTAATTTGATCTAATCCACTATCACTGTATCGGGTCTCGGTATGCTCCGGAAACCCATCGGATGGCTTCTCCTCTACGACTAAGGGCTTTTACCCTTATATCTGATCTGATCGCGGTTAGCTTCATGTTAATAGTGATAGGGAGATATGTGTTGAGAGATGAAGACGATACAGACCGCCAAAGTGATTAGGAATCTCTATTGAAGTAGGGACAGTATCACACAATCTCAGCTCCGCAGACTCTACGTTCAGAGCTAGACGTTAATAGGTGACACCACTGATGGGTGTTGAGACTCGTTCCCTATTTTTTTGCTCTAGAACTATTGCTATCCATATTACTTTCCCGAGCAAAACTAGCCATTATCCCCAGCTTATTACCTGGACTCTCATTGCTCCAAATAGGCTCATTGGCAGTCCTACAGAAGTGCTATGTATACGAATATGAAAAGGACGAGTAATCCTAGTATCCAATTACGGAACCTCAATATTAACATAACCTTGATAGTCATTATACTAAATTAATTTTGCTACAAGAGAGAACACAAGTGAGATTAGTTACAGTTATTTAATTGGATTATTGTTTGGAAATTTATCTGTTGGATTTACAATTTTCTAACAATTTTCTATCTCTGAGGCGAATCCAAGAACTAGATTATATCGGAACACATAGGATATCAATATGACAATCAGAGCATCAGGAACCGAATAACTTGGTTGCTACAGTGAAATCACGGAATTGTGGCAGTAGGACAGATGAGTGAGTGAGTGAGTGATTGTTTATTGTACTACTTGAGTCATAGATTATCTAGCACATTGGGCTCCTCTCTGAACCAGGCCACACCTTGTACAGTGCTCCTTGCCACTTCTGTTTCTTGAAAGATCATTGATGTATTGCCCTTGATGAATAGCCATTCGGCTCAGTATTTACCCATGGAATTCAGCCACCTTTTCCACGGAACCTTCTACCCAAAAAAATAAAAATGGTAGCAATGGAAACTGCGTGCGCGGGAAAAAGTCTCGAAAAACCTGCAGCCCCAGCCAGGCGAGGCCTAGACACCGGGACCACATGAGGTGCGCATATTCATCTATATCTCCCTTCTTTGTAACAGTCGACTTTCCTCTGTGAGTACCCACCATATACACGTTTCAAAACCTTTCATTATCCAAGCATATGAGTAGCTTGAGGGATATAGATGTGTTTTACCGGATTCGAACATGAGATGTTATGTCTAATGTAAGACATTTGTCCAGACTACTTTGAAGACCACCGTGAACGAAATACCAGTGCACTATCCAGCCTTAATATTAAATATGGTGTCACTGGCAGTCTGGCTGATTCATTGTCTCGAAGACAAACTTTAATGGTAATACTTAGATTTCCTATCCCAGATCCGTCGGTGATATCGGGGGGTTCGTTCTGCTAGTTTTTTAGAAGGTTGTTTACCTCGTGCGCTTGTGACAATTCACGAATCATTCTAACTTCTCATCTGAGGCTTATGATATAGCAATTCACAATCACTTCTCCAAAAAACTTTGAATTGTCGGAGCTTGCTCGGAAGACCTAGAGTCGTATTCAAGGTCTAAGATTATTCAAAAGTGTTTCCGATATTCAAGGTGTACCTAGATCGCCTTTATTACTGCGAATATTTCAATTTAGCACTGTATTTAGTTACCTAAATATGCCACGTTCATATTTACAATTTCTGGTCCCTTAAATTCTAGAAGCATTCAATCCTTCAAATTCGGTGATAAATTTCCCATTAAAGTCTTATATTTTAAAATATATCATTTGCTACGAATCTCAAAACTCGAAGTAACTTCACAGCTATTAGAATGCACCTCTGTACTTCCTCTGTCATGGAGCGAAAGTTTGTATTCGATTCTCACAAGGCTCGGTAAGGGAAGTTCTCTCCATCCCCATTGGCATCAGTATATGTGCCACAATATTTACTAAACAGCTTCAAAAGCGCTATATTTATGCAGAGATATTTCCTTGGTATTAGAGTATATAGGCTGGTATTATACCAGTGACCTTTCAAGTAACAAAAGAGGATTGGAGCACTATACAAGGTGTGGCCTGGGTCAGAGAGGAGCAAAATGTGCTAGATAGTCTATGACTCAAGTAGTACAATTAACACGTCACATCATCATCATTTAGGCTGGATACCGAGCTCGATAAGCCGAACTCAGCTACCCTAGAGAACTGAGATTCGCAAATTTAGGGTTCCTTGAGGCCGAAGGTATAATTCTCCGGCTTTCTGTATTGCGGCATGGAGCTACAAGGGCCGTGCTTAATGAGTAGTCTGTTGGCATAAAATGACATGAATAAAAGCCAGCGGATGAATTTCATTTAGAAATCTAGTTTCTAGCTGGGCTCAATACATATTTGCACTGTGATTAATCACTAGGAGCCATAGCTGACAGAAATATATAAGCTTCTGTGACAAACTCAACATTGGGCCTGTAACAATATCACGTGAGGAAGTCAAATCCATTAAACAAATACCAAGTTGTGTGATCAACAACATTGGTTGAATTTTCTAGGAGTCGGTATCCCATCACACCGACCACGATGTCGGCCAACTACACTGTATCGTAAGTATATGCGAGGCTTCTGCGAATAAACGACATGTTAATCAATTTGATAGATCTCTCTACCGACGGGCCTTGAAGCTCTCGTTGGATTGGGCCGTCCATCGTCATCTATGGAGGGGTCAAGCCATGTACATCCGATCTCTATTCGAAGCCAATAAAAATGTTCATGACCCCAGAAGGCAGAAGGCAATGATAAACTATCATGGGTTCAAGACTTGTCATTAATACAGGTCTAGGCACTATTTAAAGAGACAGAAGATCTACTGGAGACCTGGAAGCACCCAGATCCATACATTCCCCCCTCCGCCCCCGGAGGTAAGCCTTGAGCTCAACAGAAAGGAGAAGCAATCTAACGACCTTCAGGTTCCAAGTACGAGCGCAATATGCCCGCACCAATCCTCGATCGTGAGTCTGTCATTATATTAATGACTACTTGCTAATCTGCAAAGCCCCCCCTTACATTGTAAAGTAATACTCACGACTTACTTTCGCAAAGAATGGGTAAATTACTGTTCTGTCTCTCGGGAAGGAAATATATCAATCGCTAAGCCTTCAATAGATCACTCTTCCAACCTGGCGCGATGAGAGGCTGGACTTCCATCAAAACAGCAAATCAAGACAATGGGATGGAGCCTATTAAACCTTTCAAGCCTTGCTGAGGGAGATGTAAAAGACAATTTCTTTTAGGGCTATGTGGATGCCACACAGATTTATCCAACGCTAATATATTTCATTATTTTTGGTTATAATCATGAAATATAATCTTCCATGTCTTTGTATCGCATGTTATCGATGCAACGTCTGTTTTGCCAAAAATCATCTCCTTTGCCTTCAAATTTAGATGTAGACTCAAGCTTCAAATAAACGGCATAACTCTCTACACCTCTTAGATAGGGTCGAAGTCCACGACCACTTTCGATCATATACTGTCATGTGACAAATTATGCCTAGCTTGCTGCATGCGCTTAAAGACGTGGTTTTCCGCGCCAACCGTGCTGTTGAGTTAGTTGTTGATTTAGTATGGGTGACAACGCATTAATTATGAAAACTCTCCGACCATTGAATCTTTCAAAACTACGGGACCAAGAATTATAACCCATGTGGAGATTTTAGAAATCTGCTAGTATTCACCTAGTCTAGTAGAGCGGATTTATCCTGGTATTCTGGTAACGTTCACATTGTATTACACAGATGGATCTTCATCAAATGATTCGAGGGTAATGGTACCAGACACAGGGAGTATTATTATTCATTCAACCCCTTATTACATAAAAGACGCGGTGACTCTCACCCAAAGTGTGTGACTATTCCCGATACCCATGCATTTTATGTACAGTCCATTTGCTCGATTGAACCCCGTTCCCAACCCTACCCATCCGCACCATAACATCATGAAAGAGATACACAGACTACTAAAAAGCCATTACAGTTTAATATTCTTGACTAGCTTGCTTGTTCGGCTTGGTCTTCTTGGGAAGAAGGTCTATATATTGTTAGAAAGTCCAGCTGACAAATTTGAGGCACTCACTTTGATGGATGTTGGGTAAGACTCCTCCTTGTGCGATTGTTACGTGTCCAAGTAACTTATTCAATTCTTCATCATTGCGAATGGCGAGCTGGAGATGACGTGGTATTATTCTTGTCTTCTTGTTGTCGCGGGCGGCGTTTCCAGCCAACTCAAGGATTTCGGCAGCTAGATACTCGAGGACTGCGGCCAAGTAGACGGGTGCACCTTGATAAATTAGTTTGATTATGCAGATTAGAGTGTGGGTATTACCAGCTCCGACTCGTTGCGCGTAGTTACCCTTCCTTAAAAGACGATGAACACGTCCAACCGGAAATGCTAGACCAGCTTTGGATGACCTCCTATTTTCAATGAGAAATTGATAACTATGAAGATTGAAATTCAGAGCAGATCGATTTTCAACTTACGTTTGCGCGTTCTTAGTTGCACCGGCTTTTCCACCAGCTCCAGATTTGCCTCCTGACATGATGATGTGAAGATTTTGTATTGATAGACGAAATAAACAATTTGTGGAGGTAGGAAAAGTTGTTGATGGTGTAGGAGAAGTGAAGGAGAGGTTAAATGGGCGCAAGATGGACTATCAGTGATGCGAGTGATGTGTTACATTTTGGGATTAGCTTAATCGCCTAATTTATCGGTGATCCTGATGCCACCGCGTTACTACATAAACATCCTCCACCCCAACCTCGACGTGCCATCTATCATATATCCACTTGAATTATTGACCCTCTGCTCACACGTAACATCCAACCTTTTACTCTGATCAAACAAGATGCCTCCAAAATCTGCTGAAAAAAAACCATCTGCTTCGAAGGCGCCAGCTAAAGCACCTGCGTCAAAAGAGGCTGGAAAAAAGACAGCTTCTTCTGGTGACAAAAAGAAACGAACAAAAACCAGGAAAGAAACATACTCTTCATATATTTACAAAGGTACGCATAATGCAATGACGATGTGATCCAATCACTCGTACAAACTTTGCTAATTATTTTAGTACTCAAACAAGTTCACCCGGATACGGGTATTTCAAACAGGGCTATGTCTATATTAAATTCATTCGTCAACGGCACGTACAAGAAACACACATAGGGAATATTTCTAACCTTAGCAGATATTTTTGAGAGGGTCGCAACTGAGGCATCCAAACTTGCTGCATACAACAAGAAATCAACCATTTCTTCAAGGGAGATACAAACATCGTTCGTAGTTCTCTCATATCAAGGATTAAAACTAACTGAACTAGTGTGCGATTAATCCTTCCCGGTGAACTTGCAAAACATGCCGTCTCGGAAGGAACAAAGGCTGTAACGAAGTACAGCTCATCAACAAAGTGATAGGTGTTACGATAGATTCAGTTGTATGTTAATATTTGGTTTGGATTTGAAGCTCATGCAGTGCGTCCTGATTTTACTGGGAACTAACGAGGTATTGTTTGCTCAACTGCGGAAAAACACACTTATGGGTAACTTGTAACAAAACTCTCGGGCAAGTGAGCTCAGAAAGAGTTCGGAAATTAGTCCGGCTCAAGAAACATGACCTATCTTGAGAAGTTACAGGATGGTAATTGAGGTTGGGAGGAGCAAGGAGGGTAGTTGACGCTTAGGACGGTGCATAGGATTATCATGGTATACCAGGCAGCCAACCACACAGAATAGAAGAATAGTAAATTCTTGAAGATAGAACATAATTTACCATATCACAATGAACCGAATGATTGTTAACAAAGTATCCTACACCTCTGGAAAGTTGCAATAGTCTCTATATTCATCGGTCATAGTTTGCAAGCACCAGCAGTACCATCTAACACATTACCGAAGGTTAGTTTGATTGTGAACGGAGCACTATCTCTCAGTCAACCCGCTTTGTTCTGGTTCTTATAAATAGCACTAAGCTCGGTCGCATATAGCAACCGGTGAAACCTTTCCTTCGCTTTTGTGTAAACACAGTCATCCTCCGTCTAGTACATGGATACTGCTAGCGATAAAGAGGTAGATATCACGATGCGTGGTAATAGGATATCATTTTTTGCACTGTTGTGGACGCGGCTGGGCCGTCGATATTAAGCACGACATTTAGCACCGGACTTCATTGCCATTTACGCTAGATCGGACCATGGGGCACATGGAGTCGAGCTTCGCTCCTGGATCAAAAATTTCGATCAACGATTCGTGGCAGCATTTAGTTAATACCGGGCCCCGTAAGATAATGAAAGGAAAGACATGCGTAGTCTACGGGTTAATTGGATTAAATACAAAAAACCTTCGGTATGTTGGACTCGTCAGACTTTATTACTATATCGTATACGTTTTCTCTACCCAATTTATCTTGCTCTTTGAAATACTGCAACCAAACTAGACAATTGTATTCTATGTATCACGTGACATACGAGAGAAATGAAAACGACCCCCATAACCATACGGCCCGACCACACTGCACTTGGCCAGTGGAGGCAATGGTTGAGGATGGTTGGCTAGGGGAGGATAAGGCTTATTAGAACCCTCCTCTCAATAGCCATTTGTGATTGAAGAAAGCATAAGACACCTGACTGAGGGACTATAAGGGGATGCAGTTGATTGTTGCCCAGCTCTAGAGGTGACTCTGGCGATGTAGTGTCCTTCCCATGGTGCAGTAACGAAATTTATGGTATATTTTTCGATGGCTTAATCTCAATGAACACCCTGTTGCCTAGGCCGTTTCCACATCTCTATATTGACAATGCCCCAAGTTGTCGTCGGACACTTGCATCTGTAATAGCTTCCCTGAAGCTGAGGTATGCGTCAAGGCTCAGACTAGATATGCAGGTATTTCTGCTTCTATGCTTCTGATTACCTGCGGCCGTTGCCTACCCACTTTTAGTTGAGGGCTGTGGCAGGCTAGAATTCTTCATAGGCCGCACTGCAATGGAGGCTGGTCTGGGGCCTATCATCTCCAAGCAAGCATGGGCGTGAGCTTGCGCAGGGAATGGACCTTGTCGGATGCCGGTGGTCGGGCGCGACAAAGGATAAAGAAGAGGGGCTGGAAGCGCGTATTCTGGCCCACCCCCCCCAAGTAGTCAGCAGACGCCACTAGAGCACGATTAACACGTTCCGCGTCCGGGTAGCCTTAGGCTCACAAGAGTATCTCTGACCTGTCGGTGCGTATCTCCTGCTTCGCCTTGGCCCGGCAACCACTTCGATACCATGGGCAGTTGGCCGAGGAACCTCTGCGACACAAATCTCCGGAAACCCTAGCTGGCCGGTTGTATATCCCTGTCAGCGCTACCTAGTCTACGCCATCGATCTCGCGAGGCCGCTCGATCGTATCTCCGTCGTGCGCCATCCGCGAGACTCGTCAGATGGAAAGCTGCGTATCCTCATGCTGCGCGACTGCCTCTTTCAGTCGGCTCAGCCGCAGATTACCATATACTAGCCACCACTGGCAATCGACCTAGGCCTGTTCTCACGGGCCGAATATTGAGGCTGGGTATCTGGCGTGTAATGGTAGTATAGCATTAGATTTCTGTCTATGTGAATCATAGGCCACGCAAGGTTAACCCTATCCCTCTTCAAAGGCTTTGTTTCAATACAAACTTCTCGTATGTTCGATCGCTGGCTATTAGCAGCCCTACATGGTCGTTTGAATCTTGTGCAATTTCCATCTTATAGTGTAATGATTAGTCAGGGAGGGTGGAGGGATATGATGTGAAATCACTCGGCCAATCATATAAGCTGTTATAGATGATATAGAGATCTGTACATGATGTGGTTGGTATAGTGACATCATGGACAGCTGTATGTGGATGATATCAACAAGATGTAAAATACTCTACAGCATATAATGAATATTTTACATCACCGGATGGAATGTTCTACTGGCAATTGGACAAATAATACTTGCGTATAAACAGGAGTATACACCTTCATGTAGGTAGCAACCATCGGAAAACAAGTCTAACAAAGTGAACACATATCACCGACCACTTCATAATAATGTCAAGCACATCATATTGATAAAGCCACTGATTGTATGCAATTCCTCTCCTCATAATCTCAATAATACGGTTCCTTCTATCGTTCGCTTTTTTTTTGCATCAGATCTTTAATTGCGAATGCAGCAATCTAGCTATGACTCAATGTCAGAGAAAACGTACGCAATAGATGGCTTGATATAAAAGAAAATCTATTGCTATATTGAAGACTACGACTACATGTCTGACTAATGGAATGCGCATAGCCTGACGATCCTTGATGGAGGTTGGGTAATTCCACTGGAGTCCTTGCTATGTAAATCCAGGGCTGGATGGCGCAGAGGTAAATCGTCTTCGTATCCTCCCACAATGAGGCAAGATAGCTCGGACAGCTGTGCCATTTTTTTTTTTTTTAAATCATTTAATGTGTTTTCAGCTATCTAGCTATGACACATGACCGGTACTATGTATACATATTGGATGACTCTTTTGACGTTAGAGACACTCATACTCTGGATTTCATTCGCAAATACCACTATGAGGTATGTTTGCTTACACAAACAGTCGACCCTCCTCCGTAAGTACCCACCAAAGGGAATTTAAAACCTTTGATTATCCAAGCATGCCTTCATCATCCATGCATACCAGCGCCGCGAGAAATGTAGT
This sequence comes from Blumeria hordei DH14, assembly GCA_900239735.1. NCBI lineage: Eukaryota > Fungi > Ascomycota > Leotiomycetes > Helotiales > Erysiphaceae > Blumeria > Blumeria hordei. The sequence goes on from OENG01000009.1 coordinate 5,961,977, forward strand.
TAGGTTTTACCGGATTCGAACCAGCGGTCTCCTGTCTCGGGTGGGATATGTGTCCTTGCTATCCAGACCTTACTTGGGAAACCGGCCAAGATGATGTACCACCGCACCATCCAACCACGGCGGTGTTTATAGTGTCGCCCGCACTCTCGCAACCGAAGTCTTGGCGCACGCACAAAGCTCAATTCGAAAACTCGTTGTCAAAATTCTAAATTTCACGTCCGTCGAGATCGTTTCCACCATCTGCAGCATCTTGTGAGCTTGTCCTAATCTCTCTCACGCCCATCCCAAAGAACTGTCTCCCAGGTTTGTGCGCCACGCTTTGCTTCCTCCGTCGGGTATAAATATCGGCGTGGGCGTGTACGTGGTGGTGAATTGAGGCCAGAGAAAGTCTACGAGAGGTGTGATCATTGACATAAGGATGTACTAAATCGTACTTGCAAACTCGATGAGGTTTTGGTGGTGATTGATCTCGTCAGGTGTGAAAATTTGATTAGGTGGAGAGTCTTGAATCATTGCCTCATGGGCCAACTTGTTCGGTATTGCGAAATTTGACTGAACTTGGCTCTGGGAGAATATTTCACTCCCAGGTTCGTAGAGGGCACCGCGTACAGGTGTCAGTCTTGCCCTCCACAGCTGTGCCATGTGAGTAAAGAGAAGGCTGGTTCGAATCCAGCATGCCTTATACAACACTTCCTCCCGCAATGATATCGCATGTAGGGTGGCGAAAGCACACCCGAAGACCGTAGATTTTTTACGCTTTTCCCTGTGGCGGGTGCTCACGGAAGATAATACGAGCTGTGAGAGTAGATCTCGAGTGGCATCTGCGACGAATTCATAGCGAGTGTTCCAGAAGTCAAAATCCGCATTACACGTACAATCACATCCCCGAAGAAAGCGATGTGTACCCTCGGGGCCCCATATCAGGACAGTCGAAAAATATTTAAAATAGTACTGGGCTCCCTTGCTTTATCATCACGGAGCAGGTCCGTCCCATTTGAATTGAGTTCTCCGCCTGACACCATGGAAGATGGGATATATTACTACACTTCTACAAATCTCACTGCCTGTTGTAAATAGACATGGGTGATAGAATGCCAGCCACGACGTTTAGAGTAAGTGGAAGTGTTAACTACCTGACATCGCTTGTAGCTTGTCAGGTAATATGCCTGCTGCTAGCCCTCGCCAAGCATTTTCAAACTGACGTCACATAATCCAATACAAAGATAGCTATTCTGACTTATGTAACACTGGCGCTCGTCGGAGGTCGACTCACCAGCTCTTAGTGTAGAGTCTGCAGAGCCGTAATTGAGCGAAACTATCCTCACTCCCACGGGATTCCCAAATACTCTTGCGGTCTGTATCGTCTTCATCTCTAGATATGAACCCCTATCACCGTTGCCATGAAGCTAACCACTATCAGATCTGATGATAGGGTCGAAGCCCCACTCATAACTCACCCTTGATGATGGAGAAGCCATCTGATATGTTTCCGGAGCTTACCATGCAGCCGAAACCGTGATGGTAGATTGATTCGAGTTTGCTTCAAATGTCACAAAAAATGGAGATGTAGATGGATATTTGCAACTAGTCTGGTTAGAGCTGCGGGTTCTTTGTGAATTCTTCTCACGAACGCATTGTCCATTGCTGCCAGTTTTTTGCTCAAAAGATTTCGTGGAGAAACGGGCTAGATTCCGCGAGTAAATGCTGAGCTGAATGGCTATTCACCATAGGCAACATTAAAATGATCTTTCAAGTAACAAAAAGAGGATATGACCACGCTTCAAGGTGCGGCCCGAGTCAGAGAGGAGCCCAGTATGCTAGGTAGTCTATTAGTCAAGCAACACAATGAAGCACACAATCGTATGCACGGATTAATTCCCAATTACTAAAAGGAGTTGCATTTGTTCACACCGCATTCAGCCTTTGTTCATGACTATTCACCAACGAGGAGTTTTATAACCCCTTGACTTTTGAAGCACGCGAACACTGAGAGGAGTATCACTGAGATTCAATGAATGAGAACTAGAACGTTCTTGACTCCGTCAAAATTCGGGTCAAAAAGATTCCGATTCTACTCGATAGACCTAACCGGATGATGAACTAGGGCAACATCGAACCATGATCGTTTATGTATTATTACCGTCACAATCAAAACCCCATTTCTCGCGGTGCTAGCATGCATGGATGATGAAGGCATGCTCGGATAATCAAAGGTTTTTAAATTTCCTTTTGGTGGGTACTTACGGAGGAGGGTCGACTGTTTGTGTAAGCGAACATACCTCATAGTGGTTTTTAAAAATGAAATCCAGAGTATAAGTGCCTCTAACTTCAAAGAGTCGTCCTACATGTATTCACAGTAACAGTCATGTGTCATAGCTGAATACACATTAAATGATTTAAAAAAAGTCAGAAACCAGTTCATGGAGTACACAATGTTCTCATAGATTCCCCAAGCATCGCAATATCACTCTCTCCAGGTCTTTATTCGTTCTCGGCGTAATATATCCTTTCCACTTCTCACAGTTGTGCGATGCCATTTGGGTTTTCAAGAAAATGCAGATACCGTCGTCGGCGTGTATTTGAAGGCCAGAGACTGAGTAAACGAGAGGCGTGGTCATTGAACTCACCGGCTAGTCTGTACTGTTGGAATTGAGGAGGCCTTGTTCCGAATGAATCTTGTTGAGCTTACAAAATTCCTGTCGTAGGGAATCTAGATCATTGACTCGTGGCCTGACATCGATACTGCGGAATTTGACTGTACCTGGCTAAGGGGAATATTCTACTTCTAGGTTCGCAATGGACACCGTGGCTAGTTGTTGGTCTTCTTACTATCATGCTAGGGCTTTTGGCACGGGAAACGTGACCGACCTCACGAAAACCTCAAGTCCAGTAGCTTCATCCATCACGCCCTTTATTGGAAGTACCTGCTTTTTCTCAGTCATATTGTTGTTCCGTATCTCTTCGAAGATAGGAAAAGGGGCCCAGGCTATTCAATCCAGAAATCTACTCGAATAAAGTATGATTTAGCGGTAGTCAATGGGCACAAGCCGTGCCTGGCTGATTCTCAGATGAATTATAACTTCCAAGAGGTAGGAGATGCTCTAGTCATCACAAGCGTAGCCCTACTTGCACGATCAACACCACTGTGTGGTCAATCGGCGTCTGGTCGCCACAATGACTGTTCAACCTTCAATATGTCGACCAAATAAACTGCTGCTCCGCCTTCTCCCAGACAGTGTGTTAGATAGAAAGAATGGTGGTGGGCCCAACAATTATCTACTCGGATCCTTGGTTAACATCGCAAAATGCTACATTGCGACCTACGTTGCATCTGTCTCGCTGCATAGATAAGCCAGCGAACAATTAAATCTTGCCACCTATTTGTTTTTACAGAACTCTTCAACACGGCACACGGTTGGACAGTGTCAATCCGACTCTTGTTGGATTTGACACTGCTTCTTTCAAAGTATTTGTTCGCATATTGTCGATCTTTCAAGGGAAACTATTAATATAAGATATAGCAGCCATGCTTATGTTCAGGGTTAATTAGTAAAGTAGAAGGTCTGAGAGAGAGCTGTAACGAATAGGTATTAACTACTTCTACTATATCGAGATGTTAAATAAAATAATTATTGCAGCAGATTAGGTAGCGCATCTCCTCACATATAGTCGATGATGTGTCTGGTTCGTGAAACTGTCAGCAACAAATAACCTAGCAAGCAACGAACTCTGATCGTTTTACGTTCCATGCTAATGATATTTCTCATTGCCAAGCTACAATGAATTGAACGCGCACGGAAACTGGTAGCCCAATTGTCTATATTCTATCACTAAGAATCTCGCATTTGACGTTACATCTCGGACACCATCTCCAGTCAGCCGAACTTGGAATACCAGTTGGACAATATCGATACCCTCTTGTCTATTTGATCTATCAAGGGATCGAAAGCTTGAGGTCTGTCAGCAGTGTCCCCTAAAAACCTTCAACCCATAACACTGAGTGGTCAAAGATAAGATTTAGTCGAACTATCTAAACAATACGCCTTTGATGATCTTCATGAAGATTTTAACGCAGGCCTAGAGGATGGATAAGGTGGCAGTAAACGCCTTGACGTAGATGAATAAGCCCTCGAAATATCTTTGTGTATGTCTTCCACGACAGGCAACAAAGCAAAGCAGTAGCCCCTTTCCGTATCTATACAGGAGAAAAGTACCCGGAGTACATAGTCCAAGTTATCGATATGGCTATCAATCATAGAATCCCAAGCATATAATTATATCCGGCCCTCCATGGTCCAATAGCAGAGCGGAGATCTGGACAACGGCTCGAGGCCAGTCATACGAAGCCATGATAAACAAACCATGGGACATAGAAAGAATTACAAACTGGAACCTAAATCATGGTTAATCAAAGCAATTGCAGATGACAAAAGCAGTCGAAATACTGCAAAGGGGAAAACCTGGGCGTGTAATTCTTGGGTCGATAGGGAGGATGTGGCTGGCTCGTATGCATTGCACTGTAGTGTAACTGTGCTTCTTGAAGGACGAAGAGGAAAGCCAAAGATAACAACGAAAGGATCGGGGGGCTTTCACCAAAGTATTTCCTGCTATGTTAATATCAGAGTTTACATGCTCCTGCAAGAGCCCTTAGGACGGTAAACTTGAATAATTGTCGAATCATTGTGGATAATTTATCGTGTCACATGTTTACATCAGGTGATATCCGGCGTTGGAAGATTCCATATAGGTTAGATTAGATTTTATTATAGTCCTATCTAAGTCTATGACTAAGGAGGACTTAAGATTCCACATAGATTAGGTAAGATAAGATTATTATTATTTCATTTAATTCTCCTGTTTGAGTCTATAACTGTGTAAGACATCCAAGTCCTCTCTGCCTACAGGTCAAGAATACCTATGCTAGTAGTATACCCCATCCTATGCCTCCCATACAGCTCCCCTCAAAAAGTACCACTCCTCACAAGTCTTCATTCGATCATACATTTAGAGGAGCCCTTCGCCCTTCATTATCTCCCTCTTCCAGCCAACGAACCGATAGCCATTTGCGGGTATATGGCAGCCGGGGAAAATCACAAAAACCACTGGGTGCGGAGCTCTTCTAACACCAAAATTAGGACTAAACCCGAAGACATAGTGACCCTTCTGAAGCGTTCGAAGAGGCCAGCCAGCTGGGCACAGTAGACTTGTGTGTACCTCGGGAAATTCGCACTCTGCCTTTCTAGCCTCCTTCCAACTCCTTCCCTAAGGTCGTGCTGGAATGTCAGAAAAGTCTTGACAGAGCGTGATTACTGTATGGTAGCTTAGCCCAACTTCTTTTGTGCCGTTGCCTCATCAATAGAAGTTCTTTTGGCTAGTTAACCAGAAATTTAGTCTTGGCACCCATAAACATTCTAGAGTCGAAAACATCTCGAAAATATCAGATTTATTTTTCCCACTGGAGGTCGCACCCTTATCTCTTTCCACGCCCCGGTCGCCTATCATTCCTTAAGATGTAGAGTCCCATTGGAGCAACAGTCTCCCACAAGCCAGAACCCAGACTTTGTATTTTTCAACTTGATTTCCTCCTTGCGGGTATGAATAGCGTCGTAAACATATAGTGAGAGATGGCTGGAAACTAATGGGGCAAGCTCCTGTTTGCAATTGGAGCAACTTCTTTATTAGTCGTTGAGGCGAGATGATACGTAGTTGGAAAGAGGTTGAGGACTCAGACGAGAGTGGCAAGAAAGGCATTGTCGAGAAGTTATCAAATGGATATATGCTTCAGGTTGCTTTCGACTTCGATTCGGATGCGAGTCTTTTTGGCTATTCCAGACATGCAGAGCATGCTGAGCGATTACACCAGCACCACTGGGGGGTGAAGTATTCGTCTTTGCCGGCATTAAAATTCCATAGGGGTTATTCTGTCAAATATGTGTGTAGCACGGGGTTGGATGGTGCAGTGGTACACCATTCGGGTCGTTTTCCCAAGTAGATTGTAGGTGGCTTGAACACCTACCCCACTTGAGACAGGAGAAAGCTAGTTCGAATTCAGTAAACCCCAAACACCACTCTCCATCGCGGTGATATTGGATTTGTGGGATGATAAAAGCACACTCGGATATTCATAAAATTTTCACGCTTATCCCTGTGGTGGGTGTGCACGGAAGAGGTTATACGCCGTAAGTGTTAATCTCGAGTGGTATCTGCAAATGAAATCTAGATGTGAGTATTCTAAATGACAAATTGAGTTATCCTCCTTGAGTTACATATCTTCCGATAAAACCTGCATGGGCCTCAAGGCGCCAAATCAGGAAGATTTGAATAATTTATTTATTTATATGTGTAGCTCCTCGCTTAGGCACGAAGGAGGATATTTATTGCACGGCATTCAACGGAAGGTCTCGACCTAGCAGACAATGACACAGACGACCCCTTTGAATTACATTAAAAGGTTCATCAGGAATTAGCACTAATCATGCCAGCGACCAACTTCATAAGACAAGCATTCCGAATATCGCAAGACAGTGCGTGAGTTAGATCCTTGGCTAACCGAAGGAGAACTACACTGCATTGACGCCTGGAAAGAGCCAGGTGTTTGAGCGCCAGGTATAAAAGACGACGCACCATGAGTTTTTGTAGTCCGTTGTTGAGGCAAGATAGAAGATCAAATAGGCGGCATGTTATTGGAAGAGCTCGGTTAAGATTGCCTTACTTGGGGATTACAATGACATTTGCATTTTTTGGAGATGCCCGGGTAGAGTCTCCCTGTTCACACCGATGTAGAGTAGGAATCTAAGGACTATCTAGTGACCAGGAAAAGTCTAGTTACTGTAGCAGTGATATTATCTGTTCCAGGTGCAAATATTGTGAAGAGGTATTCAGAACTATAGATTTCTTAGCTTGTGGATTCTGGGCATGTGACTTATCTCTTTGCTGTAACAGGCTTCAAGTCTAGCATACCTGTTTAGTTCAGATACTGGACAAAAAGTATTCTCCGATCAAGCTGCGCTTTGTTTACTAGATAAAATGCTAGGCTTACTGATCTTTCCAGAAGTGGTTTGACGATTTGCGGAGTTACCACTGTAGTCGAGGAAGTGTTGACGTTGTCATGTGGGCTACAGACTAGCGTTTGCTGTACTCAGGACCAAAGGTTATTGGATTGGATCCCTCCATCACATATCCTCACGCCCTTCTCTATTCCTAGGGCTGACCCTTACGATAGACCTGGTCGTACAACCAGGCTGATTAACAGCTAATTCAAGTCATCTTCTTTACCCTTGCAACGTTCTACATTGCAGAGTTTGATAGATTCTACAGCCAAATGTCAATTTTTGATGCACGATTAGCCTTAACCTAACAAACTGTGTTCAATAGGTCTACGAAAATATTGAAGCGCAGATAAGTGCACAAGTTATCTTTTCTTAGCCGTAAAAACTTGCCGGTCTTGCTAGGTTTGGACGTAGTAATCATGGCTGTGGTGGACTTCTACCGTTACAAGAGGCTTGTTCAATACTTTTGGGACCCAGAGCCAGTCAATCATAATGCAAATGAACATTCGATATGGTGTTTAGGAAAGGAATACATGAATAGAATTAATAACCAACCGCCAGTCGTCATTTCTTCAAGGCTCTCTTCTAAACCATCCACTGCTGATAATAAGCTTCCATCCTGGACTAATCTTCTATCACAGAGCGATCCTTACAACATTAATACAGGAAAAATTATTCAAGAATGCGAAAGAAATAACGGGGGCTGGCCACTCGACTTCCTCGACGACTTTGAATCAAGGATATCACTCACTTACCGATCAGGATTTAAACCAATAGCCAGACTTCAAGACTCCCAATATTCATCCTTATCTATTCCTTCAGCCTTGAGATTAAAATTCGGCGATGTGTCTGGATTTACCTCTGATACTGGCTGGGGCTGCATGATCAGATCGGGACAAAGCCTTCTAGCAAACGCTTTAATCATACAAAAGTTAGGAAGAGGTTAGTCGGTGAAATCTCCAGTCGATTTGAAAACTGAATCATTCTCAGACTGGCGTCGCGGTATGTTACCTTCCGAGGAGCAAAAAGTTATTTCTCTTTTCGCAGACGATCCAGAAGCACCATATTCTATTCACAAATTTGTCGAACATGGTGCAGATTTTTGCGGAAAGAATCCAGGACAATGGTTTGGCCCGTCAGCAACCGGACGTTGTATACAGTAGGAGTTCTGTTACATGGTACTTCTATCCGCTAATTGAACAAAGAGCCCTTACAAACAACTGCCAAGCTACAGATCTACAAATATACCTCACAGGAGATGGCATGGACGTTTATGAAGATACCTTTATGTCCATCGCCAAACCAGATGGCATCAAATTTCGTCCAACATTAATTTTAATAGGCACGCGGCTCGGTCTAGACCAGATCACTCCTGTGTATTGGGATGCTTTAAAGGCATCACTCAAAATACCACAATCTCTCGGAATAGCGGGGTAAGTTTTTTGATCACAACCTACCTCAGTTCTAACCTATTATACTTCATTACTCCAGAGGTCAGCCATCTTCCTCACACTATTTTATCGCCGTCCAGGGATCAGAATTTTTTTATTTGGATCCTCATCAAACTCAACCTGCATTATCTTTGCCTCAAGATATCAATGAGTATACACATGAAGAAATTGACTCATGCCATACAAGAAGGCTACGAAAAATTGATGTCAAAGAGATAGATCCCAGCATGCTCATATCATTTCTAATTCGTGATAAGGAAGATTGGGACAGTTGGCGACGAGCGATCCAAAATATTCCTCATAAATCTTTTATAAACGTCATAGGTACGGATCCAATGCTTCAAAACACTAGTAATGAACGTCAGAGTGCAATTGAAGAGGTCGAAACATTTGACGATTTTGACGACCACTCTTTGTGAATATTTCGTTCCGTACCGTAATTCGAGCCGAAAAAAAGACCGAGCAGGCTCACTAAGTAGATCACGCTTTAAACAAACTTACGACTAAACTGCTGTACCTAGTCCGCCTCAGTAGCTCCTCAGTAGGAATAAGCTCTACGGCATCATGACTATGGAGCTTGTTATTTCTCAATAACTTAATTTACTTGCATGGTATATCAAGAAATTTAATTGCAGTTTATTCAGGAACTACGGAGGACTATGATCTAGCAACCGACGATAATTCTTCCAAAACTTAGTTGCGGTCGAAAAATCATACACATACGATGTTTGCCCACGTGGCAATAACTTGAAACTCTTAATCACATCATCTTCTCGCTTTCAAAAATAAAAATTTTTAACTAAGGCTTGAATTTCTTTGAAACTTTCATACAGTACACCTCTGATTCAATATTCACAGATTTCGTCAATCCATACTCTGGCTTTTCTCGGCCCCGGAGTGAATGTCTGCGATGCTACATATATCAGATCTGAGGCTTCGATGGTAGTGCAAAATCCGGCGTGGCCTACATTTATGGATGAATTGATAGATAAGGGCATAGATTGACATGCTTAAAAAGTTGCAGCTCGGGCGCCAAGGAAGTACTTTCATCCTTTAAGTATACTATTGATGACATGATTGCATGTACGAAAGCATTGGCTTCAATATTAACATAGATGAAGGCAATTTCATGATCCAATATCTAGACATGACTCAGCCCCATTCCACAAGAGTGTAAGCAGCCGATACATTGATTCCACTCATGACGCCAAGTATGTGAAGCGAAAATATTCGTACCAGTAGAGGATATGAAGATGATATTTTGGGACAGCTCGAACTTTTTCGCTTCAATTCTCTTGTAGGGATTCTCCAGTCGAACAAATAAAATATACCATAATCTGTACATCAACCCGAAATTTTTCTGAATTCTCAAGGATTATTGAATCTCTCCTGTTGAAAGGTTGCTTATTGAAACGCGATCTTTTTTGGCACTAGGAGAGGTAAAAACATTCCAAATAATCACAAGCTTTCAAAAACTTCAATAAAACTGTATGTTTTAAAGTAACAGATAGTCCCTTGAACTTTGGGATCCCAATAACACTCTGGTCAGAGAACCTGGTCAGGAGGAAGGTCTGAGGAAATTTTTAACAAAACAAGATGTCTTGATATTCCTGCGGGGAGATTTTCAAATCAGCAATTATTTCTGGACTAGGGGGCCTGAAGTGAAACCATTGAAAGCCTTTCGGAAGCAATAGCCTCTAATCTAATATGATACTTTCAAATAGCACCGCAAGCAATCTTAATTTCTGCATTTTCAAACCAGAATGAACTCGTCTATAATTTAATAACATCTGGGCTCTGGCCTAGACCGCTGAAATTTTGTTACTCGTCTTCACAATTTTCAAATCAGATTTCTGCACAATTCTAGATTTAACTTTCCCTCTGTGGCAAATAAATACATAAGCACACTCTTGAAAGCTAGCTCGTTATACCCTTTTCTCCTCATGGAAGAAGGGATTGGCATAAATTTTGACACGGCTTTGAGAGCTAATCGTGTTGTCTATATAAGATTTTAAGAGGAGATAATGAAAGCTCGCTAGTGTCAAAAATTGTTTCGAAGCACATATAAGTCTCTGGCTAGCTTTCTAGGCGGAACTACCAGATGTTTGTAAACATGTAGTTTTTGATAAATTAATCAAATTGAACGAGTGTCATCCTACAATCTTCTAGAAGTTGGTAAGACCTTCGCTATAGCAAGAAAGAAACTTATTATCAAACCCCCCATGAATTACCAGAAGTTCCGGTATTTTGCTCAGCAGGGGAATTACAGAATCTTTGCCAAACTATTTCTAACTGTCATCTGTTCAAATAAGAAATCTTCAATGCAATCCCTCATGTCTAAAGAGATTGAAAGTATAGCCTGCATTCATTGACCTGGGAGCTAATAACTCGCGCCGTTTCAACCTTTTTCTCCACTATGACAAGATAAAGTTATCGTGCTAGTGACTGGAAATTCTTTGTCACTTATTAGGACTCAAACTAACACCTAAACAGTCTCGGTACATATAGCTTTGGCATGTTAATTTCAGAAGATAATTTTACAATTGATTGAAGATAAAATAAACTTTCGCTTAAAATATTATTTTTATGTATACAAACCTAGCATTAGTACTCGATTTAAAGCTGGATCAATATAATATGAACTCTATTTCAAAAGTCTTTTAATTTCCGGAGTATAGCATGGGGTATCATTCAGCTGAAAATGTGCGCACAACAGGAAGATAACGTTATCGATATTCTCACACAAAATAGCATGGGCTTAGCAGCAATGGAATCAGTCTAGTCGATCGATAAGGTTAATGAAGATTTCTTTCGTGCACCTTAATGAATCCTTATGGTCCGGTCTTATACTTTTTCACATCAGTGAGAAACTGTCAGGCGTACGCTAAAGATACTAGAGATCGCCTTCTGCCAAATGTAATGTCTTAATAATTAAGGATAATAAATACTAATAAAGGGTACTTTGAGGAAATTAAACCAGCGGGGTGTCAGGTATTGAAAGACTGGAGAGGCGAAGGATATTCAAAAGAGATTAGTCAAAACTTCGGGTTGCGGAGCAAACGAAGAAGTTTGATAATGTAAAAGGACTGGCCACGCTAGCTGTTCGCACAAGTGAATCCAAAATGGAGTTTACATTCTGTATAGCGAAAGGACTATATGAACTATGCGATTAAGGATATTCTGAGCATTACGTAGCCCACCTGAACTTGGCTACCAAATAATATCACGTGATCAATCATTACAAATGGAATCGGACAACTCCAGTTCTAATCATACAAGGCGGAAAGCCTATAACAGATAACTAGAGATCAACTGGAGCACGAAGGATGTACTGGATAGTGGAAGACTGAGAATACAGGATTAAATTATTATATAATTGCTAGAATTCGAGATTAAAGACTATAAGATTGAAAGATTGAGAAGCTGGAGAGCTACATTATGGCAGCTTCAACTTCGTTAAGTATAACTAAAGATTCTACAATTATTCCACCTAGGCAAGCACAAGATGAAGCCCTGACTCCAACGCTAGCCTGAACAGGCTCGATTCAAGCTGGCACATTAACTTAGATGATAATCTAACTGGGACTATCTCGGACTTTTTGAGAATCTTTTCCTTGGAACCTCACCTTGAACTTTCCGCTTAAACACTGATTCAAGAATTTCTCGCCATAACAGAAACCCTTCAGTAGAATCTGACCTAATATTTTTCAACTAGTAGTCAGACGGATGATGTATTTCCGGATAATTAAAATGCATGTCTCTGTGGATTAGCTTTTGGTCTAATTGCTACTGCTTTACTCTATGTCGGCTAATAGACTGTCCTGTGGACTAGACCTCAAATGTTAGCCCCATAAGAAGGGAGTTTAGATTTTCGCTGCGAATAAGGGTCTCGGTATGAGCTTATGCAGAGTAATTGTGAGGGCACACTTATTTGAACAAATTTCCGCTGTAACTATCTCTATCATAGAAAGTGAGATTTATTGCAAGTTCGCTTTTTGCAGCAACTTTAGCTCTCGATTTTTAATGCTTTATACTGAGAAATTTTGCGATAACTATTATACTTTGCTCAAAGAAAGATCTGGCATGATCGCTATAAATCACAAACAATGTTGAGGGCACATATGATTAAGACCCATGACATAATACACTAAATAGTTCTCAATGGAGAGAATAATCATTAACTCTGGATGTTAATGTGAGATTTAGAAAGAAAGAGTATTTGCTGCTTTTGCAGATGATAAGTGAGAGCTAACTTCAAAGTGGAACCTTTAATAAAAGCAAATGATATAGAGGTTTGAACCGAGCTGACAATAAGTAAGGTAGCGAGTTACCTAAAATTATTGTGACCTAAAGGTAAGGCTAACAAAAACGGCGAAGCATAAGATTTAAATAACTATTTTATTCCGTTTCTTATATTTAGAATTTTGTGTGAATACAATCTTTAAACCAACATCTGCATGTGATCAGATCAAGCTGAATGATCAGGGTAACCAAAATATCCACGCCGAGAATCAAAGCCGAGATATTGCCGAATGCATCGAATTTTGTGACAATAAAAAAGTGAAGATTAGACAAAAAGAAGCTAGTAAGATAGCAGTGATATAGGAGTGAGAAAGCTTACGGATATGACTTAAGAGAGAATAGCTGCCAATTCATCAGGTATCGGTAGATCCAGAGTATTGGAAAGCTGAAAACATCATCATCGACGAGGGAAAAGGCAAAAAAGGAATTATCTATAGAAGAATATCCCCCATCACCCATCGAAATCTTGCTAGGGTCCAAAATGGCATCACATTTGAGATGATACGTTAGCACATTGGCCTCAATTCTTATCTACACCGGAGAAAGCTTCTCGGAGTGGATATTTCAAAATGCCAGTGTGCATATCTGTGACAAACGCCAAACATATGGTCTGCACATTCTCAGTGGGCTATGGGAAGAAGAGAGATGCTACGATGGGCAAAAGATAAGTCTCCTCAAGCCATGATTAATAGCCCCAACGATATGAAGAGAATTAAAAGTGGATGATAACTTAGGGCCGGTTTGAGCAGTTCCAGCTTGCAGATGAAGTTGAGTGACGGTGTATAAAAGGATGATGCAACTGGTAAATGGATAGGATAGAATTACACTGAATTAATTGTGTAAACGCACTTCCGGAGTGAACACCTATGGAAGCAATGGACATGGTAGGCAGGATCGGAGAGTTTTACCGAATGGCTCCTCTATAAATATCATAGATTTGTATATACCCGAATTTACCCATAGTATGCTAGCAGACGAATTCTTCACCATCCAATGGTACCGGTGTAATCGCTCAGTATTCTCTGCATATCCGGGATAGCCAAGAAGAATCACATCTGAATCGAAGTCGAACGCAACCTCAAGCATATTTCCATTTAAAGACTCCTCTATCATGCAGCACTTAAAATTCTACTCTGAGTCTTCACCATCTTTCTAACCACGCATCATCTCGCCTCAACGACCGATAAAGGCGCCACTCCAATTGCAAACAGGGGCTTGCTTCATTCATTACCGGCTATCAGGGGGACTATTCTCAACACCTGTCAGTGGTGTCTCCTACGAACCTTCAGTTCTTACAGTAGAGTCTACAGAGCCAAGATTGAGTAACACCTTTTCAACTTTGAGCTGAGTTATCTCCCCCTCTGTCAGAGATACACTTTCGATAACACAAAAGACGACCGAGATGACGATAATGATGCTGGGAATGAGGAGAGATAATGCGGTACCAAACGCTACAACGGTAGTCAGAGAAGCCCTCGTCATATTACAACATATGCTACCCACCGGCGGGCGAACAAAAAACCCACGAAAGCAAAGTAAAAGACCCTTCCGCCCTCAAGAAATGCAGATTTCGACTCGTCAAAAATATCGTCCCTTCTTACCTTTGATTCCGAATCTACTACCTAGGAGGGCATCTGGAATACATGAGCTACCCGACGACCCCACGTCCGTAACGACTTTTGGATGCTAGGCTAGCCTCATTCACGGCAGTCACTCTCAACCAAGACTTTTCTGGCATCCTTTTACCACCTTCGGCTTTTCCTGCGACATGAACCAGGAAAAGAGGAAGGAGGAGGCTAGGAAGGTTGAGAAACACTCTGTGGTATACACAGGTCTGCTGCGCCCGGCTGGCCGGCCTCTTCGTCATAGGAGAGCCCCGCACCCAGTGATTTTTGAGACTTTTCCCTGCAGCTACACACCCGCAAATGGCCATCGTTTCGTTGGCTGGAGAGGGGAGATAATGACGGGATAACGGCTCCTTCTAGTGTGTACTCGAATGAAGACCTGTGGGGGTATTACTACTGGAAAGAAGTCTTGGAGGGGGCATAGGAGGGAGTACACTACCCGAGGCATAGATACTCCCGGCCTGTGGGCAGAAAGGAGCTACATATCCTTACACAGTCATATACTTTATAGGACAATAAACACAAACACACAGACTATTTACATGAAAATTAACCAATCCCACATACTTCCAGATAGCGCCGTGGCTAGTCTCTTTTAGAAGTGATCTGCGGCTGAGTGTAGCAATTGGTGGTATCTAATTCATCACAAACCTGTTTCTATTTCCCTGGCTCTGCATGCCACACTACGTGAATCAAACAATTTACCACTAATGCGAAAAGCGCATTCATAACAGTAGGGACTTAATTCCAGTCGAGGAGACGCTGTATACCAAGTGCATATCCGAACAGCTGCAGTCGTCTGGGGAATTCGTGTGCTTTGTCTTTTAGTACGTGTATTCTGATATCTCCTGTAGGATCTATTGGTTTTGTCATCGTTTCATCCATGCAAATTTCCTTGTAGGTGCCTCATCACGGGTTCGGGCCATTCCTGGCTCTCCTAGAAGTGGACCATTAAAAGGATCAAAAGATCCTTCCATTATAGTAATACTTTTAGGGGGAGGTCTAACTATGAAGGTTCTCCAAGATCCTTGTCTTTGAAAGACATCATTTCTATATCTTTGAGAAATTGTCTTTGTATTGTAAGAGGATCGCTGCTCTCCCCGGCGTGGGAGCTGACAAAGCTATGCCAGTTGGAACTTGCTAAGCGTCAGAAACTAGAGAGAGCTCGGGGATCAAGCTTTGTAGTTGTTGCCGTAGCAAAAAGGTTTCTGCTTTCCGAGCCTCATGATTTTGCCCAAGATGAATCATAATTCATCTATCTTCATGACTTTGACCACTGGGGGGGAGTTGTAGATTTTCCTGGGGATTCCCACTTAGGTTATGAACGAATTACATTTTCCTCCTGCTGTCTTTGCATCCCAGGTGAACTTTTATCATTCAACGCAGTTGTAGAGATAGTCCGAGATGCAGCGTTCAAATTTATATATTTCTTCACCACGGTTAGAGGGAGAGACCCCATCAGATATTAGAGCCAGGAAGTTAGCACCGGTTCCAGGTCACTCAAGCAAAAACTATTCCAGACACGGTCCGATCAGGTTTAAGAGACATCTTGCCTTTGTTTTTAATTTTGAATTTTGTTCCTGTGTATCCTCTTTTCCAATTGCTTATCTTGCGTAGGTCTTCCATCAAAACTTGCGAGTCTAATAATCTTCTTAGTGAAGTACTGCTTGGAAGAGAGGGACATTCTTCTATTACAGATTCCTGATCTGATTCACCCTCGATGTGCATTGTTCGACCTGAGGGTTGTTCAGATGAAGACGTTACAGTCTGCGTATCCTGTGAAGCAGCGGTTCTTTCCACTACTGTTTTACTCCTTTCTACTGAACGATTTAGAGCTTCAACGAGGGGCTGTGATCGTCCAGAATTGTTTGCATGTTTCTGGGCCCGCCTCCTAGGGTCCAGAGTTATCGGGATGCCATATCCTCCATTAGAAAATATAAATAATACAATAGAGACGCTTAGCAATTTATGTGTTACAATTAATTTAAAATTGACTAGAAATTTGTAGCGGTTATATGTATTTCTGCTAAAAGAGATGAGCATGAGAGTGTTTGTTGATGATTGATTGTTTTTTTAGCTATCCTCGTGCCATCTCACAACACAAGCGTAAGGTATCGTGTTGGCCAGCTCAGTCTATATAGACTACCCAATATGCCAGCACTTCTTTATCAAACTTGACATGTAAGCCCTGGGCTAAAGCCACGTTGCTGTCCGCTCAAAACTATCAAAAGACGTCAAAAGTGCTCTTCCACTGAGACATTTAATTTTCAAGAAGTGACAGAAGATATGTATATATATTTAAGGGTTTTCTCTGCTATTTTGTCATGGCTAGATAGCCGTATACGCAATTGAAATCTGATACAAATGTATATAAATATATATGAAAGGGAAATTTTATCTGTCACCTACACCGATTGCCTAACAATGTAGCCTGTCAGGTATTGGACGAACAGAGTACAGGTAAATGTCGACATTGGATTTCGTCGAAGAAGCTGGTACCATGAAGATATTCGCTGTAGACGATTGCTCCTCTAGGAGAGCATATCCTCCATGGGATTGCTAGTGTTGGATGTTTAGTTGCTCTACGGAGGCGGACTCGGCTTCGAGCGAGCCGGCAAAAGAAAACGTTATCAGAGAACTTTTCCTGCCCGTAAGCGTAGGCCAGAAGAGCTTTCAAGTGTTTAAGTCTGGAGAAAGCATTTAAAAAAAAAAGTCAATAATATGAAGGAAGTCAGTTATTTCCGAAACGATCACCTGATAGGCTTGAGCCTATCCGTGATTTGTATTTGGGGTGAAGAAGGTAAAAATCGATGATATTTATGATCGTGAAATCCTTGAAAGTCTAGTTTCCTAACAGAAACAAGTCAACTCCATGTTACACACCTCTTCGAAGACTAATCTCGGTTCTAGAGTAATCTTCAATACCTAGACTCCCTGGGGTAATGTTGACCGGTGTTAAGTCTTCATCCTCTAGTACTAGTTATTACATTAAAACAACAGTAACTCCCATACTTTTAGAAACGAATGAATGGAAATTGGACTCCAACTACGGCTTAATCTATGGAATCATAACTCACCATTCTCAGTTAGTCGCCACAATAAAAATATTCGGATCACTGTTAGTCATTTTTAATTTTTTTCTGATACGGTTGGTCCCTTCCGCCAAACCTTTGGTGCCTCATACTGAGATCAAGCGTATGAAATTTACCCCAGATTTCCGGACTGCACCATAGTCTTCTCTATTGTTATTCCACTCTGCACCGATGCTACGGCTCAGTTTTGAAAATTATAGGATGTTATTTCATCAGATTACTTGAAGAAGTATAAAAAAGTTTTAGTGTATTGTGATTGTTAGCTATTTATTTATTCTTGCGTAGTGGGGATAAGTCCTACTACATGTAGAAAAGTCTACTTTCATTTCCCCATTATTCGATAATCATGAATGTAGGATTATACGAAAAGATTTCCTTAAACCCAGCGTGTGTGCCTCCACAACCCGATAGAGCTAAGTAATTAACTCTCTAAGATTGTAGAAATTTTTTGAGTGGTTACTATATAGTCTCTCTGTCGTAGATATAGATGCGCTTACTTACAACACACTTCACCCAATAGCCTTAGTCGACGAACATAAAATTTTCTTTTGTCTAGTCTCTACAAATAAATTGTCAAACTGCTAGATTTGGGCTGATAAGTAAAGAGTTTCTACTACCATATGCCACTGATGAATACGACTAGATGACGTCATGATCACAATGTAATAAAGCGACAGTTGAGATTGGGAGAGATCAAGCTTGAAGTTTCGGATGGTAGTAGTTGGTAGGCGACAATTTTTAATTGCCCCAATCTCAAATTCGGTATTGAGAATAGTAGTGCATGACTGTGCTGTAAAATCTGGCGCGTGAGTGTTAAATGGTGAGTATTTATTCTGGTTAATCCAGCTACTCCTCCGATGAGGATCAGGTTTTCATTTGCGTAACAAATTTCACCAAAACTTTATGAGAAGTGATTTGCTCTAAGGTACTCATGCTGCATCTAAAAAACTACTTATTATGTCAGCAGTTCGAATATGAGCTTATAATTGTAAATGAGTGATTAAGAATGAAATATACAAGAATACTAGGTGATTTTTACGACTAACCTCGTCTTTAGTATATTGAATCTCCAAGACACTGTTATTCTATCTATTAATAATAATAAAGTCCGGAACGAAAAGAGAGTAGCAAGCTCCAGAGTGCCTCGATGACTTAGGATATCTTGATAGAAATAACCTATTGAAACTCATCATTTTTATTTTTGGAAAGTATTAAATTGAATTTGGAAAAATTTAAAGAGGCTGAGCATGACCGCTTGTTTTTATATGAAGAAAAAGTTTGGTTCGAGATACATATGTTTCGTGGCAACCTTTACATGTATACTGCTGTATATTAGAATATAGTGGATTGGGATTTTTAGCAATTGTCCTTACATTAGAATTTTGTTGTGCATTAGAGTTTTCTTTAGCCTTTTTTTTGGCTCGCTTTAACTTAGCTTTTCCGATCTTCTTTGGGATATTTTCGCCCAGATGATCTTCTGCGATTTTAGGTAGCATGATTGATTCATCCTGGGAAGCAGAAGACTCATGGGTTTCTTCAAGACTAAGATTTTGGATATCCGAATTAAGCTCGACCAAGTCAGGAATCTTAGGAGTCTCATCTTTCAAAATTTCATCTTCAATCAAAGGTTTCTCATCGGGTGTAACTATTGGGGTCTCAATTTCTTTAGAGAAATCTATTTTGGTGTCGAGAATTGTATTTGATGACTCATCCAAATTTAAAAATTCACTCTGGTCCTTCATTTCTCGTCTGAGCTGTCGCACAGCCTTGATGTGTTTTTTACTCATCTCATGGACCTCATATTGTTTCTCACTTTTGAAGACTTTCTTACAAACAACACATTCAATACATTCGACTTTAGAATCTTCAGAATTCGAATTTTCTTCTATATCTTCTGGGTCTTCTGCCTTTGCCCATTCTGGGAGAACATAATCGGCTAGCTTTGCTTTGTTTGCGGCCTTGGATCGTGCTGCTTGAGCAGCAGCAGCTGAGCGGAGAAGCTTCTGTCGGTCCTCTTCTGTTTGTGAATTTGGAATATACCTCGGGTCCCTCTTTCTAGTAAAGGCCACTAGATTTCGGACAGCCTGGTTAAACTCCATAATTCCATCATCCTGAAGCCGTTTATTTTCTTTTTCAAATATACGTCGCGTAGCTCTATCTGGAGCATCAGATAGTCGGTATCTGTGTCTCCAAGTGAAAGTTTTTTGGGTTGAGAATCCTTGCCATCCTTGATAGAACGGTTTCACGACGTTGATGTAGTCATCTTTTGCCATACCGAAGTCAGGATATGGGACAGGCATGAGTCCCTCCATCGAGCAAGCAGAATTTTCTTCTTTCGCAAGCGTCGAGAATATTTGCCTACATGCTCCAAAAAATCCATCGGCAGCGTCAGTAAAAGGAATTCCCCTATTGAATTTGCTGATCAAACTTGCGATATCGTCGGCACAGCTATATTTAACGCTGGCATCGTATTTCTTTTCGGTGAATATAGATGCTTCGTCCCGTAATATAGATTCTCGGTGAGAGTCATACCAAGCACGCTCTTGACTGTCTGAGAGGATTTCGTAGGCAGTTTGTACCTCTGCGAATTTTGCAGTAGCAGCCTCCGTGTCACCAAAATTTCGATCGGGGTGAAGTTCTAAAGCTTTTCTCCGGAATGCTTTCTTAATGCTGTCGGAATATTAGCCTGAATACGGTAACCTGAGAAATATCTCGCCAACTCATCACTGGATGCAAGACGTTCGACCCCTAGCACGTCGTAGTAGCATTTTTTTGACAAATTGCTTGAAGAAGCTTCATCACTACGTTCATTAGATTGCGGGATTCCCATTTTAGATAAGATTTCTATTCGTTATTCGGCATGCGTTCAAATTGAGCTGATTATTTTCCTAAGAAATTTAGTTCGGCAATGAACTCTTTGCGCGGAAACTTCTGTGCATAATTCCTAGAAATTATCTATGTGTTTTTTGTGGAGACTGTTAGAGTACCTTACACATAGATATCATTATCAAATTATGTCACTAATGAAGTGTTGAAAAGAGGTATGATGGTATTTTTATTATTCAAGGGGTTCTAACAATAGATTAAATGGATCAATTTTTGCAGCCCAAAATTCTGTAAAAATTTCCTGCGGGTAATTATCACGATCGTTGCTCCAAAAAGTCCTCGTTCCTTTGTTAATATACCTTTGCCCACCCAATTGTGAACTAAAAACGGAGTTCGTTGCCGCCGAAAATAATTTACAATTCATTTGCTATAAGCGGGGCCAATTTAATAAAGGTAATCTAGCCGAGTCAAGCATAGCAAATCATGGACCTGTTTTTTCTGCATCAGACTTCATTTACATATGCAGCTATCTAGATATGACACGATATCAAAGAAAAGTACACAATAGATGACTCAATGTAAAAGGATGAGCACTCATGCCTCGGATTTCATTTGCAAGTACCACTGCGAAGTTATGGTGGCTTTTTCTTCACCCCAAATTAACCCTCATCCGTGAATACCCACCCAGGGGAACGTCATGGTCTTGTTGTGATTCCCAATTGATGGAAACCCCACCGTACACATTGTGAGCTGTTGATTGGCTCACGTGACGCGGGGGAAATATTTAAATAAATTGGCGACTCTACATTGCAAATAGGACTTGACGTACTTACAGTCTCAAGCTCCACTCACAGTATGTTGTTGATCATCTGGAGCCACGAGACACCTGCGTGAAATCATTGTGATCATAAACTGAACAACTAGAAGCCACACTGTGACTGATCTGCTGCTGACACATATTGCCCAGCCCAATGAATAATTACAGTGGTCAACTACATGTAAAAATGCGGCGATGATGACCAACTCAACTGGTATGGAGAGAGCCACAAAATGGATCCTGGCAACAGGATGAACAGCGTAAACGCGCTTGCTACAGTAAACCCCAAGAAAACCAGTAGATATGAGACAGATAGCTTTTGGGGGTTTTTACCGAATTAGTTTCCTCTGTAAACATGCTAACTAGATATACCTGAACGTGCTAAATAAAATTAAACAGAACACGAATAACCATCTCATCTGAACAATAGTTCAAACTACTTGCAAGAGTACTCTCATAGATGTAAGTGAACTAATGAGTATGAAGTTTATGACCTTTATCATACCAATAATTACTCTAATAACGACTTCACGACTCAAGTTTATTATTAGTTAGAAATACCTCCTTCCAATTGAAGAGTTCCAGAGAAATTCTGAATACCTCAACATTTAAGCACTCATTATTTCTCGAGATGATTTTTTTCGGGAATGTTCTTGAAAAGTCGTACTGCCTATTAAACGACTTTTCACTTTTTGGCATCACATTCTACATGGAAGAGGATTAAGCCCCAAGTATCAGACTGTTCGCTCCATGCTCGAAAGCATGGCTGGTGGTAAAGGCAAAAGGCCTGAAAACAGCATCAGCTCATCCCAGCGGACGAAACTATACTTCAAGGCGACCAAAATTTGGCAATCGACAATCTGATATATGGGCTCACTTACTTGAAGAACAACTGGAAAGGGTAAATTAGAGGCAGAACAAGCAGGATTCTCCGACATACGCGGTGTTTTATAATGAGCTTGACGTCGCGGTATAGGATGATTAGGCATGAAAGTCCGAGGAAGATTACCTTAATGAATTTCTTGGAGACTGTAATCTATGGAATTTCCGGCGTTATATGTTTAGTTCCACCACAAAGGCGGAACCGAATTGATAAAAGAAGTAATTGGGAAACTATTCCTGCTCGCAATTTCAGGTAAGAAGAGCATGCGGGAGATTGAAGTAGCGGTAGTGGTCATCATAGTCACCGTGACATGAACGGGCTTTGAGAAGATAATCGATAGCGTAGCCACTGACGAGCTTAAGATTGTGGAGCTGTCATTGTTAACATTAAATCCCAGATGGGTTTTTTTGTTTTGTTCATTACGTGTTAGGTACATGTCACCTATCGCACTCCTACTGAAGCTAAAGCACGAGTTAGGCCGCACCGGGTCAGGTTAACTACGGTGAAGTACAGAAAAACCTCGTCCCATCTAAATGACCGGACCACCTCAGACTTCACCTTTGTGTTGAATCATACCAAGCCTGACCGTCCAGAAACTCACTGTATACACGCCGTAGTGCAAATTCCTCCTCAGCCTCGGCCACCATGCACCCGAGTGCTTGACATCTTCATTCACTCCGAAATATAAATGTAGTCTCAGATCTCATCGTTGCTCTAGCCTTGCATCTTCATATCGTACCGCTGGGTTGTTGTCGTCATTGGGGATTTGTGTAATCCCCTCGGTTAATATTCCCTTTTCTTCCTTCTTTGTACACATCCCATTTCCATCATGACTTTCCTCATTAGGGCGTGTGTAGGTTGGTGATCTGACAAGTATGGAGGTGGGTCGCAGGTTTAGGACCGACTGAGAAATGATTCGTCGCGAATACATAAGGAGTGAGAGGGATGTTATTTGTTTGTACACGACCCCAGACAGACCTGGGCCCATCCGTGAATCGTGTGTTGGTAGTTATGAGTTTTATTTGGACTTTGCTCCGGTTGTGAAATCTCTGCCGAATCATTTTTGGACCAAAATACCGAGTACAACTCCTTCGAGTCGAAAATCCACCAAAAAATTTCATCTCGCCATTGTTTGTGACTAAATCGTGGATCTAGGAGAATATTCCACTCCCAGGTTCGTAAAGGACACCACTGACAGGTCTTCAGCTTTCGTCCTCTTAAATCTCAGATGTTGGTATCGTTTGTGTGAATTTTGGGACTAGAGAAAGGCTACAGAGGCTGTTAATAGCGGGATAGTCTCTTTAGTTGCTTAAAAATAGGCGGATATAGGGGACATGGGAAATGCACAATCTTGTTTAACTAAAACATTGGTGATTTCAGTACTAGGTTTGCCAACATGTCTAACACATTATTGTGCCCCGACTACGTTAAGTTCGGCTAACTAGCTATTTCTCTCCTGTTAACTGGGGGAGTATTCTCGGCAACTGTCAGTGGTGTCCCTTGCGAACTTTCAGCTCTCACAGTAGAGTCTGCAGTGCCGAGATTGAGTAACAAAGTCCTCACTTCGATGAGGATCCCAATCCATTTAGAGAGCTGTGCCGTCTTCATCCCTCGGCGTAGCTCGCTATCACTGCTATCATGAAGCTAATCACCACTAGATCAGATGTTAGGGTCAAAACCCTTCTCGTCATCAATCCTTGGTCATGGTGGAGAAGCCATACGATGAGTTTCCGGAGCGTACCCAGCACTCGATATGGCGATGGTGCATTGGATCAAGTCAGTCTCTACTGTTACAAAGAAGGGAGATATAGATGAATATGCGCACCTCGTGAAGTCCCGGTATCTAGGCCTCGCCTGGCTGGGGCTGCAGGTTTTTTGAGACTTTTTTCACGCATGCAGTCTCTATTGCTGCCATTGTTTTTTGATAGAAGGTTCCGTGCAGAAGGTGGCTGAATTCCATGGGTAAACACTGAGCTGAATGGCTATTCATCACAGGCACTATATTAATGAAGTTACAAGTAACAAAAGATGGTAGGAGCACTGTATAAGGTGTGGCTTGGGTCAAAAAGGAACTCACTGTACTAGCCAGTATTTAACTCAGGTAGTATAATGAATGCAAACTCAATCTCTTCAACACCTAAGCTGAGCAAATCTAAGACATGAAAGTAACCGAAAAAGATTAATAAATGTCAGAAATTTAGTGTGACAGAGGAATTGTAGTCCCAAATAAACCACCTTCCCTCACATAATCTTAATCGGACCCATCGAAATTTTTGTGAGAGATTCCTAGCTAAATCTGGGATTGTCATTACGTGGGAAAAGGTCAGATGTGGTTTGATTGCCGCCGGCCTAATTTGTCACACGATATAGACTATAAATCTTTATCATTGTCACAGCCCTCGTAGCTCAATGGTAGAGCGCGTCACTAGTATGCATGTAATGACGAGGTTGCCGGTTCGATTCCGTCCGAGGGCAACTCTCCATCACCCTTTTGCAATGGAACGAGTTTGTAACAAATTAGTTGTTCGATGAAATCTTGCCTGGATAGCGGTGGCTTCAGCACAATTATGTCGCATGCGCAAGAATTTAGTTAAAAAAATCGAACAGCCAGATAGTCGCAATGAAATAGACACTGCGCATGAATAAATACGATGAAGACGGTTTGGTGACATTATAGCCATATCCACGTGAACGGCATGAACAGATTTGAATAGGTTTATTGGCAGATGTCAGAATGTTTTACATCACAAGGTGAAATATTCTTCTAGCAAGGAGATAGATGAGCTAGAGTTATAACACCCGACAAAGACAAGTTCTTCATCTTCCAGTCGCACTGGTGCAATCGCTCATTTAACTCTGCATATCTGGGATAGCCAAGAAGAGTCGCATCCAAATCGAAGTCGAAAGAAAACACAGACACGTCTATGATCGGTGACTTCTCGTCAATGTCGGTCTTGTCATTCTCACGAGAGTCCTAAACCTCTTTCTAACTACGCATCATCTCACCCCAACGACCGACAAAGAAGTTGCTCTAATTATAAACAGGAGCTTGCCCCATTAATTTCCAGCCATCCTTCACTACATGTTTACGACGCTATTCATACCCGCAAGGAGGAATCCATGTCGAAAAATACAAGCCTGGGTCCTGGCTTTTGGGGGACTGTTGCTCCAATGTAGCTGTACATTTTAAGGAGGGATAGGCGACCGGGGCATGGAAAGAGATAAGGATGAGACCTCTTGTGGGAATAATAGGTCTGATATTTTCGACCCTGGAACGTTTGTGGGCGCCAAGACCGAGTTTTCTGCTAATTAGCCAGGAGCACTTCTGCTGTTGATGAGTCCACGGCTCTCCCTAGAGCCCCAGACGGCACAATAACGGTGTGCTAAGCTACCACACAGCAATCACGCTCTATAAAGCGTATTCTGAAATCTCAGCACGACCTTCGGGAAGGAGGCTAGAAAGGCACAGAGTTAATTTCCCAAGGTACCCACAAGTCTGCAGCGCCCAGCTAGCCGGTCTCTTTGAATGCTTCAGAAGGGATACTATGTCTTCGGATTTAGTCCTAATGTCGGTATTAGAAGAATCCCGCACCTAGTGGTTTTTGAGATTTTTCCCTGCTGCCGTACACCCGCAAATGGCCATCGTTTGGTTGGCTGGGGAGGGGAGATAACGAAGGACGAAGGGCTCCTCTAAGTGTATAATAGATTGATGACTTGTGAGGGGTGGTACTGTTTGAAGGGAGCTGCATGGGAGGCATAGGAGGGGTTATACTACTAGCATAGTTATCGTTGGCCTATGGGCAGAGATGATCCGCATGTCTTACATAGCCATAGATCCAGACGGGACAATAAAATGAAAAAAAAAGAATTGGAAAAATCTTGGATGAGACTAACGGCCAGATAGCCGACTAGCCATCAGGCGACAGCAGATCCTAAAATTTTGAACGCAGCAAACATCTTGATATATAAGGAAACAGGAAGGACTAGAATGAGCCAAAGAGGAATACCTTATAATATCCATAAATACCTGGGTAGGGCCCAGGGCAGTCTAGCCATGCAGATAAGAAGCGAATACATCGGGTTTAAGTCTTATTCGCATAGAAGAAAAGTTCCAGGATTAGACAACCCACGATTCTGATGTGGATATCCGTCCCAAAATATGAATCTTATGGTCATAGTCTGCACCAGCTGGACCAAAGGAAGAGGAGAAATACTGAGAAAGGCAGAGAATCCGTCATCTGAGGCCGTGATGAACAGTCAAAAAGACTTAGCAAGGGTAACTATATCGATCCAGCAGGAAAGGCGGCTAGATCAGTTTCGACCGACGCCTGAAGTAGAGGCTACGGTGAGGGGGAGAGATGATCTCCTGCCGGTAACAAGGAAGCGGAAGGTATCCGTACTGGATACAACAGTGCTGGTGCACTTGAAAGTAACACAATATCAATGTCGAAATAAATTGAAAGGTTGAGGGAGATTTTTTTGCACCAGATTCTAATTGCGTATGCAGCTATCTAGCTATGACACAATATCGGAGACAAAGCATTAAAAAGATGAATCAATACACAGGAAGAGCTCTCATGCCTCGGATTTCATTTGCAAGTACCACTGCGAAGTGATGGTGGCTTTTTCTTCACCCCAAGCCAACCCTCACACGTGGATACCCACCCAGGGGAACGTCTCAAAAACCCTGAGTTATCCAGACATGCCTTCATCATCCACTGAACTTTCTCCGCGCGAAATGTAGTCTTCGGTGTCTCCTTCCCAAGTGGAGTAGGTGCCCAGGCTACTCAAACTATACCAGAGAACACCACTAGGAGCGGATCACAGCATTTTCTATCGTTTGCTTATTTTTACACTGTCAACTGCACTCACACAATCAAAGTCTCGGCGCACACAATGTTCCATGCGTAAAACACCTTGGCAAAATTCAGAATTTCACGCCCTTCCAAGTTATATCCTCCCTTTGCATCATCTTGTGAAGTTGTCCTGATATCTCCCACGTCCGCCCCAAAGAACTGCCTCCCAGATTTGTGCGCCACGCGTTGTTTCCTCCGTCGGGTGTGAATGTCGGCGTGGGCGTGTATTTGGCGACTAGCTGAGGCCAGAGAAAGTCGACGAGAGGCGTGGTCATTGGAATGAGGACGTACTAAGTCGTACTTGCAGACTTGATGAGACTAAGGTAGGAGTCGAACTCGTTTGGAGTGAAAATTTGACACGGCAGAGTATTTTGAATCATGACCTCATGGGTCTACTTCTTTGGTATTGCGAAATTGGACTGAACTTGGCTCTGGGAGAATATTTCACTGCCAGCTTCGTAGAGGACACTGCGTACACGTGCTCAGCTTTGCCCTTCGATCCCTGCATCGTATTCTAGAACTAGTGCTTTAGACAGGGGTGCACTTATGGCAACTATAACAGTCACAGCACAACGATTCTACGGTGAAAGACTAAGATGAATGTCTGTTCATTAGGGGCAATGTATCAGAGATCTTTCAAGTAACGAAAAAGAATAGGATCACTGTATAGGGAGTTGCCTGGGCTAGAAAGAGCCCAATGTGCTAAAGAGCGGTAGAGTCGGTGAGCACTCGAATTATTCACTGCAAACGGAAGAGAAAAACAAGATTGAATGAGTTAGCAGTAAAATTTGACCATGCAGCTATAAATTACACATATTTTCATGCTTTCAGACTGAGGTAAAGTGGAAAGTTTGATTGAAAACCGAAAAGTAGCACTTTAAGGGCCAATCTCAACCGATGAAGATAGGCTTTGGGCTCGGCCGACTGAACCCCATCGAAGTTTAAGAGGAAGATAACGTTAAAATGCAGCTGTTGTTGGTTCCGATTCAACTTGCAGAAGATAGCAACCAATGGATAAATCTACGCCTTAATGACCAGCTCGAAATGGTGGCTGAAAGATAATTGCACGCGAGAGGTATGTAGGGAGATATGTTTGGTTCAGAGACGAGTGGGTAGCATTAGGGCCGGAGTCTTTAGAAGGGGAATCTCCTACTTATGGCATGTTTGGTTCTGTTAATTTTCTTGCCTTGCTGTTTAATGCATTGCTCGTTGAGTAGCAATTTCAATGATCAGAATGATTTGGATCTGTGATAAGAAAACTCCTCACGAGCTACAACTGTTATGTAACATATATCTGTGTAAATAGGTATGTGAATTAGGACCTAAGTTTATAATATAATCTTACTTTTTTTGTCGCTTAATTTATTACATAGCAAAGTACTCTCGCTATTAGTTCAAGGGCATATATGGAATGTAAGTGTTATCGTGTGGGTCTGGAAGATTTGGATCATAATATCCCCGTGCAAGGTTCGGAGTAAATGTCGCACATATCACTTCTGTACAGTATTTCCCATCCTGATATGTAATAGCTTTATCGACAGAGAAGATATACCACAAAGATCGCCACAGATCTCTATTTACAGATATACATGTATAGCAAGGGTCCAGTGAGATACTGGTTTTCAAGACGGACAACAGTGCAGAGATCACATAGTGAACACATGACAAGCTTGCTATAAACGCGCTAGCTAAGGCACACACCTTAGGTACATATGTTGGATTAGTGAAATGATCCACTGCTTTAGGGGATAGACAGATAAATGCTTTTACTTTTTGCTCAACCATTATAATCGATCTTGAAGTCCGTAGTCAATCCTAGTCTAGCAGCAGGTTATTTTCTGTATCTCTTTTTGCTCATGAATCCCATCACTAGGTAGGTAATGCATACTCTGATGCGTCTTCAAGCTTCTAAATTGTACAAAAACACAGGAGCTGAGCTACTTGAACTGTGTCCGGTGATCATATCACGTGACAAATGGTCGTGCTTGTAACGATTAAACTCGTCGTAGCAAGTTTCGCTTTGAGAATAAAAATGAAACTTGACCAAGAGACGTCGTTTGTATATTGATTCGAAAATATCAATCGAATGAGCCCATTTTGAGAACTTCTTAACAAGGTCACCTATCATAGACGTAAACTGATTTCAGTTCCGACCAGATGATATTGCGCTCCAAAGGACGTGGTGCTGTTTACCTGACACCTCATTTTGTAAAAGTAATGACTGAAAGAAGATCGTGATAGATGATATATCGTATTGGGTGAATAAACGTTTTCCAAATGATTCGGTGTAGGATAACGTTCAGCGAGTTGTTTCGCCATAAATAAAATCCGAGTTAAAAATCTTGATCATTGTTAGGGCAAGACCAACAAGTTGTTACTCATCGCATAGGTTTTAGGCGAAAGACTTTTTGTAGCGTAACGATTTGTGAAGAGGATATAGTTTTTGGCTACTTCTGATATCCAGTATTGTTCTTAGTGCCAAAGTAGAAAATAGATATACCTCACCACAATGAAATTAAAGCAAATGTTTCTTATCCTAAGCCTGCTTTGGTAGTCTTGACAACATGGGATACTGGCTGCAATATACCTTTATTGTCAAGAGCACCGAGAGCTGTTCCTAGGCTCCAGCCCATTTTTTCGAGCATCGCTCGACCCTTGTTTTCAGGAGGGATTTCTGGTGCAGAACCACCAACGACATCCCCATCTCGGTAGCCACCATCTTTTTTGAAACTTTTTGTATTTTTTTGGGTATTTGATTTCCTGCCGGTGTCTGTTGGGTGGAAGGATTGATTGGTAGATCTAGATTCGAAGACCGAAAAGGCTTTTTCAGAAAAAGCTAATGTGCGAGTCGTGCGATAAATTACTGGAAACCTTTTCTTTCCAGATCCCATAGACCTTGATTTCAGATTAAAAGTAGATGCAATATCGTGCACTATTTTACGACCAGTTTTGCCCATGTAAGGGAGCGCCAAACTAGATTGATTGTTAGAAGATGCTTCAACCATTACCATTTCTACTTACAATTCGCTATTGCTTGCCAAAAAGGGTTTTAATTCTTCTTTTAATGAGCTAAGATTCAGTCCGCCTTTATACTTTTGCCTCAAGTCTGGTTTTTCATTTTTACATCCGATTAGTCCCTGGGCTCGAAGCTTCTCGCGTTCGCTTTTTTTTTCTGCCTTTCTTCTGCGATCATTTTGCCACAATGACTCCAGATATTCTTCTACCTCCGAGTCACAATTGATGAACTTGGGCTGTTTCTTTTTTCCTCTTGCTTTCTTCGGATTTTTAGGATTAAATTTACCACAGGAGTCTTTCATTTGATCATTACGTTTATGAGGAGCTTTTGGGGGAATTCCCTTGATGGGAGACGCAATAACACCCTCGGTGTGTCGAATTGGATCTCTAACATGACGTTTGGTTGTGTTTTGGACTTTATTTTGCTTTAGTTTTTGGGAATATGTGCAAGCTGACCTTTTGCTATCGCTGATGGTTACACCCTTAAGGGGAATAGATCCTTTTTTATTTATGTTTTCGTTTTTGGTATCGGAAACTGCAGTATAACAGTTGAGTGTATCGTTGACGGAATTATCAAGAAGTGACATTGCCATGCCCATTTGCTCTTCAAAATCTCTTAATATTTCTTTAGCATTAGTACTGGTGAGAGAAGTAGCAGGAACCCAACTGGCGTCACTGCGAGGATGATTTTGAAAAGATACAAGGTATTGTATGCCGGAATTTCTTTCACGTTGAGCCAGTATTTCTTGTATTTCTTCATGGAATGTTTCTAAATCTTCAGTTTCATCCGAATCACTTTCTCCCAAGAAATCTGACTCTGTTTCTTCTTCAGATACATCACTATTTTCATTGGATATGTTGTTTGAGAGAAAAATATTGTCATCATAGAATCCAGCTCCGAGCTCTCGGCTAGCAAAGGAGGCAAAGGGTTGAGTGCCTTCAAGATTAATATTTGCAATATAATCTTCCATAAGAGCATTATCTCTGCTTTCTTTGTCATTTTCTTTTTCGTTTTCATGAATGTTGGATGGTTTGCCCTGGCTTGATTTGAAGTCTAAGCTTAATTCTGAAACTTTTGCATCAGATTTTGAAAATATTTCCGCACGAGTAGATTCATAAATAGATGGAGTTATTTTCTTTATGTCATCATCAATTACCTGACATGAATTTTGATCATTCACTATTTTTTTGTCCACAGAACTGATCCTCATATTAGATGTGAGGTTTTTAGTGTGACTACGGCCTTTGTAGAGAATAATCTCCTCACTAGAATCAGAGGGAGTTGGAGAGCTGGTGTTCAATCTGGGTGGGGGAAGGCCTGTATAAGGTTGAGGACCGCCTTCAAGATCTATTACAAAGCCATCGTTTTTTTTCGATACGTGGGAATTTGTTTGTCCGGTTGGTTCATGAATCTTGTTGATGATTTCTACTGTCTTCTGTTTGTAGTTTATGTTCGAGTCTATGGTTGAATTCGCATTTTCATCATTCTCGAGCTCAAGTGATAGTGCCCTCTCTTTGGCTACAAAGCGCACCTTGGTATATCGCAACTTTCTTCCTGATTTCAAGCCTCCCCCCTTCGCTGTTCTATTATCCGCAGCGCATGGTAACATGTTACCTAGAAGGTAGGTCAATACCAATTAAGTAGTATGTATAGTCAGCATGCTTACTTTCGGTACTTTCTGAAAGCAGCCCATTTCTAGTGAGATCAGAATGTGTATTTTGAAGACCTTTACGTCTATTCGAAACTGCATTCCTCTTCCAACCTTTTTTCTTTGATGAAGGCATTTAGGGATAGATAGCGCAAAGCTTGCCCTAAATTCAGTGAGAGAAATTAAATACCATCTCCTGATGTTCAATTACTGAGCAAGGCGTTCACTTAATAATATCATAGAAATTTGATGCCTTCAGATCCAAATTCAAAGTCGAGACTATGGTCTAGCTATAGTTAGAACTTGTCTTTGGATCAGTCTAATTGCCCAAGGAAATAACTGTAGGTGGAGGCGAGAATTAAATTATGATTGTATGCAAGAATGAAAAACTGAAGTTCGTAATTATGGACAAAGTGTAAACTGGAAGTAGAGATTGATGAATTGATTGCACCAAAGAGTTATCAGCATTCACTGTTGTACCGTCTGCGTGACGATAATTGGCTAATTTCAAACTTAGGACAACACCTATGAAGACTAGCACTGACATAATACCCTACGTCACGATGTAGTGATCTACCAGCTTTGTTCAAAGTGCCACATCGATCCCAAAACGTAAATATTTTTTGTCACAATGTCTCCCAAGGGATAGGTCCATAGCTATAACTGAAGCCCGGTAGACCTTTAAAAATAAAGAAATTGAATCAAAAGCGAGTATATCCACATCAGTAAATTGAGTCAACTCATTAATACCTACCCACACTCTCAATTATCTTTCAATTTCTGTGCTTGTAGTTCATTGTGCTACTTTAATCTATCGCCATTCAGCAAATTGGGCTCTTTCTAACCCAGGCCACTCCTTGTACAGCGATCCCATCCCCTTTTGTTACTTGAAAGATATCTGATACATCGCCCGTAATGGATAGCTAATAATCTCAGTATTTCACCATAGAATCCATCCACCTTTTCCATAGAACCTTCAATCCAAACAATATCCTTCGTAGTCATTGAATCAGTTGGCACTTCAATTTAATTCTATTCTAATCTATCCAAACCAAAGAAAAATGGTAGCATTGGGACCTGCGCGCGGGTTAAAAACCTTCAGCCCCAGCCAGGCGAGGCGTAGATTCCGGAGCCACATGAGGTGCGCATATTCATCTTTATCTCCCTTCTTTGTAATAGTAGAGGCCGACTCGATCCAATCCACCATTGCCGTATCAAGTGCCGACCAGGCTCCGGAAACTCACCGGATGGATTTTCTTCCATGGTTAAGACCGGATAGGAATAGGGATTCGATCCTAATATCTGATCTGATCGTGCTCAGATTCATATAATAGTGCTAGGGATGCGTTAAGAGATAAAGACGGTACAGACCGCGGAAGCGATTGGGAACTCTCGTCAAGATGAGGACGATATTACACAATCTCGGCTTTGCAGACTCTACAGTGAGAGCAGGAGGTTCGAAGTTGACACTGGTGACAGTTGTTTAGTTTCGTTACCTAAATTACCTTCTAATGATTAGCCAGCTCTATGATTTCTTCCGTTTGTGTTACGGTTTGACTAATGTTGGAACACAGGAGGAAACTCGGGCCTTTAATTTGGAATTTTTACGATATGTCTGAAAAGAAAGGAGTAGATAAAGATAGATTAAATGGTATTACTAGCCAAGAGGTCGAAACAACATCATGGCGTGATGGCTGCTAGTAATACTTTGCTCGGTAGCAGGTACTAGGTCTAGGGAAAAAGTTATCAGTCAGTTCCCACCTGGTACATCCAAGTGCACTTGAATACCGCTAGTTTGTAACGAAGGATAGCTGAGATTGAGTTTCCGGCCCATGAAGGGAACATTGTATTGTAGCCGACCTGTAACATGGATCGTGGGATTTAAATCACGCGGCGCGCGTAGTTTCATAAGGCCCCGTTACCGTGTCTCGTTGAAAAAGTGCAGCTCGCTGCGGTTCAAGCTGAGGCTGTAGATGGAGCAGAATTGTGGTGGCACGACCAAAAAAAGGGATGCTCAGATATCCAAAAGCTAATTACCCGACAAAGAGGGCTTTTCACTGGCACCATGAAAACATCGCCAGCTGGAATAATCTACAAAGTAGAATGATTAAAACCAGTTGTATCTTTCCTAAGCAACCCTCAACGGCGGTACACTGAACGGATCCTATGGTTTCCCAGGGACAATCCAGTGCACCAAGTTCTACCTGTTACACCCAGAGCAGGAGACAGAGGAGCGCAACCGGGAGAGCATGCAGAGGATGGAATAGACTGGACTCCTAAACGTTGCGTGAGGAACGTAGGATAACGGCTATCAAACTTGATAGTCACGGGCACCAATAATAATGCATCCGTTGGTATTGAATCATCAGACTTAGTATGCTCATCTGAATTTCCGGGCCAAATTACCATTTCTTGCACAAGAGAAGAGGCAATCGAAGACGCACTTGAGTATGAGCAGGCAAAATCAGCGTTATCTTTCTGGTCTGATGGATTTAGAGTAGAGAAAGGCAAAGACGGAGCGGGAGTGGCTTGTAAACCCGAGAATGGATTGTGGTGTTCACGCAAGATGGGATTGGGTTCCAATAAATAAATTTTTGATGCCGAATTATATGCGCTATATCAAGCACTTTGCTGGGCACTTCGAGGGGAGAATTCATGATTCTTAGCGGGACCAGAACCTGCATAGTTTATCTTGGTAAGTTTTGGCACAGTGCATGTCTCACTTGATTATAAGGCCGCTATTTATCGCATCAGGCACCCGGGACCTGGAGGCTGGCAGTGGACTGCACGGCGAATCTTCGACCGAACACTTGAGCTGCAAGGACAAAATCTCGCTGTCCAGGTGCACTAGATCCCTAGGCGTAAAGGGATCGAAGGCAACAACAAAGCAGACCAATCTGCCAAATATGAAACAGGAAACGCGCGGCAATGTGTTGAGGAATTCACGTCCCTGGCATACATTGCTAGAAGTGTGGCCAAAAGAACACGGAAAGAATGCCGCAAATCGTTCACAGCCGAGCATCATCGAAGAAAGCAAACATCCAGGAACACGTATTATCTGGATTTTGACAATGGCTCGCATGATTTGACTGCGTTTAATTCCCGCTAAATCTTGGCTTGCCGGTATTTTCAATTAAAATCAAACCATACCATGACAGCTGCGCAACTCTATCATATAAAGAAACGAGAGGACAATATGTGCGATAGACAGTCGGAAATCTAGTGCTGGACTGCCGAAGATGGAGGAAACAGAAGAAGGTGAAAGAGTTTCTGAACATGAGCATGAGCAAGACAGGGCAGAACAACTCGTCGAGCTTAGATGGAATGAAATA
The DNA here is from genome assembly GCA_900239735.1 of Blumeria hordei DH14. Lineage (NCBI taxonomy): Eukaryota > Fungi > Ascomycota > Leotiomycetes > Helotiales > Erysiphaceae > Blumeria > Blumeria hordei. The sequence continues at coordinate 5,996,874 of OENG01000009.1, forward strand.
GATAATGAGAACAGATTGGAGTGGTAATCTGACTGGGAATTCCTTGAGCAAAACGTTAATAGACGCGGCAGTAATACTGAAGTGCGGGAGGAAGGAGGCCTGCTCCCTCGAGAGCCAAAGTCCAAATGCCCGGCTCACCTTGCGAGGTGGAGGGCGAGAAGGGTTGATGCTACGCATCAAACGTGAGAATTGAATTGAATTAAAGTCCCTACTGAGTTTGTGACTATGAAAGACTGCTTAAACCAGATAATACACGACCAAAATTCACTTATTTTTATATGTATTTTATTTTCAATTTTTTCCAATAGAAAATGAAGGTTTTAGCCTGATCAAACGTGTGGAAATAAGTGATGCGGAGAACACTTTTGTCGAGGGGATTTTGGTTTGAATTCATTTCGTATCAAGCTTACGCCCTACACCCGATAGGCGTGATACGGGTCTATGCTCCCTCGGGACACACTACAACCTAAGTACATAGTTTGCTTGTCAAATCTATACGCAAAACTCAAATAATGAAATTAATTTCAAGAAAATTATGCGCCCTGCGCCTTTCCTCCCTCATCACTCTTTGTCCTAAAAAACTTCTATTTCGGCAGGATTAATCCTCCAGGTGTGGTATTTGCCTCTCATAACACTTAGTTACTGTTGAGAACTGGAGAAATCTTTCCCAACCATTTTCTGCCAGCATCTCCCGTCCTCTCGGTGGTGGTTCGTGCTAAAAGTTTCTCCATTGCTGAAGAGCAATCCTGCATTCGGCAAAATGACAAGGATGTTTCTCTCTTCCGTACACGCATTTGTAGTTTTCAAATTCGTGGCCGGATCTTTCATGGTATTTTCTGAATTGGCCATGTCCTGTCCTTGCTGCGATAAGGCGGTGATGCGCCTACCTCGGAAGTGCTAGCTCCGGTGGACGTTTTCGTATCATCTGGAGATCCAATTCTTCGTAGCGGCTTGGTCTGTGATCTAGCCACCAGGATTCCATTGCTTCTTCACATCTTTGCCTGACTGACCGAGTAAGGGCTGCGAAAGTGTATTTAGGTCTGTCCCTCATTTCTGAGGGAGATGTGTCCTTTTCATTCTGTAGGTTCCTGAGGGCTTCCTTAACCAGTCTGTCTGCATCTTCATTCCCCATGATCCCAGCGTGAGCTAGTATCCATCGGATCTCAACTGATCTAGCTTGTCGTGACAGTCTTGTAAATACTTCCACTGCAGCCTGGGAAGATTTTGTTTGGTCGGTTCTTAGAGCTCTCACGGCTGTGGTGTTGTCAAGCAGCACCTTTATAGGGCAGTTACCTGCTTTTCCTAAGGCACCTTCTAGGGCTCTCCACTGACTCCGATAAATAACCCAAGTGAATACTGCCTTACAAATTCACCAGAATAAACAACCATAAATTTACTAAAATGTAACCCAAACAAAACGAAATTCTGCTTAACACATTTCCCTGTCCAACTCCTTCGGTATTCATTCTTGACCTTCTACACTTCCTACCTACAGCCGGGAATATCTATGTCTCGGGTAATGTACTCCCTCCTATGTCTCCCTCACGACCTCTTTCCGGCAGTAATACCCTCACAGGTCTTCATTCAAGTACACACTAGAAGGAGCCGTTATCCCGTCATTATCTCTCCTCTCCAGCCAACGAAACGATGGCCATTTATGGTTGTGTAGATGCAGGGAAATTTCTCAAAAACCACTGGGTGCGGGGCTCTCCTATGACGAAGAGGCCGGCCAGCCGAGTGCAGCAGACCTGTGTATACCTAAGAGTGTCTCTCAACCTTCCTACCCTCCTCCTTCCTCTTTTCCTGATTCGTGTCATGGGACAAGCTGAAGATCGTGAAAAGATGCCAGAAAAGTCTTGGTTGAGAGTGACTGCCGTGAATGAGCCTAGACTAGCATCCAAAAGTCGTTTCGGACGTGGGATCGTCTGGTAATTCATGTATTTCAGATGCCCTCCTGGCTATTAGATTCGTAATTAAAGGTTAGAAGGGACGATATTTTTGACGAGTCGAAATCTGCATTTCTTGAGGGCGGAAGGGTCTTTTACTTTGCTTTCGTGGGATTTTTGTTTGCTAGCCGGTGGATAGCACATGTTGTGATATAACGAAGACTTTTCTGACTATGTGAAGTTGCTCGGGATGTAGTAAACAGGTATGGAGTTGGATTAGGATACCCACGGTAGTCTGGCGTTATGGAAGCTCTGATGGTATCTTTATCACTATTATTTTAATTACAATCTCATTATATGTGTAACTTGTAGGCAGAGCTTTGCTATTTAGATTCGTTAGCTTTTAAAGGTTGAGTTCTTGCTTGCCATAGCTAGCGTGTCGTAACAGACTACCGTTGTAGTATTCGTTACCACGATATTTTTCCTCATTCCCCGCATCATTATCGTCGTCTTGGTCGTCTTATGTGTTATCGAATGCGTATCTTTGACGAAGGAGGAGATAACTCAGCTCAAAATTGAAAAGGTATTACTCAATCTCGGCTCTGTAGACTCTATAGTGAGAGCTGGAGGTTCGTATGGGAACCCACTGATAGGTGTTGAGAATAGTCCTCCTCTATCCGGGGTGTCATTCTCTTTAGATTGTATGTAAATTCTATTTTGAGCATACGTCAGCAAGAAGATCATGTTTCGTTCTTTCACAAATTATAAGCCATGAAGGACCATGTCATAGGTTTTATCTGTGAAAGGTACTAATACCGGTATCCAACAAGTGTGTCCTATATATGAATTATGGTGTATTAGCAATCATATATATAATAGCTTATGCCTGAGTCCTATGATGGTCTATGAATGTGTAGGTTCATAGACATCCACCTGAGTAGGTGTACAGGATTTACCTAAAATGATATTGGATTATTCACCACATGTACTGTCTGTTAATTATTAGCCCAATCTAACTGTCTAAGCAACATACCCAGAAATATCTACAGCATGAAGCTAATGCTACTAACCGATATTTATTATCCGAGTTCAGTATTTCAAAATTATCATCTGCTGAAAACGCCACACAAATTCATAGGTTCACCACGCGCTCGGAAACCTCAGGGCTACATTAAAGATGTGGCTGCCGCAATTCCCTCCATAGAGGATATTTCGATGGGGGGTCCGAATACTAAGAAAGATTATAAGGCAAAAAAACTCATCATTAAACTATTGATGGCTAAAACTCAACTTGTAGAAGGGGCAAACCAAGGAATAAATCTGTGCACACATCAATAGCTATCAGTGGTGCTTGAAAAATAATTGCATATAAAAGCTATGTAGAGAGATGATTCTGGAACAGAGACAGTTGATTAGCATGATGGTTAGAGCCATAAAAAGAAGATTTTTCTATTTTGTCCTATTATTTTTGTGCGTCGTGTTCAATCCACTGCTTGTCTAGTAGCGTTACTTATTGTATAAATGGGTTGAGCCTGTGGTCACCGATCCCTGACGACTATACCGATTCTGTAACCAAGAGAGACATAGAGACATAACACTTTGGCTTAGAACCTTGAAAATTCAGGAACAAAAATTTTGATGAAGGGCCTAGAGCCAAAAGTTCGACTGGTATTCATTCACATCACACTAAAGGACTGAATTTTGAGATGCTAAACGTTACTTTTTGAAAGATTATTGTCCTTTCTCTACCTATGTTTACATAGGACATATAGATCTTCTCCGCCTGGATGCCTAAGGTACCTATACCTAAAGTATAGTATTACCTCGTCTATCTCCTTTAGACCTACTTGCCAACAGTAACAGTTCTCACAAATCTTCGTAGGGAGATGGCCGGAGATGTATATTATTGTACCTGTGTTATCCCGCTCAACGTCAGCCTAGATTAAAATAGGGTTCTACTATCCAATTCATCATAAAATATGAAAATACAAATTTTATGAGCTTATCTCGAGGTTGAAGAAGAGTTTCGTAAATGCTCTACGCGGGTAAATTTATCCAGACGAGCTTTCTTAATGTTGGTCTATTGAGAAGCTATCGTGTTTGTTGGAATGATTCGGGAACTGTCAGTCTAAGATGCACGACTTCCTCCGGCATGGATTTTGGGTTAAGTAGGTACCAAAGGCCTGTAATTAGGCCTATGCTTAGGTCGTGTTCAGTATTCATAGATGAGTAAAGTAGCTAGCTCATTTAATCCTCTGGGTACTCATCTTTAATTCCTGATATAAAAGTATGAGTCTCTGCATCCCATCGCTTGAAATACTTTCCGGCCTGACTCATTAGTGATAATGGCTGCTCTGGCTCAATGATTTCAATATTTTCTTCTGAGACGTAGCGAATACTAGTATCTTCAGCGCTAAGTTGGTTTCTAGTTAGTATAGCTCAGATTATAAAATTAGTTTATCTCACAGTGCAAGGTAGACGTGTCGATTACAGTCTTGAGATAGAGGGTACGATTGGGAGATAGGATCTATTCCATTACTTTCCCTGACTTCTGAGTCCCATCCAGTTATAACTGCAATATATCTATAACGTTTATGACTGAACACTTGTCCAACTTTATACTTCACATTTTTGAAGTTTGATCGACATAATTTTGTCCGCTTTGGTGTTTTATCAGATGTTCGGACAAAATTTAATGTGGTTTTAATTCTGGAAAATTCTGGATCCTGGGAATTATCGTGAAGCGGAAGGATATGCTTCTCAATAAGAGATCCGTCCATCGGGTACTTGCTTATGTATTCATCTAGAAGTATACGTATGAGCCGCCTTTGCTTGAGTTTATCAGCTTGATGTTTCAAATGATTTATGAACATAATATTTGCCCAAAGCGCCGAGTAATATGCATTTTTCATGTCGGAATGAAATTCGGCTTGAGTTGCGGGCAGGAACCTTCGAATAAGATTCTTTCCGTCCCGAGTCCTGTGTAGACTAACACTGGCAAGAATACATCTTGACATGTGTTGAATAACAGAGGAGACGCCCAACTGTGTTAGATATTCCGAATCTTTTTTAGGCGGAAGCCCCAATCCAGAAAGAGTTTGACGTAGTGTAGTTATCGATATTTCCTCCATGAATCGATTTGGGTCTAAATATATGATATTATTTTCTAGCTCTTCTTCATCTGAGTAAGGAGGGCCTAATGACTCGTCCGGATTCGGAAATATCATTGCGTACGAACTTCCTGGAATATTACATACGCGTGCGTCGAGTCCAATTTTCTTTCCTAACGCGCAATATATAATAACACAGGTTAAAGACGATAACGGATGTCCGGGTTTGTTTAAACCTGTTCCAATGTAGTAATTTTTTAGATCTAGGTAAGGTGAGGAAGATATTTGTTCAGTTAGGCTGAGTTTTTTGAAAAATGAATTTAAAGCTTTTGCTTTCGTGCTTGTAGGTAATTTTTGGATTCCAGGGCACTGAAGTCGTAATTTTTCAGCTAGATTTTCAAAAACTTCTGATATCTAGTTGAAAGAATTAATTATATACATGGATATACTTATTCGAAAGGGCCATACCGCATAAAGATCACCCGGTTCATCGTGTATAGTAAACATGTCAAATGAACCTATGGCTACCTCGAGTGGTATATTTTCACCGTCTAGAATACCTTGCCATACTTCTAGTGCCTTACATCGGTGAAGAAAATCGAGGACAGATTTGGCATAATACCTGTTAACGGGTGAGAAGGTAACATCGCTTTGAATAAGATACAGACCTTCTGGATAAAGTATCGTCGGCAATTTTGTTTTCATGACAGTGACGAAGCAAAGTGTCTTTGGCATCATAGCCAAAGTCAGCAATAGTTTGATATTTAGAGATCCGGTCTACTTGCGAGTGAAGAATACTCTCGAACACCTTGGTTGTCTTCACGTCAACATGATTGCGATATTTGTATAAAATCTTCCAATTTATCTTCTCTGAGGGTTCATTAAATTTTTCGCATATTTTGTGCTTTGCATCCCAGTGGTCAAAATCTACCAAACAATGATGTCTCCATAGTAATGGCTCGCCTCCAAGTCGATAAAGCTTCTTACATACACGCTGAACGTAAAGTATATCATTTGGCATGCAATAGAATAAAATCTGTTGAATCAGTTCGTCAGGCAGTCCATAGAATGACTTTAATTTTTCTGTCTCAATATTAAACTTGCCAGCCGTGTTTGAGGCCATCAGTGTTGGGCGATGATCAGCTGTTCGGCATGATTAGATACACTAGATGACATAGACTAGCATTATGACTAAGCTAAATATAGTATCAAGTTTCTTCAGGTACTCAGACGGCAGCGCTCTGTTCTGACTCGGGAACCCTTACAAATGGCATGTAGAAGCAATCCCTAATATAAGGTTAATAGCCAGCCATATTCACGAGATCCTACCAAATCCCATACACGTGTAGCAGTACATCTATCCCAGTATTGAAGGGCAAAGCTGAATACCTGTACGCTGTGTCCTCTACGAGCTTGATAGTGAAATATTCTTCCATAGCCAAGTTCTTTCAAATTTTGCAATACAATAGAAGTTAGCTCACGAGGCAATGAGTCAAAGAGAGAGTGCGAGGAAGGAAGGTATATTTATTGTACTACTTGATTCTTAGACTATCTAACAAATTGGGCTCCTTTCTGGCCCAGGCCACACCTTTACAATGCTCCTTGCATCTTTTGTTGCTTGAAATATCATTGATGTATTGCCCTTGATGAATAGCCATTCAGCTCAGTATTTACCCATGGAATTCAGCCACCTTATCCACGGAATCTTCTACAAAAAAATAATAAAAAAATGGTAACAATGGAAACTGCGTGCGCGGGAAAAAGTCTCAAAAAACCTGCAGCTCCAGCCAGGCGAGGCCTAGACACCGGGACTACACGAGGTGCGCATATTCATCTATATCTCCCTTCTTTGTAACAGTCGAGACTGACTTGATCCAATGCACCATCGCTGTATCGGGTGCTGGGTATGCTCCGGAAACTCATCGGATGGCTTCTCCACTATGACCAAGGATTGATGACGAGAAGGGGTTTGACCCTAACATCTGATATAGTCGTGATTAGCTTCATGATAGCAGTGATAGCGAGCTATGCCGAGGGATGAAGACGGTACAGCTCTCTAAATGGATTGGGATCCTTATCGAAGTGAGGACTTTGTTACTTAATCTCGGCTCTGCAGACTCTACTGTGAGAGCTGGTGGTTCCTAGGGGACACAACTGACAGGTGTTGAGAACAGTCCCCCTCGCAATGAGTCAAAATACCCCACGTCAAATTTTCAATCCCAAAGAGATCGAATCCTACCTAAGCCTCATTAAGTATGCAAATGAGACCCAGTACATACTTATTCCAATGATCACACCTCTCTTCGACTTTCTCTGACCTCAGCTAGTCGCCAAATACACGCCCACGCCGATATTTATACCTGACGGAGGAAACGACGCGTGACGCACAAATCTTGGGGACAGTTCTTTAAGATGGACGTGAGAGGGATCAGGACAAGTTTACAAGATGATGTAGAGGATAGATACAGTCTCGACAGGCGTGAGATTCCGAACTTTAGCAAAGATTTTTGCGAGTAAAGTTTTGTGCGTACCAAGGCTTTGGTTTCGGAGGGCAAGACTGACACCTGTACGTGGTGCCATCTACGAACCTGGGAGTGAAATATTCTCCCAGAGCCAAGTTCAGTCAAATTTCGCAATAACGGACAAGTTGGCCCATGAGGCAATGATTCAAGACTCTCCACCTAATCAAATTTTCACACCTGACGAGATCAATCACCACCAAAACTTCATCAAGTTTGCAGGTACGACTTAGTTCATCCTTATTTCAATGATCACACCTCTCGTCGAATTTCTCTGGCCTCAATTGACCACCACGTACACGCCCACGCCGATATTTACACCCGACGGAGGAGGCAAAGTGTGGCGCACAAACCTGGGAGACTGTTCTTTGGGATAGGTGTGAGAGGGACCAGGACAAGTTTACAAGATGATGTAGTGGATGGCTACAATCTCGAAGGGCGTGAATTTTAGAATTTTGACAACGAGTTTTCGAATTAAGCTTTGTGCGTGCGCCAAGACTTCGGTTGCGAGAGTGCGGGCGACACTATAAACACCACCATGGCTGGATGGTGCGGTGGTACATCGTCTTGTCTAGTCTGCTGAGTAAGGTCTGGATAGCCTGGACACATATCCCACACGAGACAGGAGACCGCTGGTTCGAATCCGGCAAAACTAAACTACATTTCTCGCGGCGCTAGTATGCATGGATGATAAAGGCATGCTTGGATAATCAAAGGTTTTAAATTTCCCTTTGGTAGGTACTTACGGAGGAGGGTCGACTGTTTGTGTAAGCGAACATACCTCATAGTGGTATTTAAAAATGAAATCCAGAGTATGAGTGTCTCTATTGACAAAAGAGTCATCCAATATGTATACATAGTACCGGTCATGTGTCATAGCTAGATAGCTGAAAACACATTAAATGATTAAAAAAAAATATGTAATTAATTCAAGCTGGTCTGTCGCGAGATTTGAAGAAAATACCGCGATTCTTATTGAAGCCTTAGAGTCCCCGCCCTTGAAACCTAATCAGCTTCCGAAAAATCTATACACTCCCAGAAAAGTATTATAATGTTAGAACAAGTACAAGGTAGTGGCTCCTTCAACAACGAAAACAGGACTCATAATCAACTTGGCCAAAAACATCATTTTAGCCAGAAAGCTGCGCAGCCCTCTACGCTGCCTCTATCATCAATTTGACATCGTGAATCTTATTTATTCATCTTTTCACTTTCCGTGCTCCAACATGGCGAGTTTGAGTGCTAGTGTGGGTAAATCCAGCGGTTTTGACGCGTCGCAAAATGCGACAATGACCTCAACAAACAACGACAGCGGAGCGCAGACAGCTCCAATGGATAGAAACCTTGAAATTATGAGGAAACTACTTAAAAAGATTAGACTAACAGTGATGGGAGAGATGAATGAGGAGGACTTACCCTCAATGGAGGACGTGAACGAGGCCGTAAAGGCCTTCAACGCACACAAAAGGGCCTGGACGGAAATGTCTCAAAAGAAGTCTCCTATCGAGGAGAGGATGATGGCGCTAGGGGAAGTCGTCAAGAAAAGCCTCGCGGATCCAGCAGTGGTTTTGAGCGCGCCACCACCATCTAGTTACGCGTCGGTCGTGGCTCCGCAAATGACGAAACCAGCGGTACGAATAAGAATCGATGGCGCCCAAAGCTTGCAGGCACAAAAGCTGCTATAGAAGGCACAACAACACATCCAAGGCGCATTTTCAATTCGATAGATGCGAAGCAACTACACCAAGGTGTTTGTCCAGTCAGCATCCCAAAGAGCCGCGGCGCTCAATATGCAACAGCCTAGCGATATTAAAATTCTACGGCGAAATTTTCCAGTCGATGTATCCGGAGTCTCATTACGGAAAGAAATAGAGGGTGGCAGAGATGCCAATAGCTACGCCATCATCAGGAAGATAGAGACGGTGACGAAGGCACGTATTCCAGGCCTCGCAATTAACAGAATATGATGGCTCCATGACGGAAAGGAACATCAGCGATCGAAGAAAAACGGCCGCAACCGCCGATCAATAGAGTTCAGCCTCCCATCGGAGGCAATACAAACGGAGGTAGTTTGATAGGGCCTTGTCATCAACGCCATGCTCTTCACCGCGCAGGTGTGGTCACCACGAGCCCAGCCAAAGCAGTGTTATAACTGCAGCCAGTGGGGAAACACCCAGGCGTCATGTGGAAAGGCAGCCAGGTGCGGCGACTGCGCTGGCGCTCACCAAACTCGTGACTGTCCTAGGAAAGGGGCTTTCTTGCGCGAAATTCGGCAAGGAATATCGTTCGTAGTAGAAAGCAGCGTGTCTGATCTACTAGGTCTACAAGGGGAAGTATGGAGAAGGCTCGGATGGAGCTGTTGTCGAGAACGGTGGAAATATGGAATGAAAAACCAACAATTGCGCCAATGCAAACAGTTGGAACGACTGATAATCAGGGATTAACTTTGGTCACCAGTAAGAAGGCTGAAGGACTCAGAAGAGAGCTAGGACGACCACGCAAGGTAGTCGAAGCCTCCGTGGTACCAACAATCCCCGCGATAGCAGTACCACCATCGGGGCTAATTCTTCGGACACTTCGACGACCAACGTCGAGTGAGAAGGCGCCTTCTCTTTTTAATTTCTCCTAATTTTAGTCTGATTGAAGCGAGAGTTAACGAATTAGGGGGAAAGTTTATATAATTGTGGTTGAAAGGAACGGCGTCAGCATTAAGCCGGGTCTGTTCAGAGTGGCAGGACATCGGGTTTTGTTTGTTGACAGGTTTTTCCCTTACCAAAGCGGCTTACCGTCTTCATGGTTCTTTATATAGATACCGCATAGGACGTTAAACTAGAGAAATGAATGAATCAACTTGGAGGATTATCAATACCACAAGAGCAACAGAGTCAAAATCATCAGCAACTCTCAATTTACGATCTCTCAAATATTCAGCCCTCTATACACCAAGACCTCCGGGATCAAATAATCCGAGATATCTCCTCTCAAAAACCTCTCCCTTCACATAACACACAAATCCCATTAAATTTTCGAACCTCTCCGTATCCTCTAGCAAAAGCCCTCGCAATGCTGACATCTACATACCCACAGAATTTACGTTGTTCAACTAGAACAAACCGTTGGCCCGCGTGGAATGGCTTGCTGTCTTCCTTCTACTCGCACATACTGTAACTTAAGTTCAAAATCGAAGAGGACAAGAACTCACAGGCATCTGACCGGAACATCAGCCTCGATATTTTTCGGTACATCCCTTTTATAAAACAAGTACATATCTTGCACTGGTTTGAAACAGGAGGGCCTGGTTAAGAATATCTTTGGTAGGAGTTTTTGGACCATGTAAGATCTTAATTCAAAGACAAGTAGGCACAGCAGACTGTTTTGCTGGTGGTGGCTAGGATTACGATGCACAGGGGTAATGATCACTGAGAGTGAAGAACTTTCCAGGTGATTCCATGATAAATAGAGGAACAATGGAGCACTGTATGGAAATTGTTTCTAGATTATACTACCAGATGGAGGAGACTATAATATTCCGGGATACGGTTTTGGGAAAATCAGGAGAGAGTCTAGCTACCTCAGGTGTGTATATTCTTGGCATTTTCTACTTCCTAGACTCTCATGGTTGTGAATATCAAAAGTAACCAGCAGTAGACCTTTATTCAATGATAATCATCCCTAAACCGTCAGCCAATAAACCTCCGTAAGCTCTTACCTTAACAACACAGACTACTAGACATCTGCTACAACGCATACAGATGGATGCCAATCAATACTTTGTCGACTATCTATAGGATTTCGAGCTGAAGTCGCAATGTAGAGGAACATTATGGTTAGACTTTAATAAATATCTTGCCTCAATACGAGGATAAATCCCAGCCTGCAGATGCTTTTACTGAAAAATACTCTGCCGTCCGATAATGTCAAACATGGGATTGTTTGAATATTTTAGCTTTGAACCAACTACATAGTTTGATGTGTCGTGGTGCACAGTCCAGGGCTACGTCTAGTTGGGATAGTTATTCTTATGTTTGAAGGGCAGCCTCAAGCAGAACCATAATGTTGCTAGAGAGGCTTGTTCCTGATACACTGGAGTTAGACGTCCATGTACTTCGTCATCGCACGTAGGTATTCCCAGGAGACATGTGTGTCTACACGGAGGGTTCTTTTAGACCAGATCGACAGAGATGACATCAATATACTTGTACTTCAAATTTTTCATCGGACCCGCAGTATCAAATAGATGATTACGAGAAATGGGCGACTAGAGCCAAAAGTGTTTCCGGGCGAATCGAAAATACCCCTAAATTCAGACCAAAAAAGGTTTTCGGGGAAAAAGGCTTGGCACAATCCACCAAATTGTAACGATTCCCAACCAATATTCAGCAAAGCTTAAAGCAATCACCAAGCATCCCTCTATGCCGATGGAGACGAGGATCCCAAATTGACTGACCTCTAGATTAGTCCGGGCGCAAGATAAGGAATACTGTGCTTGAATAGGCGATACCCTGTATTAATAGAAAATCAAGTTACATCCAGCCTTAAGCTCTACTATACATATTGGTAGTTTGGAGCCACAAGACACCCGTGACCCACACCATCACTAAGCTCAGCTTATCTCACTTTTCCCCCATTCTAATCCACTAGGAACCTCAGAGATACGAAGATGGGGGTAATAACTCTGTAGTGAAAGAGCATGGAGATTTCATTGTGTTTGTTCGTTTGAATGCTATTCGTAGCAGGCATATGCCCTACACCCAATAGGCGTGATACGGCTATCTGATCTACACAGACTCACTATTACCTACGTGCATGGCTTTACTTGCCAAAGAAACCATGAGAAATAAACATAAGAACAAAATGCAGTATGTCGAAACAAAAGCGCCCTGCGCTCTGTCCTATAATTTCCAGTAATTGACTACTAAAATAACCACTGATACTCCTAGGGGAGCTTATAATTCTCCAGCTACGGCTTTTTCCCCAGAACATCTCGTTACAGTTGCGAATTCGATAAATTTCTCACAATCTTTTTCTCCCAGCATCTCAATTGCCCTCGGGAGAGGTTTCCGTTTCATGCTTCCCCACCGTTGTAGGGCTGGTCGGTATTCTGGAAGGTGCCAAGGGCGTCTTTCTTGACCGCACTCACATTTGCCTTCGAAATTTTCATGCTTGAATCTTTCATGTAATTTAGAAAAATCACCGTGTCCAGTCCTAGCTACAATCAGCCTGTGGTAGGCCCATCTCGGTAAAGCGAGTTCTGGAAGTCACTTCAGAGTCAATATAAGATCTAAGTTCGTATAGTGCTTGGGCGCATTTTCCTGCCACCATGATACTACTAGTTCCTCCGTGCGTTCCCTGACAAATCTGTTCAGTGATGCAAACGTAAACTTCATTCTAAGGGGCACCTCCATGGGGTGTGACTCATTGGTCACTTCAATTGGGGCTTTTATTAGAGCGGTTTTGGCAAGCTTGTTTGCCATCTCATTTCCCTCGATCCCTGAGTGCCCTGGTATCCACCGAATTTCTACTGACTGATGATTTTGAAAGTCCTTGACAAATTTATCGACTATTCCCCAGAACGATCTAGACCTGCCACTACTCAAGGCCTGGACAGCTTGTAAACTGTCTAAGAGTACGTTGATTGAGTTAATGCCAGCCACCAGTAGTGCTGCTTTGAGGGCTTTCTGGGCTCCCAAGAGTTCCGCATCATAAGCCTTTGCACCGAGCAAAGGGCCTGCGACGCTCCCGATCGTTTGTCTTCCTCTGAATAGAGTGTAGCCCCATGCAGATTTTGACAGCCCGCAAGATGAACCGTCTGGGTACGCACATAGAGTGTCGGCTGGCAAGTGTTCTATCAATTGTTTGGCTAGTGTGGCTTCAGACTGCTTGTCTAGTGTCGCTGATTGGAAGCTGAGATCCGCCTTTGGATGGAAAAGTCTTCAAGACTCCACAGCAAGCGGTACGTTCTGAGTGCTAGTCCACAAATGTGTCAAGGGATGCTCTGGATTTATGAACGATCAGTTCTTCTGTCTTGCGCGGAGTCCTAGGTGGTTTATGGTTTCCTTTGGACCTTCTTGGGATCTGGCTACCAGAGGATGCCACGTGTCAAATCGTTCAATTCGCGCTGCAGCTCTCAATTGCCTTTGCTGAAGGATGATTGCTGCCGGGGTGATACCAGACTCTCTGTGGAGAACCTTGTTCGGGGTAGTTTGCCATGCCGGTCGTGCTGCCCGGATTGCCTTGACAATAGTGCTATCCAGGAGATCAGTATGCCAGTAGATTCCCGTGCTCAATTCCTTGCTCCAATGAGTGGTGACACGGGTAAACCCCACCTACCATGCTTCGGCTCCATACATCGCTGTATTTATGATGCATGCCTGTGCTGCCTTGATCATTAGCTGCGGGCCTGCGCCCCGTTTAATGCTGTTGATTCCCGGTATAAACTGCGTTAGCCTTTGAGATTTCTCATGCCACTCTTGCACATGCTGCTTGAAGTCGAGTTGGGAGTCTATCCATACCCGAAGTTATATGATATGCGGGGAAGGTATTATCTTGTTGCCTTGGATCTGGATAGCTAAGCCTATCGTGTCCAGCTTTTTATTTGGACCCCCTCCAATTATCAATAGGTCAGACTTCGACGGGTCAAAAATTATTTCATGCTCGTCTACAACCCGCAAAAGCTTCTCTACTTCTACTTGCATATTTTCCACCGCGTCAGCTACTGTGCTTCCAGTGGTGAGAATTGCGATGTCTTCTGAGTACCCAAACTTGTTGAACTCGCTCTCATCTTTGACTAGAATGACAATATACGAATAGGAGTGGTGATAATGGTGAGCTTTGCGGGACCCCACACTCCACGACTTTGCCTCGGGTAAGTCCATCCTGGTGTCGAACATGTATCCTTGTTCGGTTCAAAAATGATTCAACCCATCGGAATAGTAACCTGGGCCACCCTTGGTTTCTCATCCGGTGTAACAGACGTTTGTGAAGGACTGCGTCAAATGCGCCCTGTACGTCTAGGGCAAACATTGCTGTGACCTTGTTGTCCTGCATTGCTAACTCTGCCTCTGCATCGTGTATGACATATGAGACAAGGTCGGCCGCTGAGCGTCCCTGAAGTGCACCTGTCAGACCAGGATCAGAGCCCGATGGAATCCGTATTCTTGACTTGATGTTTCGTGATTCATGTAAATTCCATTCTTCTAACATGATCGTAACATTATTGTCAGAATAACATGCCAAGCTGGTACCTGACATAATTTGTGATTGCCTCAGGAAAACCTTGGCGTTTTGGGTAGTTTTCAGCTAGAAAATACTTGGCGTCCGTGTAACAGACGTGGTGGACTGGTATTGAATCGTTTTAGGATTACATCTTGGCTACAACATGCTTGGATTGTATCTTGTGATGTAAGTAAGCTATTTCTAGATATTATCATCAAATGTCAGGCAGTAGATATGTATAGATATATAAGCTGAGAGGAAGAGGAAGAGGGACAGACAGACAGACAGAGAATCACATCTTTTATTTTACTTCAATTGAAAGCTCCTGTGCGAGCTATTCTCCCAGATACCTCCAGACTTAATCATTAAAGCTTCCGAACCAGCTAAAAAGGTTCGACAGCACCGAAAAGCTGATGTAGGTCAACACGGTGTTTGATTGCTAGCCACGCCATTCTTTTGGCTACTATTCGTTCTAGCCCTTTGCCCAAGCAAGGGAGAAGGAAGAGCGGTCGCCATCCTTTAGCTGTTGCTAGGTCTCGTCCTGGTTTTGGAAGCATGATGATTTCTGCCACTCGAAATATGGTAAGAAAATGCCCATGCTCTAAACACGCTTGGAAGATGTTCTTTGCCTATCCGCCGATATCTAGCTAGCATACTCTCAGCAGTTGCACTGTTATCTTGTCTTAACCTGGGGACTTGTTGCCTGAGCCAATGGTGCTTGTCGTTACATCCTCTGGTGATAGTGTCGCGTTCCACGGGATTGACCCCGTTTGTTCGGATTCCCACGTGGGGAGATCGTGAGCTGCGTAGAATTTGGCGAGAAGATAGTCCCTTAAAACTTCCGCTCATTCGAGTGGGTCTGGTGTCCACGTATCCTCCGCCATTTTGAGAGGGGGAGGATCTCAGCCTATATTGGGTTTGGCCCATTGCATCACTTTGAAGACTTGTGAATCTGTCGTAGCATAATCAACCTGCTTCCTCCGATGATCTCTTTTTGCTGCTCTTACTGCATGCTTAAACCTTTTCCGGGCTTCTGCCTCGCTGTCTGGGTAGCTTCCAGCTTCATGATACTCGCGGTGCTTAAGTTTGCAGTCCTCATTCCACCACGAAGCTGTGATTCCATGCGCTCTTGTAGGTTTGTGACCTACTGTCTTGCGTACGTCACACAAGGCCTCCATCAAACTTGATAGCTGACATTCAATGTTACTTACGCTATTCAAAGGACTTGGTCTGACCCACGGTTTGACATACTAGGCGAATTTGGCTAGATCTTGATCGCGTAACTGTAGTTCCTGGCTTATTACAGACATATCGGGCTTCCATCTGGCTTCAATGGACCCAAAGATAGTCATATGGTCTGAAGTGCAGTTGTACTCGCGTGATACCTGTCAATGGATGGAGTGAATTGATGGATGTTATAATCACGTGCTATCACGCGTCTGATACGCGATTCACGAAGTATATATATATATATATCTATAGCACTCAATAGGAGTCTACTTTCCTCCATGTAGATAATCTTAATCACCAGCTTAGACCTCGTCAATCTACTTCCCCTGACAATACCAATGCCTCTGCTGTGACGTTGCTTCATACCAGATCCAACACATTTCTATCTCCGTGCGTGGGTACACCGAACATGGTGAGTAGATGCATATCCTGAGCTGTAGCTCATTCTATTATTTGATCACCATTACCGTACTGACGAGTAGCCTGTGGTTGCCAATACCTTGACACGGCATTAATGTCTCCTCCTACAGCTGTCGGACCTGAAGAGCTCCATCGAAGTAGGGGCTTTATGGTCTCATTCAATTCCGGTGTACGATACACAATGACAAACATCACACCATAAACTTTTACGAAGCAGTAGTCCCTGGTTTAATCCTGGGGAGAGGGGAATATATGCGTGGCTACTAAGCCTTTACGGACAAAGCTGATTGCCCGCGGGCGAGTTCCAGCTGCGCCTATCGGCTTGTAACTGTTGAATCCCGGGTGACTTTTGGTTGTAGGTTCTCCGTTATTCTGCATTACCCATGGTTCCTGTACCATGACTTTGTGTCCTCCGGCCTCTCATGCTTGCTGCAGCGCGATATATATATCTTCTCTCCACCCTTTCTCACATTCATTTGATGAAATAGAAGGGCGATTTATTTTTCGCTTTAATTATGAGTTGTGATTGTACAACTCATTAATTTTGCATCGATTCGTCCGGGGTACCGATGACCTCTGGGGCCTTACCCTTCTTTTCCGACTCCGCTAGCGCTGCTATAAAGTCTCGATGTCCGCGTTCTCGGATTATTCTTAGTTCCTCTGGTGTACAGGGGTAGAGTATCCCGTTCTGTCGTCTAGGTCAGGCCATGCAGTACAGGTTAGTCGATTCGTGAGGTCCTGCGCAATTTCCACATTTAGGTACCCTGATATGGCATTCTACTATTTCATGCACTCCAGTGTATCTTCCAAACCTTTGTGCTTTGGTGCGTGACCGTGTGCTGTAGAAGCCCCAGCATCTCTGACATTGTTCAGTAGGACGTCGGCATACTAACGGAATTGCCGGTCCACTCTCGTCGAAAATTCTGAACCTGAGGATTCTGGTTTCTGTTTAAAGAGATAATCCAGCTTGTAGAATATTGTCCAAGCTTAACTTGGTTCTGTCGTACTTGTACCGGTGTGACCCCACATAGAGCTTGGCATTCTGTAGTCACAATTTCCTTCGTGACTGAAATGCTACCTTCTAGAGTCCTGATATATAGCGGTACATGCAGCACTATGACTGAAGTCCTGTCTGATGCTGCTTCAATGCAGATGTTTTCTTGCTGGAATGAGCCTGAAACTCCCAGTATTTATTCTCGGAGCCTGTCCTATGCGCACTCTAGTGCTAGGCCTGATCAAACTTTTGTTATTGCAGTAATGGCTAATGCAGCAACTCCAGCTCTCTCAGTAACCGGCTTCTTTATTGTGACTGGTGACAATCTTCGACAGCCATGTTCTTGCTCCGACCGGAAGAAAAGCCGCTTATCTTCTTTTGGGGGATTTTATATATTAGGCTTTACATCTGTAGTAGGCCTTCGAGGGGTGGGGAATGCAGGTGTATCTGGGAGCTTGGCCGCTTTCCGAGCTTCTGTAACTCACGAGTTCGCAATCTCCTGTGGCTTTTGAGGCAGTTGGTGGTGCGACTTATCGCTTGTTTTTGACGCCCTAGGCGTCGATACTTTGCAGGAATTCTTAAGCTAAGCCTATTCCCTGCTATCAGATGCGTTCTAATTGATCCATTGCAGCGGCAATCCCAAAAAGGCTCGGGTATTAGTGGTCGCCTGCATTGATTGACGTTATAGACAACGGCAGCTTGCACGCAGCCATGATGCTGCTTGATTATTAATTTAATTTATTGTCCTGTCTGAGTCTATGACTATGTAGGACATGCAGGTACTCTCTGTCTACAAGCCAAGGAGAATTCTGCCACTAGTATTTTCCCTCCTATTCCTCCCATACAGCTCCCCTTAAACAGTACCACCCCTCACAAGTCCTCATTCGATCATACACTTGGAGGAGCCCTTTGCCCTTCATTATCTCCCCTCTCCAGCCAACGAAACGATAGCCATTTACGGGTGTATGGCAGCCGGGAAAAATCGCAAAAACCACTGGGTGCGGGGCTCTCCTAATACCGACATTAGGACTAAATCCGAAGACATAGTGCCCCTTCTGAAGCGTTCGAAGAGGTCGGCCGGCTGGGCGCTGCATGCCTGTGTGTACCTTTGGAAATTCACCCTATGACTATCTAACCTCCTTCCAACTCCTTCCCGAAGATCGTGCTGAAATGTCAGAAATGTTATGACAGAGCGAAATTGCCATATAGAAGCTTGGCTCAACTTCTTCTTGCCATCTCGATACTAGGAAGTGCTGTAGAGTCAGCGAAAATGATGTCCTCTTGTTTAATTACCTACAATCGCGGTCTTGGCTCCCACAAACGTTCGTAAGTTGAAAATCACTGGAAAATATCGGTCCTGCAATGCCCACAAGAGGCCTCTTCATTCTCTTTCCACGCCCCACTCTACTATCCTTCCTCAAGATGTATAACCTCATTAGAGTAAGAGTCCTACATAAGCCAAAACCCCAACTTTGTATATTATGACTTGATTTCCTCCTTTCGGGTAGATGTAGCGTCGTAAGTATGTCGTGGGTAATGGTCGTTAACGAACGATGCAAGCTCCTGTTTGAAATTGGAGTAACGCCTTCATCAGTAGTTGAGGCGAGGTGCTGTAGTATCATTGAGGTAGAGGATTTGCGTGAGAATGGTAGGCCAACATTAACGAGAAGTCGTTGATTTTAGATGTTATTGAGGTTGCTTTTGACTTCGATTCGCCTTGGCTATCTCAGACATGCAGAGCTTACAGAGCGATTACACCGGCACCACTGGAAAGTGGATAATTCATCTTTGCCGTCTTCTAAAATGCCGTTTTTTGCTTCAAACTTATCGAGTAATTCGTTTATACCATTAGTACAACAGTCTACTCATCCGTGGCTCTCAGATGCCAAGGATGGATCGTATATTGCGGGCCGATTCAAATATATTAGCCATACTAGCCGCTAAGTTCCAACATCAATCTCACTTCTTCTCAGACCCACCCCATTATTGTTCTCAATACGGATAGATACAGTCCTCTGTCTCTAAGGTTTGCTAATTAATCTATCACAGACCCGTTAAATCAATTCTTCGGGGTCCAATCCAATGAAATTCTACACAATCTAACTGCACTGTGGGCTCTAAGTTTTAGCACGTAAGCTATGATAATAAGTTCCTCTTTGTTAAGATTTGCTCCCTACATCTAAATCGAATTGATAAGCATTCTATTTTATAGTTTAGGTCACAAGTGCTTACCAATTATTCTGCAAGACTATCATGAAATTTGCGCATGAATTTCAATTAGCATTGGAGAGGGAGGGATTCCCTGCTTTTTGGATAGCGTCTGCTGTTCCTTATAGCCAGCTCAAAAAATTCCTAAAAAATGTAGGAGATTTTATTTTGATCCTCACAGCTATTCAAGGCTTCTGCCCTGGTGCTGCTTGCTTACTCGTTTATCGAGGATAGATTCAGAAGGAATTCCAGCGTCTGGGACTGGACCCAGCTACTCTTGCTCAACTATCGCTTCAGTGCAAACAGGAGTTTTCAAATACAACAGAATCTACTTCAATTGTACTGCCAGACAAGTTCAAAAGTAAGAAAACAAAATCCGCCTAATGGCTAATAGTGATATGAGGCAGATTATGTAGCACTTACTCCAAGGATTACTTTCTCTATCAATCTTCGAGAGGATATCCACCCTGATGCGGCTCTTTCTCCGACGATTACACGCTTTCTTGGAAACCTAGCTCTTGATTTTAGCAACCCAAAAAAGTATTTGAGAAAGACAGAGTAGGTACATCTCTTTAAAACTTGAATTTTTACGTGAATGGTAAGCTAGTCTTAAGCCTGATAAATCTTGCTAAAAGTAAAGCACCTCAGCTGTGACTTATTAAAAAATCATTGATTATTTCACGGAGAAATATTTCAGAATTCAGCTGCTTTGTCTAAGATTCATCTTTCTTCTGTTGTCACTCTGACCCTCAATCCATTATAGATGTTCATTTTTAACCTCAGAAAGGTTTTCATCAATTATTCAGAAACAAGGAGAAAAGTTTCAACAATTCAAACTTCCTTTGAAATTTGAAGTTCAGTTTATTGATGTCCTTCGAAATGATGTTGTACTATTGGATCTGCTTCAGGACCAACAGCAAAAATCACTAATTTATCAAGTAGAGACACTATCTGCTGCAATCTCAAGCTTGACCAAGTAACTAGACTTCATCCAAATATCAAGTATTATGGCTAATCCTAGTGAGAAAGGCCCTCTAAGTTTCACAAAACTGACATGTACACATGGAGAGCGATATTCGATCTTTATATACAGGCAGGAATATTCTTTTCCACTCATGAACACGACCGGGGAACCCGAGATAGTGCAACAGCACAAAGGCAACTCGAGTGGTTTCAGATTGAATTAATGCGAAGAGGATTAGAGAATTTGTTCAAGTTGCGGGCGAGTCGTCAAACACTAAATCATTTTCTGGCGCTTAATCTTTCTCTTCTTCAGACTCTCAAATTTCAAGAAATTAATCAGAAAGCTATTTATAAAATTGTTAAAAGTAAGTCAATTTTATCACAGATATTCCAAAAATTTATCAATTTGGAAGCTTGAAGAGAAAGGCTTCCAGAATTTGACAGGCAATATATTCGTATCCCTTTCAAAGTTGCCCGGGTTTTTTGAAAATTATCTAGCCTCAATGAAGGCAACCCTTTGATTAAGTGTTGGTGACGAAAAGTATTTGATTTAAAAATATTCTGTCGTACCAGAAATTAACTGATGATTGGGTAGAATTTATCAAAAGAACACGTCTCGACATCGCAAAGCCAATCCCAAGACTTGTTCACCCAGATACTTCTATTTCTGAGTCGATTGCGAAGGCGATTTGCTCAAAAGTCAACCAGGATCTGATCAGAATTGTTCCACAGATAGATGATTTTATTTGCCCAGTCTGCCTTTCTGTTGTTTGGCGACCAGTTAAATTGAAGTGTCATCATATTTTTTGCATTCAATGCACAGTTTTATTGCAAAGAGAGCGAAAATGGCCATGTCCACTATGTAGACAAAACGTAGTCATGGAGGCTAGTCAAGGTACGTAACCAACACTGAAATCTGCCTATCAATTTATGTGAATTAACTAGGAGAATACAATGAGATGAAGAAACTGCTAACTACAAATTAGACAATATTGATCATAAGCTTGACATTTTTTTGAGGAAACACTTTCCCAAAGAAGTCCGCTTGAAAAGAATTGCCGCAGAAACCGCAGATGGCATCGAAAAGTTTGGAATTTATTATAGGCATCCTTCAGAGGGAAGATGCTGTATCATGTAACTAAATATTTATAATATTTTGATTAGATTTCTCTTCCCGAATTTAGTGACCCAAGGAGACATGTAAGTGGCTAAAAATATCATCTACAGATTTAAATGAACTCAAAAAAACTACATTTTTACTAGAAAGCTACGTAGCTTTTACAATCAATTTGACAACCTGAATTTAATTTTTTAAACTTTTTTACATTCCTCTTATCAATTCGCTTTCCGTGCTTCAACATGGTGGGTGTGGGTAAATCCATCAGTTTCGAAGCGTTGCAAAAAGCGAGAACAGCCACCAAAAACGATAACAGCGGAGCGCAGATAGCTCCACAGGATGAGAATCTAGAAACCCGGGGGAAAATGTTGAAAAAGGTCGAACTAACTGTGATGGGTGGGATGAGTGAGGAGGACTTACCAATAACCAAGGATGCCAACAAAGCGGTGAAGGGCTGGACAGCGATATCTCAGATTCCGTCCTTAATCGATGAGAGTATTATTTTTAAATCATTTAATGTGTATTCAGCTATTTAGCTATGACACATGACCGGTACTATGTATACATATTGGACAACTCTTTTGACGTTAGAGACACTCAGACTCTGGACTTCATTTGCAAATACCACTATGAGGTATGTTTGCCTATACAAACAGTCTACCCTCCTCCGTACGTACCCACCAAAGGGAAATTCAAAACCTTTGATTATCCATGCATACTAGCGCCGCGAGAAATGTAGTTCAGTTTTGCTGGATTCGAACCAGCGGCCTCCTGTCTCGTGTGGGATATGTGTCCTAGCTATCCAGACCTTACTTGAGAAACCAGCCAAAATGATGTACCACCGCACCATCCAACCATAGCGGTGTTTGATGAGAGGATAATGGCGCTCGGGGAGGTAGTCAAGAAGAGCCTCGCATATCCCGTTCGTATTGCTGCCCAATGAGTGGTAACGTGGATTTCGCCATCAAGGATCTACGCGTCGGTCATAGCTTCACAAATGAAAAGACAGCGGTACGAGAATGAATCGATGAAGCGGAAAAACGGCAGCCAGACTAGCTGCTATCAAAGGCAAAAGATAACATTCAAGGTGCATGCACAATTCGTCAAATGTGCAGCAACGACACTGAGGTGTTCATCCATTCGACTCCCAAGAGAGACACGGCGCTTGACATGCAACATCCAAGCGACTTCGAAAATTTGCGGCAAGACTTTATAGTTGAGGTTTCCGGAGTCCCACTGCTGACAGGAATTGAGGGCGGTAAGAATGCCGAAAATTACGCCATCATAATGGAGATGAAGACGGCGACTGATGCCCGGAATCTGGCCTTCAGTATTAATAGAATACGATGGCTGCACGATGGAAAGGAATACCAGCGGTCAAATAAAAATGGCCTGATGTCAAGAGCATGAGAGGGGATCGCATTTCGAGGGTTCAAGAGTTTAAGAGTTCTACGGTCCAAGAGTTCAACACAAATAAGAATCCATATTTTCTAAAGAGTTCCTAAGAATAAAAGACCTTGACCTTTCCAACTCATGTAACCCAGAATACCCATTATATATTCCAATCTATTTTTATCGAATTTTCGAATTTAACCTGTTAAATAATAGAATAGAGTAGAATAGAACAGAGCAGAATAGCACAGAAATCTTCGGAAATAGTTCCTCTTAATTCAAAACAGGCCCTTGGTCCGTGATAGCAGATTAGAAAAACAATTGTGGCTAGCCTCCTATCAGAGGCAATGCAGTCGGATATGGTCAAAAACGGCCTTGTCATCAACACCATGATTTTTACCGCGTAGATGTGGTCACCACGAGCCCAGCCGAAGCAGTGCTTTAACTGCAGTCAGTGGAGACACAGGCGTCGTGTGGAAAGGCAGTCAGGTGCGGTGAGTTCGCTGGCGCTCACCAGACACGGGACTGTCCAAGCAAAACGGTTTCTTGTGCAAATTGTGACAAGGAACACCTCTTTTGGCAGAAAGTAGCGCGTCGGGTCAACTAGTTCTTCAAATGAAGTATGGAGAAGGCTCGGATGAAGCTTCTATCGAGAATGGGGGAAACATGAAATGAGAAACTCTCAGCTGAACACAAGCAAACAGTTCGAACGACAGATGATCAGGTACTTACTCTTGTCTCCAGTAAGAAGGCTTAAGGGCCCAAAAGAGGGCCGGTACGACCGCGATAGTCGCATCACCTTCAGGGCCGACTCATGGAACACTTCGATGATGAATATCGAGTGAGGAGATTTATTCTCTCTTTGTCTTCTCCTAGTAGTAGTCTGATCGAATGTGGAGTTAACGAAATATGTGGAAAGTTTATATCATTATGGCTGAAAGGAACGTCGTAAGGGCTTGACCCTCACTGTCCATGAGAACATATTTAAAAACTGTAAAATTGAAAAAAAAAAGTAGCTTGTATCTTCTATATAGGTTCTAGGAGTCCTCTATAGTCATCGACTCAGTTAGGACTATAATATAAATCTAATATAATCTAAAGGAACGTCGTCGGCAGGAAGCCGGGTCGGGCTATGGTGGAAGGACCGGGGTCTTGACTTGTCAGAAGCTTTTTCCCTCACTAAGGTAGCTTACCATCTACATGGTTCTATAACTAGATATCGTATAGGACGTTAAACTAGAATATTCATTTCTGCCGGAAAGTATTTCAATTTGCTTTGCACCGCGTATCGCGCAGCCAAGAGATTCTGCGTCTGACAGCAGGATTATCCCGTTGAAATTTAGGGACTTCCTTCGGGTCTTACGGTATGAGAGGAAATGAATGCCGACAACGGCAGAATGATTTATCAATCTATGCCGGAGGCTGGAGTTTGAATTCCTGGATGCCAAGGCAATAGGCTTAGGCGGCTTTATGACGGAGAGAAGCGCCAATATGTGAAGGAGAATGGCCATACGTCAGGGTCAATCGTCGTAAGCTTGCCGGCAGAGGCTCTTCAGGGCGAGGTGATGGGAAACGGCATTACGTATAAGGCAATGCTCTGCACGGCCCAGCTCTAGTCACCCCGAGCGCGAACTAAGCATTACTTTATCTGCAGGCCATGCGGGCACACTCAAGCCACTTGTGGTAAGACTTGAAGAGGCAAAGGGTGTGCGGGCATCATCAAACCAGAGACTGTCTGGAGCAGTCGGACCAATGCTGCAATGGCGTCAAGGCTGAAAAGTCGCGGCAGAAGGACATGTGTCCAAATCTCATAGAATGCAAGGCTAGTGCTCAAAGAGCGATGTATGGACTTTTGGAGAAAACTGGAGAGCTAAGAAGAGACGAGATATTGCCTGCGCCGATAATCCCTACAACCATCACACAGCCAATTGTTACGTCGTCATTCAACCAAAGGGCTGGGGGAGCCAAGAGAGGGCCAAGAAGCCTGCAAAAACATACCGTTGTCCCTGCCCCTCCACCATTGGGGTTTAAGCTTCAAACTACAAACACTTTTTTGACACACAAGGAAAATGAAAAGGTGCCAAGTAAACTGCTCCTAGGTTTCCACCGAACCAAGAGCTAATAACACTTTCCATAGGCTAACTGGAGAACCACAGAAATAATTCCGGAAGCGATAAGTGGATCATATCGTAAGGCTTCTCCATTTAGACATATCGACAGGATTATAGGCGGCTGTATGAGCCCTCAAGCCGCTTAAACAGGTCCAGTAAATTCAAATTCAAATTATTTTACCCTTATTCCTACGATTGTGCCGTGCAGCCCCACTTAATGTGACTTCCAAGGGTCAACACTCTTGTTAAAATTTAAGCTTTATCCCTCAGAGTAATTATATACACTAGTAGAATATAATACTGACGGTTTATCTGGCCTTCGTAAGACAAAATGGCCGTTACGCGTATCATAATCGTAAGGTTATTTGGTTTGAATTGAAAAATTAAATTTAATCTTACTGAAATGAACATGTGGTTCAGTTAATAGCGGAGGTAAATACATGTACAGAAGATCAATCATTAGGATGTAACGAGTTCCAATATTTCCTGGCAGGCTTTGATGATAAACACCTCAAAATTCAGTATTCATGATAAACTCTTCCGAAATGCGCATAAACTTCGCCACGAATGCCTCGAGGTGAAAGATAACCTTTGTTCCCATACAAATCCTATGTTCGTAAAAGGCTGCCCATTTAATCACTTCGGCTTTCAAGCCAGCGTCTACCATAGGTATTAGGTTGAACGTCAATGTCTTGAGAATAGTGCTTGGGGGAATACAATGAGTGAGGAGGTCGTAGAGCTTTGCGCGAACGAGTAATATACGGGCAGGTGAGTGATCTTCCACAATTTCTCTGGCAACCTCATTGATGAGGGCTTCCCAGTCAGGAGGCGGAATCAAAGTGTTCTCCGTCACTTTCTCACTGTTCATTGTCAGGAAACTTGAAGCTGATGGGGTTGCGTGATGCCAAGTGCTTACTTTTGAGCGTAAATTGCTTCGTACATTAACAACGCTCTTCGCAAATTCCTACCACTTTCTTTTGCAACCCTCTTGTTTAGCTCTGGAAGGTGTGGCCAGCCTTCTTTTCCCCCGCTTTTCTCTAATACATCGCAGATCTCTTGCTCCGTGGGGGCGGCTACCCTGATAAGAAGGGTTCGACTACGAATAGGAGCTATTATGTTGGAGGTACTATTTGCCAGTAGTATTAGCCGTAGATTTGGACTATATTTCTCCATTGTACGCCGTAAAGCAGCTTGTGCGTCTCTTGTTAGTTGATCGGCTTCATTTATAACGACTACTTTGAACTTTTGCTTGGCATTTTGATCAACCTGCTGAGTCTGGGCAACTTCTTTGAGTAAATCTTGCACTACAACTCGATCATAATTCCCTACATCGGAGGGCGTAATCTCGAGATGGTAGACTGAGGCAACGATGTTGAATTCAAGCTTTCGATTTGACGTAGTTTGAAAGGTGCGGGAATCAATCTTTATCTTTTCTACACCAGGTCCATAAAGCTCTTTTAGTGTGGCGATTATTCGTGTTTTTTTACCGGCACCAGATGGTCCGAAGACCAGAAGGTGAGGAAAGTCTCCACTTTGAGCCTGTGAAATTTAGGTTGTGAGACGTTCAGAGGGGTGAGAAAGCTTACCAATGCTCGTAATCGATCGGAGAGATCTTTGTGGAAAGTAAGCTGATCAAGAGACCTCGGGTGATGTTTGTCAACCAGTAACGCCATTTTACTCTGGAATTACGGTCCCGCGATGCTCAAGTTTTCAGGTTGCGTCATGGACGCGTCTAGCGCACACGCGTCTTGAAATTATGAAGCTTAGTGAAGATCCTATCATGACTTGCATCATCATCCATATAATGAATAATCTACGATGAGTATTTTATTGTCACGATATAACGAGTTGTGACGCAGTCTCTTAAGTCCGACATAATTGTAAAAACGTATGTCAGGACTGCCTACGGGCCCAGAGTATCAATTCCCAGAGTTGATTATTGCCTCCTATGCCCCTCTCTTGGCTTCCATCGAGAGGTGATACTCCTAAATAGTCTACTTCATCATTTACTCACTGAGGCCGTTGACCTATGTCTTGAAGTGGAATTAAGTTAGCAAAGTGAAGGCTACTTGCAAGTGCACAGTTGAAGAGGAATATTCTCTAATATAATCGGGCTGTAGGATGTTCTAATACCGACATTAGCATGAGAACTGAGAATAATGCCATGCTTCTTTTTTTGAATCAGATTTTAATTGCGTATGCAGCTATCTAGCTATGACACAATATCAAAGAAAAGTACAGAAAAGATGACTCAATATACAAGAAGAGCACTCATGCCTCGGATTTCATTGCAAGTACCACTGCGAAGTTATGGTGGCTTTTTCTTCAACCCAAGTCAGCCCTCATCCGTGAATACCCATTCAGGGGAACGTCTCAAAAACCCCGAGTTATCCAGACATGCCTTCATTATCCACTGAATTTTTATCGCGCGAAATGTAGTCTGATGTGTCTCCTTCCCAAGTGGAGTAGGTGCCAAGGCTACTCAAACCATACTAGAGAACAACACCAGGAGGCGGACCGCGACACCTTCCATCGTTTGCGTGTTGTTATAGTGTCCGCTACACTCTCGCAAGGGAAGTCTTGGCACGCACAATGCTCAATTCGTAAAACTCTGCCAAAATTCAAAATCACACGCCCGTCGAGAGTGTATCCATCTTCAGCATCATCTTGTAAACTTGTCCCAATCCCTCTCACGTCCGTCTCAAAGAACTGTCTCCCAGATTTGAGCGCCACACTTTGTTTCCTACGTCGGGTGTAAATATAGGCGTGGGCGTGGGCGTGTATTTGGCGGCTAGCTGAGGCCAGAGAATAGTTGATAAGAGGTGTGGTCATTGGAATGCGGATGTACTAAGTCGTACTTGTAGACTTGATGAGACTTGTGTAGGAGTCGAACTCGTTAGGAGCGAAAATTTGACGTGGCGGAGAATTTTGAATCATTGCCTCGTGGGCCAACTTGTCCGTTATTGCGAAATTTGACTGAACTTGGCTCTGGGAGAATATTTCACTCCCAGGTTCGTAGAAGGCACCACGCACAGGTGTCAGTTTTGCCCTCCCACTGCAGAGTCTGCAGAGCTGAGATTGAATAATACCTTTTCAACTTTGAGCTGAGTTATCTCCCCCTCTGTGAAAGATACGCTTCCGACAACTCATAAGATGACCATGATGACGATAATGATGCTAGGAATGAGGAAAGATAATGCTGTACCAAACGCTACAACAGAATTCAGAGAAGGCCTCGTTATATTACAACATGTGCGACCTGACGGCAGGCAAACAGAAATCCTACGACAGCAAAGTAAAAGACCCTTCCGCCCTCAAGAAAAGCATATTTCGACTCGTCAAAAATATCGTCCCTTCTAACCTCTAATTACGAATCTACTAGCCAGGAGGGCATCTGGAATACATGAGCTACCCGACGACCCCACTTCCGTAATGAATTTTGAATGCTAGTCTAGGCTCCCTCACGACAGTCACTCTCAACCAAGACTTTTCTGACATCCTTTCACGACCTTAGGTTTGTCCTGCGGCACGGATGAGGGAAAGAGGAAGGGGAAGGCTAGGAAAGTTGAGAGTCGCCGTTAGGTTTACTCAGATCTGCTGCGCCCGGCTAGCGGGCCTCTTCGTCATAGGAAAGCCACGCACCCAGTTGTTTTTGAGACTTTTCCCTGCAACTACACACCCGTAAATGGCCATCATTTCGTTGGCTGGAGAGGGGAGATAATGAAGGGCAAAGGGCTCCTCTAAGTGTATGATCAAATGAGGGCTTGTGAGGGGTGGTACTGTTTGAGGGGAGCTGTATGGGAGGCATAGGAGGGGATATACTACTGGCATAGGTATCCTTGGCCTGCAGGCAAAGAGGACCTGCATGTCCTACATGGTCATAGACACAGATAGGACAATAAAATGAAATAGTATATTAGCATTGTCCTTTGGACTGTGAGAGAGGCAGGTTCGCGATGAATGCTCTTAGACCAAGCTTCGATGCCGCATGGCTCGTGTCCGGAAAGGGCTTAAATTTTGCTAGAAAAATAGAGGAGAGCACTTGAATACGTAAAGATTGACTTGGCGAGGCTAGACAACCTTCTGCTTAGGAGGGCAAGACTGACACCTGTACGTGGTGCCTTCTACGAAGCTGGGAGTGAAATATTCTCCCAGAGCCAAGTTCAGTCAAATTTCGCAATAACGGACAAGTTGGCCCACGAGGCAATGATTCAAAATTCTCCGCCACGTCAAATTTTCGCTCCTAACGAGTTCGACTCCTACACAAGTCTCATCAAGTCTACAAGTACGACTTAGTACATCCGCATTCCAATGACCACACCTCTTATCAACTATTCTCTGGCCTCAGCTAGCCGCCAAATACACGCCCACGCCCACGCCTATATTTACACCCGACGTAGGAAACAAAGTGTGGCGCTCAAATCTGGGAGACAGTTCTTTGAGACGGACGTGAGAGGGATTGGGACAAGTTTACAAGATGATGCTGAAGATGGATACACTCTCGACGGGCGTGTGATTTTGAATTTTGGCAGAGTTTTACGAATTGAGCATTGTGCGTGCCAAGACTTCCCTTGCGAGAGTGTAGCGGACACTATAACAACACGCAAACGATGGAAGGTGTCGCGGTCCGCCTCCTGGTGTTGTTCTCTAGTATGGTTTGAGTAGCCTTGGCACCTACTCCACTTGGGAAGGAGACACATCAGACTACATTTCGCGCGATAAAAATTCAGTGGATAATGAAGGCATGTCTGGATAACTCGGGGTTTTTGAGACGTTCCCCTGGGTGAGTATTCACGGATGAGGGTTGACCTGGGTTGAAGAAAAAGCCACCATAACTTCGCAGTGGTACTTGCAATGAAATCCGAGGCATGAGTGCTCTTTCTGTAAATTGAGTCATCTTTTCTGTACTTTTCTTTGATATTGTGTCATAGCTAGATTGCTGCATACGCAATTAAAATCTGATGCAAAAAAAAGAAAAAAAAAAGACTTTACAGTGAGAGCTGAAGGTTCGTAGGGGACACCACTGACAGGTGTTGAGAATAGTCCCCCTGATAGCCGGTAATGAATGAGACAAACCCCTGTTTGCAATTGGGGTGGCGCCTTTATCGGTCATTGAGGCGAGATTATGTGCGGTTAGAAAGAGGGTGAGGACTCAGAGTAGAATTTTAAGTGCTGCATGATAGAGGAGTCTTTAAATGGAAATATGCTTGAGGTTGCTTTCGACTTCGATTGAGATGTGATTCGTCTTGGCTATCCTTGGTATGCAGAGCATACCGAGCGATTACACCGGCACCATTGGGAGGTGAAGAATTCGTCGCTTTCGGTTCACAGCAAACAGAGAACTGGGGGGTGATTGCCAGGGTTATGAAGACACCTTACCAATCATCGAAATTTATCATCAACACGGTGGTTAGATCTTCTTCCTATGTTGATTTCAGCCAAAATTCGCTCTAATGAAGGATCTAGTCAAATGGATAATAATTCCAAACCTCTGATCAGGGGTACGGAAGCCTGACACCTGTCAAGGGTATCACGTACAAACCTCCGGCTACCATTGAAGAGTATGCCGGGCCAAGATTGAGTGATACCTTCCTCCTAACTTCGATAAGAATCCCCAATCGCACTCGAAATCCACCTCATCTTCAACTCTCGGCCTAACCCCCAATCATCAACATCATGAAGCTAGTGACGATTAGATCAGATGGTAGAGTCGAAGCCCTACTCATCACCCACCCTAGATCATAGTGGAGAAGCCATTCGATGAGTCTTTAGAGCTCACCCAGCACCTAACACAAAGATGATGGATTGAATCGGGTCGACCTCCAATGTTACAAAGCAGGGGGACATAGATGTGTGCAAATCGTCTGGTTGGGGCTACAGGTTCCTTAGGAATCATTCTTGTGTACGTAATTTCTAATGCCACCTTTTTTTATTTGAGTAGAAGGTCAGGTGGAAAGGAGGGCTGAATTCTACGGGTACATGCCAAGCTGAATGGCTTCTCGTCATGGGCATTCTACCAAAACCGTTTTCCATAAAGAAAGAGGATAAGATCATAGTGTAAGCTTTGGCCTGAGTCAGATGAGAGCCCAAAGTATCAGATAATCATTGAGTCGTGAAGTACAATAAAATTTAAAACAACACGAATATTAGAAAGGTTTGATATATATTTTCACCAGACTCGATTTACGTTGTCGAGTATTTTGGGGTTCGTTGACGTCATGTAATCTGCATAATTTTTGTATGTTTATGTCTATTGTCTCAATGATAATGATATTGCGTGAACATGCACTCCTCTTACACCTACAATTAGATAATTATCCATTTCTGTTCTATTTCAGTTCTCAAATATGTAGGAGAGGCTTTTTAGATATGTCTTCTTTTTTCCATTCTGATTGGGTGTTTCCTTAATTTAATGGTGGGATTCCCATTACTGGTTCACCAGGGGCTACTTTGTAACCTACAAAAGAAATTTAAAAACTAGAATAATCAAGGCCCAAACTTCAGACCCTAGCATCTACAGGGCAGGAGTATTTTTGTGTCGAGTGGTGCTCACCCTCCCATATCCCTTCCACTACCTCTTCCCAACCGTCAACCCCTCAGGGCTTCCCTTGTGCAAACAAATTGAAGAGCTGTTGTCCTCTAATTATCTCCTCTCTAGCCAATAAATTGATGAAAGTTTAAGGATGCATAGCTACGGGAGGAATTCTCAAAGCCTACCAAGTGCGGACTTTCCTATTACCAGCATCATGACTAAATCTAAAGGGATTGGTACACCTCTGAAGAATTTGAAGATGCCCGTCAGACAGCGTCAGCAAGCTTGTGAATAATTGAGGGAGTCTCACAATTTCCTGGCCTCCCTCTTTCTGCTCCACTGATTCGTGCCGCAGGACAAACACAAGGTCGTGAAATAGTCCTGGAAAAATTTTGGTCGATGGCGACTGCAGCGAAGTAGCCTACACTAGCATTTAAAATTCGGTTCATACATGAGCTCGTCTTGTCGCTATTGAAGTTCGGATATGCGCCTGTGGACAAGATTTGGAAATAAAAAAAAGGGACAATTTTATCGAGTGGTCAAATTATGCTCCTTACGAGGGCGGATTAGTTTTATGGCTTACTCTAACGGTCTTTTGTAATACCAACTGTGAGCAGCATGTTTAAATAGGTGAAAAGGACTTCACTTATCACTATAAGAACGTTTGGTATCGTGACAAATCTAGTCTTTTCTGGCATCTTGATAGTCATAAGATTAGTAGAAGCGTATCTTTGTCTGAATGATTACAGCTCAGCTCTGCATTAAAAAGGTCTGACATAATCTCGGATCTACAGACTCTCAGTTGATTGCTGGAAGTTTGTATGGGACGCAACTAAATGGTGTCGAATTACTTTTGCGCTGAATAAATATCTGCTATTTAGCTTCATTACCTTTTGACTTCTGAGTTCTTGCTTGCCACAATTTCGGTAGCAAAGTATACTACAGCACCATTTAATCCAATTCATTGACCTGTAATGATGCTATGATGCAACAATATTAAAATCTCGATTACGTACTTGTCCTTTGCATATTCGATCTCTACCGAATAGCAATTCTTAGCCAGGTACGTATGGCACAAGGACTGGCATCACCAATCCCAAGCAGTTAGCTTTAGATAACACACTACAAAATTTTCACCTTCTTCCTTTTCAGATAAGTTGGTTAGAGCTCTTATCTCAAGCAAGTAATGGTCCTACTGAAAGTATCTTGATAGCATATTAGGGCGCATAAACGCGTTAGAGTTTCCCAAAGATTCTTGCTCCCCTAGAACACATGTGTAACCTTGTTTCGCTTCAGGGATATGCTGGTATCGTTCAGGCCACTTGTGAAGAAAGTGCTATTATTACTCTGATGTTGTTTCTTACTTCAGTCTAGCCTTACTTTCAATTACGTCGGATGATGAGCGCAGATTGTTTGTTGCATAATATGCATTGCTGAGGATGTGACAGCGTTCAGCAATTCCAATCCAGGCACTTAAAATACCTTTTACACGCCGTACGCTCGTTCGACGATAAAAACGTTAATTCAACCGCACCAGCCTTGTACGATTCGTGTTTCGGATAATTTTGACTTGATATCATTGATTGTACTTCACATATACTCTAATCACGCCATCCGGACCAATCTTCACCCCAGTTCAGTAAGGTTACGATGTCTCATCTAGGGATACTTGCCAAAACATTCAATTCTATCTTCACCTAAATATGTCCCATGTTCAACAACTAGCAATTGATTTAGCAAAGCATATTACGACTGTCAACCTCGTTTCATCAATCCACATTGGCTCGTGCATTAAATCATATTCCGCTGTGAAAATTTGAAAGTTATAGATCAAAGTTTATTTTCAGACAAGTAATTATGCTATCAAAGGAAAACACTTCAGATCTGTCAACTACTTTTTTACTGATGCCAACTCCATAATCCTACAAAAGTGTTTCAATTTAGCCCGGACATTTTTCACACAATATCTCGAAACACCGCCTATTCGCAAGCAGAATTGCGAAGTGAAACATCAAAAGTAACAGCTAGAAATCACCCATAGGCGTTGTAATTCAGCATAATGTCTTTAACCGTAATCTATCATATCTATCTACGTCACAAGGTTATTTTCACTTTAAGTTGCATGTTTTCCCACCACATTCTCTACAGACACCAATGCACCCTTCAGTGTAGTGTGCATTCTAATTTTGACGTTTCCAAAAAACACGTCATTTAAAGATAAATTTAATTTCATATTCTATAATATTCTTGCCGGTCAAGTTCTGTTTGAAAACTAAAAATATGTTGGTCAGATTAATTCTAATTTGTTTCGCCATCACCAAGTTTGTGTCGGGTAAGAGTGTGATTGTTAGAGCCGTCGAGGATGTCGGAAAAAAGAAAAGTGCCATAAGCAGTGAGTCTTTTATCTGTTAAATCTTCACCAATTTTGACGGCTCAAAACCCTACAGATGAACAACCTCACTCAATTGAGTATGCAGTTCACAAGTCAGTCCAGGAGGATGTCACGCGCTCTAACATCGGCAATCTTTACTCCTGCGGCGAGAATAGTAAAGCTGGCTCCAATGAGCCTTCTGATGTATTGATCAAACTATTTGCCGATTCAGATAGTATCCCAATGGTATCTGCCGGTGGCATGGTGACAATAAAACTTCAGTCTACTGAAAGTCAAGTTGAGCCGTACAAATGTATGATTGATTCCACAGGCACCGGTTCTGGCGATTGGTCAGATATGGAAGTAGTCACAAATGTCCCAGACAAAACGACATCAAGCAAAGAAGCTTACAATGTAAGCAAATTGTTAAACAACTCCAAGCCAGACTAATACATTAAATTTAGTCTCTCAATGCCAAGATTGCACCTGATCAAAGATGTACAGGCAGTGTTGCTGGTGTTGGTAATGTATGTATGATTCGGTGCAATGATGCTGTTCAATCAGGGTCACATGAGGGATGTGTTCCTATACAAATGACAGTTGGCGATAATTCCACTGCAGTCAATTCCACGACAGCTCTTTATGCCACCGGTCCTCCAGGATCCCCAGGCTCTCCACCACAACCTCCTCCTGGATACCCAGGATCTCCACCACCACCACCTCCAGGATCTCCACCACCACCTCCTCCTGGATACCCAGGCTCTCCACCACCACCACCTCCAGGATCTCCACCACCACCACCTCCAGGATCTCCACCACCACCTCCTCCTCCAGGCTCTCCACCACCACCACCTCCAGGAACTCCACCACCACCTCCACCTCCAGGATCTCCACCACCACCACCTCCAGGATCTCCACCACCACCTCCTCCTCCAGGCTCTCCACCACCTCCACCTCCAGGATCTCCACCACCACCACCTCCAGGATCTCCACCACCACCACCTCCTGGATCTCCACCACCTCCACCTCCAGGCTCTCCACCACCTCCTCCTCCAGGATCTCCACCACCTCCTCCTCCAGGATCTCCACCACCTCCTCCTCCAGGATCTCCACCACCTCCACCTCCAGGCTCTTCACCACCACCTCCTCCAGGTTCTCAACCACCTCCTCCCTCTGGATCTCCTGGATCTCCACCGCCCAGTTATTCCGATCCATCACCTGGATATTCTCCACCATCAAACCCTCCTGGATACTCATCTCCTGATAAAGCAGAAGTTTATCCCAATGCTGCTGCGCCTCCTATGAATTCTCGTGTAATTCCTGCCGCCATACGCTCTGGAAATCGCGCCGTCAAAGCTATCAGTGAAAGCAATAGCAAAAATCCCTCTAACAGTCTTGTGAATGATGATAGTAGCTCTAGAAATGAAGGCGAAATTGTTTCCGAAAACTCATTAAGAGAGCGCAAGCTTCGTCGAAACTTTGTGGCATAAATATTCTTACAAAACCAGGATTAATCATACTAATGACAAATTTGTGGACAAGAAAGCTTTTCATATTTGGTGCGTGAAATAATTTTTAAATTTGAAGAGAATTTTAATTTTTATATCATTTTAGCAAGTTAAATGTTCCTTGGTTATGTAATTGATCAGATGAATTAGTGCTAGGCCTGTAAGAGTTTCCGACACTTGAATCTCAACAGGTATGAAATGGGCTAAGAACTACTCCTCGAACAAACAATAATTATATAGAATAAATATCTGAGAGAAATAACAAGATCCTTATTGATGATAGAATGGTTTTTTTCTCTCAAGGTATCAAGATTGTTGCAATCTGCATCCAATTGGACACAAACATCGTGAATGCTATTCTATAGTTGACTTTATACAATAAAGAATATTTCATGCACAAGTAATTACTATCGGGTCATGGAATAACTTTGCCGCTATCGCTATCGCTATTGAGGCATTTTGTTTTTATTAAGTATAAACAGTCTATCTAACTATCATATTAGATCTTCAGGCTAGTTGCAGCGTTACAATTTTAACCGCTAATCCCCCCCCGGGTGTGTACTTACGGATGGGGGCTAACTTTGGCTGACGGAAAAGCTAACATAACTTTGCAGTGGTAATTTCAAACGAAATCCAGGGCATGTGTGCCATGTGTCTAAACTGAATGATCTTTAATAATTCTTATCTCTGATAATGTGTCATAGCTAGCTATCTGCATACAGAATTGATATCCAGTGTGAAACATACTCGCCACTAGATGGCTCAGTGGTACACAATCTCAGCCGTTTCAGGGTAGGACATGTGAAGCATGAATACTCGTCTTACTTAAGCAAAGGGGAGCCGGCAAAGACGAATTCTTCACCTTCCAGTGGTGCCGGTGTATTCGCTCAGTATGCTCTGCATATCTGGGATAGCCAAGAAGAATCGCATCCGAATCGAAGTCGAAAGCAACCTCAAGCTTATCTCCATTTGACGACCTCTCGACAATGCCTTTCTTACCATTCTCATCTGAGTCCTCAAACTCCTTTTAACCACACCTCATCTCGCCTCTACGACCAATAATGAAGTTACTCCAATTGTAAACAGGAGCTTGCCCCATTAATTACCGGCCATCATTCACTACAAATTTACGACGCTACGTATACCCGCAAG